>CAMZMU010000074.1:77872108-79072108 GCA_947311845.1 Poa pratensis
TGGCTATACAGGGAGTGTCTTGGTAGCGTGAACGGTCGGGTGAGTGTATCTTGCTGAGTTCGCCTTAAGGATGTCGTCCTAAAGTACCGACTCAGTGTGGTGCCTCTGATGGGTAGTAATTGCAACCTCTCGAGAGTGTCAAAATCTGGATGTCTAGCCTCGTTCCAAGGTTATGGAACAACAGTTCAGTGTCGGTCACACTATTGTCTTTGTCGAGTCCGGAGGTTAAACTTAAGATTTGTTTGAAATAATTAATGAACGACCTGATTTCACTAAATGAGCAAATAAGATGATGCAGGGAATATTGTCGTGAGCTGTTGATGGTTACCATGATTTAGGGATGGCGGTGTGATGCGTTGGGAAGCCTATAGTTAGGCCAGAGCCCAAATCAACCGTGCATGCCCAGAGTTGAAAGATGAGGCCAGTGGGCCTAACAGTGATCACAGGTGATGTTGTGTATCATTTGGTACCCACTTGGTACCCCGTTTCTCGTCACAGGTAAGCTCTTGTATGATTGCCGGTGCACGATCCAACCCCACCTGGCTTGGACTCTGTACTGGTGATACCCCCGTTGCTTGCTTATGACATGTTTGGTTGTCAATGCCATGCTACTTTTATGTCATGTATCTAGAGTACACTTGCCATGTTTAGGATCTATTTCCAGTGTATACCTTGTTGCATGATTGTTGGATTGTTTGTGGTGAGGGCGATACTTGCTGAGTGCATAATAATGTACTCACGGGCCTTGTGATTGTGGCCAGGTTTTGTCGAGGATTCACTTCTTCCTTAGCAAGGATTTGAAGCAAGAGCGTGCTAGGATCAGTAGCCCAGCCAGAACCTGTGGAGTGGAGCCGCTCCAAGCCGTAGCCTCTCATATGTCTTCCGCTGCCAGTTAAAACTCTGTATTGTGCCATGCTGGGATTGATATTTGTCATTCCTTGATGGCCTTGTAAACCATTTGTAGCACTGATGTGCCTGATTGTGTAATGATTTCCATTATGTTACACTGTTGTGACGTGCGGCCAGTTATCTTGGGATGGCGCACGGGACGACTGCCTCTCTGGAGATGTGCCAGGGAGGGGTGTCACAGACATGGTATCAGAGCACCAGGCTGGCTGTAGACTACCCTAGCATGGAAAGCCAACCTTACTTTTGCCGACAAGGAGCCCGATGGATTTGACCCATCTCCGCCTAACCGGCATGGCTAATGTTGGTCAACAGTATGGTGCAGTAGGACTTGTCCCAATCCCGAGTGAGGCTCGCCGGTTTCTTCCATGAGAAGGAATCGACACTACCCATTAGTATGAGACCCAGTCCTAGCTACCTATAAATCCCACCCTCGCTTGCTATCCTTTGCAACCCAACTCTCTTGAAGCAGATCCCGCTCAGGAATCTTGCGCTCTCCTCTCCCAAGTACCTTAGCTTGAGTTGTAGATGGAACCTACCCTTGTTTTCGAGACCACCGCTGAGTTTCGCCCCGGTTTTCCACCTCTGCTGTGGGAAGCTGCTCGCGACATTCTTGGTTGTGTTTCTCGGCCGGTGTACCATGTATATCGGTCTAACCTCTCCTCCTGCGTGAGCGAGTATCATGCCGATGTGTATGTCGCCACGAGTGCCTTAGGAAGCGCGGCGCCATATGTGATTCAAAGCCACTTCGTAGATTCCCCTGAGATGGCTCTCCAAGTTGCAGCTTGGAAGTGTCTCGCTCGTTTGCGGTACTTTGAAGCCGCGACAGAACCTCCCGCGTCTCGCTTCTTCCCGCCAAGATCCCTTGCAAGCCCCAGCAATCCCATGGTAAGCATCGAAGTGATGCTCAACTCAACCTTGTCCCACCTCGAAGCCTACACCACCGCCTTGGAGAGCATTCTTGCCTACCACTTGGAGGAATGCCATTCTAATAGGCAAGCCCTTGCCCGAGTCCCGCAGCCCACTGACAAGAGCCCAGTGGATACCAAGCTTGCGTAGGACCAAAATCGCAAGATCCAGAAGGCAACAAAGTGGATGCCCAGACCAAGTCCCCACCAAGTGAGGAGTCCTAAGTTGGTAGGTGAGAGTTTGTGAGGTTGTTTGTTTCTTGTGTTGGCTTGTAATGCAAGCCCTTTCTGTTTTCTGGTTGATGTAGAGTCAGCCGTAATAAAACTTGGTATTCTTATCCTCTGGTTAGCCACTTGGTTGACACATGATGGAATATCATGCCTTTCTTTAGTTAAAGGTTTGGAAGAAAAGACAGATCACTTAAAACAGGGACAGTATATGTGAACCCAGACGCATATACCCACCTGTGAGTTAATGCAAACTTTGAATGGGATTATTTTGTAGTATGCAAATTATTTTGTGTGTGTTGCACAAGTTTAACTATTAAGTGGAAGTATTTGATGAGACACTGTAACCACGGTGTCCCGCTCACTTAATGTTGGCTCGCGCATAGGTTTAAAAAAAAACTCCTACATGTAGCACCCCAAGGTTCCTCACCCAATATGAACCTTGTCTGGACGCATGTTAAAGAAAGGGCCACTCCCTCCCAAGCCTTAAAATGCTTGTTGAGTGTTCTTCCTCGCTGGAACACAGAAGGATTTTTGTAGAGTGTTTTTTTCTATGTTTGTTTGTGCTTGCCTATACGGTATGGTTGAAATGATTATGCCATACTGCTGCAGCCGTTTGTTTTGGGCCATAAAATGCAGAAATGTTTTATACAATGATGTTTTGCTACAAGTAGAAATTCTCCTACCCATGCTTGTATCCCTGCCATTTAATCTTGCTGCAAGACACGAACTGTACACGGATGGACAATTTCCGAAATTGATGATGCAAGTTCTACTCCAACTGGGACACCGCGACTACTTCAACGCGAAGAGGTACCCCGAGACGTGTTATTTTCCTCGTATCCCGGAGTTCTATAGGGAAAATTTCTTTGCAAAAACAAACTTTGGGAATGGCTCTATCCCACAAAATTTTGGTGTTTGTGATCCCACTCTTGTGGCGCGAACATCGTTGTTTGAAAACAAACCTTGTTTCTTTTTCCAAACGGTATATACATGAAAGGGGCACCTGCCATGTATGTATAGCTTTGGAAAAATAAAACCTTTTGTTGTACGCACATGAAAGGGGCACCTGTTGTGTGTGTATAACTTGTCAAAAATAAAACCTTAGGAGAAGGTTATGATTAGCATATCCCTGCCTTTTGTTTATAAAGGTTTTTGAGTTCTTACTCACCCCAGTTGATCTTGTTAGATTATTTGATAATTTGGTTGTAGATCTTGTTTGATCTTGCCCTGTTTGTGCAAAACCTTAGATTTTAAATTCATAAGCATGTGAGTAGATCCTATGTTGTTTGATTGTATGAGCCCTACCATGCCATCCCTAGAATGCATTAAGTGCGATAAAAATATCGAGCCTTGAAGATACCAGGTTTAGGAAAAATCTCGTTGAGTGTTAATCTTCCTATGCGATCCCAATTATAGTGGTTGTAGAAAAGTTTACGAAAAAGGGTTTTAAATATAGGGGTATATTAAGACCGTACAAGAAATATCTTGTGTAACCCCGGGAATCTCTATAAGTCTCCGAATCTCGGGACGAGATTCTTTTTAAGGGGGGAAGGTTTGTAACACCCCGAAAATTTAGACCGAATTTTAAATTTATTTTTGGACGCCGGAAAAACTTTTTCGGGTTTCTAAATGTTTTCTTCGAACCCGTTGGTCTTTTGATTTGACCTTGGTTTCGCTCTCTCAGAAAATTCCCAGCCATTCTCGATCTTTGTCAACCTCCACCATAAATTCCATGACATTGTTTTATCTGTTAAACCATTGGTTCCAAAATCCTTCCGGCCTATCCCACTAAAAGTCTCCACCGCAACTTCAGCTTGAAATAAATTCTACCCAGCTACCATATGGTTCCCTCATACACAGAGATCACTTCCACGGAAAATTATTTCATAGCCCCATGCAATATTCCAAAGTTAAACCCTATTTCCTATTATGTCAGTTTCAATCCGAAAATTATCCAGACACCTCCCACTCATCCAAAAATTCCTCGATTTTGGGGAGATGCATGAATCCACCTCCTGAACATTTCACTCCACTGTCCCAACCTCATTTGAGCAATATGAGGTACTTCCTTTGTAGTGCTCTTTCCTTGCCTATTAGAAAATCCAAAGGAACCCCTCTTTGTATGTCTCAAAAATTCTACAAAAATTCTGAGATGATCCCTAAGCAGTATGTAGCCCTTTTATGCAAAAATATTGGATACCTTGTTAAGAAAATATTTGACTTTTCCTCTGTCCAAGTTTCTGCCCTAAAATTCAAATGTTTTCAAAAATCTAGTCAAATGATTTTTGTAGTGAGAGGAAAGTACCTAGATGCAAGCCCTGGAAGTGCCTACCCTCTGGGCAAAGTCTTGATCAAAACAAAAATCGTTTGCTTCTCCAAACAACCTTTTTCCATTTGGACCAGTACTGTTTTTCAAAAGTTCTAGTCGCACGAAGTTTTGAATTTGCAAAACCTTTAGTCACCAAAGTTGTAGAGTTTTGATTTTGGCGTGCAGTGGTGAAAACCCCATCGCGTTTGGAGCTCCGAGTCGCCGGGAAAGCGATGATACCGCCCGTGTCGCGCCCTAAACGCGCTTTGGCAAGACCTAATCCTCGCTTACTGCTATGGACGGTGGCTGATCCTTCCGCTGCAGTACACCACGTGCTTCACGGTGCCTCCAGCACGACAGCCGCATCCTCCCCTCATCCCTATCCCCTCCATTAAACCTTGGAGCCCAGGGTGGTCACCAACCCACCGTCGGTGCTCCCTCCCTGTCTAGCTACATAAGGAGACCCCAAGCTTGTTCCCAAGCTGCTGCACCCCATTCCCTTCCCCCTGCCTCCTCGTGCGGTGCTTGAACGTGAGAGGAAACCACAAAAATATCACCCCACAAAGTTCGGCCGCCATGGCCGAAGCTCAGCCGAGCTTGCTGGCGTCACGGCCGAGCTCCCCTCTGCCGCCTGGACCCCTCCCCGAGCGCGGCCCAGTCCCTCGACCTCGCCGCCGTCCTTGTCCAACCTCGCTGAGCCGCTCGTCGCCGCGGTCGGCCGCATCCCGTGACACCGCCATGGCCGTGCTGGCCGAGATGGGCGAACTCGAGGACGACCCGACCCCGGCTCCCCTCCTCCCACTTGAGCCTCCCCAAGCTGCTTTCCCCGGCCGCCCTCGGCCGTCCCCGGGCTGGCCGAGCAGCACGACGGAGGAGCCGTCCGTGCTCGCCTCCGCCACGGCCGAGCCCGGCGACAGCGCGCGACGCGCCCGAGTCGCCCCTGCCTGTGGCCCTGGACCGCCACCGCGGGTGCGGCATGGCACCACGACCCCACCCTGGTCGCCGGTCTCCGTCCCCGTGTGGTGGGTCGCCGGCGGCGGCAGCTTCCCGACCCGCCCGTGCGCTGGGACGAAGAAGATGTGCGGGTCAACGCTGGATGATCGATCCGTTCTTTTTTCTTCGATCGATCCAGTTTTTCTCCACGTGTCAGCCAGCCCAGTAAAGCCACCAGCCCAGCCCAGCTGGCCAGAGCGTAGCAGGCCATTTCCGGCCCAACACGGCCCAGCCGCGCGGCCAGAGCAGCCCGTGTTGTTTTTTTTCGCGCAGGTTTTTTCTTTTCTCCTGGTGAGCAACTTCGGACGCCCACAACTTTTGAACCGTAGCTCCGTTTTAGTCGATTCAAATTCCTAAATTTGTATCTCGACGAGATTTAGCCAGTGGGACTAGTTTGTTATCTTTGGAGCTATTTAGTTTCGTGGCCCTTATTTAATACACCGTTTGTCGTTTCGTGGTTTAGGCGTTCTTCGGGATTCTGACCCGCGGCGAGTCTAAAACTTTTCCAACCGTTTGGAATCCTTCTCCGGAGGCAAGCTAAACCCTTGCTTTGAGCCCTCCTGCAATGCTTGTTTGTTTGATTGCTTAATACCATGCCGGGTGTTATGTCTGTCTTCCGTTATATTGTTATGTTTGTCTGCTATTATCGTTGCATGTCTGTATGTTGTCCACATGAGCCTTGTATTGTTGTATATCTATCATGTGGCATTGTAATTATTGCACTACTGTATAACTCTTATCTGTGCATCACGCACATTCCCGAGACAATGGCCGGGTCTCCCGCCTCAGTCAAAGGAATGGGAGAATTATTACAACTGTGCGTCTCGCGCTTGCGGGGCTTTGTTTGGTTCTTTCCTCTTCGCCGAGGTGAGGAGCGGACGAATGTCGTCTTATGATCCTCGGGGTTGGGGGCATTTGCCAAAAGAGTTAGTTGCCTTGTCCCACCGTCAAATATGGGTGGCATAGACCACCCGGACTGCGACGCTGGGAGCTGCCTTTCCATTTGGTTCTTTTGCCGAGATTGCTGACACCACGTCAGGGTAACCCTCGAGTGGAATGGATGCTCTCTCATTCTTATGAGTGCTTTTCGGTTCATTCTTTTACGGTGACACCGGCCGGGTTGCCCGCCACCGTCATCCGTTTGAAATATTATGCTATTATTCTGTGAACACTAACCCCGAGTGACACCGGCAGGGTTGCCCGCCACAGTCACCCGGGTATTATTATTATCGTTATGTTGTTATCTATGCATGTAAGTATTATGTTGCTAATGCCTTGTTGTTGATATATGATATTGATATCGTGATTATTATGCTGGACTAATCCCCTGTTGTTTGGACTTGTTGTGATGAACTTGATTAAATGAAACACCCCTCCAAACTTCGATAGGGTCAGTCCATAGTGCCACTAATCTGAACATTGAACGCACTGCCCCTGTCGCTCACATGGGCGGGCCTTGACCTACGTAATCCTATCGAGCCTCCTTTGATGCCACCCTTTTGGCAAGTCTAGTCGGTACCATAGTTGGTCGGGGCTAGTCTTGCGAAGGTTCCGGAGCTAGGCGTCGCTCATGGGTTGGGGACATGCCGGATTCACTTCTGCATAAGGCATAGAGTTATGTCGGTGGCTATACAGGGAGTGTCTTGGTAGCGTGAACGGTCGGGTGAGTGTATCTTGCTGAGTTCGCCTTAAGGATGTCGTCCTAAAGTACCGACTCAGTGTGGTGCCCTCTGATGGGTAGTAATTGCAACCTCTCGAGAGTGTCAAAATCTGGATGTCTAGCCTCGTTCCAAGGTTATGGAACAACAGTTCAGTGTCGGTCACACTATTGTCTTTGTCGAGTCCGGAGGTTAAACTTAAGATTTGTTTGAAATAATTAATGAACGACCTGATTTCACTAAATGAGCAAATAAGATGATGCAGGGAATATTGTCGTGAGCTGTTGATGGTTACCGTGATTTAGGGATGGCGGTGTGATGCGTTGGGAAGCCTATAGTTAGGCCAGAGCCCACATCAACCGTGCATGCCCAGAGTTGAAAGATGAGGCCAGTGGGCCTAGCAGTGATCAAAGGTGATGTTGTGTATCATTTGGTACCCACTTGATACCCCCGTTTTCTCGTCACAGGTAAGCTCGTTGTATGATTGCCGGTGCACGATCCAACCCCACATGGCTTGGACTCTGTACTGGTGATACCCCCGTTGCTTGCTTATGACATGTTTGGTTGTCAATGCCATACTACTTTTATGTCATGTATCTAGAGTACACTTGCCATGTTTAGGAGTCTATTTCCAGTGTATACCTTGTTGCATGATTGTTGGATTGTTTGTGGTGAGGGACGATACTTGCTGAGTGCATAATAATGTACTCACGGGCCTTGTGATTGTGGCCAGGTTTTGTCGAGGATTCACCTTCTTCCTTAGCAAGGATTTGAAGCAAGAGCGTGCTAGGATCAGTAGCCCAGCCAGAACCTGTGGAGTGGAGCCGCTCCAAGCCGTAGCCTCTCATATGTCTTCCGCTGCCAGTTAAAACTCTGTATTGTGCCATGCTGGGATTGATATTTCGTCATTCCTTGATGGCCTTGTAAACCATTTGTAGCACCGATGTGCCTGATTGTGTAATGATTTTCCATTATGTTACACTGTTGTGACGTGCGGCCAGTTATCTTGGGATGGCGCACGGGACGACTGCCTCGCTGGCAAGATGTGCCAGGGAGGGGTGTCACACCAAGGCAGGAGTATCCAGAAAATTACCCCCTGTAAGAGTGTCCAGAACATACCTATACCAACTAGTGACACCAACATAAAAATTCCTAACAAGGATCAAGGTAGAATATTTTTTAGTACATCTATGATGAGCATCAACTATCCTATACCAGGCATGTTTCAAACTTTCTCCCCCCTGTTGCCTAAACGAACGAACTTCAACTTCAGGACTATTCATTTTGGCAAAAAGAACACTAGGCCGAAATAACAAAATAAAAACAAGTAACTAATTTTTTTGTATTTTTGATAAAGAGAGCAAACAAGGAAAATAAAAATAAACTAAGCAAGACAATAACAAAGTAAAGAGATTGGAAGTGAGAGACGCCCCTTGCAGAAGGCTTGATCTCCCCGGCAACGGCGCCAGAAAACTTGCTTGATGACATGGAAGACACACGTTCGTTGGGACCCCAAGAGGAAGGTATGATAAGTACAGCAACAAGTTTTCCATCAGTAAGAAACCAAGGTTTAATCCGACCAGTAGGAGATCAAAGTCACTTCTGAAGGTTGTTGGTGAAGGAGTGTAGCGCGGCGCAACACCAGGGATTCCGGTGCCAACGTGGAACCTGCACAATACAATCAAACTACTTTGCCCCAACATAACAGTGAGGTTGTCAATCTCACCGGCTTGCTGAAAACAAAGGATTAGGCATATAGTGTGGAAAATGATGTTTGTTTGCAGAGAATGAAAAAGAACAATGATTGCAGTAGGTTGTATTTCAGATGTAAAAGAATGGACCGGGTCCATAGTTCACTAGTGGTGTCTCTCCATAATAAATAACTAACATGCTGGGTAAACAAATTACAGCTAGGTAATTGAGAATATTGAAAACTGCATAACATGCATGTGCAAGTTGTGGTGTCTACTATGAGATTCATTTGGGCATTACGACAAAGTACATAGACCGCTATCCAGTATGCATCTGTGCCTAAATAGTCCACCTTCAGGTTAGCGTCCGCACCCCTTCCAGTATTAAGTTGCAAGCAACAGGCAATTGCATTAAGTAAAGTGCATAATGTAAACAACACATTCATCCTTAGACAAAGCATCATTAGGTTACCCCTAGTGGCAACAGCACATCCACAACCTTAGGGGTTGCTGTCACTCCCTCAGATTAAATGGAGACTGAACCCACTATCTAGCATAAATACTCCCTCTTGGAGTCACAAACATCCACTTGGCCAGAGTATCAACAAGTAACGGGGAGCATGCAAGATCATAAAAGACATAGACATAATATTTCAGTATTCAACTTCACATGGTATCAATATTCATCGGATCCCAGCAAACACAACATGTAGCATTACAATAAGATGATCTTAATCATGATAGGCAGCTCACAAGATCTAAACATGATGGCACAAGAGGAGAAGACAACCATCTAGCTACTGCTATGGACCCATAGTCCAAAGATGAACTACTCACACATCACTCCGGAGGCAGGCATGGCGATGTAGAGCCCTCCGGTGATGATTCCCCTCTCCGGCAGGGTGCCGGGAAGAGCTTCAGAACCCTCCCGAGTTAAGGTTGACGGCGGCGGCGGCTCTGGAACTTTTCGTGGAATATGACTCGGGTACTTAGGGTTTTCCCGAGGAAGGCAATTTATAGGCGAAGGGGCAACGTCGGTGGAGGCCCGTGGCGTCCTCACCACATGGCGGCGTGGCAGGAGGTGGGACCGCACCACCACATGGTGAGGGCGGCCCACGGCCCCCCTTCGTCTCTCCTTCGGACTCCGTGTACTTGTCAGGAAAATAGGAACTTTGGCTTTTGTTTCGTCCAATTCCGAGAATATTTCCAGAACAACTTTTCTGAAACCAAAAACAGCAGAAAACAGGAACTGGCACTGTGGCATCTTGTTAATAGGTTAGTCTCAGAAAATGCATAAAAATGGTATAAAGTGTAAATAAAACATGTAGCAATTGTCATAATATAAGCATGGAACATCAGAAATTATAGATACGTTGGAGACGTATCACTAAGACACAGAGGGTTTGGGCCAAGATGGCTTGCTAGGTTTGCACTGATGCTTTCTTCGGCAAGTACTAGAGTATTGATCAATGGGACAACAGGGCCTCAATTTTGGCATGCCAAAGGATTTAGGCAAGGAGACTCGGTGTCTCCAATGAAGTTTGTCATAATGGTGGATGTCCTTAACGCTGTTTTCAGAATCGCAGAGGAGGCGGGAATCTTTGAGTCGTCGATAGGTTGGGGAGTGAAGCACAGACTATCATTATTTGCTGATGACGTGGTCCTGATCATCAAACCAGTGGAAGAGGAAGCTAGAGCAACGGTCGAGCTGTTGAGGCTCTTCGGAATAGCGTCGGGCCTGCGGTGTAACCTGGACAAGAGCTCTGCTTCTCCAATTCAGTGTGGAGGGCGTGATCTACAGGCAATCCTGGACATATTGGCTTGCCCTTTAAAGGAATTCCCAATTCCCTACCTTGGGTTACCTCTCTCGCCGATCAGACTAACAAGAAACCAGATGGATCCCTTGGTGGACAAATTAGCAAGGCATGTGCCGAAGTGGAAAGCTGGTCTTTTACAAAAAAGTGGGAGGTTAATCCTCATTGACTCCACTCTTACCTCAGCGGCAATTTATCCGATGATGGCACTTGACCTTACTCCCTAGTTCTTTAAGAGGGCGGACAAGATCTTTAGGAGTTTCTTCTGGGCTGGCTCAGAGGAAGCAAGGGAGGCCAGTGCAAAGTTGCGTGGAAGACTTTCTGTACACCCAAAGAATTGGAGGCCTGGGAGTCAAGAATTTTCGCATGATGAACCTAGCCTTGCGGATACGATGGCGCTGGCTGGAGCTGGTAGATGAAGGAAGGCCGTGGCAAGGACTCAAGTTCTCCATGCCGCAGGAGGCTGAGGATCTGTTTCTGACGGCGGTGGACTGCACGCTGGGCAACGAAAGGCGGCTACGTTTTTGGACGGATCCATGGCTGCTGAGGCGCACAGCCAAGCAAATATCCCCTGCACTTTGGCAATTCGCCAAGAAGCATCAAGCAGCTGTCCGTAGCTGAAGCTCTCCATAACAACACTTGGGTCAGAGGTTTCAGAGGAGAACTCACGATTCAGGCCCTCGTAGAATACATGGACCTCTGGGATGCGCTGCAGGAACAAACTGCAACAGGGGAGGAGGATGCAGTTGATACGTCTCCAACGTATCTATAATTTCTGATGTTCCATGCTTATATTATACCTATTGCTACATGTTTTATATACACTTTATATCATTTTTATGCATTTTCTGGGACTAACCTATTAACAAGATGCCACAGTGCCAGTTCCTGTTTTCTGCTGTTTTGGGTTTCAGAAAAGTTGTTCTGGAAATATTCTCAGAATTGGACGAAACAAAAGCCAAAGTCTCTATTTTTCTGACACGTACACGGAGTCCGAAGGAGAGACGAAGGGGGGCCGTGGGCCGTCCTCACCACGTGGCGGCGCGGTCCCACCTCCTGCCACGCCGTGACGTGGTGAGGGGGCCACGAACCTCCACCGACACCACCCCTTTGCCTATAAATTTCCTTCCTCGGGAAAACCCTAAGGACCCGAGTCAATTTCCACGAAAAGTTCCAGAGCCGCCGCTGCCGTCAACCCTAACTCAGGAGGGTTCTAAAGCTCTTCCCGGCACCCTGCCGGAGAGGGGAATCATCACCGGAGGGCTATTCATCGCCATGCCTGCCTCCGGAGTGATGTGTGAGTAGTTCATCTTTGGACTATGGGTCCATAGCAGTAGCTAGATGGTTGTCTTCTCCTCTTGTGCCATCATGTTTAGATCTTATGAGCTGCCTATCATGATCAAGATCATCTTGTTGTAATGCTACATATTGTGTTTGCTGGGATCCGATGAATATTGATACTATGTCAAGTTGATATTGAATTATCATGTCTATGTCTTTTATGATCTTGCATGCTCTCCGTTACTTGTTGATACTCTGGCCAAGTGGATGCTTGTGACTCCAAGAGGGAGTATTTATGCTAGATAGTGGGTTCGGTCTCCATTTAATCTGGGGGAGTGACAGCAACCCCTAAGGTTGTGGATGTGTTGTTGCCACTAGGGGTAAAACAGCAATGCTTTGTCTAAGGATGAATGTGTTGTTTACATTATGCACTTTACTTAATGCAATTGTCTGTTGCTTGCAACTTAATACTGGAAGGGGTGCGGACGCTAACCTGAAGGTGGACTATTTAGGCACAGATGCATGCTGGATAGCGGTCTGTGTACTTTGTCGTAATGCCCAAATGAATCTCATAGTAGACACTACAACTTGCACATGCATATTATGCACTTTTAAATATTGTCAATTGCCCAGCTGTAATTTGTTTACCCAGCATGTTAGTTATTTATTATGGAGAGACACCACTAGTGAACTGTGGACCCCGGTCCATTCTTTTACATCTGAAATACAACCTACTACAATCATTGTTCTTTTTCATTCTCTGCAAACAAACATCATTTTCCACACTATACGCCTAATCCTTTGTTTTCAGCAAGCCGGTGAGATTGACAACCTCACTGTTAAGTTGGGGCAAAGTAGTTTGATTGCGTTGTGCAGGTTCCACGTTGGCACCGGAATCCCTGGTGTTGCGCCGCACTACACTCCTTCACCAACAACCTTCAGAAGTGACTTTGATCTCCTACTGGTCCGATTAAACCTTGGTTTCTTACTGAGGGAAAACTTGCTGCTGTACTCATCATACCTTCCTCTTGGGGTTTTCAACGAATGTGTGTCTTTCGCGTCATCAAGCACTTTTTCTGGCGCCGTTGCCGGGGAGGTCAAGCCTTCTGCAAGGGGAGTCTCTCACTTCCAATCTCTTTACTTTGTTATTGTCTTGCTTAGTTTATTTTTTTGTCTTGTTTGCTCTCTTTATCAAAAACACAAAAAATTAGTTACTTGTTTTATTTTGTTATTTCGGCCTAGTGTTCATTTTGCTAAAATGAGTACTCCTGAGAACACCAAGTTGTGTGACTTCACTAGCACAAATAATAATGATTTCATATGCACTCCTATTGCTCCACCTGCTTCTAAAGCAGACTTTTATGAAATTAAACCTGCTCTATTAAATCTTGTTATGAAAGAGCAATTTTCTGGTGTTAGTACTGATGATGCTGCTGCCCATCTTAATAATTTTGTTGAACTTTGTGAGATGCAAAAGTATAAGGATATAGATGGGGTATTATTAAACTGAAATTATTTCCTTTCTCTTTGAGAGGAAGAGCTAAAGAATGGTTGCTATCTTTGCCTAGAAATAGTATTGATTCATGGACTAAATGCAAAGATGCTTTCATTGGAAAATATTATCCTCCTGCTAAGATTATATCCTTGAGAAGTAGCATTATGAATTTCAAGCAATTTGATAATGAACATGTTGCCCAAGCATGGGAAAGAATGAAATCTTTGGTAAAGAATTGTCCCACCCATGGACTGACTGCTTGGATGATCATCCAAACCTTTTATGCAGGACTAAATTTTTCTTCAAGGAACTTTTGGATTCGGCTGCTGGAGGGACCTTCATGTCCATCACTTTGGGTGCTGCAACAAAGCTTCTTGATGATATGATGATTAACTATTCTGAGTGGCATACCGAAAGGACTCCTCAAGGTAAGAAGGTAAATTCTGTTGAAGAAACCTCTTCTTTGAGTGATAAGATTGATGTTATTATGTCTATGCTTGTGAATGGTAAATCTCATGTTGATCCAAATAATGTTCCTTTAGCTTCATTGGTTGCTCAAGAAGAGCATGTTGATGTGAACTTCATTAAAAACAACAACTTCAACAACAATGCTTATAGGAATAATTTTGGTAACAACAATTATAAGCCTTATCCTTCAATAGTGGTAATGGTTATGCAACTCTTATGGTAATTCCTACAGCAATAATAGAAGTGTGTCCTCTGATCTTGAAGCCATGCTTAAGGATTTTATTAGTACACAAAATGCTTTTAATAAAACTGTTGAGGAAAAGCTTGGTAAAATTGATGTTCTTGCTTCTAAGGTTGATAGCCTTGCTCTTGATGTTGATCTTTTGAAACTAAAAGTTATGCCTAATGATGTTAAAGAGAACAAGACTTTTGCTACTGCCAATGCTATCCAAGTTAAAATTGACAACAATATTAGGATGTTGGCTGAATTGCATGCTAGGTGGGAAAGAGAGGATAAAATTGAAAAGAAATAGTATAGCTAGAGTTTGTACTATTACCACCACTAGTAATGCTAATGTTTCACATGCTAGTAAGCCTCCTACTATCAATGGTAACATAATTGGTGTTGGCAATGTTTCTACTACCTCTGCAAAGCGTTTAAAATTGCCCAAAACCACTGAAACTGTTCCTGATAAGAGTGCTGAAATTTTTCGAAATATGGGAGACAATGGTTCCATTACCATTGACCATAATGATTTTGATTTTGATGATTGTAATATTTCTGAAGTAATTATGTTCTTGCAAAAGCTAGCTAGAAGTCCTAATGCTAGTGCTATTAATATGGCTTTTACAAAACATATTACAAATGCTCTCATACAAGCTAGGGAAGAGAAACTAAAACATGAAGCTTCTATCCCTAGGAAGTTAGAAGATGGTTGGGAGCCCATCATTAAGATGAAGGTGAATGATTTTGATTGTAATGCTTTATGTGATCTTGGTGCTAGCATTTCTGTTATGCCTAAGAAACTCTATGATATGCTTGATTTGCCACCTTTGGAACATTGTTATTTGGATGTTTATCTTGCTGATAATGCTATGAAGAAACCTTTGGGGAGAATTGATGATGTTCTTATTATGGTTAACAATAACCTTGTCCCCGTTGATTTTGTTGTTATGGATATTGAATGCAATGCATCTTGTCCTATTGTTTTGGGAAGACCTTTTCTTAGAACTGTTGGTGCCATTATTGATATGAAAGAAGGAATATAGGTACCAATTCCCACTCAAGAAAGGTATGGAACACTTCCCTAGAAAGAGAATGAAGTTACCTTTTGATTCTATTATTAGAACAAGTTATGATTTGGATGCTTCTTCACTTGGAAACACTTGATTTTCACTTTCTGCGCCTAGCTGAAAGGCGTTAAAGAAAAGCGCTTATGGGAGACAACCCATGTTTTTATTTCTGTTTTTTTTTTTTTCTTTGAGTCAAGGAGTTGCTTACTTCTGTAACAACTCCTTTGTATCTTTATTTTATTGCATTGTTGTGCCAAGTAAAGCCTCTATAGAAAGTTGATGCTAGATTTGGATTTCTGCGCAGGACAGATTTTTGCTGTCCACGTTTTGAGCTGTATTCACTCCAGAAAAATTGAAAAATTCTGAAAAATTCACGTGATCCTCATATATGTACGCAACTTTCATTAGTTTGACTTTTCGCATCTGAGCAACTTAAGTGCCTCGAAAAAATTCGTCTTTACAGACTGTTCTGTTTTTGACAGATTCTGCCTTTTATTTGCATTCTCTCTTTTACTGTGTTTGAGTGGATTTCTTTGCTCCACAAAACATCAGTGGCTGTAGCTAATGTCCAGAAGTGTTGGAGATGATTGTGTCATCACAGAATATGTGAATTTTTGATTATGCACTAACCCTCTAATGAGAATTACTCTAGTTTGGTGTGAAGGAAGTTTTCAAGGATCAAGAGAGAGGATGATATGATATGATCAAGAAGAGTGAAAAGCCTAAGCTTGGGGATGCCCCCGTGGTGCATCCAAGCATATTTCAAGAAGACTCAAGCGTCTAAGCTTGGGGATGCCCAAGGCATCCCCTTCTTCATCAACAACTTATCAGGTCATCTCTAGTGAAACTATATTTTAATTCTTTCACATCTTATGTGCTTTACTTGGAGCGTCTGTGTGCTTTTATTTTTTCTTTGTTTTCTGAATAATTGGATCCTAGCATTCTTGTGTGGGAGAGAGACACGCTCCGCTTTTTCATGTGAATACTCGTATTCTTCACTTATATTTGTTGAGTATTCTTAACTAGCTACTGCAATGCTTTTAGCTCCTGTTTTTCATGCATCTCTTGTTCAGAGCTGTTAGTTCTTGTAGAGAAGTACTCTCTTGTTTCATTGTTATATTATTTGGAGAGTTTTGTTGAAATAAGTTGATTGGTGTTTGGTTGGAAACAGAAAATGCTACATGTGGTAGATGGTATATTGAAAAGACATACTCATTCTTGTAGATCATTGTCTTGGATAATTTGATGCTTTGCAATTGTTTTGAGCTCTCAAGTAGATCATGTTTAAGCTCTTGCATCATGTAGTTAAAGCCTATTAGTGGAGAACTACCGTAGAGCTTGTTGAAATTTGGTTTGCATGTTTGTATCTCTAAGGTCTAGATATTTTCTGGTAAAGTGTTTGAGTAACAAGGAAGACAGTGTAGAGTCTTATAATGCTTGCAATATGTTTTTATGTAAGTCTTGCTGTACCGGTTGATATCTGTGTTTGCTTCAAACAACCTTGCTAGCCTAAACTCTGTACTGAGAGGGAATGCTTCTCGTGCATCCAAACCTTGAGCCAAAACCCATGCCATTTGTGTCCACCATAACTACCTATTATGTGGTATTTCCTGCCATTCCAAGTAAATACTTCATGTGCTACCTTTAAACTATTCAAAACTTTATTACTCCTTATTTGTGTCAATGTTTTATAGCTCATGAGGAAGTTATGTGGCGTTTTCTCTATCACCTTGTCATTTACTCATGACAGACTTTCACCAATGGACTAGTGGCATATACATCCGCTTATCCAATAACTTTGCAAAAAGAGCTGGCAAATGGGGTGCCCAGTCCCAATTAATTACAACTTTAACCATTTGATTCTCTTCACATGTTTGCCAATGATTTATCAGAAGCAAATTTCAAAATGTTAAACTTTATCAAATAGGCACTCCTCCATGGTATGTGATTGTTGGAAGGCACCCGAGGATTCGGTTAGCCATGGCTTGTGTAAGCAAAGGTTGGGAGGAGTGTCATACCAATTTATAAATATGCATGTGTAAACAAAAGAGAAGAGGGATGATCTACCCTTGGGTAGAAATAACGTCCTTCATGGGAGCCGCTCTTGAAAGTCTGGGTGAAAGGGGATAGAGTGCCCACTGCCATTCGTTGACAACAACAAACACCTCTCAAAAACTTACTTTATGCTCTCTATATGATTTCAAAAACTTAAAAAGCTCTAGCACATGATTTAATCCCTGCTTCCCTCTGCGAAGGGCCTTTCTTTTACTTTATGTTGAGTCAGTTTACCTACTCTTTCTATCTCAGAAGCAAACACTTGTGTCAACTTTGTGTGCATCAATTCTTATATGCTTACTTATTGCACTTGTTATATTACTTTGTGTTGACAATTATCCATGAGATATACATGTTGAAAGTTGAAAGCAATTGCTGAAACTTAAATCTCCTATGTGTTGCTTCAATGCCTTTTACTTAGAATCTATTGCTTTATGAGTTAACTCTTATGCAAAGCTTTTTGATGCTTGTCTTGAAAGTACTATTCATGAAAAGTTTTTGCTTATATGATTCAGTTGTTTACTCTTTATCTATTTGTTAGCAAACTATAGACCATTGCTTTGAGTCACTTCATTCATGACATGAGCCTTGCAATATTATTTGATCAAGATTGTGTGAAAGCATGTCTCCTCAGAAATTATTTTGTTGTTATCGTTTTACCTACTCGAGGACGAGTAGAACTAAGCTTGGGGATGCTTGATACGTCTCCAACGTATCTATAATTTCTGATGTTCCATGCTTATATTATACCATTGCTACATGTTTTATATACACTTTATATTTTTATGCATTTTCTGGGACTAACCTATTAACAAGATGCCACAGTGCCAGTTCCTGTTTTCTGCTGTTTTGGTTTCAGAAAAGTTGTTCTGGAAATATTCTCGGAATTGGACAAAAGAAAAGCCAAAGTCCCTATTTTTCTTACACGTACACGGAGTCCGAAGGAGAGACGAAGGGGTGCCATGGGCCATCCTCACCACGTGGTGGCGCAGTCCCACCTCCTGCCGCGCCGTGACGTGGTGAGGGGCCACGGACCTCCACCGACGCCGCCCCTTCGCCTATAAATTGCCTTCCTCGGGAAAACCCTAAGGACCCGAGTCAATTTCCACGAAAAGTTCCCGGCACCCTGCCGGAGAGGGGAATCATCACCGGAGGGCTCTTCATCGCCATGCCTGCCTCCGGAGTGATGTGTGAGTAGTTCATCTCTGGACTATGGGTCCAAAGCATTAGCTAGATGGTTGTCTTCTCCTCTTGTGCCATCATGTTTAGATCTTGTGAGCTGTCTATCATGATCAAGATCATCTTATTGTAATGCTACATGTTGTGTTTGCTGGGATCCAATGAATATTGATATTATGTCAAGTTGAATATTGAATTATTATGTCTATGTCTTTTATTATCTTGCATGCTCTCCGTTACTTGTTGATACTCTGGCCAAGTGGATGCTTGTGACTCCAAGAGGGAGTATTTATGCTAGATAGTGGGTTCGGTCTCCATTTAATCTGGGGGAGTGACAGCAACTTCTAAGGTTGTGGATGTACTGTTGCCATTAGGGGTAAAACATCAATGTTTGTCTAAGGATGAATGTGTTGTCTACATTATGCACTTTACTTAAAGCAATTGTCTGTTGCTTGCAACTTAATACTGGAAGGGATGCGGATGCTAACCTGAATGTGGACTATTTAGGCACAGATGCATGCTGGATAGCGGTCTGTGTACTTTGTCGTAATGCCCAAATGAATCTCATAGTAGACACTACAACTTGCACATGCATGTTATGCACTTTTCAATATTGTCAATTGCCCAGTTGTAATTTGTTTACCTAGCAAGTTAGTTATTTATTATGGAGAGACACCACTAGTGAACTGTGGAACCCGGTCCATTCTTTTACATCTGAAATACAACCTACTGTAATCATTGTTCTTTTTCATTCTCTGCAAACAAACATCATTTTCCACACTATATGCCTAATCCTTTGTTTTCAGCAAGCCGGTGAGATTGACAACCTCAGTGTTAAGTTGGGGCAAAGTAGTTTGATTGTGTTGTGCAGGTTCCACGTTGGCACCAGAATCCCTGGTGTTGCGCCGCACTACACTCCTTCACCAACAACCTTAAGAAGTGACTTTGATCTCCTACTGGTCCGATTAAACCTTGGTTTCTGAGGGAAAATTTGCTGTACTCATCATACCTTCCTCTTGGGGTTCCCAACGAGCGTGTGTCTTTCGCGTCATCAGCAGTGCGATGGCGGTTGATAGCCAATGGCTTATATTCGGCGAAATCCCCGTACGCAGCACTCTTCTATGGCAGAACGGATGCGCCCTGTGCGACGGAACTGTGGTCGGCAGAAGCACCGCTGCTACACAAGTTGCATATGTGGCTAGCGTTAAAGAACCGCTTGTGGACAGCAGACAGACTGGCAAAAAGAGGCCTTCAACACCCTCCTGTTTGCCCCCTATGCAGTCAAGAACCGGAGACGGGAGAACACCTGCTGGTAAGATGTGTCTTCGCAAGAGAGGTGTGGTTCATGGTCTTGGTGCAGTATAATCTGCACCAGTTCATGCCTTCAGCGGCTACGGTACCGGTGGTCTGGTGGCAGGCATTGGCAACAGCGGTGCCAGCGAGAGACAAGAAGCGATTCAATGGATTGATCATACTCACTGCCAGGTGCATTTGGCTGGAGCGGAACAGCAGGGTCTTCGACCACATTACGTCGTCGGCGGCAACAGTTTGTGCCCGCATATGGAAGGACTTTGCTCAGTGGGCGAGGGCAGGTTTAGGTGGAGTGACGAGAGGAATCACCTAGCGGAGTGGTGTGGGTGTGGTGGAGGTGACAAGCCGCTTGTGGCTGGGTCATGACTCAAAAATCTTGTAAATTTCATACTCTATCTTAATATAAAGACACGCGATGCTCGCGCGTGTTCTTGCAAACTTTAGCTAAGCGAGCTAGTTCATCAGCACTTGCATTAGCTTCGTTCTCTTGGTTCATGAGTGAAGTGGATCTTCACAAATAATGTCGCAAGATGATAACAGTCATCAAATATCGCAGTAGTGACACCATGCGAATATGCACCGTTCTTCATCGTTTCTATCACATCCAAGCAATCAGAGCTAAGGACAATTCTGTTGCATCCCAACATTTTTTTTGCCGGTAAAACTGAATCTTTATTAGACAGTAGGGATTACAAGAGACTCTCGCTCCAACTCCTGAATGACAACATCAGGGCCCGAGCCAAGCCATATGGCAGTACTACGCTCTGTCACAAGAACATGACTAACCCTCACTTCTCCTCGATCCACCTTTACAAAGGAGCACAAACTACCCTCATTAGCTAAATGTTTGATTTCAGATACAAGACTACTATGAATAGAGCGATCTGGACCAGTAGCATGTATCATTGCCACGAACTGACTGCAATCTGTATCAATAATGATTGGAAGATGAGAATGGGCTGATGCTAGTTCGATCCCTTTCCGGCATGCCTGCAGTTCAGATTCCAAAGCATCCACACAACGTGGGAAAAAACTGCATGCCGATAAGATAATGGAGCCTGCTTCATCCCTTAATAACACACCTGCCCCGACCGCTCCATCTTTATACGATCCATCGATCGTTAGCTTTACAGACCCAGCAGGTGGACGTACCCAAGGTTTATCACGAGGCTTTACAGGGCATGGTCTGTCACCAAGAGCGGGAACATCAACAACAGCCTGTTTTCCTTTCAAAATCACATCAGTTTGCGCTTCTTGTATATTCCTCATGATCTTATTATAACCACACAAGAATCGCTTCGAGCCTTCAATAGATGGTGATAGTTTATCGTGTGTGGCCTCGTTGCGGCCATGCCAAGCCCGCCACGCCACCAGTAGAGTTGCATCAACAAGCTTCTCTGGGAGTTTAGCGAGTACATACTGAAGCCAAAAACCTGGATTCACCTGGAGGTCAATGTTGGATGGAAGATACCAGACATCTCTCATCGCATCCCACAAACGAGTAGCATGAAGGCACCGAAGTAAAGCATGGGCCGTGTCCTCCAATTCCTGATTACAGATTTTACATAATCCATTGACCTTCATATGCCTTAACAGCTTGTTATGTTCAGTAGCCAAAGCATTGGCTGCAGCCTTCCAGGCAAAGGTTTTAACCTTTGGCGGCATATTTGCACGCCATATCTTGGACCAGCAGTCATCTTCGCCCCCTGGCCGAGAGCTAGTCGTGGAAAACACACATTGTTGAGGTTGCATCTCAACCGCAAGCTTGTATGCGCTACGTACTGAAAAGACACCACTCTTTTCTGGTTGCCAGGATGTCTTCGTCTCCTCTCCGGAGGGTTTAATTGAGAGGATATCTTCTACATCAATAGGCAAGAAATTACTATGCACCAAGTTCTCTTTCCAGAGCCCATGCTCATCTAAGAGCATCTCCACCGGCGTGCCCAACTCCGCTCCCAATAGACGTTTTGGGCGCGCCGGCACGAAAAACCACCCCACCGGCGCGTCCAATACGAAAAAAGTTGCCGACACGTCCCAATAGAACGTCCGGCAACCCCGCTTCGCGACCAGGTTCTAGGGACGCAACCGGGCGCGTCGGCAACCGCGGCAACGCGCACCTCCACCAAACCTGACGGATGGGCCCGACGCGTCAGCGACACCGACGTTTTATTTTCCCAGCCGCGCCTCTAGGGCTTGTTATTTCAGCCCAAATTCCAGCCCCGTTGTCGGTGTATCGGCATTGGAGATAGGAGACGGGGGTCCTCTAGCCAAGGGCAAATCGAGGGGAAGAAGGTGGACGTCGTCGAGGTCGGGATCGAACACGGTGGATTACCCAGCTTCAGGCTCCACGGCGGTGGCGGAGCCCTACGTGCTGCTATAACTCACTGCAAGGCAAATCGCCGTGTTACAGGTTACAATGAGTTGATTGGATCTAGGATGAGTTGCCCTAAAGGCTTCCCTGGTCTGGCTTATATAGGCGGCCGGACCTAGGGTTACAGGAATATTGCGTATCCGGCAAGTATATAGACTCCTAAACCTAGCCGGCAAGTCTGTCGCCTTCCATCTTGGTCTTGGTGGCCTTCTAGGCTTCGGTCTTGGGCTTATCCTTGCCGGCATCCGCTTCCTTTGTCATCAGCTATCTGGGCCGCCCGGCAGGCAAAGGCCTTACCACCACTGCGGGCCACCCGGGACTAGCCGGATTACACCATGTTGGTTGTACCCCCCTGTGATACGACCCCAACATTAGCCCCTAGAAGGGTCCGAGTTCTCCAGTTGTCAGCTTGTCTTCATCTTGCAATTGTTGTCGGATACTGAAGAGCTTGGATCCTTCTGAAGTTGAATCAGGCGACGATCCGACTAAAGTAGCTGGAGCATCGCCGCCAACATGGGTAAGATGGCCTGACCTCCTGTCAGGAATCTTTTCTCCGTGTTGTCACGTCGATTGGACTGGTCAAGTCCATCGTGACGTCACTGCGTCCACGACAGTTTGAATCCAGTGCGTGCACATTGATGACCATCCCACGACGTGCGGGAATCGAGGCGCCGGCGCCGCTCATCATTGCTGCAGCACTCAGATGGCGTACACGTGTCCCGCATCGTGGCCTGCCCACCACTTGCGCGAATCTCGGAGAAGTTGGGGGAGATAAACGAACCGATTCCTTTGGAAGGAAATCACTGCGCCATTTCCCCTTCTCACTTTGCCTCAGCTTTCCTCGATCCTCTGCGCTTCCCTCCCTGCGATTGTTCCGGCGAACTCCTGCTTCACCTCCACCCGTACGATGGGCAACTCTGGCGAACACAGAGCCTCACCGGCGGCGGGCGATCATTCGTCGACTGCGGGATCTGAATCCTGCGCTGCGGCTACGGCGGCGCCGCTCGACGCCGTCCCTTTGGCTTTCATGCCTCCCGCGGCGAAAGTGGGTGTCGTCGAACCTTCTTCTTCCACTCCGGTGGCCTCCTCCGACCCTTCCACGGTCTTCCCCCTCCCGTCAATGAGGGCTGAGGAGGCAGACACGACGGCAGAGATAGAGGACCCCGGCGATGAGCTCGCCGCGGAGGAAGAGGAAGTGGCGGACCTCGGGTCACTTTACTGGCTTCCGTCATGCATGACGGAGGCCTACGCGAAGGAGCTGTCGGAAGCCGGATTCCTCCCCCCCCCCCCCCCCCCAAGACGGAGTGCTTCTGGCGGATTCCCGGCAACGAGCTCATCCCCGAACCCCAAGATGACGAAAGGGTCGTCTTGGCATCCCACCTCCTTCGCGGTATGGGCCTGCCACCTTTCGCCTTCTTTTCTGCAGTACTTAGATACTACGGGCTGCAGCCGCATAATATCGCGCCCAACAACATCTTAGTGCTAGCCGGCTTCTAGGCCTTATGCGAGGGCTACTTAGGCATAGCTCCCACTGTCGAGCTGTTTAAATACTGTTTCTTGTGCCGCCGGCAAACTATTGCCGGCGGCAAGCTGGCAACATGCGACAGTGTTACGTTCAACTGCCGCCGAGGTAGCTGGTATCCAAAGATCCCGGTCATTGACTCGGTGAAGAGCTGGACCAACACCTTTTTCTACTGCAAGGACATCTCGGCACCCGGTCAGACGGTGGGGATCCCTCCTTTTAAGAACTGTCCGCCAACCTATGCTGAGCACTGAGCGGAGAAGGCGGCAACCACTTTGCCAGAGGAACAACGTCGTGCTTTCAGGCGGATTGAATTCCTCGCCAAGACGATGGCGCCTCCTTGTCTTGATGGAGTTGACACCGTTGTGTGTTGGCTCTCAAGGAAGATCATGCCGCTCCAGCATCGCCCCTTGAGGATGTGTGAGTATCAGGCGGACGCAGCCGACAACGTCACCCTTGACGAAGACGTGCTGCTGATCCGGCTGAGGGCCCTTGTTGTACCCGCCAAGGTGAAGGCGGCGGAAGGCGTCCCCATGTTCACCCACGACAACCCTGCTCCAGAGGTAAAGCTGCTTACGTATGCCTTTAACCATATGCCGACTTCTTTTTGTCATATTGACAGACAATTGTCTCCGCAGCTGATGAGCCTGGCAGAGAATGAGATGGCTCCACACTGGTACGAGCCAGATGCCAGCAAGGCCAAGAAGCGCAAAGCTCCTGTCGCCTCTACTAGGGACATGGAGAAGAAGAAGAAGGCAATGGCTGCCGTAGCTGACAACGAGGACCTTGCGGACAAGGCCTCCGACAAGCGGTAAGAAAAAACATCTTGAAGCCATTGCAACACACACTTGTATAATTTTTTAACTTTCGCTTTATCTTTCATGCAGAATAAGGCTCACCATGCCGAAGCTGCGCGCGGCTCCTGGCAGGGGGAAAATGCCTCGTTCATCTCCCGCCAATGCTCCCGGCACCCCAGTAATATTTTGCCCGGGAACATATACGGAGGGCCAGACCGGAACGACCTACACCACGAGGACTGCGAACAAGGCGGCCACCGGCAAGAAAGTTGCCGGCCACACCCCCCCAACGGCTGAAGCTCCGGCTAATGATGCCGCCCGCTTTATTGCAATGAAGGTGGAGGAGGAAGCTGCGCACACTGGAGCCGACACGTCCGACTCAGCTCCTCGAGCCGCCAGGGTGGTGAATCCACTCCAGACCCTCGTCGACATGCGTCGTGGATGCCGTGGCTGGTTTGACCAGCTGCATGAAGAAATTGAGGTAAGCCGGCCTATAGCCCCAGCCCCTGATCACTTTGGCTGCTAAGGATTTAATTTACCGCCAAGGTGGTCATAAAGCTATGCTGGCCGGAGACTTAACCTCTATTTTTTATTCGCTCCTTGTTCGACAGATTGCTCTCTCCTCCAACAAGGAGCTTTTCCAAGCCCAAGAGGCTAAAATTAAGGAGTGCCGCCAACTGAAGCAAGACCTCGAGCTGAAGGACGTGCAAATTGCGAGCTATGAAGAAGCTCGCAAAAAGGATGAAGGTGACAAAATTTACTTTGCCTTCAATTTTTTTGTCTTCTTTTACGCTCGCCGACAATTTTGCTTTAGTCGGACTTTCCTTTTTTGCAATTTTTTTGTAGAACTGTTAAGCACTGCCTGAGAAATTCTTGCAAACTCGTGTGACATACAAGCGCTAATGAACGAAGCTGTAGATCTTGCCGAAACGATTATCAAGCTGAAGGCGGATCATGCCAAGGAGCTGGAGAAACGAGATCTGGAACATGGCCAAGCCCTCAGCAAGCTGACGGAGCAGCTGGAGAACCTGAGCAACAACTTGGCGACCGTCACCCAAAACTCCAAGAATCAGCAAGAACTTCACGCCAAAGCCGTTCGACAAGCTGAAGAGAAACTTGCCCAACACGATGAAGAGATTGCCGCCCTTCAGGAGCATGTGCTTGGTAATATTTGTCAATTTGCTTGTTTCGCCATACACCAGATTTATGCCTGTCCTAACAGTTTGTCCATCATCTTCTGCGCCGTCTGGTTTTGACGACCAATCAGACTCCGCGCCGCGCCCTTCCCGTCTCCGCCAAATTGGAGGCTTAATCTGCCGTGCCGTCAATGCCGGCCAAGCTTTGGCCAGCAAGTTATACCCAAGCAAGGAGAGCGACCCCATTGACTTTGAGTTCCTGCCCGAGTTTCTTGAGAAACTTAGCCAGGAATACGAGGGCAACATGCGGACAGCTACAAGGGGAGGTGCAAAGAAGGTGCTCGTGCTGACCAAGGCCTGGTATCCGGATGCCGACATCCACCAGTTGACAGAGTTCATGCCAACTGAAGATGAGGACGGCAACACCATTGACGCCGCGCAAGTGCAAACCTCGGTGCATGGGTATGGCACGCGTGTCGCCAACATGGTGGACCTTGGCAAGTTCTACAAGGCGCATCCGGACCCACATGCCGAGGCAAGTACTTCAGCAGACCTAGCCCCAGGCGTGGCGGGTGAGGAGTTGGCGGACGAGGAGGATGTTCCCGAAGGCAGCGCCAGCCCCCAAGACCAATCCGGCACCAGCTGTTTAATCCTGCATGAACAATTTAACATTCCTGCATTAGTCTGTAATGCAGAAGAAACTTGTCTAGCGTTGTAAACTTAATTATGTTTTGTTGGGCCAACTTTTATGCTACACTTGGTGGTAGGCTAACTTTAAGTGGCCCACCTTAATATGTATTTTGTGTTTATGCACTTGACTGTTTCGTATGTTGGCGGTACCTCATCACAGTTACTTTAGCTGTGCCAACCAGGTGCTATACCAATTAGTTTAGACACAGAGACCAAAGCCGGCATATTGGTGCCAACTACATACTACTAGGCGACCCATGCACAAACAAACAAAACATACAAACTAGGCAGTGCAAAATTCTTTTGCTATAAATTTGTTGCCGGCGGGCGGCAGATGTCAAAAGTTGTCGGAACCATTAGCACTGAGCCGAGAAAAAAAATCTTTTGGTAACTTTTTTGACATGGCATGAAAATAAATGATGACAAGAAAAGACAAAAGATGGCATGACTCTCAAAACGAAAATGAGCACCAAAGACTTTTATTTCATGATCATAATGTACTTGTTACAATGTGAAAATTGCTAAGTGTAAAAAGGACGTAGCTGCTCAATGTTCCAAGGCCTCTTGGTTTCTTCATACTTGTCGGAGACTCCTCTTTTGCGCTTACGACCACGAACTTTCTTGTAGCCATCTTTGATGTCCACCAAGTAGTAAGATCCATTGAGCAGCACCTTGCTGACCACAAAAGGTCCTTCCCATGGCGGGGATAGCTTATGCAAGCCCTTCCTGTCTTGTATTAGACGGAGGACTAGATCACCTACTCTAAAGCTGTGCTTCCTGACCCTACGGCTGTGATAGCGGCGTAGGCTTTGCTGGTAAATGGCTGATCTTGCCCGGGCAACGTCTCACTCTTCGTCAAGTAGGTCTAGTCCATCTTGTCTTGCATCTTCTGCGTCTTCTTCGACGTAGGCTTGCATCCTGGGGGAATCGAACATCATGTCGGATGGCAGTACTGCTTCTGCACCATAGACTAAGAAGAAAGGAGTAAACTTGGTGGATCTGTTTGGGGTTGTTCGCAAACTCCAAAGGACAGATTTCAATTCGTCCACCCAAGCTGCAGCTGCTCTGTGCCATGGTACTCCGAGATGAGGCTTAAGCCCCTGGAGGACCAGGCCATTTGTACGCTCTACTTGGCCATTTGCCTGTGGATGTGCAACAGAAGCTAGGTCGAGGCGAATGCCATGCCTGTAACAGTATTCCTTAACTTCGCCTTGCGAGAGGTTCGTGCCATTGTCGGTGATAATGCTATGAGGCACCCCGAACCGAGCGATTATTCCCCACAAAAAAATTGGCGGCGGTGGCGCCGTCAAGCTTTTTGATAGGCTTAGCTTCAACCCATTTTGTGAACTTATCTACGGCCACAAGCAAGTGTGTGTAGCCGCCAGGTGCCGTTTTAAACGGTCCAACCATGTCCAAGCCCTAGACTGCGAAAGGCCAGGTGATGGGTATTGTCTTGAGCTCTTGAGCCGGCATGTGCGGTTGCCAAGCATAAAGCTGGCAACCTTTGCATTTCTTCACAATGTCTTCAGCATCTGCCTTGGCCGTCAACCAGTAGAATCCTTGCCTGAAAGATTTCGAAACAAGGGAACGTGATGCTGCATGGTGACCACATACACCAGAGTGTATTTCATCTAACAAGTTGCGGCCTTCCTCCGGTGAAATGCAACGCTGGTAAACTCCGGTGGTGCTATGTTTGTACAGCTCACCATTGATAATTGTGAACGCCTTGGCTCTTCTTATGATTTGCCGCCTTAATACCTCATCATCCGGCAACTCCTAGTTCGTCAAGAAATCTATGTAAGGGGTTGTCCAGTCTGGCTTTACCAAATAGACAGCGTAGCTAGCTTCTTCTACTGGTTCTGCCGATTCTGGATCCATATGGTCGGCACCTTTTATAGACGGCTTGTAGAGGTGCTCCAGGAAAACATCTTTTGGTACCTTTTTGCGCTCAGATCCAAGCCTGGCAAGTGTGTCTGCCGCCTTGTTCTGATCTCTCGGAATGTGGCGCACTTCGTAACCTAGGAAACATTTGGCGAATTCATCGACTGTGGCTCTGTAAGCCGCCATCGTCGCGCTTTTTGCATCCCAAGTTCCACGTATTTGCTGTGCCACCAAGTCGGAATCACCGTAGCAGAGGATGCGCTAGATGCCAATTTCCTTGGCAATGTGCAAACCATGAAGGAGCGCTTCATACTCGGCAACGTTGTTGGTTGCTTTGAAATGAATTTGGAGCACATAGCTCAACTTGTCTCCTTGAGGATTTCTGAGCATCTTGGATCCATCAAAATGCATGATCCAGTACTCTGACTCAGGGAGAGGGATTTCCTCCATACTTTCTGCCCAGTCTACCATGAAGTCGGCAAGTGCCTGGAACTTGATGGCATTCCTGGGCTTATACGTGATGTCGAACGCAGCAAGTTCAATGCCCCACTTGGCGACTCGGCCAGTGGCTTCAGCATTGTTTATGATGTCACCCAAAGGTGCTTTGCCCACAACCGAGATGGAATGTTCCTGGAAGTAATGTCTCAGTTTTCTGGTGGCGAAGAATACGCCATATGTCAGCTTCTGGTAATGCGGGTAACGCTGTTTCGAGGCGGAAAATACCTCACTAACAAAGTAAACAGGCCTTTGCTCAGAGATTTCCGAGCCCTCTATCCTGCGCTCCACAGCCAGGACGACGCTAACAACCAAGTTGGTTGCAGCGACGTAAAGCAGCATGGGCTCCTCTGAACGAGGTGCTGCCAAGATTGGTGGAGATGTTAACGCTGCCATGAGCTGTTCTAAGGCGCCATCTGCTTCATCTGTCCACTGGAAGTTGTCGGATTTCTTCAACAGCCGGTAGAGGGCATTGCCTTTTCTCCAAGGCGGCTGATGAAACGACTGACGACTGCGGCTGAACCAGCTAGGCGCTGCACGTCTTTTAGGGGGCGACGCCTTGCGAGGCT
This sequence comes from Poa pratensis, assembly GCA_947311845.1. Classification (NCBI taxonomy): domain Eukaryota; kingdom Viridiplantae; phylum Streptophyta; class Magnoliopsida; order Poales; family Poaceae; genus Poa; species Poa pratensis. The sequence continues at coordinate 77,901,161 of CAMZMU010000074.1, forward strand.
CCTTATCCTTTCCTTTCCCATGGCTGCTGGAGGCTGAAGGATCCTCGGGAGGTCCTCCAGCATCCACCTTGCACGCATTGGATTTGGACTCTAACCTTCCTCCCAGCGCGCTTGCAAACTCGGCGCGGGAATCAGCACGTGCCTGTTGCTCCAAAGCCTTTTCCATGAGGACTGAACTGTAGTACAACTTCTCGTCTTTTGAGTAGTCATCTCACGTCAATATGTCGAGTGCCACAGAGGTGTTGAGCACAGGTGTTGCGAAGATCGGAGCGCCGTCCTTGTTCCGACGCTGCGGTGCCGTGGCCCACTCAAAGCCAAGTTTTTTAGCAGGGGACTTGTAGTCAGCTGGAGGTGGATCCTCCTTCTTCTTGCTCTTCTTCCCAGCCCCAGGAGCTTTGGCGGCTGGGGTTGTGGTGAAGAGATTACTGGCGGAGGTAACCTTGGCCTGTTCTGCTTTGGCTTCACTGATTAGGTTCCTGACCCTGCCCTCTTGTTCATCGAGAACACGGGTTTGCTTTGTGACAGAAGCGCGGAGCTGCTCCCAATATGCCGTGTCGGCATTGTCGGGAACCGGTGTGTTCAGGATTTCGTCGAGAGGTGGGTCATCCTTTCCGCTGGTGCCACCTTTCTCCAGATTTGATTTCTTTTTGGGAGCCGGCGGGGGCTCGAGATTGGCTTTGTCCGCTGCGGTCATGCCGGCACCGTTGGCTTCCGCCTCTTTTGCCGGATCCGAGACAGCAACATCCGCCACATAAGCCTGCTGCATGGTTGACACCGAGCTTGCCGCAACCTCTGAAGGCGCGGGGTCGGCTGGTGTGAAGCACTTTTTGACCTGCGACTCGAACATGCTGGCAGAATCTTCTTCGGAATCCGAATCTACGTTGACATGAATGGTAGATCTGGATCCGGCATCTAACATCGTATCGTCCTGAAGGGCAGGGAGGATCGATTCAGGATCGCTGCTATGTGGCTGGGAGTTGGATCCCATGCCGGCAACGCTGATGAAGTGGGAATCTGAATCTCCGGACTCCCAGGAGGACACGGATTCATATCCATCTTGCGAGTAGCCGGACTCGGGGTGGCGGGTGGGTCCCCAAAGGGTGTGGTTTTTTTGGGAAACCCATGGCCTCCGGTGTGAAGCCGATGAAGAGCTCGATGCTGCCGATGGGGACGAGAGTGTACGCGATGAGCCCATCGTTTGCCGGCATCCAAGATGCGTCATCTTGGACATAACCCATCGAGCCGACGCGCATGGAGCGGCCTACGGTGATGGTTTCGCCGATGCCGCCAAGTGTTCCTGGCTGGAACGTGACGCCTGACGCCTCATGCCCCACGGTGGGCGCCAACTGTCGGTGTATCGGCATTGGAGATAGGAGATGGGGGTCCTCTAGCCGAGGGTGAATCGAGTGAAATAAGGTGGACGTCGTCGAGGTCGGGATCGAACACGGTGGATTACCCAGCTTCAGGCTCCACGGTGGTGGTGGAGCCCTACGTGCTGCTACAACTCACTGCAAGGCAAATCGCCATGTTACAGGTTACAATGAGTTGATTGGATCTAGGATGAGTTGCCCTAAAGGCTTCCCTGGTCCGGCTTATATAGGCGGCCGGACCTAGGGTTATAGGAATATTGCGTATCCGGCAAGTATACAGAGTCCTAAACCTAGCCGACAAGTCTGCCGCCTTCCATCTTGGTCTTGGTGGCCTTCTGGGCTTCGGTCTTGGGCTTCTCCTTGCCGGCATCCGCTTCCTTTGTCGTCAGCTATCTGGGCCGCCCGGCAGGCAGAGGCCTTACCACCACTGCGGGCCACCCGGGACTAGCCGGTTACACCATGTTGGTTGTACCCCCCTGTGATACGACCCCAACACACGTCCCTGGTGATGCGCCATCCCTGTTGATTCACCATCACCGCCTCCCAGCCTCCGCCGACCGGACTCCGGTCACCCCTTTCCGCCTCCCCCTCCCCACGCCGGTCTTCCCCACCACGACCCCACGCCTGTCTGCAGACTCTTCTCCGTCGAGCCGGTACACCGTCGCCGCCTCCGACACTTCTCCGCAAGCAAGGTGTTCGTCACATTGCTCAGCTCAATTTGTCTCCGAGGCTTTGGTTTTTTCCTAATCCTTTGCGTTGATCTAGATGGATAGCGACGACGAACTCGCGTTGGCGGGCGCATTGCTCACCGCGCATGCCTACTCGAATGCCATGGTCGACGACACTTGGCGATCATCACTTGCCTAGATGGTTTGCTTGGACAGATGAATGTGGCGCCTCGGATTGGAGGCTCTGTGCTGGGTAAAAGAATGAACAAGGATCGCTTACAGATGACTGGACATATGACCCTGTGGCAAGACTAATTCGCCGACGATCCTACTCACGGAGAGAAGGAATTCCGGCGGTGTTTTAGGATGAACATGGAACTATTCATGGTCATTATGATGGGGCTGCGTGATTACGGTGACTACTTCAAGCTAAAGCGAGACTGCACCGGACTAACTGGTTTCTCCACCATCCAGAAATGCACGGCTACTTTGAGAGTCCTTGCATATGGAGCTCCGACAGATGCAGTAGGCGACTACCTCCGCATGGCTAAATCGACAGTACTCAAGAACTTCTATAAGTATTGCAAGGGGGTTGTTGCAGTGTTTGGGCCAAAATATTTGAGACAATCAAATGAAGCTGAGACAGCTAGGCTCATGGCACAAAACGTAGCTAGAGGATTTCCTGGTATGCTTTGAAGCATCGATTGCATGCACTGGGCATGGAAGAATTGCCCATTCACCTGGCAAGGAGTTTACAAGGGTCATGTTGGAGAGTGCAGTGTCATGCTAGAGGCAGTGGCTGACCAAGATTTGTGGATTTGGCATGCTTTCTTTGGTATGGCAGGAACTCACAATGACATCAATGTGCTGGAATGTTCAACGGTTTTTAACCGGCTGAGTGAAGGCAAAGCTCCACCGTGCAATTACGAGATTAATGGCCATGCATATGACAAGGGATACTATCTAGCAGATGGAATCTACCCGAAATGGTCTACATTTGTAAGGACCATCTCCTAGCCTCAAGGTCAAAGTCAGTCTCATTTTGCAGCTGAACAGGAGGGTGCCTGGAAGGATGTTGAGCGGGAATTTGGGGTGCTTCAATCTCGGTTTGCTATTGTCAGGTATCCTGCTCTAACTTGGTCGAAAGATCAGATGTGGGAGGTGATGATGACTTGTGTGATTTTGCACAACATGATCATCGAGAGTGAACGTGCTGATCCTCCGCAACATGATGATCATCCATACTATCATGTGGGTCCTCTTGCCGAGATTGGTCATGAGTATGCGGGTTTGGCTGCCGACTTTGCCATTTACCTCACAATGAACGCTCAAATTAAGAATCTAGGAGAACACGAGCAACTTCAAAATGATTTAGTTGAGCATCTGTGGGCAATCAGAGGCCAAGGAGACGCTCAAATTGATTGAGTGTCCACTTTATTGTAATTTGAATAATTTTATGTGCTACAAGTTTATTATTGTTTCAGACATTTGAATTCAGACATTCAATTTATTTTATTTCCCACCGTTTTTTAAATTTGTCAACTGGGAGCGACCGGTGGGGCATGCCGTTCCCAATAGACGGCAACTGCTGCCGGCACGCCCAAAAGATCTTGCCCGACAACTTTGCCGGACACTCTATATTGGGCGCGCCGGTGGAGATGCTCTAAGAGTTCTGAAACCCGCCGTATTCGGCGAGTACCTCGAGGGCTTACTACTCTCCCATATGATATTCTAGGGATCCAGCTATCCTCCACACCCTAATTTTCCTTCCATTACCAAACCGCCATACCAAGCCACACTTCAAAAGTTCCAGGCCATACGAGATGGCAGTCCATGTTGATGACGGGTTACCCGAGAATATTGTGTCAACAAGCTCTCCATGTGGATAGTACTTAGCTTTCAAGACCCTAGCGCACAAGCTGTCCGGAAAGGCAATTAGGCGCCAGGCTTGCCTAGCTAGCAGGGCCTGGTTGAAAAGGCGCATATCACGAAAACCCATGCCACCTTGGCGTTTACTTCGAATTAATTTATCCCAGCTTAACCAGTGAGTCTTGTGCCTGCCATGTTCAGCACCTCACCAATAGTTCCTTATGAGCTTTGTAAGATCATCACATACCGAGAGGGGTAGCTTAAAAATGCCCATTAAATAGGTTGGAATTGCTTGAGCAATTGCTTTAATAAGGACCCCCCGAGCGCTTTGTGACGACAGACTATCCCCCCACTCGATCAACAAATTGCTCAAACGACACTGCAGGTTCTCAAACCGCCCCTTATGCATTCGCCCAGAAGGGGTAGGTAATCCTAGATACTTGTCTTCAAACTCCGGATTTTCCACTTGCAGAATAGACTGGATCTCCTCTTGTATCTCCTTTGTGCAAGAGGCCACGAACATAATAGAGCATTTACTTGGATTGATTAGCTGGCCCGTTCCAGCTTCATATGTGTCAATGACATGTTTGATCCTTGAGGCTTCTGCATCCCAACATTTGACTAGTTGAATTCCATGCGGAGGAAAAAAGGCCAAACAGGCCCGCGTCCGCGTCGCTCCAAGGGCGGCTCGGGCGAAACCCTAGCACCACCGCCCCCGAGATCTCCTCTCCTCCACGTCCTCCCTCTCCCTCCGCTAGAGGAGGCCGCTAGGCTTGGCCCTGGCGGCCGACGGTGGCAGCGGCGGGGAAACTTGCCTCGCGAGGTGCTAGCTCGGTGGGGAAGGATCCTCACGGCAAGGTGCGACAGGTTGCAGGTCCGTCTGCGTCTCCGTGGTGCGGCGGTGCCCTCGCCGTCGTGCTGAGCCTCCGAGCCGCGTCCTCCAGCAGCGAAGCCTCCGATTCCATGCATTTGGCTGCGGCGGCGGATGGCGCCACACCTTGTCGTCTAGGACAGCGGACGACCTCGGTGTGCATGGGCATTGTTCACATGACGGCGCCGATGGTGGTCCGGCTATGGGTCGACGGCGTTCGCTTTTGTGAGGTGTGATACGTCCAGTTTGCATCACTATTTTATATCATAATTTACTGTTATTCATTGATATATTTCATATTTAGAGATGATACTTATGTTATTTTACCTGTTTTGCATGTTTCATCATTATTGGAGGATTATTCACCGGAGTCAGGATTCTGCTGGAAAAAGCATCGTCAAGATACGATATTTCTGGAGTTCAACAATTCGAGGAAAATATACAGAAGCTCCTATTTTGTCAGATGACGGAGGGAGCCAAAAGGGGAGACCAAGGCGGGCCACCGTGGGCCCTCCCAACAGGGTGGCGCGGCCCCCTATGCTGCCGCGCCACCATATGGGGAGGAGGCCCAGGCCCACCTCAGCCATCGCCCCTTCGCGTACTTCATCATCCAGAAACCCTAAGACTCGGGGGATCATCAAGGATAGACAAAGCCGCCTCCTCAAGGCGGAAAACACCAGAGAGAGAAAAGATCTCCGGCAGGGAGAAATCTGCCGGGGAAATTCCTTCCCGGAGGGGGAAAATCGTCGCCATCGTCACCGTCATCGAGCTGGACTTCATTGGGATCATCATCACCATTATCTCCACCGTCGACACCGTCATCTCCACCGCTCCACTCCGTTCCGCTGTAACATCTAGGGTTGAATCTTGTGTATTTCATAGGGGAAACTTTCCCAGTGTTAATTACTCCTTGTGGTTGATGCTATTGAGTGAAACCGTTGAATTAAGGTTTATGTCCAGATTGTTATCCATCATTATATCACCTCTGATCATGATCCATATGATGCCTTGTAAGCAGTTCGTTTAGTTCTTGAGGACATGGGTGAAGTCTAAATGTTAGTAGTGAACTATGTTGAGTAATATTTAATGGTTTGATATTTAAGTTGTGGTGTTATTCTTCTAGTGTTGTCGTGTGAACGTCGACTACATGACACTTCACCTTTATGGGCCTAGGGGAATGCATTGTGTATTCGTTTCCTAATTGTGGGGTTGCCGGAGTGACAGCAACCTGAACCCCCATTGGTATATCGATGCATGAGGGATAGCAGGATCTCAGAGTTTAAGGATGTGGTTAGATTTATCTTAATTACTTTCTTGTATTTGCAGATGCTTGCAGGGGATATAATCACAAGTATGTATTAGTCCTAGGAAGGGCGGTGATTAGCATAGGTTCACCCACACAACACTTATCAAAACAATGAAGATTAATCAACTATATGAAGCGAAAGCACTAGACTAAATTCCCGTGTGCCCTCAAGAACGTTCGGTCATCATAAGTAAACAAACCGGCTTGTCCTTTGCTGTAGAAAGGATTGGGCCACTCGCTGCAATTATTATTACCGCATTTTACATACTTGCATTTTATTTATCTGCTATATCAAAAATCCCTAAAAACTTGTCTGTGAGCATTTGCAGTGAATCCTTCATCGAAACTGCTTGTCAACACCTTCTGCTCCTCGTTGGGTTTGACACTCTTATTTATCGAAAGTACTACGATACACCCCCTATACTTGTGGGTCATCAATGCTATTTTCTGGCGCCGTTGCCGGGGAGTGAAGCGCTATTGGTAAGTGGAATTGGTAAGGAAAACTCTTACTGTACGTGCTGTTTTTATTTCTGCCTGCTGCTATATTTCATTATGGAGAGGTCTTCTCTTGAATTCCTATTTGGAAAATCTACTACTACTGCAAAGGTAGTGGATGAGGCACCAGGTGAGCAAGTAATTCCATATAAAATATCTTGAAAATTATTGAACGTGTTACGAATAACCGCTATGAAGGGGATGGAACTGTCCATCCTGGAGATCATTTACTGTTTTTACATGAATTATGCGAGTTGTTCAAGTGTGCAGGTATTTCTATGGATGAAGTTAAGAAGAAACTATTTTCTTTGTCGCTGTCTGGTAAAGCGGTACATTGGTATAAACTGCTGAAGAATGGACGTTCTCTTGATTGGAAGGAAATTATGCCTCTATTTTATTCTTAATTCTATCCTCCAAGTGAAATTCACAAAGACCGAAACCGCATATATAACTTCTGGCCTCATGATGGAGAGAGCATTGCCCAAGCGTGGGGGAGATTGAAGTCATTAATGCTCAAATGCCCCATTCATGAGCTTCCTGGTAATGTCATTATTGATAATTTCTATGCAAGACTTTCTTTTCAAGATAAAACCTTGCTAGATACTCCTTGTTCTGGATCATTCACGCGCAACAAAGAAGGGTTTTAATGGGACCTTCTTGATCGGATTCAGGAGAATACTGAAGGATGGGAGAACGACAAAGGTAGAGAGTCAGGTATAAAATATGATTATGAATGCATTAAAGCTTTTATGCATACTGATGAATTTTGAAATATGAGTGCTGCTTATGGTCTTGACTCTCAAGTTGTTGCAAATTTTTATAAAGCCTTTGCCTCTCATTCGAATTGCCTAAGAAGAGTTTTAATAAGTATCATGAACCTTATAAAGATAAAACTGATTTACCTATAGGTAGATGTATTGAAGTTAAAACTGTTGATCACATTCTTCCTGAAGCTTATATTGAAAAAATTCCTTTTCCTGCTAAAGTGAAGGAACATTCTGTTATAACTAGTGTGGTTAACAAAAATGCAAAGAAACCTATAGAACCTGATGAGCAAATAACTGTTGAAGATGGGCACATCATCTTCTGTGAAGATGCTTCTAATATTGTTTCGCATCCTAGTAAATCTGGAAGGCTAGTGTTCCTATGCTTTCTGTTAGAATAGGTGATCATTGTTATTATGGTTTATGTGATATTGGTGCAAGTTCCAGTGCTATTCCTTATGAGCTTTACAGGGAAATCATGCATGAAATTGGTTCTTGTGAACTTGAAGAGATTGATGTGGTTATTCGGCTAGCTAATAGAGAAACTATTTCTCCTATTGGTATTGTTCGAGATGTGGAAGTTTTATGTGGTAAGATTAAATATCCTGCTGATTTTCTGGTACTTGGTTCTGCTGCTAGTAAAACTTGTCCTATTATTTTTGGTAGACCTTTCTTAAATACTTGTGGAGCTATTATAGATTGCAAGAAAGAGAAAATTTTGACTAAATTTGCTGGTGAATCTTATGAGTTTAATTTCTCTAAATTTGCAAAACTCCTTATGAAACCGAATTGCCTAATGAGGATTTTAGAGTTGAACAGCTTGCATCTATTGCTCTTGCTCCTAATGATCCTTTGCAGCAACATTTGGAGGATCACGAGAGTGAAGTCTTTAGGGAAGAAAGGAATGAGCTTGACGAAATTTTCTTTCGTCAACCCATTCTTAAACATAATTTACCTGTTGAAGATTTAGGTACAACACCACCACCAAAGGAAGATCCTGTTTTTGATTTGAAACCTTTACCTGATAATCTTAAATATGCTTATATTGATGATAAGAAAACATATCCTGTTATTATTAGTTCTAAGCTTTCAGGTTTTGAAGAAGAAAGATTATTGGAAATATTGAAGAAACACCGAGGAGCTATTGGATACACTCTTGACGACTTGAAGGGATTTCCCCTCTATTTGCCAACACGCCATCAATGGAAGATGATGCAAAGCCTGTTGTTGAACATCAACGTCGTCTAATTCCTAAAATGAAGGATGTGGTAAGAAATGAGGTATTGAAACTTCTTGAAGCTGGTATTATATATCCTATTGCTGATAGTAAATGGGTAAGTCCGTGCATTGTGTTCCTAAGAAAGGAGGGATTACTGTTGTACCAAATGATAATGATGAGCTCATCCCTCAAAGAGTAGTTGTAGGATATAGAATGTGCATTGATTTTCGGAAAGTTAATAAAGTTACTAAGAAAGATCATTACCCTTTACCTTTCATTGATCAAATGCTAGAAAGGTTATCTAAGAATACTCATTTTTGCTTTCTTGATGGTTATTCTGGGTTTTCACAAATTGCTGTTAGAGCTAAAGATCAAGAGAAAACCACTTTCACTTGTCCTTATGGAACTTATGCTTATAGGCGTATGCCTTTCGGTTTATGTAATGCCCCGCTACTTTTCAAAGGTGCATGTCTGCTATTTTTCATGGCTTTTGTGAAAAGATTGTAGAGGTATTCATGGACGATTTTTCCGTCTATGGGAATTCTTTTGATAATTGTTTGCGAAACCTTGATAAAGTTTTGCAGAGATGTGAAGAAACTAACCTTGTTCTTAATTGGGAAAATGCCACTTTATGGTTAATGAAGGAATTGTTCTGGGACATAAAATTTCTGAGAGAGGTATTGAAGTTGATAGAGCTAAAGTTGAAGCAATTGAGAAAATGCCCTATCCCAGGGATGTAAAAGGTATTCGTAGTATTCTTGGTCATGCTGGTTTCTATAGAAGGTTTATTAAAGATTTCTCTAAAATTTCGAAGCCTCTTACTAATCTTCTTCAAAAAGATGTACCTTTTGTTTTTGATGATGATTGTAAGGAAGCTTTTGAAACTTTGAAAAAGGCTTTAACTACTGCCCCTGTAGTCGAACCACCTGATTGGAATTTACCTTTTGAAATTATGTGTGATGCTAGTGATTTTGCTGTAGGTGCTGTTCTTGGACAGCGAGTAGATAAAAAGTTGAATGTTATTCATTATGCTAGTAAGACTCTTGATGCTGCTCAAAGAAATTATGCTACTACTGAAAAAGAGTTCTTAGCTGTAGTTTTTGCATGTGACAAGTTTAGACCTTATATTGTTGATTCAAAAGTCACTGTTCATACCGATCATGCTGCAATTAGGTACCTTATGGAAAAGAAAGACGCTAAGCCAAGGCTTATTAGATGGGTGCTCTTTTACAAGAATTCGATTTACATATTGTAGATAGGAAAGGTGCTGATAACCCTGTTGCTGATAATTTGTCTAGATTGGAAAATATTGCTTATGATCCCGTACCTGTTAATGATAGTTTTCCAAATGAACAATTGGCTGCAATAAAGGTGAGCTCGCGAGATAGTCCTTGGTATGCTGATTATGCTAACTTTATTGTTTCCAAGTACTTGCCTCCAACCTTTTCAGCTCAGCAAAGAAGGAAATTCTTTTATGACTTGAGGCATTATTTTTGGGATGACCCACACTTATATAAAGAAGGAGTGGATGGTATTATGCGAAGATGTGTCCCGAATATGAACAACAAGAGATATTGAGGAAATGTCATGGTAGTGTTTATGGAGGACATCACGCCGGAGATAGAACCGCACAAAAGGTTCTACAATCAGGTTTTTATTGGCCAACTCTCTTTAAAGATGCAAGAAAGTTTATTTTATCTTGTGATGAATGTCAAAGAGTTGGTAATATCTCTAGACGCAATGAAATGCCTATGAATTATACTCTTGTTATTGAACCATTTGATTGTTGGGGATTCGACTTCATGGGTCCTTTCCCTTCTTCAGAAGGTAACACTCATATACTTGTTGCTGTTGATTATGTTACTAAGTGGGTGGAAGCCATACCTACAAAAAGTGCTGATGGTGAAACCTCTTTGAAAATGCTTTTAGATGTTATTTTCCCTAGGTTTGGAGTACCTAGATATCTTATGACTGATGGAGGTTCTCATTTTATTCATGGTGGTTTTAGAAAGACCCTTGCTAAATATGGTATTAATCATAGAATTGCTTCAGCTTATCATCCTCAAACTAGTGGGCAAGTAGAATTATCAAATAGAGAAATTAAATCTATCTTGCAAAAGACTGTTAATAAATCTAGAAAAAATTGGGCTAGTAAGTTGAAGGAAGCTTTGTGGGCTTATAGAACTGCTTATAAAAATCCTATGGGTATGTCTCCTTATAAAATGGTTTATGGAAAAGCTTGTCATTTGCCTTTAGAATTAGAGCACAAAGCTTATTGGGCTGTGAGAGAACTTAATAAAGATTTTAAACTTGCCGGTAAGAAAAGGTTGCTCCAATTGAGTTCTTTAGATGAATGGAGAAGTGAAGCCTATGAAAATGCTAGACTTTTTAAGGAGAAAGTTAAGAAATGGCATGATAAAGAATTATTAAAAGAGAGTTTAATGTTGGAGATAAAGTTCTATTATATGGTCTCGTCTCAGATTTTTTGCAGGAAAATTACTCTCAAAATGGGAAGGACCTTATGTCATTGTGGAGGTGTATCGTTCAGGGGCAATAAAGATTGCTTCGCTGAAAGATGATGCTACACAAGTGGTGAATGGACAAAGACTCAAACATTATATTTCTGGAGATTCTTATAATGAAGACGTTGATGTTATTCGAGTGGTGACTCCGGAAACTTTCATCAAAGATCAAATTGGTGGGACTGCTAAGTCTGATTTCGAGTAGGTAACAGTTTTGGTAAGAAAAAGTTCACGTTTAACTTTCTGAACAATATTTTTGTTATTTATATTAAATATGGAAAATTACGAGATCGAAACGGGTGGAAAAGGTGCCCGAGGGCACCTCCCCACCTGGTGGCGCGGGCCCACCCCTGGCCCGCCATATGGGGAGGCTCCTCGGAGCCCTTCTCCGACCCGGTTTCTCTCCAGTACCTTCCTTTTGTCGTGAAAGTTTTTGCTATATAATCCCCGGACCCCCCGAGGTCCGTATATCGCCTTTTCGTCGTGTTTTGTTTCGAGCTGTTTCTGCCAGGATCTGTTTTCAGTTTTAGAAGCCATGGTCTCCAACAACAACAAGGGCAAGGAGCCTTTGGAGGAAGATCCTCAAGACCCCAAGTTGAAGGAAGAAGTCAAGAGTGAAGATGAAGGTGAAGTAGAGGAAGATCCGCGCGTATACCCGCCGCCACCGTCGCAAGCATCGGGGTGGTGGCAAATCCGTTCAACCTCAAGAGAGGCGCGCGGATGAGCACCGGAGGAAAGGTTCCGCGTCGCTTCCTAGCTCCAAGGACGTCTTCTCCAGGCATCAATAACCCCTTCCACAATCTAATTCATAAGAGTCAAATTGAAAGGATTCCTGAGGCAGAGTTGCCTAGTGGTTGGAATATGGATCGTTCTAACAATGCAGGAAAGATGAAATCTGAAGCTGAGGAGTGGGGAAACAACTCCAAGAGTTGGGACTCGTCGTCTGACAAATTCATGAACCGCGTCGAGCACAACTCGGAGCTGATTCGCAACCTCACCTACAAGATTGATGAACTAAAGGAGCTTGTTGATAAGCTTATCAAGAATTCACCACCACCACCGAAGGAGTAATTCATCATTGGTATTGGCATCCCCTTGGCTTGTTCCAAGCTTGGGGGGAGTGCCGCGGTATCACATCATTATCTTTTACCTTTTTACTTTTCAGTCAAGTCATATCATGAGTAGAGAAGTTATCATATAGGATGGTTTGCAGTGTGGAAGTATCTCTCCTTTAGTTGGTTGTCTATGTATCCCTTTGTGTGAGTTGCCGTTATGAAATATTAATGAGAAGTTTCATCTTTTACTTTCTGCACTTCTTATTTTAGTTTGCAATTTCTGTCATATGAATGATCTTGTTGTTAGTATTGGCATCACTTTGGGAGTATTTAGTGAATCAATTTGGTTTTGGCAAACTTAGCATTGGTCAGTAGTAACAATACTTTGAGGCTTAAGTAGAAAAGAGGGAAGTGCATGTAGATATATTATTTCATTATCTTTCTTTCTTGTTGGCTAATGAGCTTAGTATTCTCAAGTTAAAATTATTTGTGCTTACAAGGAAGATTGCATGTTGTTTTTACTATATATATATGTTTGTTTGCATCCCTCAACTCTTATGCTTGCTACCTAGCCTTGCTAACCGAAACCTGTACTGAGAGGGAATACTTCTCGTGCATCCAAAACCTTGAGCCAAACCCATGCCATTTGTGTCCACCATAACTACCTATTATGTGGTATTTTGCGCCACTCCAAGTAAATACTTCATGTGCTACCTTTAAACAATTCAAAACCTTATTACTCTTTATTTTGTGTCACTGTTTATTAGCTCATGAGGGTTGTGTAGAGTTTCTCTATCACTCTTGTCAAGACAGACTTTCACCAATGGACTAGTGGCATATACATCCGCTCATCTAATAACTTGCAAAAAGAGCTGACAAATGGGGTGCCCAGTCCCAATTAATCTCAACTATAACCATCTGATTCTCTTCACATGTCTGCCAATGATTTATCAAAAGAAAATTCCAAAATGTTAAACTTTATCAAATAGGCACTCCTCCATGGTATGTGATTGTTGGAAGGCACCCGAGGATTCGGTTAGCCATGGCTTGTGTAAACAAAAGAGAAGAGGGATGATCTACCCTTAGGTAGAAATGACGTCCTTCATGGGAGCCGCTCTTGAAAGTCTGGTTGACAAGGGGATAGTGTTTTCTTTACTGCGATTCGTTGACAACGACATACATAGCTCAAACATATATTTTATACTCTCTATATGATTTCAAAAACATAAAAAGCTCTAGCACATGATTTAATCCCTGCTTCCCTCTGCGAAGGGCCTATCTTTTACTTTCATGTTGAGTCAGTAAACCCATTCCCCTCTATCTCAAGCAAGCATTTGAGTTGTTGTGATTCAATCATCTATATGTTATTACTTGCAATCATGTCTTTTATCCTTTCTTGTTTAGCACAAGTCTTTTATCTGAATGAATGCAACTTTGAAAGTTATCAATGATTGTAAGGAGACCGTTGTAGTTGAGCATGCAAGTTCTGCAATATAAGCTCTAATATAAAGACTCTGATCGAAAGATAAGTACAATCTGTTAATTGTTCTCTGACCAAGAACGAAGTTTGCCATCACCAACTATGATTTCCTTTATGCACCTTTATTTGTGATTTCCCTTTACTTGTTTCAAGTTAAGTTATATGGGAGGAAGTTGTTATCTAGAATGGCTTGTGTGTTAATAAATGTGATGCTTCTTGTCCGTATTTTATTTATCAACACTTCACTCCATAAACATGTGGTCTTGTTTACTGAGCTCAGTTTTCGCTTGGGGACAAGCGAGGTCTAAGCTTGGGGGGAGATGATACGTCTATTTTGCATCACTATTTTATATCATAATTTACTGTTATTCATTGATATATTTCATATTTAGAGATGATACTTATGTTATTTTACATGTTTTGCATGTCTCATCATTATTGGAGGATTATTCACCGGAGTCAGGATTCTGCTGGAAAAAGCATCATCAAGATACGATATTTCTGGAGTTCAACAATTCGAGGAAAATATACAGAAGCTCCTATTTTGTCAGATGACGGAGGGAGCCAAAATGGGAGACCAAGGTGGGCCACCGTGGGCCCTCCCCACAGGGTGGCGCGGCCCCCTATGCTGCCGCGCCACCATATGGGGAGGAGGCCCAGGCCCACCTCAGCCATCGCCCCTTCGCGTACTTCATCATCCAGAAACCCTAAGACTCGGGGGATCATCGAGGATAGACAGAGCCGCCTCCTCGAGGCGGAAAACACCAGAGAGAGAAAAGCTCTCCGGCAGGGAGAAATCTGCCGGGGAAATTCCTTCCCGGAGGGGGAAAATCATCGCCATCGTCACTGTCATCGAGTTGGACTTCATTGGGATCATCGTCACCATCATCTCCACCGCCGACACCGTCATCTCCACCGCTCCACTCCGATCCGCTGTAACATCTAGGGTTGAATCTTGTGTATTTCATAGGGGAAACTTTCCCGGTGTTAATTACTCCTTGTGGTTGATGCTATTGAGTGAAACCGTTGAATTAAGGTTTATGTCCAGATTGTTAACCATCATTATATCACCTCTGATCATGATCCATATGATGTCTTGTGAGTAGTTCGTTTAGTTCTTGAGGACATGGGTGAAGTCTAAATGTTAGTAGTGAACTATGTTGAGTAATATTTAATGTTTTGATATTTAAGTTGTGGTGTTATTCTTCTAGTGGTCTCATGTGAACGTCGACTACATGACACTTCACCTTTATGGGCCTAGGGGAATGCATTGTGTATTCGTTTGCTAATTGTGGGGTTGCCGGAGTGACAGCAACCTGAACCCCCGTTGGTATATCGATGCATGGGGGATAGCAGGATCTCAGAGTTTAAGGCTGTGGTTAGATTTATCTTAATTACTTTCTTGTATTTGCGGATTCTTGCAGGGGGTATAATCACAAGTATGTATTAGGCCTAGGAAGGGCGGTGCATTAGCATAGGTTCACCCACACAACACTTATCAAAACAATGAAGATTAATCAACTATATGAAGCGAAAGCACTAGACTAAATTCCCATGTGTCCTCAAGAACATTTGGTCATCATAAGTAAACAAACCGGCTTGTCCTTTGCTGTAGAAAGGATTGGGCCACTCGCTGCAATTATTATTACTGCATTTTACTTACTTGCATTTTATTTATCTGCTATATCAAAAATCCCTAAAAACTTGTCTGTGAGCATTTACAGTGAATCCTTCATCGAAACAGCTTGTCAACACCTTCCGCTCCTTGTTGGGTTCGACACTCTTATTTATTGAAAGTACTACGATACACACCCTATACTTGTGGGTCATCAAGGTGCTAGCCGGCACGTGGCTGTGAGGCGTGGTGGAGGGAGCGACGGGCGACGGCGGCGCTCGAGCCCGATCTACCTTGGGCCCTCCTGGGCCAGAGGTCGACCCGCTCTTTTCGATCGCCGGAAGTTGGTCGGTGGTGCGGGGACTGCTGGTTCGACAAGAATAATGGTGGTTAGCGTTCCTTGGGTTCCGAATTGCGCAAGATGAAGATCTCTCTGATGCATGTCCTCTTTGATCTAAGCAGAGTGTCGGCTTCCGGGAGGCTCCGCTGGCGATATCCAACTGGCTAATGCCTAGAGACTGCTAGATCGGGTGGTATTCGGTCGTGCCGGAGGTAGCGGCGCGAAGCTCTACTCTGTTGCTCTCATGGAAAAATCCATGGTGAAGCCAGAGGGAAAATGTCATGGAAGCTATGATCGAAGGACTGACAATGGTGTCTGGAGCCTTTGTGTTTATAAGGAACTGCCTCGGTGTTTCAGGAATCGTGGTAGCAGTATGTAAGCGGGGGCGACAACACAGGTGAAGTTCAAATTCCTATTATCAGGGTGAAAATCCAAGGTCTGGAGTTAATTGGTTGTGCCTGACAATGGTCTTGCCGAAGACATTGTGTTGAGAGCGATGATAACCCCCAAGAGCAGGGGATCACTGTAGCACCTCTCAATGTGGAAGTAAGGTATCGATCCGCAGGAGCAAGAAGGAAAAGTTATCTATTCCCTACAACTAAAGTGTCACAAGTTTTAGTTGATTATGCACTAAAAAGTTTAAAGAACAACGTGGTTGATTTAATTGATGGAAGTTTAATGTAACAAAACAAGAATTTAAAAGTGTCCCAATCCTCTTCAATGCAAGAGGACAAGACAAAGGTTTTCTCTTCTAGCAACAATGGACATGGGTTCATGGGTTCACTTAATCCTCTCTCTCTCATCTACGGTGATTATCATGTTATAGATAAAGTACACACAATTGTCATGTTTTAATGGTAGCTTTTATGACGGCTATATGTCCTAAAACACATAGTTGAAAGAAATACTCATTTGTGTTCCTAGGTCACCCTCGTAAGGCTAGCGTGGTTGCTGTCACTCCCACATCATACTTCTCCCTTTTTACCCCCAGATAAAGGATGTTGGGCGGTACTGTGTCACTCAATACCTATGTCGTGTCACATCGGCCATCTTATACCCACATACATCATACTTCTTAATGGACAATATTCTAAACACTAGTGCAATGATTTATATTTCGTGTGTGTGACCACATCTCTCTCATCTATCTACACTTGGTGGTGTCAATCACCTCATGAAAAGGATAAACAAGGCATTATGAATAAATCAAACCATCACATGCATCATAGAATATCTCCAAAGTATGACAAGTCATAAAAGTTCCAACACAACAGTAAATGCATAACAAATATCATCTCATACCACAATATCCACCATAGGAATTACATAGATGACCGTAATGATGTTCAGCAGCTCATACAGTACTAATTAGTGAAGCTCAAAGAGAGGAGAGATACATAAGTTACCACCACAAACCCAAGTCCAGGGGGTGGACTACTCCCCCTTCATCATGGAGACGGTGGAGAAGTCGTTGGAGAAGATGGAGACCACCCGGCAGCGTCCCGCCGGAGTTTTCCCCTCCAATTTGCAGCTCCAGGTCTCTGTTTCATGGTTTCTGTGTTTCAGCGGCGCTCCTTCAAGAGAACGTCGGGGGACTATTTTTATAGTCGGTTTTAGGTCAAGACGAGGTCGGTGGAGAAAAGATCGACGGCAGCGGAGCCACGAGGCCCAAAAGGAGGGGTCCCACGCGGCCAGGTACATGGGCCGCGTGGGCCCACCTATCTTGGCCCTCGGGTCTCCGCTTGTTTGCTTCCTTCGCTCCCAAGTCTTCTTCCTTCCAAAAATCGACGCTCGTAAATTTGCAGGTCATTTCGACGTCGTTTGGGTCCCTGAAACATTAAAATAAAGAAATAGGGTTTTCTGCCTGCGCAGGGTTAATTCCATAAAAATAGGAAATAAATATAATATTCCCAATAATCATTATAAAACATTGATAACCCTTATATGATGCATATATGATTGGAATATAAGTAATATAGTGCAAAGTTCATGTATGCATTTTACATGCATCAACATCCCCAAGCTTAACCAATACTCGTCCTGAGTATGAAGGTGATAAAACTAACATGGACTTTGCAATTTAATACTAACAATGGATATCAAATATGATTACTATTGCACATAGAGTCAAATGATTCATTCTTCAAAGGAGTAGCAATATGCAAGATAGTTTATGAAGTGATATCAAGTATTCAATGCAAGGATGTTCAATGATAATTCACAAAGTGTAACATGAAAGAAAGTAATATGGACCACATGTATGCATAATGATAAGTAAGAACATCATAAAGGTCATAGAGTGTTGATGAAAATCTGAATATAAAAGGTGGACACTTTGGAAAAGATATATATGTGAGTAGAGGTAAAGCATGCATAAGTTTCATCTAACTTCCAAACTCTTCTACTTAAGTTAATGATTGCAATGTGGTAATCCTTGGTGTCAAGCTCTCATTACCCCTATCATAGCATCTTGAATGATTAAAGTTTAAAGTGAAAGCAAATATGAGTAGTGTGCTTAACAAAGTAAAGGTTGAATGTCTCATGCCCCTTGAATACAAGTGCCTACACCATGCGCTACTCGACTTGGGACACAAAGCAAATTCAAGTTAAATATCATAGTAAGTAATAATAGCATCATAAAGAGCGTCAACTGGGGTACCTCTTGTCCCAGGATATGGAACAAGCCCATATCAAAATGACAAGACAAACAAACAAAATGAACAACCTCACACCCTTTTTATTTACAATTGGAACAGCTTTTTATTGTAAGGTGTATCACTGATGGTTCACCATAGTATGTAAATAAATTTCCACCATGAATAATGCATGGCTTAGATTAGCGGCCCAGGCGTCTCTCTAACCATTTATACAAACTCATTTAAAATTGCTTTACTTCCACATTTATTTCACCATGAAAAGCATCCATAGCCAAAAGTACAGGATATCAACTAAATGAAGTGAAAGAGCATGTTGAAAGCTTGTCATGTGATAGCACATATGAGCTACTCCCAACCTCGGACATTTATCAAGCCACTAACATCATAATCTTAATCACAATGGTTCATGGTTTATTTATGCTATAAAAGTAAAGTGTGCATCAAGTTCGTGAGAGCTATATAACCAACTTTTCCCATAACAATCAATAACATAAACATTTTCATTCAGAGGTGTAGATAACACAAATAACATGATAAACATACTCGGAATAGCATAAAGCTAATAGGTAGATATGGTGGACTCACTGGAATAACTTTGGTTGAAGGTGTTGGAATGAAGTTTTTACTTGTTGGAATTTTTGGGCTAGCAAGAAGGAGAAAGTTGACCATCTAAATGCATGTATGAGTGTCCATAGAACTAACTAATCCATTTTAAACAAAGTAAAATCACATTCAGCATGAAAACATGAATAAGTTATAGCTCTTGATAAAGCATTTGCAAATTATTACTCATTAACAAGCTCATGAATCATGCAACTATATGTATCTTTTAAAATCAACTCAAACATCCCTTTTCCCAATCTTATAATAGCATCCAACTTAATTCAACCCATATTTCCAGTAGCTCTTTCATATATAAATGATAGTGTGGTGGTCTCACAAAAAAAA
The DNA here is from genome assembly GCA_947311845.1 of Poa pratensis. NCBI lineage: Eukaryota > Viridiplantae > Streptophyta > Magnoliopsida > Poales > Poaceae > Poa > Poa pratensis. The sequence continues at coordinate 77,920,340 of CAMZMU010000074.1, forward strand.
TCAAACCAAAACAAACAAAAAGACGCTCCAAGTTTATGCGATAAAGTGTTTCGATCGAAAAACAGAAGTTAGACGTGTGCAAACCAAGAGTGTGTAGGTCCAGTGGCGTTGTCTTCACATCCCCAAGCTTATGGTCTTCACCATCCTTGGATAGCTCTTGGTGCATCTCCTCCAATCCCTGTGAATAAAAACTTCAAAACACCGTTTCTCCCATTTCTTTTTTGTGGGGTGTATTAGTAGTGATAAACAAATAGATTTCTTGCTGCATATAATCCTTGAACAAAAATTCATATGAATGTCCAGAAAGTGTATAATGTTGTAGGCCTACTCATAAACTCAATTTGATCAAAAAGATTCAAGTTAAAAGTTCAAAGCATGCATCAAACAAAATGAGACAGAATTTGTCCAGAAAAACAGCAGCAGCAAAACTTTGTCGAAAAATTCTGAAAACATTCATGCATACAAAGGATGAAAAGTTACAACTACAGTTCAAATATGAGCTCATTCGGAGTTACAGAATAAGAATTAAAAATCATACCGTGCACAGATTCGTGCAGGAATAAAATCTCCGAATGCTATAAGCAACTTTTTCAAACTAAAATGAGTAAAACTTGGCACTTTATTAAAAATTCCAGAAACTAAACTAAAAACTAAGTCTCTTGTTACAGCAAGAGGACACAAAGAAAATCACAAATAAAAAAACCGGGTTGCCTCCCGTAAAGCGCTTTCTTTATAGCCATATAGCTAGGATTCTTACTTGTTGTTTATTGAAGATGAAGCTCATGAGTGAGCTTGAACTTTGATGTGCCCCTCTTCCTTGGGAAGTGTTCATGAATAATACCAGGGTCCCATGGTGCTCTCAAACCGATCAAAATAATAGTCAAGTTGAACCTAGTAGAGAGAAAAACAAAACACAAAAGTAATAACAACGAAGTCTAACTTTCTTTCTATGCATTGGCATTTTGTATATGAATGAATCACAATTAATAGAAGTTTTCCAATGCATATTAACAATAGTTACTTGCAGCCCATAATTATTAGTAGCATACAGAGGGTTCTCATCACCTCCTTTTCATAATAGCTGCAAGTAGTAGAAGCAAATTCAACCATATAACCACAAGAATCATTCAACTTACATAATTTAGGCAAATAAAGAGGATCATTAAATTTATTTTGGAATTCATTAGCATGCTTCCCTCTTTCAAAATATTATTAAGATCAATATCAAGTTTAATATCATGGTTGCAACAAAGATTTGGAACTAAAGATAATTGCAAACCACATAAGTATTTCTCAACATAAGCAAATTTCTCCTTTGTGATGTTATTAGGAGATTTCAGGAACAAAGTAGGACTCTCATTAGTAAGAGTATTTTCACAAACAGCAAGTATATCATTTCTATCCTCACATAAAGTAGTAACAAGTTCAAAACATGGAGGATCAAGCAAAGTAGGATCATCATCTAGAGTACTATCATAAAGCATGTCTAAACCATACTCCTCATCATTTTTAAAATTATTATCAATAATGTTCTCATTAGGCATAGGTTGATAGTCCTCCTCATCATCAGAATCATAAAAGCAAAGTTTATCATCAACAACATCTAGAGTGTTACCCTCATCCATAGGTGGTGAAGGTGGAAGTTTCGCTCTTCATTCTCTAGTTGTTCATCATCTTCTTGGGGTTGCACGGGCATCCCCAAGTTTAAGCTTTTGTCATCTTCTTCCTGCAAAGTATTATAGCTTTCTTGGGCAGCTCTCTTCCTTGTGTAAAAAACATAGATATTTTCATTAAATTCAAGTATGCAGAGATCAAGGAGAGTGGCAATGAAAACTTTAAATTGAGAAGCTATAGGGCAGGTTTCATGTTCATCAATGAAGGTGTATAATTCATAGGCTGCCATAAAAATAAAAATTGCTCTACTTCTTCCATCCCTAAGTGAGGATAATTCCCTGTATGGTAAGTTGCAATAACATGTTCTCTATTGGAAGGGCATTGGAATTCAAAGTGTCTAAAGTATTCAGAGCAACAAGTTTCTTCCTTATGATAATTAAGCAGCACACTAGCAATTTTATTTAGAAGCTCTATGTATTCTCCTAATCTTTTCCCTTCATTTGATTTTCTAAATTCAGCAGCCATCATGGTGTTTTCATAACATTTTTCCATTTTCTAATTTTATTGGGTTTTTGATATATAAAACTGAAAGTAAAACTAATGAGAAACTCACAACCAAACAAGTTTCAAGGAACCTCCCCAAGCTTAGATGATTGCAAGATATAAAACAAAATAAAATAAATCTAAAGTCTAGTGCACACAAGAATAGAAACTTAAGCGCTACGCTCCCCGGCAACGGCGCTAGAAAAGTACTTGATAACCCCCAAGAGCAGGGGATCACTGTAGCACCTCTCAATGTGGAAATAAGGTATCGATCCGCAGGAGCAAGAAGGAAAAGTTATCTATTCCCTACAACTAAAGTGTCACAAGTTTTAGTTGATTATGCACTAAACAAGTTTAAAGAACAAGGTGGTTGATTTAATTGATGAAAGTTTAATCTAACAAAACAAGAATGTAAAAGTGTCCCAATCCTCTTCAATGCAAGAGGACAAGACAAAGGTCTTCTCTTCTAGGAACAATGGACATGGGTTCATGGGTTCACTTAATCCTCTCTCTCATCTACGGTGATTATCATGTTATAGATAAAGTACACACAATTGTCATGTTTTAATGGTAACTTTAATGATGGCTATATGTCCTAAAACACATAGTTGAAAGAAATACTCATTTGTGTTCCTAGGTCACCCTCATAAGGCTAGCGTGGTTGCTGTCACTCCCACATCATACTTCTCCCTTTTTACCCCCAGATAAAGGATGTTGGGCGGTACAGTGTCACTCAATACCTATGCCATGTCACATCGGATCCTATACCCACATACATCATACTTCTTAATGAACAATATTCTAAACACTAGTGCAATGATTTATATTTCGTGTGTGTGTGACCACATCTCTCTCATCTATCTACACTTGGTGGTGTCAATCACATCATGACAAGGATAAACAAGGCATTATGAATAAATCAAACCATCACATGCATCATAGAATATCTCCAAAGTATGACAAGTCATAAAAGTTCCAACACAACAGTAAATGCATAACAAATATCATCTCATACCACAATATCCACCATAGGAATTACATAGATGACTGTAATCATGTTCAGCAGCTCATACAGTACTAATTAGTGAAGCTCAAAGAGAGGAGAGATACATAAGTTACCACCACAAACCCAAGTCCAGGGGGTGGACTACTCCCCCTTCATCATGGAGACGGTGGAGAAGTCGTTGGAGAAGATGGAGACCACCCCGGCAGCGCCCCGCCGGAGTTTTCCCCCTCCAATTTGCAGCTCCAGGTCTCTGTTTCGTGGTTTATGTGTTTCGGCGGCGGTCCTTCCAAAGAACATCAGGGGACTATTTTTATTGTCGGTTTTAGGTCAAGACGAGGTCGGTGGAGAAAAGATCGATGGCAGCGGAGCCACGAGGCCCAAAAGGAGGGGTCCCACGCGGCCAGGTAAATGTGCCACGTGGGCCCACCTATCTTGGCCCTCGGGTCTCCGCTTGTTTGCTTCCTTCGCTCCCAAGTCTTCTTCCTTCCAAAAATCGACGCTCGTAAATTTGCAGGTCATTTCAACGTCGTTTAGGTCCCTGAAACATTAAAATAAAGAAATAGGGTTTTCTGCCTGCGCAAGGTTAATTCCATAAAAATAGGAAATAAATATAATATTCCCAAAAATCATTATAAAACATTGATGTAACCCTTATATGATGCAAATATGATTGGAATATAAGTAATATAGTGCAAAGTTCATGTATGCATTTTACATGCATCAAGCGATGACTATCTTCAGGGTGAAAACCCAAGGTCTGGCCTTAGTTGGTAGTGGCTGGCACTGTTTCCTTCTTGAAGGCGTTGCTTTTGAAGAATTGGACATCAGGTGTTGGCTTGGTGGTGGTTGTGCTGCTGCAAGGACTGTAATTCTGTAGCAGGACTTTTCTTTTTTAGTTCTTCTTCTTATTGTCTTTCGGTTGTGTGCATCTGTAATACCTTCGGTTATTACGTTTTTCAGAGGCTGGGTGTAATTGGTATCTTCGCGATTTTAATATATTCTCTTTATCTAAAAAAAAGTTGCCATGCTTCTTTGCGTGAGTTTCTGCCGTTAAAGCATCCTGAACAAAATCAAATTTGCAATTGCTTGCACCAATAAACCTTTCAGTCGCATCCCTAGCAACAACACATGTTGTTCCTTGAAGGGAATCCTCGTCGAACAGGGCATCCACATTTATTTTCACGTGATCACGTAGAGGTTTCAACCAAACTGCATTCTTCCGCTTCAGCTTAGCTGATCGAGCAGCCCTGTAAATTTCCGACAGTGCCTTAATAGCCATAGCCGATCTTGTAGGATCTTGTACCTTTTCGCCACAATATCCGGCATTTTGATTGAAAGAAGATTGCGTTCATTTTATATACTTTGATATCTTTGAATTGGCAATTGTGTTTGAGGTACATAATTTTTAGGGTACATGATAAAATGATAGCGCTATGTACATCGTCGTCGGTGCTTCTGGGTCGACGCCTCCTCCGGTATGGTTCAGCCCCGTCGTCCACATGCCGACTCTCTTTTAGGCGCTAACGGGCAGGTGGTGCATTGGCGTGTACCATCTTGGTGTTGGAGTCGGTCTCATGTTTCCGGTCTTCGGTAGTGACGCGGCCTAGAAGTTCCGTGTATCTCTTCCTCGCCCTTCATGGCGTTGTGTTTGTATCGTGTGCCTTTGGGCGTTCTACGGCCGTAGGCCTCTTCTTCTAGGAAACCGATGTACCTTCTGGGTGCATCCTTGAAAAAAAACATTTCACACGTAGATGGCAAAAACTGATTTTGTTTTCATTACTGTTGTAGGGACCCTTTTCAAAAATGGAACACGCTTCATACACATATATGTTGCTAGGAGTGGAGATGTCTGACGAAAGAGATTTCTATAGAGACATGCAGCAAGTGCCACTTGGGCAGGAGGTATGTGCAAAAGCATTACCTAGTTGTTTCCGTTATTTATGTTGTCCAAAAAAGGTACTAACAACAAATAAAATGTTGCGCGGAATAAGCTATTTATGATTACTGGGAGATATTCGGATGAAAAACTAGTAGTCAGTGAAGAGGAACAACCAAGTGACCAATCAAAGAACAAGTCAGTGAACATGAGAATTTAATTTGTTGGACCTCGAGAAATCAAGTACTTGGCAGTTTGATCGAAGCACATCACAAGGTGCAAAGAACAATCAAGAAGATGCAATGAACACTCAAGAAGATGCAATTATGTCAGATGGATTTCTAGATTAACCTGTTGCAGAGTATGATATTTTTGGGGATGCAAATGTTGAAGCTTTCAATGAAGATACCAATGCAAGAGATTCCAATTATACGGACCACCTATCGCAAGAGGACAACCTCATTTTCCTGGAAAATGAAAGTGTTGATGCAGCTCAAAGTTCTAGTCAAGTAGTCAGGAAGTGTGTAGCCATCATGTGTCGCACATAGACATGTTGGGTTGTGATGATGCAGCTTACGCATTCTATAATGAGTATGCATCTATTTGTGGTTTTGCAATCAAGAAAGTTGGGAATTATCATGGGAAATAAGTTGCCAATGCTACACATACATGTGTAACTTTCAAATGCAACTGTTTAGGCAAGATGACCAGAGAATTCGAAACGGGGGAATATAAACACAATTGAAATAACAGATTGTAAAGCTACAATGGTGCTATCACTCAGAAATGCTAAATGGGTTGTTATAACCCTTGTTCTTCAGCACAACCATGACTTGAGTCCGCTGGATGAGTCAAAATACCTTAGATCACATAAGCATATGACAGACAAGGAGAAGCTTTTTGTAAAGAATCATTTCTTTCCCATACAAAGTATTAAAAAGACAATCGACCATATATTCACTTGCGCGGGTAAATACAACCAAGTTAAAACCTCAAAGGTAGATAGCTATAGCTATATCACGGTGAAGAAATATTCTCTATGTCCAACATTTTCATCTTGCTTTCCCTTTCCATGCTTCCTGCTTCCCAACGTTCTGTCCTTGGTCCATTAATGCCACCATCACTCATGCCCGAACCAATGTATAATTAAACAATACTTCACTTTAGGCAAGATATTTTAAACCCAACTAGGTAGATAAGAGGTTCCCAAAGTTTTGTAATGGTGGAATTTCAACAAACAAGAGATGATATTTTGGAATGAACTTCATAAATTTTGATGACTAACTTCCAAAAATATGTAAGGTCACTTTCAAACTTTGTGTTTAACTTATAAATATTGGTGATGGCAGTATAGAGACGAGGTTTCTGAATTTTTTAGGAAACATCCATCAAATTTTGATGAGCTTTCAAAATTTTGGAGTGAAATTTCAGAACTTTAACATTAAAGGACTTTCAAAAACTTTGGGGGAAATTTCACAATTTGAGACTTGTCGATCATTAAGAAATATTATCATATCTTTTTCATCAATCTAACCTCACTTTCTGAAAGTAAAGAACTTGCAAGTATTGTACGAGTATTTTGAAAACACTAATGTCCACTAATAAATACCAACCTTTTACCAATACAAACGCTAATTATCCATGAATATAGCACGACACATTCAAATAAATAAATGAACCGTATGCAGATATTAACCCTCGGCCACAATCACATGAACTTCCAAATACATGAATCACAATTTTACAAAAACATAAGGATAGACAAGGCGTGATATCTAGAATAAAAAAGCCCTCGACGTCTTTTTTTTTTAGCGATGTAGCAAGAGAAACTTGGTGTTCTATCACTTCTGTTATTCGAAATCCAAGTTTTCCTTTAGTAGTTTTGAATGATGAATTATTTCTTTTGGTAGCAATAGTTGGAATAACATAAGTAAACATTTCTGTCACCAGGAAAGCAATGTTCAGGAAATATGCATTGTGGCGCTAAAAATGGCTTTATGACTTATTTTCAGGTGGAACCGGCAATTGGTGCAGCATTGGTAGCCTGGAGTCATGTTTGAAAGGAGTCGAAGCTGGAAAACGGAAGCTGATTCCTTCATGGACGAATGCCATTGTGCATAACAAAGTTGGCTAGAGAAATGATTACTAAGATGCGATGGTTCAGAGGCGCATTCATTTTGTAAAAAAAACAAAGGTGCATTCATCAGCGCCGGTCTACTGATGTGTAAAGAATGGTCTGGCACTATATGGGGTTAGGAGGGGATGTGATTGTACAATGGTAATGTAAGTAAGTGCCTTGTTCAAAGAATTTTTTGAAATAATTGTTCAAAGAATTGATCGCTGGATATTGTATTCGTACTCTGACATGTACTCATGTGATTTGCTTTCGCAGGGAGAACCATGTACCCAGTGCCGGTACTAAGATTTTGGGGGCCCGGTGCGAAACTAAAAATTTGGGGCCCTTAATATACATGTAAAAGATAATTGTCAATCATGCTTAAATGTATCTAAAACAAACAAGCAAATTTATGTACATGATGCTATGAAAGTTTCTTATAACATTTTTTTGTATGCAAAGTCAATTCCAATGGAGTCGATGTCAAAGACATTCAATAATTGTTTTTGTTGGATACTATTGTCAAACCAGTTAATATATGTTGAGTCATTGTTCCCCCCAATTAGTTTTACAATAATTTCTATAGAAATTTATTTAGCATCAAATGTTGAATAGTACCAGCTAACCATAGAAGTTAGAAATTACTAATTAGGAGGAGGCATACGACATTGTTACTATATGCTGAAGATTTTTTTTTTTGAATTTTCCATATATATTAAACCAACAAAGTGTACACGATTATATCGATTAGAAAAACAATACTAAAAAAGACAAGCAAATTTATGAGATCTTCAAGCCCTTTCTTATTCCATGACACAATCTTTTACTTTTCTGAAGGCAGCCGTAGGGTGTACCTCAGATTGATTAAATCGGCGGTGTGTGTGTGTACCGTGTCTAGAGACGGGAAAGAAAAGCGGCCTGGCGTACTCTTGTGACCGAGGCCTCGGAAATTGAAATCAGCGAGAAGACAAACTACCATCGGAATATCGAGTAATTTTGAACAACGGCGGGCAGCGAACGCACGATGCTTGTCGTGGTGGTATCACGGCAGATGCCATAGGTACGGCTAAGTTGTGGGGCCGATGGACGCTAGAGGATTTGGGGAGGGATAGCACGATGGAGTCGCACACGAAGAACACGGCAAACACACAGATTTACCCTGCTTCGGGCCCTCGTGAGGAGGTAAAACCCCTACTGCAATATCTATCCTACTTTGGTGTATTCTCTTCTCTGTATAGATTTTGTACATGTGCTCCTCGAGCTGCATGGAGCTAACCATGGAGTTGCGCTCCAGGAAGAAGAAGAAGAAGTACAGGGGGGAAATGAGCCCAAGGGGCCTCTGGGCGTCCGCGCGGAGCTGCCCGCCTCTTCCCCCTGGTGCCCTTTATATAGGTGCCCAGGGGACAAGGTGAGGGGACAAACAGACAAGATACATTGTTCACGGTACACTATTGTTGATGTGACCACTGGGGTCTAATCAACACTGTGCATGCGTCACAGCGATGGTCTTGGGGTGTCCTGTCCGTTCTTGCTTTTGTCTCCTTGCTCCTGTCTCCGGGATCTTCGGTAGGTAACATGAGTATCTTGTACTTGACGAGGTTGTGGCTGGGGACGTCGGTCAGTAGAGCGTCGAGGCCACCTGCCTCGACTTAGAGCTGGTGCCCTGGCGTGAAGTCGACCTAAGTACCACACAGGGGAACACTTAACTCGGAGGAGACTCGGTCGAAGGAGTGACTCTGGTCAGAGGAGCTGCAACGAACAACGATCAACGGAGTTGCTCGTCCTGTCAGCGAAGCCTCGGCCTACTTGCTAACTCGGTTCGATCTGACGAAGCCAAGACTCAGCCCAGTCCGAGGTAGCCAAGACTCGGCCCGCCGACATTGAAACAACCTCGCCCTGCCCACTGCGAAATGATTCGGCCCACCCGAGGCTAGGCAGCCTCGGCCTGCCCGGGGTGACGCGACCTCGGCCTGCCCGAAGGAAGCTCGGCCCAATCCGGAGTAATCAGACCTCGGCCCACCGAGGTAGCATAGTCTCGGTCTAGCCGAGGTTTGGTAGTGTCGGCCCATTCTTTGAGCCTGGACATCTCTGTCTTACCGAGTTAACGGTGACCTCGGCCCAACAAGTGATATCTCGGCCCAGGCTGCTTCTTTAGCCCTTTCTCTTATCTTTTATCTATTTAACTCATGTTTCTATCTCTCTTACTGACACAACAACCACATAACTTTGGGGTACCGGGGATTACATCCCCGACATTAGTCCCCGAGGCTGTGGGTGACTCGCAGAGTCGCGCGCAGACTTACAAAAAATAAACCACCATACCAAAAAACCTCCATATAAATAGCATTCTGCCTGCATGGGCACCATTATACGTCGGTTCTTAGCCATCTCGTGTTTTACCGAAGTCGGATGTCACCAGCATTAGCTGGACCGACATAAACCTGCATGTATGTATCTCATATGTCGGTTTTTAGCCACTCTGGGCTACACATGTCACCAGCCTTAGCTGGACCGACATATAATCTGCACGGACATATCTCATATGTCGGTTTTCAGCCACGCTGGGCATTTACCCACATTAGATGTCACCAGCCTGAGCTGGAATGACATAACGCCTGCTTGGGCATATCTCAAATGTCTCGGTACCTCGGCCTCTCAGGGCATATCTTCTTGGATATATGCCCAAAAGGCAATGTATTTATACATGTGACAATGTATTTATACATATGTATGTCTGATTCATACATTATTGATTCATATTCTCTATGCTATAACTGCAGCGATTTCTAAATACGTGATTTAGGGAAAAGCTCACCTGCACGTGTAGAGAATATGAATACGTAAAAAGTACCCTAGTTCTTTTATGGACTAATTCTTAATGCTAGATGACGCGGCTTTTCCTAGTCATGGACATAGAGTTTATGTCAGCATCAAGGATGGCATATTATTGGACTGTAATATGGCTGGGTCACCCAAGTGTTGGTATGCTAAGAGATTCCATTAAATAGTCTTTTTGTCCTTAGCTTTATCACAAAAAGGTTGTTGTATAACATGTCCTTGTAACCATGAGGTTATTGGGGTCATGCATATTGGAGGAGTTGCTTTGGTGCTGTCAACCGTCACGGCCGTAACAGGGTGACCATAAAGGCAGTTGCTAGGTGGCTTCAAAGTGTGTGTGTATCCTGATGTTCCGAGATGGGAAATTACTCCTCTAGGTTAAGAGAGGTACTTCCAGAGCCCGCTCGGTATTATATACATATCCACTACGTTCTGTAGACAATGCATGGTGAAGTTACACCGTGTGGGATATCATAATACGGCAACGAGTAAATGGAACTTACCGGTAACGAGATAGACAAAGATGATGTGAATCAATCCTTGATTGATTCATGGTATCATCACAGATCTATATCTCGGGTGAAGTTCAGTGTCGCGAGTAATGGGATTGATATATGATAATCAACAGGTTCAACAGTAGAGTTATTCGCATAACGATAGCAGCCACACAAGACGTCCTTGGAACTATCACTGGCCGGTGATTGGTTGATACCCAACCAATTATAGCTACCCGTTATCGGACATGTAGGGTGGACACACTTAAGCTAGGATTGGTTAGTTGTGTTATATGGTTGGTCTGGAACATGGAGACAGTATCATTGGCATGGTGCTTGCGTGATATGACATACCTTGTCAAGAGAGAAAGTTTGAGAGAAAGTTTGTGATAGAAGTTACTATCACGGTCGGATTTATTCCGAGAAGGTTTATATATGGAGGATATATTTGTCCGGAGTATTTTGTCGGCGGACACTAGGTGTCCCGGATCATATGAAAGGAGTTTCATATGATAGGTAATTAATTCGGTGAATATTCTGTAAAAGGAAATATTCAAATAAGAATTAATACGGCAAAGTATTATTTAATTATGTGTTAATTAAATATTTGTTTATTTAATTGATAATATAATTACGGGAAAATATTAGACGTGCCGTTGGGGGAAACCCTGTACCGAACCCTAGTGGGCCGCACGGCCCACGGTAGGGGGCGAGGCGGTGCGGCGACGGCCAAGTGGCGGCCGGCCAGGCGGGCCCCACCCGCTAGGTCGGTGCGGCCAGGGCGGGCCCCACGCGCCAGGCAGCGGGGCGACAAGGCAGGAGGCGGGCCAGGTGGGCCCCACCCGCCCTAGGTCGGTTCGTCTTAGGGGCGGGCCCCACCCGGCCGACCGGTGCACAAGGAAGGGAGAGGGGGAGGAGAGTTGGGGTGCAACCCCAACTCATCCTCCCCTACCGAATTGGGCAAGGGGACTTTCCCATTGTCCAATCTTTGTCCAATTGGGCTAGGGGAAGGTTCCCCCCTTCCCAAGTCTCCCTACCCCTTGGGCTCCTTTATAAACCCCACCCCTCTAGTTGTGGGAACAAGCAATTGCACACAAAAGACACCAAATAGACAAGAGAGAAATCTCGCGTCAAGCTCTCAAGTTTAGATCTCTTCTAGTTGGATTAGAGAGACCTCTAATTAGAGGCGACCTATCCGATTAGACTAGATCTAATCTCTCTCTCTCTCCTTCTCATGTGTTGAGATCTCCACCTTCATATACACCAGCAGACTTCAAGCTTGGACGGCGAAGCCCTGCTGAACCTTTCCAGTGTACGTGTGCAAGTTCTCGGAGGGGTTCCTCGTCATAGACGTTGCACCCTTCAGCTATTGAACAAGGTGGTGAAGCAAAGGAGAAGAAGGCGTCAGAATCTCTCTACCAGGCTTGGTTGAGAAGAGACCGCGTACGGCTACATCGACTACGTCATCAACACGTTCTTCCGCAATCTACGGTGTTGGTAACGTATACTAAACTAGATCTTCGGATCTTCGTATTCGCATGTATCTTGATAGTAGATCCTGAAATAGGGTTGCGTAGCAATACGTGAAATTTTAATTTACCATACGCGCCAACCCAGTATATCTCATATGTCTCGGTACCTCCTCGGCCTCTCTGGGCATATCTCATATGTCTCGGTACCTCGGCCTCTCTGGGCATATCTCATATGTCGGTTTTTAGCCACTCTGGGCATTACCGACATAGATGTCTCCAGCCCCTGCTGGTTTGACATAAGCATACCTCGAATGCCGGTTTTAGCCACTCTGGGCGTTTACCGACATAGATGTCTCCAGCCACTGCTGGTTTGACATAAGCATACCTCGAATGCCGGTTTTAGCCACTCTGGGCGTTTACTGACATAGATGTCTCCAGCCACTGCTGGTTTGACATAAGCATACCTCGAATGCCGGTTTTAGCCACTCTGGGCGTTTACCGACATAGATGTCTCCAACCACTGCTGGTTTGACATAAGCATACCTCGAATGCCGGTTTTAGCCACTCTGGGCGTTTACCGACATAGATGTCTCCAGCCACTGCTGATTTGACATAATCATATCTCGAACGTTGCCTCTGGCAAACCAATAAAAATGGTGACTCGGAAATATTGCACGATGCCATGATACATTGGCGAACCGAAATAAACGGCGATCTGGGGATACTTGCATGATGCCATGATATTTTGGCAAACCGAAATAAACGGCGATCTGAGATAAGGAATGATGCTGTGATACTTTAGCAAACCGAAATAAACGGTGATCTGAGATAAGGAATGATGCCGTGATACTTTGGCCAACCGACATAAACGGTGATCTGGATGACATGACATTTATACTTCGGCAAGCCGATACCAAAGATCATACATGATGTTGCCTCCGAAACCATAATGAATCCAATATAAATCTGAGATGACCAATATGTCTCGGTGATGAACATTCCATCGACAAAAACGATTCCACCTTTCAATGTTAGCTCAAGCATATATATACAAAGAACATTTGACGGGAACAGCAACTCTACTAACAGAGGTAAAGTAGCTATAGCATATGACAGAAATTGAACCTAGCAACAAACACTATGCACCAGGATGCAGACTCGGTTTCAACCGAGTCCCCGAGTTATTTTTCTTATCTAGGAGACAAAACGAAACTCGACTGGCTGCCCAATCCCCGGGTCAAAACACTTTGCTCCCAGGGAAAACAACTAAGCATGGCAAAAAGGGGCAGTCCCCGAGTAACTTTCTGGATTATCTAACCTGTAAGCAACCTTAACGTATTATAAATACTCACATAGCTATTTTAGTGCCGGGTAGACATCATTGTTCAGGTCGACGGAGTACGTGAAGCCGGACTCCATTCACTCTTGGGACTTGCCGAGATCCCGCATGTATCCGTTCCAACTGCTGCTGTCCCGAAGCCGACCTGCTACTTTATAGATGCCGAAAGATACAGCGTCCGACCTCAGCTCACGCGCTGCCAGCCCATTCAATCGCGCACTCTGGCCCGGGCGGCCTCGGCCCAGCCGAGGCTTGAAGTCGACGCCGCGTTCCAGGAGATAACCCCTGCCTACCCGGTCGAGGTGAACAAGCTTTGGCCCCAACCGATACTTCTGCTCGCCGATACAGCCGAGGCTGCGGCCACACTGGCCCATCACAGACAGCAACGTGCTGGCCCTCCGAGACAGCGACAAATCAGACCGTCCGAAACAGCGACAGGTCGGACCATCCGAGACAGCGACACATCGGCCCAACCGTGACAGCGGCCTAGCGGCCCATCCGAGGCAGCGGCACATGGGCCCGCCGAGACAGCGGAATAGCGGCCCGTCCGAGGCAGCGGCACATTGGCCCGCGGAGACAGCGGCATAGTGGCCCGTCCGAGACAGCGGCACATTGGCCCGCCGAGATAGCGGCATAGCGGCCCGTCCGAGACAGCGGCACATTGGCCCGTCGAGACAACAGCATAGCGGCCCGTCCAAGACAGCGGCATAGCAGCCCGTCCGAGACAGCGGCACATCGGCCCGTCCGAGACGACGATGACGTGCCGATCTGCCCGAGACATGCACCTCCGCCCAAGCTGCTAAGACATGCCCGCGAGCATCATACACCGGTCTGCCGACATTAGGAGCTAGGCTTGCCCGGGATGCCAGCCTACCGAGTCACAGACGCCGGCTCGGATGAAGCGGGGGAAGGTTAGTCGGCCCAACCTAGCTGGAGCCTGATTCGGCCCGTCCGTGCTTGGGGCTGCTTCGTCCCAGCCGGAACTGAGGCACGATTTAGCCCAGCCGAGGCTGGAGCTAGCCTTGGCCCAGCCGACGCCGATGCAGGATGCGCTGCTCGACGTCTACCTGCTGAAGCTAACATTGGCCTGGACTGGCCAAGTTACCCCGGTCTTGACCTGCTGCAGCTGGGTTGAGCCTTTGCCAACCCGGGAACGTTGCCGACGTCGAGTCCCCGAGTAACTTTCCTCATCCAGGATATGCCGATAATGTCCATTGGATAAGTCCGCGCTAGCTAGAGCGCATGGGACAATGGCGATGCCGAGTCCCCGCGCTGACGATGAAGGTCCCGTCCGAATTGATCCAGCCAGCGCCACTATCTGCCCCCACGGCAGATGCCATAGGCATGACTAAGTTGTGGGTCCGATGGACGCTAGAGGATTCGGGGAGGGATAGCGCGATGGAGTCACACATGAAGAACACGGCAAACACACAGATTTACCCTGCTTCGGGGCCCTCGTGAGGAGGTAAAACCCCTACTGCAGCATCTATCCTACTTTGGTGTATTCTCTTCTCTGTATAGATTTTGTACAAGTGCTCCTCGAGCTGCATGGAGCTAACCATGGAGAGGCGCTCCAGGAAGAAGAAGAAGAAGAAGAAGAAGAAGAAGAAGAAGTACAGGGGGGAAATGAGCCCAAGGGGCCTCTGGGCGTCCGCGCGGAGCTGCCCGCCTCTTCCCCCTGGTGCCCTTTATATAGGTGCCCAGGGGACAAGGTGAGGGGACAAACAGACAAGATACACTCTTCACGGTACACTATTGCTGATGTGACCACTGGGGTCTAATCAACACTGTGCATGCGTCACAGAGATGGGCTTGGGGTGTCCTGTCCGTCCTTGCTTTTGTCTCCTTGCTCCTGTCTCCGGGATCTTCGGTAGGTAACATGAGTATCTTGTACTTGACGAGGTTGTGGCTGGGGACGTCATTCAGTGGATCGTCGAGGCCACCTGCCTCGACTCGGAGCTGGTGCCCTGGCGTGAAGTCGACCGAAGTACCACACAGGGGAACACTTAACTCGGAGGAGACTCGGTCAAAGGAGTGACTCCCGTCGAAGGAGCTGCAACGAACAACGATCAACGGAGTTGCTCGTCCTGGCAGCGAAGCCTCGGCCTACTTGCTGACTCGGTTCGATCTGATGAAGCCAAGACTCGGCCCAGTCCGAGGTAGCCAAGACTCGGCCGCCGACATTGAAACAACCTCGCCCTGCCCGCTGCGAAATGATTCGGCCCACCCGAGGCTAGGCAGCCTCGGCCTGCCCGGGGTGACGCGACCTCGGCCTGCCCGAAGGAAGCTCGGCCCAATCCGGAGTAATCAGACCTCAGCCCACCGAGGTAGCATAGTCTCGGTCCAGCCGAAGTTTGGCAGTGTCGGCCCATTCTTTGAGCCTGGACATCTCTGTCTTACCGAGTTAACGGTGACCTCGGCCCAACAAGTGATATCTCGGCCCAGGCTGCTTCTTTAGCCCTTTCTGTTATCTTTTATCTATTTAACTCATGTTTCTATCTCTCTTACTGACACAACAACCACATAACTTTGGGGTACCGGAGATTACATCCCGACAATGCTACATTGCTGCGTAACAGGAAGAAACTGAAACGATTTGATTGCTTTGAAGACAATAACGAGCTGCTTCACTGGGCCACGTCCCTAGCCCATCCGCCTTTTGTTTTGGTGGATAAGTGGATTAGCACACGCACACGAACATACCGGCACTTTCCCAAAAAAAAAAAAAAAAATTGTGCACATCGGCCATAGCAGTACCAGTACGTAACAATACCTACGCGCCTATACGTCCTGTGGAGGGGCCCTAAAATTTTGGGGTCCCAGGAACCCTGCCACCCTCCAGGGCCGGCCCTGCATGTACCAGTCTGTCATGGATAGTTGATTCTCTAAAATGTATATTGTGACTCGTTCAGATCATTGAAATGCTGGGGATTCACCATTTCACTTTGAGTTTTCTAAATTCCTGCTGGCACGCCATGATGCACTTGCATTTGGAACTGAGAAAGAGAATTGCGAACCGGCCACATAAAGTTTGTAACCTTTTCAATTAGAAGTGCAGCCTGTATCTAATTTAGTTCATGTTTGGTCTGAACTTTACGGACGTCAATATTTATGGATACCTGCATCGAGGTATCAGCAAGTTAGACTCCTACGTTGCAGGCAAACGTTCCGTGACACTTTGAGTGACTGTAATATGGAGGATATGGGTCATGCTGGTGATATTTTCACGTGGAGCCGAGGAAAAATCAGGAAATGGTTGACCGAGTTGTTTGTGATCCTAGATGGTCGGCAATGTTTCCCCATGCCAGGCTGGTGAATGATGAATTCTGTACAGCAATTAAATTTGCCTTGTGTTTTATATAATCATCGAATTTTTTAAGTGATGGAAGTCTCTTAAAATTCATTCTAGACAAAATGCTAGGTCAAAGTCCTATTTCATAAGTTTGCGTTATGTTTTAACTTCGCGTACCTACAGGTACACGAGTAATTTTCTGCAAAACAATTATTCGACACTTGATCCATGAAGAGGGTGTATTAATACTTATTACGATGACTGTTTGCTGCTCTTTTATCCTGAGAAGAACATAATAATGTAATAGAGTAGATGAGAATATATGTGTAAACATAACAAACATCAACGCAGAGGCTTGAGGACGAGCATAGATTAAGCTTTCGCATGCTGATACGTCGGAAACATATTAATGTATTTTGAAGTTTATTATACTAGAAATATACCCCAGTTGCAGCAGGAATCTCTTTAACAACCCTATAATATAAAGGAAATGGTATAAAATGCATGAAAAAGTTGCCGACGAGAATATGCATGATTCAATTGGTAAAAATGTAGTCAAAAGGCTAAATTTAACCGATGTAAATTGACTGTAATTTGGCTAACTAAAGGTAGTTCCATGGTAGTGAAAGTCATAGATAAGATGAAACCAACAGGTTAGAGAAACCGATGATGTGGCTAGATTGCATAAAGAGATAACATACACATTGTCGCATATTTTTGCAATTTTTTGAGTGTTACATATCATGTATATTCGAATAGCAATGAAATGATTTTCATCATTGAGAATAATTGGCAAAACATCCGCTCGGTTGATTGAAAGATTAAGAGCAAAAATAATTGTCTTTAGTTACGGATGATTTTATTGTGTAATTTATAGCAGTACAGCGCGATCATATCAATTGGGTGGCTAAAAAGGAATGATGTGGATAATTGGATGGCTAAAAGAAGGGTGATGTGGATATCTTGCATATAAAGAGAAATATCATTGATGAAAATTGCTTAGTAGGATCTTCATGTAGCAAATAACGAGGAAATGCACTCGTACACTCGCAGTATGAGAGACTATAATCAACAACGTTTTCACAAAACTCCTTTAAAGCAAAAAAAATCTACTAATTAAATGAGAACCAAAAGAAAACTTCCATCTCCTCTTGTTGTGGTCACCATAAACGAACAACACCTTGCTATACTAGTGAAGTAGTGATCATCCTTCATCAAATTAACTTGGCTCTTTTAACCCATCCGAACTCAGAACTTTGTGTGTTCCTTTTTTTTCCTGAAAACGAGCACACAAGTCAATCCGGTGTACAATAAACCATTGTCAACTTTTTGTAAAGAACAATTTCTTTCCAATACAGACTATTAAAGATACCATCGACCATATATACTACACATCGACTTGCGCAGGTAAATACAACCAAGTTAACAACTTAAATTTAGATAGTACTAGTTACTTTATATCATGCTGACGAAATCATCTCTACTGCCATCATGGCAATATTGCTTCCCCTTTCCAAGTTGCATGCTTCCCGGTGTTCCCTTTTTCGTGGCCTTGGTTCAGTTAATGCAATCGTCACCCGTGCCCGAACCAAAGTGAGAACAAAGAATCATTTACCTTTAGACAAGAGATTTAAAAATCAACGTAGGTAAGACGCTCACAAAGTTTGGTAAGGGTGAAGTTTCAAAAAATTAGGGATGATATTTTGGCATGAACTTCATAAATCTTGATGATCAACTTCCAAAAATATGTCAGATCACACTCCAAGTGTTGAACTTCTGTAACATTGGTGATGGCATTACTGAGACGGGGTTTAAGACATTTTAGCATCATCCATCAAATGTGGACGAGCTTTTAAAATTTTGTTGTGAACGTATAGAATTTTAACATATAATATTCTGATAACTAAGTCATATGCCTACCATTTTTTTTGGATGAACATTAAAAAATAAGATATTTGAAAAATGAAATCAGCTTCTGAAACATGGAAATCTGCCAAAAACATTGGAAATAAAATACACAAAAATCCACATGAGCCCGTGCACATAGACCTTCGCCGGGCCACCCTATCTTGGATGCAGCTACCAATGTCTACCCTAACATTGATGGATCTCAATCCAATCCTTAATGAGATGAGCTCCATGGCTGACAACAGTTTCACCATGGCTAGGACGATGATGTTGGTAACATGACGCGATGCTCCGGTAGTGTTGCTCTTTGTGGCCGTAATACTTGACGAAGCGCAGTGGCGCATGGCCGCATGCATGTAGGGCATTGGTCGTTGTCCATGCAATGGAGTGCATGTGTTATTGGGGTTACAATGTGGAGGTAACTAGGTAGCTCGTTGGTAGTGAGGGCGTGGTGCATAGGCAGTACCAAAATGCCAGTGGAGAAGAAGGGAATGAGAGAGTCACTTGATACAAGGAAATAACTGGAAGGAAAGAAAATAGTCTGTAGGTTTTGGCTATTTGAAGATCACCCAATGGGGAAGCCACCAACTTCCTGATGTCATACTTCTGTTTGGTTACCCCTGTCACCCCAGGTATTCATCATTTAAGATAGATGGGACTTGTCTAGCTTTAGGAAATATTTTCATAAATTTCATCAATCTAAACCCCTCTTCCTAAATTAAACAACTTGCACGTACTGTACTAGTAATAATAAAATAATTACACTAATAACTAATTCCACTAATGAATACCAAACTTTCACCAAAACAAACACTAATTAACCTAGAATATGGCAAGGAACATTCAAATAAATAAATAACCATAAATTGCATATGTAAGCATTGAACCACAATTAATCACATGAACTTCCAAATGCACGAAAGACAAATTTTACAAAAACATAAAGAAAACAAGACAAAATATCTAGAATCTAAAGCCCTAGTTGTATTCTCGCAGGGTGTAGCGGGAGAACTTTTGTTAGTGCCCTCTCCATCGGGCAGTTGGCATTGTTTCATTCCCCCATTGAAAAGATCCTTATGCGATGGGAGTGCAGCGTGTCAAGCCGCGCGCATGTGCATGTGACGATTGTAGGTAGGTGGTAGATAATAGCAAGTGGAGAGTGATTTGCGTCTAGTCTAGGTCAGAATCAGATAGGAATGAATGCTTAAATGAAAAATGTAGAGTATAACTAGTGCAGAACCCACACATTTCTTCTTAATGGTAGGAAGTGGTTATGTCCACGGATGTGAATTTTTTTCTCTAGTAGGAAAGTGACAATTCTACTATAGCAGACCACCAAAGAGCAAAGTTGCGTTGCATATATAATATACCTAGATACCCACTGACCTCTGCATTGGGAATGTAAATGCAGATGATTGATATTGATACTATAAGGCAAAAAAGAAAGTGCAAAATACCAGTTAATGGTGAAACTCATATTAATTGTTAGCTTGCCAATAAAAATAACAATAATAATAATACTCTATGAATTCCGGCCCGTAGTAATAAAAACAGTTACATGAATAATAGACATGTATAAGAATGGTTTCCTTGCTCTTCATGAGTTAAACATTTCTCTCATCAAGTTATTTGTTTACCATATTGTATAAATCATAAATGTGCTAGCTTTGAGTAGAATTCATCCATACAAAACTATACAAAGGAATTGGGTCTGTATAGATGGCTGACCTTGAGATTTCATGTAGTGGATACGAATTTTAGTGGTAGGTATGCCCCAGTCACTAAGCAACTTCAAATTTCTTTAATCCTTGTGTCATAACTACCACGATACTTCTTGATCTCCACAGTCTTAAGGTGCTCCAATGTGAGAAATGAATGTTCTGTTGTGATATGACTTCCTTCTGTTTTCACCTTTAAAGGGTGGGGTTTCTGCAGAAGAAGAAAAGAAGGGTTAAAACTTTATATGTCCCCGTAATAAACTTGAAAACACATAAGTGTGGCATGTGGGTCCATAAGCAACAAAGGGTTTCTTTTTTTAATTCAAGGCCATATAAGGATTATCAAGCTCTCTCGGTTTCAAAATAAATGACGCACGGTTGAAAAATTGCATGGAGTTTCTTTTCAAAAACTCTTACTCAAAACTATTTTAAATAGGCATTGTGAGTTAGTAGTGGTGGTCAAAGATTAAAGTCACGTATTTTGAACCCGAGATAGTATAACTTACAGCTCGCATCGTCATAAGACGATTATGCAGAATAATCTGTACGAAAAAATGAAATCAGTACCTTGAATTGAAGTCCCAAAATGAGATTTTCTAGTCTTGGTGTGTGCCGCATAAGGAATGCAAGCGCTGTTACATCATCGTACACACACCACTCATTAAGTATCAAGGTCTTCAGCTTGGTGAATGTAGGACACGATGTCAAATCTCTAAGTAAGATTACCTGGACAGAGAGCAAATGAAATATTAATAACGCCAACTTTAATATATGAACTTACGAAGTACAACCTGCAAGTACGAAAATCTTTATAGAGATTCAATGTTAGCCTAGAGAGATGGCATACAGAAAAGGCCAACTATCAAAGTATTCCCAGGTTTTGTGTTAAACTAGCGATTAGATATAAAATCTGATCCTATTGTCACACTTGCAAGCAACGCATATAGGTTCCCAAAATAATTCACTCTGTTCCTTGAAACAACATTGTTTGATTAAAAAAAGTCAATCCTCTTTTCCAATTTAAAGCTTTTGATGGTTGGAAGCTGAAAACTTTCGTAAAACCTGGACAAGGTGAGACATGTGGCAACTGGGTGCATATAGTGCAGTTTGCTGCAATTAACGATGAAGAAAACAAATTAAGATTGCATTTGACAAACCCTTCCATCACTCTTCGAAGCTATCAGCTCCAGGCTGGTGGCCTCCGACAAGCCATGCAGAAGCAAAGGCCGGTCGACGACGGCGGCGCTGCCATCATCATCGCCGCCATGATGATCGGTGCTGCCAGTAAGCTGGATGCTCGCGTTCGTCAACCAAGGCATGCTCTCGAGGGACGGAGCTATCGGGCCGTCGGAGTCATACTCGGATAGCTGCAGATAACGGAGGCTCGGCGTGGAAATCCTCATCCCCCTCGGGTCATCTTTTTTAGAGAGAACCGGCCCGAAATATGTGTAGCGACCTATGTAAACGTGGCAGTCGATGATGCTGAGACGCTCCAGCGAGGGTGACAACAACGCGTCGCCCTTGAGGTGGCAGCCACTGAGGCCGAGGTACAGGAGCGCCGGGCAGCAGGAGAAGTCGAGGAGGCCGCCGTCCAGGTTGACGCCATGGAGGCGCATCGTCGTCAGGTGCGGGGAGGCGTAAGGTACCGGCTGCCGAGGCGACCACAGAGTGCCCTCCTCGTCGAAGCGGGCAGTGAGCGAGCCGGCACGCCACTTCGACAGGGCATGCCTGATCCAGAGGTCGACGTGAGGGTCGACAACGCGGCTGTCGAAGTCCTCGTAGTCTCCGTCCGACTCAGACTCAGAGCCTCGACGGTCGTGGCCCTCCAACAGATCGGCCTCGATGCTGAACGAGTGCAGCGGCGAGGCGGCGTCACGGTGGAGCAACAGGCTGTTGACGAACAGGCGAAAGTCGTCGCCCTCGCCGCAGAGGCGGACGGCTGGGGTGGATCTCCAGAGGTGGCGCCAGCGCCGGGAGAGCAATGCCGAGTGCACGGCATTGCGCGAGGGCAGGAAGGAGAGCACGTGCCTGACGAGATCGTCCTGCAGCGCGCCCAAGCGATCGCCGCCGCTCATGCCTGCCGCCGCTGTCTATGGAGATGGGATGCCGGATTAACTCGAGAGTCTTCCTTCCGTGTTTATATATGTAGAGATCGATTCCAGATACTGCAATCGTTGGGAAAAAAGATTGGCAAAAGCGCTAGGAGAATCAGCCAGCTGCCAGCGTGATATACGGCTGGGTCCCTAGCCGTTGGATAAGTGAAAATCTGGACCGTCGTACGTGTCTAAATCATCCAACATTAGAGCATCTCCAGTCGAGCGCCGCTCTCCACTCGCGGCGCGCAAACCAAATAATTAAAATTCAAACTTAGATAAATTTCATTCAAATTTTAGGAACTTTTACATATTTAAACGAAATTAAACCCTAAACCAAAATCTACTGGTAGCGGCGGTCGAAGGCCCAGTAGGGGTCCTTCTCCTCCTCTTTCACGCCGCTGGTTCCTGCTTCGCCGTCGTCCTCCTTCTTGACGCGGCTAGGGCCGGGGCATCGCCGGTGAGGTCGACGAATGGCACGCCAGTTTCCTGGGCGTGCATGTACGCCGACCAGGCGCAGGCTGCCTGCGCGTCCATGGGGGGCACGTCGTTCAGGGACGCGGCCTCCGCGGCCCGGAGGAGTTCTTCTTCGTCGTGGGCCTCCTGCGCTGCCTTCAGCTCGGCGTACAGCGTCGCCGCCTGCGACGTCCCCGGCTCTGCCTTCACCTTCATCAGCTCCGGCTTCGGCGTGAGCAGCGCGGTGGCACGGGAGCGGGAGGATGAGGAGCGCAACGAGGAGGATGTGAGCGAGGAGGATGCCGTCGAGCGCGAGAAAGGAGGCGACCCCCGCGCTGCCCACTTGTTGGCTGGCGACGCCCACCTGTTGGCTGGCGGCGCCTGAGGCGGAGGCGGAACATGCGCCACCGGCGGCCACTCTAGCATGGAGCCACCGTTGGCGATGTGCTCCATGATGGCATGGAGCGTGCGGTGAGGCACGCTCCAGAACGCCCCACGCCCGAGGACGTTCTTGTCCCTGGGTACCGGGTCGGGGCCGTCCTAGCGGTTCATCTCCTCCTCGAAGGCGCGCTGGAACGCCGCCTCGTAGCGGGGGGCGTTGCCCGGGTCCTCCGGGTTCCAGCACGGGTCCTCGCGCTGCTCCGGCGTCAGATCGTTCCAATAATGGGCGATCTGCGCGGCGTAGAAGTCACGCTTCGCCCGCGTGAGCGGCCACGGCACCGGGATGCAGCGGACGCTGATGGCGAACCGTCCTCCGACGCGCATGTCGGGAGGCACGGGGTAGCCGTTCTCCCACAGCGCCTCGGAATCGGCCTAGAGGAGGGTGCGCGGCCCGAAGCCATTCGCCGCCGCGCCTCCGGTGCGTCGCCAGTTGCCGGTCATCTCGTGCGGAGGCGTGCGGTGTAGAAACAGGCGGCGGAGGAACAGAGGAGAGAGGAGTGGCGAGTGAGCGCGGGGGGCGGCCTTTTATTGTCGCCGGAGAGCGGTGGGCATTAACGTCGTTCTCGAAAAGGCGCGCTGCATTCACTTCGGCGAGCACAGGGAGGCGACGGGACGGCTCATCACTGGCGCCTGCGCGCCGGCTCGCTGGGCGTCTGCGTGGGGCAGCGAAACCGAGGCGTCACACGCCTTTGACGACGACCACCGCTTCGTGTCTCACTGCCAGGCGTGGCCTGCGCGTCGGGGCGGCAGTTTCGTAGTGTCCGGGGCCGTCCGAAGCCGCCCCAAGTTGAGCGCGTGGGCTGGACGTGCCGGACACAAAACTGGGCCGCGCCGGACCGAAAACAGATTTGGACGGCGCGAGTGGGGGGAGGGGGATGTGTCCGGCACGCCCCAAAACGCTTTGGGCGGCCATTTAGGCGCCCCGACTGGAGATGCTCTTACAGCAGCACATATGAAACATTTGGAGCGATCTCTGTGTAGAATACTTACAGAAATTATTGAAATATTTTACCCTTATTTACACAACAAAGACTATGCACACATGTGAGTGCTTTGTAACCGAGTAGTAAATTTTTATGTACGTAACCCTTCTGAGTTCTGATTATGATCGGATGGGTTCAACTTCAGGCACGCAATGATGTATGCAGGTTTAGATACAGAATCATCTCCGGTAACAGATATAATTAATCATGTGGTTTGTCGTGTATTCAAGTGTGTGAGATGTTCAAAATGCAATGGGCTGACGACTGGCGGGTCAGACGGCTGCTATGATCTCCTTGTAATATTCCTGTTCTATGTAGATTATAACTAGAAGAGTTAGGCGTGCTTTGCCGCGTCCGTTTGTAAAGTGGCAAAAAATAGGGCCCATTTGTACAGTGGTAAAAAATAAAGTTAATGTTCATAGTTAAAATCGTCTGTGTCGTTTTTGTCTCAGCCGTCATGGAGTGGAACGGTGTACAGTGGCAGCGCAACAGAGTGCAAGGCTGAGTTCAGGCGGAAACTCGGAGAGGACCAAACAGTTGCAAAGAGAGGGCTGGAGTTCAGGCCAAAACTGTGAGAGGACCAAACAGTTGCAAAAGAGAAGGTCGTGAGCCACAACAATGCTATGGCCGGAAAGGTTGGACGGCTCTCATGCGCCGTCACCATCTGCGATGGGTGATGCTCCCAAGTAGGGATTGTTAGGGAGCACGAGTGCCAAGAATGTTGGTTGCTCGGCTTGGTCGGTGGCCACTTTGTTATCAGAGGTGATAATGGATGGGGAAGAACTACAGCGCAAACGCCGTACATGTGGGGACCCCGGACTAGCTGTCCGAAATACCCGATTATGCTTAACACAACGATCGTGATCAGTCTGTCGTTGCACATAATCCGAATTGGATACCAAAGTTTACATCCATTACAGTACCGAATAAAAGTCTTACATAAATGGCCATATAAACCAAGTTCTTACATAGGTGCCTTCATGGGCCAAACCAAATATATCAGCGGAAGCTACGGCGTAGTAGACATCATATTCTAACGATGACAACCCGACAGGCAGCTGACTTGTGGAGATCCTTAGTTCGCATAGAAGTCGCCATACTCCTGCTCGGCGTAATGCTCCTCCTCGTAGTCTGGCTAGGACAATAGCCAGGGACGAAACCAATATGAGTACATTTGAATGTACTCGCAAACTACCCCAACATGAGTATGCACTAGTTCTATTTTAACTTACAACTTTTGTTTGTTTAAAACATCTCTATATCTTTATTGAAAAAGGTAAGAAGAGTTTTATAATCACTTTTTAAAGAAACCACCATTTTATCTGCTTCTCCAAAACCCTTCCTTTTTCCTGACCATGGCTCACCATAGTCCATTTATTCCAACAACTCATACCACTCCATTTGGTATAGTTGTTCCACAACATCACCATTTCAATTTCTTTTTGTTTTAAAAGCTTTTCCAAAACTTGCACATGGTCAAGTAGGGTCTCCCAACTGTCCATATCCGAGGACTCGGCTATTCGAATAGTTTTAATCCTCTGCAGAGGTAGCACGCTTTTATCCCACATCCATCCGGCAGCTCATCGTGTCCGCCACGTCTCGCCATACAGGGTGTATGCGAAGTAAGCCGCCGACCACAGCCTGTCCTTTGCTCATGCTAGTATAGGATCCTACCGCTACGAAATTATTATCCTTTCCATCAACACCCAGTCCAGATTCCCCGTCGGGAAACCTAAGTGTGAGGACTCGTAGTTCTGCCCGGCGAGCGAACCCTTCAATCCCCCATCCTCAGATGCCAGGACCCAGGTCAGGGGGTAGGTCGCCATGACCATCCCCTCATGGAACGAGGTCATCCTCGTTGTTGAGGAGTCCCATACTAATATGAGCAAATTATATGACTACGCCCTTTTCCCATATGTGGTGGATGTGGTCGCACAGGGTATCGGATGGTTGACGTAAGTACAAGGACACACTGTGCATTTTTCATAAACATCACCATTTTCCACTTCTCCATTCTAACACCGACATCTCGGTATTTCATAATCTCACAAGTAATTTCAAAGGAGTTTTGAATAAACACAATTGTTTTTCCCATCCTATAATTTGATATAACTATCTTGTATCTACATAGGTGGCAAAATACTTTCCATATACTTTTGAAATGGGTTTTATAAATCTTGCCTTAAGAGTAAAACATGTTATGAAAGTAGATGCATAGGTTTGTAGTGCAAGCTCAGAGAATAGCTTGCCTTGCTTGGCAAAGTGATCTTGCTCTTGTTCTTCAATTTCAGCAAACTCTCCTTCCTCGATATATCCGACAACGTTCTCGTCTAATTAATAAACAAACAATGCAAACAATCACTAAGCTATACAAGCAATCATCTCAACACAACAATCATAAACATCACAATTAGCTACTGCACACACAAACCACACAATTTGGTTTTCAAAAATTGAATTTAAACATTATTTAATTAAGTCCAAATTATGGCAGAAACTAGTTATTCATGTTTAATTCACAACTTGAGTTCTGTTGGTCACAAAAATACAAACTAAATTCTATAGAAAGCTACTGATGTGTAGAAGACAACCCAATTTGAATTGGATCATTTGGAGTTACCAAACTCCCTACACATTGGATTGAATCCAGTAGCTTAATAATCAAGTTTTGGCTACCATTTAAATTCTATTGCTCCAAAAATTAAATCCTTTTAGGGTAACTAAACATGGATATATGTGAGCTAACAAAATTGGTTCTAAGTCAATTGGATCAACCAATAATTATCTAAAAAGATTTTGGTCCAGAAGGGTGTTCAAACTTCTATCTTAAACCAAACAATATCTACTGCACAAATAATTCCACCAAAATTTGGGAAGCTTATACATGGCAGTACTAAGCTAAAAAATTAGTTTGGAATTATTTGGACTCACAGAGCATCAGAAACAAACAAGTTTAGATTTTAAACCTTCTGTACTGTTTCTAATAATACTTTTTAAATATTTAATTAAATGAGTTGAATCCAATTGGGTTGGTTAAACAATTTCATAAGCTTTCCAGAACATTTGAGTTTGATTTATTTGGATTCCTAAATCTCGAGATATTGAATTTCAAAGATAGGTCCAGTACTGTTTTTCCAGAGAAAATGAAATAGAAATTCCTTCTCTTCTGGATAATGTTGAGATTTCTGACAGGTGGGGCCTACTGGTCAGTGACTCGTGTGTGCGTGGAAAAGAATAAAAGACTGACGGGTGGGGTCCACTTGTCTGTCTAATATCTACAGCGAAGCGGTAGGGCACCGTTGGATCAGGATCCAACGGCCCACGATCAAAGGCAACGGCGGCGACCAAAAACTGGCGGCGCCGCCGCGCCGGCGGCACGGTGGTGATCGGAGACTCACCTAGAAGGCTCGGATGATCGCGGAGATGAAGCAGATCGACGGCGGAGACTCGGGGAAGGCGATGGTGCGAGTGGCAGTTGCTGGGGAAGTCTCTGTCGACGGCGGTGATGTCGTGCACTTCGTCGGCGTCGGGCAGCAACTTCGGCGGAGCTTCGGGGTCGCGTCCGTGCACTAAAAAGAGGGAAAAGAAGCCTGGGTGAGTGCGGTGAGCTTGGGCAACATCGTAGAGGGGTCAGAGGGTAGAATGGAAGGGTGTGGCGTCGCGGCGATGCACGACCTCAACGGCGGCGTCGGGTGCGGCAGTGCACTGCCCTCCGGCGGTGCACAGACTAAATTGAGGCGAGGGAGAGCGCGGGGGAGAGGTGTGGTGTTCCAGTGAGGTCTCAGGGTGCTTTTATAGGCTCGGGGCGGTCCACGATGGTCGGGGTCTACGGCGGCGGCCATGGCGCGTCCACGGCGACCATTTCTGCGATTACACGGCGAGGGTGCAGAGGCTCGTGGCGGCTTGGGGCTTAACGGGGTCCGGCAAGGTTCTAGAATCATCTAGAGGAGTGGTGCGTGTCGGGGAGCAGAGACGGGGGCCAATTTGCTCGGCGCCGTCCAATGCATCCGCGGCGGTCGTCGGGGAACATCGGCGTTAAGGCGACGGGAGAGGTGCCCGTTTTCTTCCCTGCGGTGCAGAGAGGTGCAGAGACGCAGGAGCGAGGGAGAGCGCGGCCAGGGGGGTCCTGGCGGCGAAGAAAACGGCGACGACGGTGGTGGCGACACGGCGACGGCGTCGGGGCTGGAGTCGAGAATTTTGCAGAAAACCCCCTCCTTCCTCTTTTCT
Source organism: Poa pratensis (assembly GCA_947311845.1). Classification (NCBI taxonomy): domain Eukaryota; kingdom Viridiplantae; phylum Streptophyta; class Magnoliopsida; order Poales; family Poaceae; genus Poa; species Poa pratensis. Next base: position 77,948,756 of record CAMZMU010000074.1, read on the forward strand.
TTTTATTTTAGTTTGTTTTCAAAAATCCAGAAGCTTTTCCTGGATTTAATTGAGGTACTTAAACATTTTAGAAAATTTGCAAATAATTGTGGGGCCTCCCATAACATGTAGAAGCTCCACAAAAATTGGCATTGCCAAATAAAATGTTTGGCAACATTTTCTTTCATAGTACTTTGTTTATGTTATTTTAATTTATTTCACTTGTTTTTATTTTTGAATTTTAAAACTAGTTCAAAAATAATATTTGAGAGGGGAAAGTGGTAGGAACAAAATGGGGAGTGTTTACATTACAACTCCACTGACTTTGGTTTGAAAATAATTGAGTTTGTCACTTGGAGATTTTCATGTGACAACTTGTCACTTTTATTTTTCTTGCTTTGATTTTATATTTTGTTTTCTTTCTTTCTTACTAGTGTTCACTAGTGCAAACACTCACACAACAGCAAGAACAACATCTCAAGTAACAAAAGCAATTAACATACAATAAACAACAAAAGTTTTTGTTGGCTCTCATTTTTGGAATATAATTGATAATAATTTTGGGATGTTACAATCCTTCCCCCCTTAAAATAAATCTCGTCCCGAGATTTGCTAGGCTTAGGTTTTAAGGAGGTCTGGGAATTCGCTTCTAAGATAATCTTCGCGTTCCCAAGTTGCTTCTTCTTCAGAGTGGTTAGTCCACTGGACTTTGTAAAACTTGATCGCACGTCTTCGGGTAACACGAACATCTTCTTCGAGAATTTTGAGGGGTCTCTCACGATAAGTCAGGTCTTGGTTCAGGTCGATGGAGAGGTGGTCGATGTTTTTGAAAACATCAGGCTGGTCAGGAACTTCAAGACACTTCCGGAGCAAGGAAATGTGGAAGACATCATGATAATCTCCTAACTCTGGGGTAACTCCAGCTGATAGGATACTTCTCCTCGACGAGCAATGACCTTGAAGGGTCCAATATACCTTGGCGCTAACTTTCCTTTGACATGGAAACGCTGCATTCCTTTAAGGGGTGTCACTCGGAGATAAACATAATCTCCGACTGAAGTGAGGTCACGGCGCTTGGTGTCAGCATAACTCTTCTGACGGGATTGGGCAGTTTTGAGGCGTTCACGAATAAGCTGAACTTGCTCTTCAGCTTCACGGAGGGTATCTGGTCCAAACAATTTGCTCTCCGGTATCGGACCAATTCAGGGGTGTACGACACTTCTTGCCGTAAAGGGCTTCAAAAGGGGCCATTTGCAGACTAGACTGATAACTGTTGTTGTACGAGAACTCTGCAAACGGAAGACAATCTTCCCACTTGGAACCATAGGATAGAACACATGCACGAAGCATGTCCTCCAATATCTGGTTCACTCGCTCAGTTTGGCCATCGGTCTGGGGATGATAAGCTGTGCTAAATGCTAACTTGGTTCCGAGGGCTTCATGAAGGGATTTCCAGAATCTTGAGGTGAATTGCGTGCCTCTATCAGATACAATCTTCTTAGGCACACCATGCAGGCTCACTATTCTGGAAATATACAAGTCGGCCAACTGATGTCCCCGATAGGTGGTGTTGACAGGGATGAAATGGGCAACCTTGGTCAGTCGATCAACGATGACCCAGATTGAATCATGGCCTCGGTTGGATCTTGGAAGTCCGGTAATAAAATCCATTCCAATCTCATCCCACTTCCACTCGGGAATTTTCAAAGGTTGAAGCAATCCAGCGGGTCGCTGATGTTCAGCCTTGACTCGCTGACAGATGTCACACTTGGCTACGAATGAACCAATCTCTCGCTTCATTCCATGCCACCAAAATCTTTCTCGAAGGTCTTGGTACATTTTGGTTCCGCCGGGGTGGATTGAATAAGGGGTCTCATGGGCCTCCTTCAGGATTAACTCCTTAAGTTCCGTGACATTGGGCACACAGATACGGTCATTGAATTTCAGCACTCCTTCAGCATCTTCGGTAAAACCGGGTGCTTTGCCGAGGGAAATCTTCTTCCTAATTCCCTCTATGCTTTCATGACCTTTTTGGGCTTCTTTGATTTGATCCATCAGGGTTGGGGTTAACTCTAAATTGGCGAGATAACCATGGCTAACAAGCTCTAGTCCAAAATCTTGGAACTCTTTGAACAAGGCTGGCTGTTCGGCTTGGATCAGGGCATTCAGGGTGCAAGGTTTGCGACTAAGGGCATCGGCAACACATTAGCCTTTCCAGGGTGATAATGGATTCCAATATCATAATCCTTGATTAATTCCATCCATCTCCTCTGTCGCAGGTTCAGATCTTTCTGGGTGAAAATATACTTCAAGCTTTTGTGATCTGTATAGACCTCGCAGCGATGTCCCGCAAGATAGGGACGCCACTTCTTAAGAGCAAAGACTACAGCAGCTAACTCCAAGTCATGGGTTGGGTAATTCTCTTCATGCGGTCGCAACTGCCGGGACAGATACGACACAACTTTGCCTTCTTGCATCAGAACGCAACCAAGTCCGAGGCGTGATGCATCGCAATACACGTCGAAACTCTGGGTGACGTCTGGCATGATCAGGATTGGGGCTGAGGTTAGTCTCTTCTTCAGTTCTTGGAAACTATCCTCACACTTCTGAGTCCATTCAAATTTCTTGTCCTTCTTCAACAGTTGGGTCAGAGGTTTGGCTATACTGGAAAATCCTTCAACGAACTTGCGGTAATAACCGGCAAGTCCGAGAAAGCTTCGGATTTCAAAAACATTGGTTGGGGATAACCAGTCAAGAATGGCTTGTATCTTCTCAGGGTCAACAGAAATTCCTCCAGCGGATACAATATGTCCAAGAAATGCCACTTCACTGAGCCAAAACTCACACTTGCTAAGTTTGGCATACAGCTGGTGCTCTTGGAGGGTCTCCAAAACTAGACGCAGGTGTTCAGCATGCTCTTCTTCGGTCTTGGAATAAATAAGGATGTCATCAAGGAAAACTACCACGAACTTGTCGAGGTACTCCATGAAAATCTTGTTCATGAGATTCATGAAATAGGCTGGGGCATTGGTCAGACCAAAGGACATGACGGTGTATTCAAACAAACCGTAACGGGTGGTGAAGGCGGTCTTGGGAATATCTGTCTCTCGGATCTTCAACTGATGGTAACCTGTCCGAAGATCGATCTTTGAAAAGACTCGGGCTCCGTTCATTTGATCGAACAGATCCTCGATCTTGGGAAGAGGGTACTTGTTTTTAATGGTCACGTCATTCAGCTTGCGATAATCCACACACAGGCGTGTGGTACCGTCTCTCTTGTCCACAAAAATAATGGGTGATCCCCATGGTGAAGCGCTTGGGCGGACAAGACCTTTGCTTAGCATATCAGCCAACTGCTTCTTCAACTCACCAGTTCTTCCGGATTCATCCGATAAGGCTTTTGGGATATGGGGGATGTCCTGGGATAAGCTCAATTATGAACTCAATATCCCTGTCTGGCGGCATACCAGGCAATTCTTCTGGGAAAACATCCTTGAACAGATGAACAACACGGATCTCATCTAGGGCGGGTCGAGCTATGCTCTCATGGCATCCGGGTCTGGTCTGGCTGGTCTCAGATGCATACTCCACTTCAACTCCATCATCAGAAGTGAGAGAAACAGCTCTTCGGGCACAGTCAATACGACCGTGGTACTTGGCTAACCAATCCATTCCAAGAATAACATCTATGCCTTGGTTTCCTAAGATAATTAGGTCGGCTGCAAACCTTCCTCCTCCAATTTCTATGGGGGTTTCGGAACACATCTGGTTGGTTTTGGCTAACAGTCCTGGGGTTTGTACCAACATTGGTTTGGGTAAAAGACTCCCGACTAAACCTCCCTTAGAAACAAACTCTTTGGTAATAAACGAATGGGTAGCACCAGAATCAAACAGAACAGTTGCAGGTACTGAGTTGACAAGAAACGTACCCAGCACAACATCTGGCGCTTCTTCAGCCTCTTCAGCATTGATGTGGTGCAGACGGCCTCTGACAACAGCATTTCCGCGGGGTGCGGCATTCTTGCCATTACCATTTCCATTGCGGCCTTGACCATTGTTCGGTGCAGGTGCATTGGGGCGCTGGACATTCCTCTTAGGATTGGGGCATTCCTGGAGTAGTGACCTTTGTTGCCACATTCAAAGCAGACAACATTGGCATTGGGGTTGAAGTTGTTGAAGTTTCCTCTGGGACGGTTATTGTCATTGGGGCGGTTGAAGTTGTTTGGGCGGTTAGGGAAATTGGGGCGTGGTGCTTGGGGTGGACGATAGGCAGGCCTGGGGTTCTGCTGAAAGATACGGGTTTCTGGCTGCTCGAACCTTCCTGAGCATTCATCCTCCTCTTGCGACCTTCATACATAGACTTGCGCTTGGTCTCCAGCTGGATGGCTTTGTCCACAAGTGACTCCAGATCACGGAAGTCATGGATAACCAGAGCACACTGCAGTTCATCATGAAGTCCACTCATGAAACGCTCCATCTTCTTCTCTTCTTTGTCGGTGTCATCAGGAGCATACCGAGATAAGTCGGTAAACTCCTCAAGATAACCGACCACATCTCTACTTCCCTGCCTCAGCTTACGGAACTCATCCTTCTTCCTCTCAATGAGTCCCTGGGAATGTGCTTCTTGCGGAACTTCTCCTGGAACTCAGCCCAGTTGATGACATGACCAGCTGCTGGAGAGTCTTGGTAGTTTCCCACCAAGCTCTTGCAGGTCCAGCGAGATAGTGGGTTGCATACAACACTTTCTCATTTCTCCCACAGCAGCAACTTCCAGATTGTTGTCGATGGTGCGAAGCCAATCATCGGCTTCCAGTGGGTGAAGTCCCTTGGAGTAGGTGGGTGGGTTGGTCTTCTGAAATCGCCTAAGGTAGATCGCTGGTTTCCATCGCCATTGCCGTTACCACCATTGTTGTTGTTGTTGTTGTTGTTGTTGTTGTTGTTGTTGTAAGCGGCTGCGAGTTGTTGTAAGGCAGCGAGATGAGCTTGGCGCTCTTGCCGGGCATTTTCACGCTCCTCCATGATAAGTGCGAGAAGTTGGGTGGGGGTTGGGTCCGGTGGTGGTGGTGCTGATCCTGATCCTTCCGCATTGCTGACGGGGTGGCATCCTGAAGCACACCGGGTATAAGAGACAAGGCAAGAAAAGTTCGACTAAGGGAAAAGACGATCTCTCAAGTGGTTGATTAATCCTAAGATTTATATGAAAATAGTTCACACAGATTTAAACAAGACAAACATACTTATATTTCACAAACAACACATCAAGAGTTCACATCAACATCAAGCTTACAACCTCAAGCTTACAACATCACCTTACATCTAGGATACATAACATCTGGTTTCCAAAAGAACCACTACTACTACTCGACTAGCTATAGGGGGTCAACCTAATCCTGCGGTAGTGATCAAGTCACTCGCCTACTGAGGTGGAACCTCCAGCTCTAACACGTCAGCATCTGACTGGTAGGCTGGCTCCTCGGGATCCTCCTCCTCGTCCTCGAGAACTGGCTCGAGTGGCTCCTCCTCCTCGTCAACTAACTCCTCCTCATCATCCTCCTCCTCACAGTCCATCTCCTCCACGAAGTCATCATCGTCACTGAGGAAAGCGTCGTTCTCCTTGCGGAGATCCTCGCCCTCCTCCTCCATCTCGTCAGTATGGTGCTCTAGATCCTCAATCAGTCCATCCTGCTCTGCCACCTTCGTGCGGAGCTTCACGATAGTCTTCCTCAGCTGGGCCCTCTTCCTGAGAAGAGCAACCTTCTCCACCATCAGCTTCATCTCGTTCTCGCGAAGCTCAACGAGCGACTCGCGGTCGAAGTGGAGCTGAATCCTAGTGCGCAACAGATCATCCTGAGTGCACTGAAGTAAGATCTCCATGTCCATGATGTAGCTCCCAAACATCGGGTGGTAAGGTGAAGGAGTAGGGTGTCCATCACAGTTGCGCCTCCCGTAGAACCGGAAACGGGAGTCTACTAACTCCGCCTTGTGCTCCTCACAAAGTCGGGCTAGCATCCTCTGTGTAGCAGTACAGAGACCATCAACCCAGGTGGCCTCCTTGGTGGTGAAGATGAGCGTCCTGGAACTGGGAGACTTGATGTTCCTGCGAACTGACGATCTGATGAGCCAGCTCAGCCTTCCGACACCGTGAACATCAATCTGAGCTCCCTCAAACTCTGGAGCGGGGCGACCTAACAGCTTGGTCAACTCGAACAAGTCCCTCTCAAACGTCAGCTTGCTGTCCTTCTCCAGCTGAACGAACTCGGTCCAATGGAGTGCCATCTACAGTTTTTAAGCAAAATTTTAAGTTAGTTAGTGACAAGTATATCAAAATTTTAATGTAGTAGGGCAACAAGTGAGTCAAATTTTAACTTAATGAGAGGGTACAAAATTTTAGGGATACAAGGAAAATGTAACATTTAATGAGAGTAAAATTTTGCATAAGTAAGAGGATTGGAGATAAGCAATTTTCGAAAATACTTCATTCCTTTCTTTTTAGAAATTCATCTTTTGTAACATTTGCAAACGACCATGCTAACTAAGGTTTCCTAAAGTCAGGATGGCTCTGATACCAAGTCTGTGGGGACCCCGGACTAGCTGTCCGAAATACCCGATTATGCTTAACACAACGATCCCGTGATCAGTCTGTCGTTGCACATAATCCGAATTGGATACCAAAGTTTACATCCATTACAGTACCGAATAAAAGTCTTACATAAATGGTCATTTAGACCAAGTTCTTACATAGGTGCCTTCATGGGCCAAACCAAATATATCAGCGGAAGCTACGGCGTAGTAGACATCATATTCTAACGATGACAACCCGACAGGCAGCTGACTTGTGGAGATCCTTAGTTCGCATAGAAGTCGCCATACTCCTGCTCGGCGTAGTGCTCCTCCTCGTAGTCTGGCTAGGACAATAGCCAGGGACGAAACCAATATGAGTACATTTGAATGTACTCGCAAACTACCCCAACATGAGTATGCACTAGTTCTATTTTAACTTACAACTTTTGTTTGTTTAAAACATCTCTATATCTTTATTGAAAAAGGTAAGAAGAGTTTTATAATCACTTTTTAAAGAAACCACCATTTTATCTGTTTCTCCAAAACCCTTCCTTTTCCTGACCATGGCTCACCATAGTCCATTTATTCCAACAACTCATACCACTCCATTTGGTATAGTTGTCACAACATCACCATTTCAATTTCTTTTTTTTTAAAAGCTTTTCCAAAACTTGCACATGGTCAAAGTAGGGTCTCCCAACTGTCCATATCCGAGGACTCGGCTATTCGAATAGTTTTAACCTCTGCAGAGGTAGCACGCTTTTATCCCACATCCATCCGGCAGCTCATCGTGTCCGCCACGTCTCGCCATACAGGTGTATGCGAAGTAAGCCGCCGACCATAGCCTGTCCTTTGCTCATGCTAGTATAGGATCCTACCGCTACGAAATTATATCCTTTCCATCAACACCCAGTCCAGATTCCCCGTCGGGAAACCTAAGTGTGAGGACTCGTAGTTCTGCCCGGCGAGCGAACCCTTCAATCCCCCATCCTCAGATGCCAGGACCCAGGTCAGGGGGTAGGTCGCCATGACCATCCCCTCATGGAACGAGGTCATCCTCGTTGTTGAGGAGTCCCATACTAATATGAGCAAATTATATGACTACGCCCTTTTCCCATATGTGGTGGATGTGGTCGCACAGGGTATCGGATGGTTGACGTAAGTACAAGGACACACTGTGCATTTTTCATAAACATCACCATTTTCCACTTCTCCATTCAACACCGACATCTCGGTATTTCATAACTCACAAGTAATTTCAAAGGAGTTTTGAATAAACACAATTGTTTTTCCCATCCTATAATTTGATATAACTATCTTGTACTACATAGGTGGCAAAATAATTTCCATATACTTTTGAAATGGGTTTTATAAATCTTGCCTTAGAGTAAAACATGTTATGAAAGTAGATGCATAGGTTTGTAGTGCAAGCTCAGAGAATAGCTTGCCTTGCTTGGCAAAGTGATCTTGCTCTTGTTCTTCAATTCAGCAAACTCTCCTTCCTCGATATATCCGACAACGTTCTCGTCTAATTAATAAACAAAATGCAAACAATCACTAAGCTATACAAGCAATCATCTCAACACAACAATCATAAACATCACAATTAGCTACTGCACACACAAACCACACAATTTGGTTTTCAAAAATTGAATTAAACATTATTTAATTAAGTCCAAATTATGGCAGAAACTAGTTATTCATGTTTAATTCACAACTTGAGTTCTGTTGGTCACAAAAATACAAACTAAATTCTATAGAAAGCTACTGATGTGTAGAAGACAACCCAATTTGAATTGGATCATTTGGAGTTACCAAACTCCCTACACATTGGATTGAATCCAGTAGCTTAATAATCAAGTTTTGCTACCATTTAAATTCTATTGCTCCAAAAATTAAACCCTTTTAGGGGTAACTAAACATGGATATATGTGAGCTAACAAAATTGGTTCTAAGTCAATTGGATCAACCAATAATTATCTAAAAAGATTTTGGTCCAGAAGGGTGTTCAAACTTCTATCTTAAACCAAACAATATCTACTGCACAAATAATTCCACCAAAATTTGGGAAGCTTATACATGGCAGTACTAAGCTAAAAAATTAGTTTGGAATTATTTGGACTCACAGAGCATCAGAAACAAACAAGTTTAGATTTTAAACCTTCTGTACTGTTTCTAATAATACTTTTTAAATATTTAATTAAATGAGTTGAATCCAATTGGGTTGGTTAAACAATTTCATAAGCTTTCCAGAACATTTGAGTTTGATTTATTTGGATTCCTAAATCTCGAGATATTGAATTTCAAAGATAGGTCCAGTACTGTTTTTCCAGAGAAAATGAAATAGAAATTCCTTCTCTTCTGGATAATGTTGAGATTTCTGACAGGTGGGGCCTACTGGTCAGTGACTCAGTGTGTGCGTGGAAAAGAATAAAAGACTGATGGGTGGGGTCCACTTGTCTGTCTAATATCTACAGCAAGCGGTAGGGCACCGTTGGATCAGGATCCAACGGCCCACGATCAAAGGCAACGGCGGCGACCAAAAACTGGCGGCGCCGCCGCGCCGGCGGCACGGTGGTGATCGGAGACTCACCTAGAAGGCTCGGATGATCGCGGAGATGAAGCAGATCGACGGCGGAGACTCGGGGAAGGCGATGGTGCGAGTGGCAGTTGCTGGGGAAGTCTCTGTCGACGGCGGTGATGTCGTGCACTTCGTCGGCGTCGGGCAGCAACTTCGGCGGAGCTTCGGGGTCGCGTCCGTGCACTAAAAAGAGGGAAAAGAAGCCTGGGTGAGTGCGGTGAGCTTGGGCAACATCGTAGAGGGGTCAGAGGGTAGAATGGAAGGGTGTGGCGTCGCGGCGATGCACGACCTCAACGGCGGCGGCGGGTGCGGCAGTGCACTGCCCTCCGGCGGTGCACAGACTAAATTGAGGCGAGGGAGAGCGCGGGGGAGAGGTGTGGTGTTCCAGTGAGGTCTCAGGGTGCTTTTATAGGCTCGGGGCGGTCCACGATGGTCGGGGTCTACGGCGGCGGCCATGGCGCGTCCACGGCGACCATTTCTGCGATTACACGGCGAGGGTGCAGAGGCTCGTGGCGGCTTGGGGCTTAACGGGGTCCGGCAAGGTTCTAGAATCATCTAGAGGAGTGGTGCGTGTCGGGGAGCAGAGACGGGGGCCAATTTGCTCGGCGCCGTCCAATGCATCCGCGGCGGTCGTCGGGGAACATCGGCGTTAAGGCGACGGGAGAGGTGCCCGTTTTCTTCCCTGTGGTGCAGAGAGGTGCAGAGACGCAGGAGCGAGGGAGAGCGCGGCCAGGGGGGTCCTGGCGGCGAAGAAAACGGCACGACGGTGGTGGCGACACGGCGACGGCGTCGGGGCTGGAGTCGAAGAAGGTTTTGCAGAAAACCCCCTCCTTCCTCTTTTCCTTTTTATTTTAGTTTGTTTTCAAAAATCCAGAAGCTTTTCCTGGATTTAATTGAGGTACTTAAACATTTTAGAAAAATTTGCAAATAATTGTGGGGCCTCCCCATAACATGTAGAAGCTCCACAAAAATTGGCATTGCCAAATAAAATGTTTGGCAACATTTTCTTTCATAGTACTTTGTTTATGTTATTTTAATTTATTTCACTTGTTTTTATTTTTGAATTTTAAAACTAGTTCAAAAATAATATTTGAGAGGGGAAAGTGGTAGGAACAAAATGGGGAGTGTTTACATTACAACTCCACTGACTTTGGTTTGAAAATAATTGAGTTTGTCACTTGGAGATTTTCATGTGACAACTTGTCACTTTTATTTTTCTTGCTTTGATTTTATATTTTGTTTTCTTTATTTCTTACTAGTGTTCACTAGTGCAAACACTCACACAACCAGCAAGAACAACATCTCAAGTAACAAAAGCAATTAACATACAATAAACAACAAAAAGTTTTTGTTGGCTCTCATTTTTGGAATATAATCCTGATAATAATTTTGGGATGTTACAGTACAGGCCTGGGACATCAGCGTGGAGGACCGGTCATGAAGCGTGGTGTCACTGCGACTCCTGAGGGTCAGACAGGCGGTGCAGGATGGACTGAGACCGACGACATACTTCATACCCACACAAAATCAACACGTATACTCATCAAACCAAGAAAGCGGTGCTAACACCGACTATGAGTAAAGAAAAATCACTCACTTACAGGTGGGGTCACACATGTTCACACCTAGGAGCAAACACATCCCTCTGTCTTTAATGAACTTGGGTACTTTAAAGAAGAAAATCACACTCACTTACAGGTGGGGACAACCACATTCACACCAAATAGTAACCACAAACAAACATTTTTTAGAACTTACTCACTCACATGTGGGACGACCCATGTTCATATCTACAATCAATTAGGAGTTCAGTTCTTTTATATATATCGAAACAATATATCAGATTTCAGATTTAGCAAATAAAGTACACAACTAATGTACCTATTATACGTGCTCTATAAGTTTTGTAAAAATAATATATTTTTATTTAGGCTACACAAAAAATAGAAATTGAAATTTTGAGTGGAAAATGGAGCTATTTTTCGTTTTTCACACCATAATTTTCTCTTTTGTGTAGTCGGAAATACCAAATTTTCACCGAAAATTTGGCAAATATATTCAAAACATGCGTATGTATCTATCAATTTTATTTTTCTAGGTGTGAACTATAAGGTGTTGTGTATGTACCCAACAATATTTTAACAAGGTGTGAACTATAAAATAAGATATGAGTGGGGTCCAACATGTGGTGTGGTGTCACTACCCTATTGTAGGAGATGAGAAGTAAGGAAAAGGGAAGAATTTTAGTGGGGTTGTATGTTGTAGTGGCTACTAGCCACTTCCTATCAATTGATAATGTACATAGAATCCGTAGTGTTAGATGCATGCACTTAAAATACAAAAGAAAGATTTCCCCATATTGAAAATCTTAAGAGCATCTCCAACGGATGCCATAAAGTAACTGGTTTTTAAGGCATTTATGGTTAAAATCCTTGCTCCGACAGATGTCCTTCTTGTAACTTTTGGCCTAAAATTTGTAGGGCAGTTGTAAGAAATTGTATTATAAGTTTTGAAAATATACATCAGTAGAGCTGCCGCAAAACTATTTGCATCGCATGTGAGCCTCCAACCGCAGCGAGACCGCCTGCCCACCCCGACCACCATCAGCGGCCCCGCAGCTCCAGCCCGCCACTCCTCAGTGCTGCCAGGACGCGGCCCCTGCCACTCCGGGCAACGGAAGGAGACCGCTCCGCCAATTTGGTAAGGCGACACCATGTCGAACTGGGTAGATTCGGGAAGTAGCTGCCCCATCGTTGCCTGTAATGGTCGTTGCAGCTTGGTGGTACCCTGTTGAGGTAGATTAGTGGCCATTAGAGTTTTGCTGCTAGCTGCATCACCGCAGGAACTAAGCCCAGCAACCACTACTTCGGTCATCATCTGCAGTGCGGCGTCGCCGATTCTTCGTCTCGGACACAGCCTTTTGGCATAAAGAGAGTCCTTTTAAAAAAAATGCACCAGTGCAGCTAGTCAGCTACCATCTAGGCTTCGATGAGCAGCTAGCCAATTCCTCCTCCTCGCAAAGAAGGTGTCCGACGAAATCTGTACAAGGTAACGTTTATTCTTCTCGCATTTTTTTTGTGCACGGACAAGAATCTTGATGGAGATATTGATTTGTTGATAAGTCCATGTGACTTGAATCCAGGATGATTCCTTTTCGGATGAGGAATATGACTTGGCAGAGGAGAAGCATATTTCTTTGCTCGTGCTGATGCAAAAGAAACAAGAGACCAAACATAGCGGTTCGATTTTTTGTCGTGAGGTCTTACGGAGCAGGGAGAACGGTCCAATGTCACCAGCGATGAAGCTTAGGCCCCATCGCAACTGCCTTCATCCAATGTCACCAGCGGCGGGATCTAGGATCCCCCTTCCCATATGGCGCCAAGAGGAGGCGACGCGAGGGAGTCGTGGGGGCAGTTAGTACGCAATCCCACATTTTCTTGGTCTTTTTCTCTTTTATTTTCACCCACCAGCATGAGATATGGTCGTTTTTATATTAAGCAAACAGGGAAGAGATTACACCAAAGGTTACAGCCATGGCAGAAGAGCCAGGCAGGCAAAAGGCACACCACTAGGTCACGCCTTCAAAGGCGTGACACCTACAAACGCACACGGCCTACTCTCGCATCCGTCTACACTTGCAAGTAGCACACAACCTCCACACCTCTATGATGGCATCAAGAACTCTCCCTGCCGTCGAAATATGGCCCTCGAAAACTCGCGCATTGTGCTCAAGCCATATAGCTCGCATTGTCAGCATGATTAGCGAGTTCACCGTCTTCTGGTCCTTCAAGCTCAGGTGTTGCACCGCCGCAGGCCACCAAATGGACATGGAGCTATCCGCATCCGGTACTGGCAAGGCCACGCCCAGCCTGGTAACAACACCGGTCCAGCCGCAACGAAGCTGCAACGCATCGACATGTGCTTTATGGTCTCCGGCTCCGCGCCGCATAGAGGGCACAAGGTATGGGACACAAGGCCACGCCGCAGACGCCTGTCGGCGGTCCAACATCTATCCCTCAGGGCAAACCATGCATGCAGCCGCACCTTAAGGGGCTGCCAGACTTGCGGCGCCCCCAGCATCACCGTAGAACCCTCAAAGAAAGCCAAGTATGCCGTGCGCGCACTAAACTTCCTTGAACCCATTCTGGTTGAACTCTACACTTATGTCCATTTTTATATCAGATTTGAAGCTATGCTCCTCTATCCTATTATGAATTTATTCCGTGATGAAGTGAGCTGTTTGGACTCGTCTCTTGGCACCTACAACTTCCTCTTAAAAAAGGAGAAAATAAGTGTGAAAATGTGGAAGCGGCGATTTGGGTAGCGGATGCAGCTGCACCCGCTGCCCAAAAAAAAAATTCCAAATGTCAAAAAATTCAAAAAAAAAATTGCATGTAGTCCAACATATTTCAAGTCAGCATAAAAATTGGCATGGTGAAAAAACTTTTTTTGCAACCTGTGCAAAAATGACAAAAATCTGACATACCAAAACGTATATGTACGCGTCCGAATTTGTCTTTTTTGTACAGGTTGCTAAAAAAGTTTTTTCACCATGCTAATTTTTGTGCGAACACACCATGTTGTAAACTACATCCGGATTTTTTTTCGGAATTTTTTGACATTCAGAAAAAAAACCAAAAATAAAATACATAGTGGGAGCATCTAGACCTTGAGCCGTTATGGATTTCCGAAAATAAGTACTCTAATAAGCTAGCGCGCAGAGTCAGAACATGCGCTCTAACGGGGACATGCATTGTGTTCTTTTTTTCTTTTTTTTGCGGGGAAGATACACTGATAATGCTACAAAGCTCTTACAGAGAGATCTAGCAAAGAAACGAAATTACAACGAGGCCCTGAGGATCCCGGTGTCGAAGACGAACAACAACACGTATCGCCGGTGCGCCGCCACCACTCCTTCCACGCAAACGCCTTGGATCAGAAGGAGCCCCTCCATGGCCGGGAAGTCGACGAAGCTCAGCTCCACCGGAGCCTCCATCCTGCGCCGCCATCGTCACCACCTTGCAGCAAAACAGAAGAACCTTCCAGATTAGCAACAACCGGAGTTGCCGCAACTCGAACTCCGGCAAGGGGTGGCCTCGCACACCAGCTCCGAGGAACTGCGAGCAAGGCCTAGACAGGAGATCCACGGCGGAGCCACCAGGAGCTCCGACGCCGAAGAGGAAGATCTCCGCCAACAAAATCCACTCCGACCGCGCCGCCATCTTCCCGACGCCGCCGGCTGGAGACCCACGCCGCCCTACACTATGTACACGGCGGGATCCGGGGTTCCCCCACCCTCCCGCCGCCGAAGCGGCCGCCGGAGGGATGGGAGAGCCGCCGAATCGCCGCCGGCGAGGTGGACGCACGGGTGTGCTCAGAAATCGCCTCTCAGTACTGTTACGGGAGAAAGTTGGAGAACCAAACATGATATTCCTTGTGGTAGCACAATTCGTGCATACAGAGATCATGAGAACTGAAAGCACGGTAGATTTACAGAATCAATTGCTTAGTACGATACTCCATAAGCAAAACAAAAAAGTGGACGACAGTGTGAGAAGTATCTTCTCTCTACAGCTAAACCCTGTTGCTATCATCCATAATTTTTTGAAACAAAGTCAAAAGCTTTGTCTTCATCCATAATTTTCTCCAGTGCCCAACTGAATCTAGCACTTGGTGTTTTTAATTTTTTTCCTGCAAACAAGCATCCAACACAAGAATCAATCCAGTGCACAGAATGTTGGCAATATTTTTTTGGTAATCAACCAATATTTCCTGTTTTCCATACAGACAAGGAACGTCATCAGCCACGCATATATACAGGACATGCAATGCAGCAGGTAAAACACACGAGTTAAATCCGTAAATGTGCATCTAATGGCACTCCAGAGTCCAAATATACCCATATCTGGCTAGCCAGTGGCCGCACGGGGAATGCAAGTGTCTATTGATTCTTCAAGAGCACAAATGATACATTGATTTTGCATACCTTATTAGAAGAAAATTGCTAAATGCCTCCAACAGGATGACTCATGTTAATAATTAGCTATCACTAAATTGTAATAATACTAATTGAATTTTTCATACAATGGACAAAGGGACATATGTGTATGAATGGTTTATTTTCTCTTTAATACTTGAACCCTTATTCTCTAGTAAGTTAGTTTTTCCAATATGTTCAACGTGCTTCTGTGTGTGTGGAATTTATACATAGAAAACTACACAAAGAAACTGGGTATATGTACAAGGCTGACCTTCAGGTTGCTTGTAGTTGATACTGATTTTACTGCTAGGTATGCCCCAATCACAGAAAAGCATCACAATTTGATTAACCCTTTTGCTAGATTGCGCCACTCGTTTAAAAAAAATGCTGTTGACGGCAGTTCTTGATCTCTACTGTCTTAAGGTGCTCCAATGTTAGAAAAAAACTGTTCTGATGTAATATGACTTCCTTCTCTTATAACGTAGTGTAGAGCGCTTCTGCAGAGTATGAAAACAAGGGTTAAAACGTTATATGCCCTAGTAATCTGAAAATATGATACAGTCCATCCGTTTAATTATAGGATGGGGTCACCTTGTGTCTATATATGACATAGGCATAGGAGCATCTAAGGATTTAATTCTCTTCACAGGCATATGGGAATTAATATAGGGCTTAAAACTTCATTGTATACACAATAAAGCAAAGTATTCAATCACTGAACATGAATCCAGTACCTTAGAAGGAAGTTGCAAAATGAGAGACTCCAGTCTTGGTGTGTGCCGCAGAAGGCACCCGAGCGCAGTTAGATCAGCAGGGACACACCACTCATTAAGTATCAAGGTCTTTAACTTGGTGAATGTGGGGCACCATTTCAATTCCTTTAGTAGGGTTATCTGGGTAGAGTGCACAAGATTAATAACTTGAGTAGTGCGACATGCAACCGTGAAAAATAAATCAACTGTTAGCCAAGAGATTGGTAATTCAGCGTCCAGAATATCTCAGCAAGCAATTACCCAAAATTTTCTGTTAGCCTAGTGATTAGTTAGCAAAAAGATCATGAACTGGATGGGCCCAATAGAAGATCAACACTCATAATTTATCATGTATTATATTAACACCCATGTCGTCTCTCTCATCTCTGTCCTAAAAACCAAACCGTATGGATCTCAAAAGAATTATATAATTGGGTAAATCGTATCCAAATAATATATCCAAATACCATTTGTATGCGGAGTAAAAATTTAGATTTTATGGAGGAGAGAATAAAGAATTTAATAATATACCGACAAATAGAATATGTCAAATCTTAGAACACCTTATGATTATTTTTAATCTCTTAAAATTTGTGGAAAGCTGAATAGTTGAACATTAAAATATGAAATAAAAAATCTGAACAACATGACATACATAGAATTCTGAGAGTAGTCAAACAAGATAGTCGTACTTATCTGTGGTTGATGAATGATCTTACTCTACGTAAGTATTTTGATCATTTGTCATTTGAAGTATTGATTAGTGCTACCGAAGTGCATCGGCAAAGGGGGCTAGCCGGCTAGGGAATTATAGAACACTTTGAATGCATATCTGACGAGTGCCTTCAAGGTACATCTGACCATACTATATTTTAGAAATCAAATTAAACTAAAACACATGTTATATGTACTCCTCAACCAATATAACCCCAACTAGCTACGTGTCAGCCTCTGCAATCTTGCATGTGCGCTCGCCAATATCTGGTCTAGTTTCACCCTTTTAAACTACACATACGTTTCAAAGTAATCCATTATCCATTATAATATCTATATTTGTTTGAAAATAAGTGTCCTGTTTTCAAAGTGAAAAGATAGCTAGGTTGTCCCGATAAGTTAAGTTTTTTCAGTTGATAGAAACCTGAATCTATATGTTTTAAAAATAGGGAGCATAAAGCGCTAGCGTGCAAGAAGAGCAAAAAATCGGTGTACAAACAAAATATCTGTAAAAATAGTGAAATTTAATAATTCTAAGCTGGCACATAAACACTAGTGGTAACTAAGCTGGCACATAGTGAAATCTAATAATTCTATTTGTGCATTCTATATCAAATGATGAAAATATGTTAATCTTGCATTTGAAAAAAAATCATAATTTGTCATCGCAAAAAAAAATCATAATTTTTAAATTTACCAAATCAATGTTTCGTGTTTGCCTGATTTTCTAACCCAAGCCTACGTATGTTTGTGCCGAACCTGGTGAAGCTTAAACTTGTGCAGAACCAGGACAAAGTGGCACCAGATGGCAATCTACTCGGTGCATACATAGGCATAGTGCAGTTTGCTATAGTTAATGACGAACAAAATAATGTAAGATTGCATTTGACAAACCCTTCCGTGAGAAGGCGAAGCTATCAGCTCCAGATTGGTTGCCTCGGACAAGCCATGTAGAAGAAAAGAGCAGCCCGCATCATCGTCGCCATGAATGGGGCCTGTGAGGAGGATACGGGCGGCGAATGTGCTGATAGCTCACGTCGGAGTTTTTAGCTTCGTGGCCCTAGGTCATCTTCCTCAATAGTGTGAGTGCGCTGTCACATGTGGCGAAAAGGAGAAGTCGAGGCCTGAGGAGAACAAACATGTTCTCCTTCTTTATTGAGTGTGGGCTCTCTGTGCCGGTGAGTCTTTTCTTTGAGCGGGTTTTGGGTTGTACGGGGTTCAGCTCCACCACCTTAGGGCATCTCCAGTCGTTATGCCCCCCACGGCCAAAAACGGCGCTATTTTAGGCCGGCCTGGGGGCAAACGGCGCAATTCTGGATCCTGGGGGCGCGTTTTCCAGCCGTGCCCAAACCCAAGTTTCGGACCAGAAATTCAAAAACGGCGGGAGACAGTGGAAAAATTGCAAGAAGGCGAATTCCATTCATATTTGGCAGATTACATAGTAGATTTAAACGAAAAATTAAAAACTTAAAAAAATATTATTTTGGCGATCTACAGGGCGATCTAGTTGATGCCCAGGCGGTTGTAGATCGTCTGGCTGTAGTCGCCGCCGTCGTTGTCGTCGTCTGAGTCGTCGTCGGGGGAGCGCTCGGGCCTGCAACGTCGTCGCCGCAGGGCCACTTGCTCAGCAGCACGGCCTGCTTGTAGGCGTCGTCCTCCTCGTCACTGTCGCTGGGGTCGAGCTTGTAGCACTCCGGCCCCGGCGGTGGAGGCGGAATGCGGCGGCCTCTGTTGGGAAGCACGGGGATGCCGCCTTGGCTAAGGTGCACGATCCCTGGCCGCCGGAGGCGTCGGGGACGCGCATGTTCGGCAGCGTGGGGTAGCCCGCGTGGTACAACGCCCACGCCTCGTGCTTGTGGAGGTGGTAGCGTCCAAAGCCGTTGGCGGCGGCGGCAGCGGCGGCCATTGCTGCGTGCGGTGGCTTGTGGACGGCGAGAGAGGGAGAGGGCAGAGCAAGGGACAGCGAGAGTTTCTGTGGCAAGGGACGGCGAGGGCGGGGGATTATATAGCGCGGCGAGTGATGCGTGTAAAGTCACACGTCCGTTGGGAACCCAAGAGGAAGGTATGATGAGTGCAGCAGCAAGTTTTCCCTCAGTATGAAACAAGGTTATCGAACCAGTAGGAGATCGACGTTGCTCTGAAGGTGTCACCGGCGTCAGAAAAATTGGAGTTGAAGGGGAGGTCTGACTCGTCGACTTGGAACCTGCACACAATACAACCAAACTTTTGCCCCAACGAAACAGTGAGGGTGTCAACCTCACCGGCTTGCTAAAAACAAAGGATTAGACGTATAGTGTGGAAAATGATGTTTGCTTGCAGAGAATGTAAAAGAACAATGATTGCAGTATGTTGTATTTCAGATGTAAAAGAATGGACCGGGGTCCACAGTTCACTAGTGGTGTCTCTCCATAATAAAATACTAACATGCTGGGTAAACAAATTACAGTTGGGCAATTGACAAATAGAGGGGCATAACAATGCACAGACATGTCATGATGATCACTATGAGATTTATTTGGGCATTACGACAAAGTACACAGACCGCCATCCAGCATGCATCTGTGTCTAAATAGTCCACCTTCAGGTTAGCATCCGCACCCCTTCCAGTATTAAGTTGCAAGCAACAGACAATTGCATTAAGTATGGTGCATAATGTAAACAACACTAATATCCTTAGACAAAGCATTGCTGTTTTACCCCTAGTAGCAACAGCACATCCACAACCTTAGAACTTTCTGTCACTGTCCCAGATTAAATGGAGGCATACTATCTAGCATAAATATCCCTCTTGGAGTTACAAGCATAAACTTGGCCAGCCTACACTAATAACGGAGAGCATGCAAGATCATAAACAACACATATAAGATAGATCAATAATCAACTTGACATAGTATTCAATATCCATCGGATCCCAACAAACACAACATGTAGCATTACAATAAGATGATCTTGATCATGATAGGCAGCTCACAAGATCTAAACATGATGGCACAAAAGGAGAAGACAACCATCTAGCTACTGCATGGACCCGTAGTCCAGATGAACTACTCACGCATCACTCCGGAGGCAGGCATGGCGATGTAGAGCCCTCCGGTGATGATTCCCCTCTCCGGCAGGGTGCCGGAGGAGAACTTCTGAACCCCCCGAGTTAGGGTTGATGGCGGCGGCGGCAGAGGATGTTTTCTAAAATAATGGCTCGGTGTTTTAGGGTTTTCGCGTCTGGGGAATATATAGGCGAAGGGGCAATGTCGGTGGAGGTGCGGGGCCCGCTTCCCATAGGGTGGCGCGGCAGGGGGGCCCACCCGCGCCACGGTATGGGGATGGCGCCCTGCTGCCCCCCTTCGTCTCTCCTTCGGACTTCGTGAACGTGTCGGAAAAATAGGCATCTGGGATTTTGTTTCGTCCAATTCCGAGGATATTTCCAGAACAGCTTTTCTGAAACCAAAAACAGCAGAAAACAGGAACTGGCACTGTGGCATCTTGTTAATAGGTTAGTCCCAGAAAATGCATAAAAATGCTATGAAGTGTGAATAAAACATGTAGCTATTGGTATAAAACTAGCATGGAACATAAAAATTATAGATACGTTGGAGACGTATCAAGCATCCCCAAGCTTAGTTCTACTCGTCCTCGAGTAGGTAAACGATAACAACAATAATTTCTGAAGTGACATGCTACCAACATAATCTTGATCAATAATATTGTAAAGCATATGAGCTGAGATCAAATCATTCAAAGCAAAAGTCTATAATTGATATAAGAGACAACAAAACAAGTTAGTTAAACAAGCTAAAAGTTTTCATGAATGATTGCTTTAAAGACATGAAACCGTACAAGGTTCATTAAAGATGTGTTAAGTATCCAATGTAGGAGTTCTATCCTTCAATTCCAAGCATCAAGTAATCTTTCACAACAAGGAGGATTCAGCCAAGTAAAAATAAACATGAACATCATGAATCAACTGTTTCGAAGTCTACTCAACCGGTGAGCGTAAGCATTTGGTTTTGGCACCAGGATGTTATGGCTAAAAGAACATTAATGGGGGTTTGGAAGGCCAAAGGAAGAAAGTCTCACAAAGCTATAAGTGATCATTAGACAAGAGGAAGTCTTATAATCGAAGCTATGTAAGGAGTAGTGATTGCCATGCAACGGATGCACATAGAGCTATATGTGTATGAAAGCTCTCCAATGGAACTAGTGGGGGTGCATCCAACTTGGTTGCTCATGAAGACCTAGAGCATTTTTGAGGAAGCTCATCATTGGAATATACAACCCAAGTTCTATAGTGTAAATTCCCCACATAGTTATACTAGTAAAACATGAAAACTCTCTCACATGGAGTACAGGTGCTAAACATGAGCACAAATGATGACTATGAATAATGCAGGTGCTTCGACATGAGCACAAGTGTGGATAAAGGATAGTAATGTTGCCCCCTTTTTCTTTATTTTTTTTTTCTTTTTTTTCTTTTTTTTTCTTTTTCTGTTTCTCTTTTCGATGGCCTCCATGGCTCTTTTCACTTTAGGGGCAACACTCTAATATGACAACACACTTTTTGGTACAAATAACTCACAACGAACTAAAACATGATGTATGAAACTGTATGCCTCTGCCAGTGTAGCAGGATATGCAATGATCTAGCGTAACATGGGTAAACCGCACATCAGCTGTATAGAATCATGCAAAGCAATGAAATGACAGCAAGTCATGTAATGTAAGATGGAAGTTGCATGGCAATATATCTCGGAACAGCTATGGAAATGCTGTAGTAGGTAGGTATGGTGGCTGTTTTGAGGAAGATGTATGGGTTTATGTGTAGGAGAACAAGAGAAAGTTCTCCCACGGGTTTGGATGTACTGGCGAAGTATGCACAACTCTCAATGTGAGCAGAAGGCAATGCACAGCACCGAAGAGGCTAGCAAATATGGATGGTGGAAGTGCCAAAAACCGTAGCTCAACATTAGTCAAAAAGAACTCACAAGCTTATTGCAAACATCTAGCAGGTTCAACATTAAAACATGATTAAAGTTTACTCCAAGAAGGGCCGTTCACGGCGGCACAAGTACCCCGTTAGATCCCTCGACCTTCAGCACAACTTAGTTATTACGAATCACTTTTAGACATGGAAAGCTATCAAGTCCAACTACACCTTCAACAATTTAAATAGAGTTTGTAGTACGGTACAAGCTTAAAGACAACTATCCACTAATAATTTTAACTTAATTAACCAGCAAGCTTTACCATCTAAATACCTCAAAACATTTGCAAAGAATCAAGTCATCAAAGTTCAATGATCTACAAGACTATGCAAGTTATTACTATACCACTACCACATGCAGCATTTTCTGAACCAACACATCAACCAAGCAACTAAACAAAAACTCTCCAAGTGATTTACAAATGAAACAAGAGAGTACTACTCCACAAGAATTAACAGCTCTAAAAGAGATGCATGAAAAACAGAGCTAAAAGCATACAGTAGCTAGATAAGAATACTCAAAAGATATAAGTGAAGAATATGAGTATTCACATGAAAAAGCGGAGCGTGTCTCTCTCCCACACAAGAATGCTAGGATCCAACTTTATTCAGAAAAATAAAAACAACAAACAAAAATAAAAGCACACAGACGCTCCAAGTAAAATACATAAAATGTGGAAGAATTAAAATATAGTTTCACTAGAGATGACCTGATAAATTGTTGATGAAGAAGGGGATGCCTTGGGCATCCCCAAGCTTAGACGCTTGAGTCTTCTTGAATATTGCAGGGATGACCCACGGGGGCATCCCCAAGCTTAGGCTTTTCACTCTTCTTGATCACATCATATCATCCTTCTCTCTTGCTCCTTGAAAACTTCCGCCACACCAAACTCAAATAACTCATTAGAGGGTTAGTGCATAATCAAAAATTCTCATATTCTACTGTGACACAATCATTACCAAAGCTTCTGGACATTACCTACAGCCACTGATGTTTAATGGAGCAAAGAAATCCAATCAAACATAGTAAAAGAGGCAATGCAAAATAAAAGGCAGAATCTGTCAAAAACAGAACAGTCTGGAAAGACGAATTTTTTCGAGGCACTTAACTTGCTCAGATGGAAGAAACCCAAACTAATGAAAGTTGTGTACATATATAAGGATCATGCGTGATTGTTTTCAGAATTTTTCGAATTTTCTGTAGCGCATACAGCTCAAAACGGTGGACAGCAAAAATCTGTCACTGCGCAGAAATCCAATTTTAGCAACAACTTTCAACTAGAGACTTTACTTGGCACAACAATGCAATAAAATAAAGATACAAAGGAGTTGCTACAGAAGTAAATAGCACCTTGACTCAAAATAAAATAAAATGACAGAAAATAAAAAGATGGGTTGTCTCCCATAAGCGTTTTTCTTTAACGCCTTTCAGCTAGGCGCAGAAAGTGAAAATCAAGTGTTCTCAAGAGATAAATCATCCAAATCATCAAAAGCTTCCTCAAAAACACAACTTGTCACAATAGGTACCTTAGGTGTTCCTGAAGATGTTTCATTATTTAAATTTCCCATAGTTGTACTAAGAGTTTTATCAATTTTAAGCTCAAATGAGTCTTCGGCTTTGGCATCTTAGGAACATACATGAACTTTTGCTCTTTCCCCACATAAGCCTTCTCCTTAAACTTAAGAGAAGAAAAGGTTGAACCCAAGGTTCCCATAGCTTCTTCTAGTTCGCCAATCCTATGGTTTTGATTATCAAGAGCATGTCTAGCCTCTAAAGCAGTGATTCTTTCATTAGTGCTTACTACTGATTCAAGTAGTGTTGGAAAAAATCTCCATAGAATCTAATTTGTTTATATCATCCTCCAAAGTAATCTCAGTTTTAATATTGTTAGTAGGTGGTGTTCCTACTAAACTTTCAATTAAATTACAAGCTTCCAAAGCAGGAGTACCTAGGAAATTACCCCTGTAAGAGTATCCAGAACATACCTATACCAACTAGTGATACCAACATAGAAATTCCTAAGAAGGATCATGGTAGAATGTTTTTTAGTACATCTTTGATGAGCATCACTAATTCTATACCAAGCATCTTTCAAACTTTCTCCCCCTTGTTGCCTAAAGGAACGAACCTCAACTTCAGGAGTATTCATTTTAGCAAAAATAAAAACTAGGCCAAAATAACAAAATTAAAACAAGTAACTAATTTTTTTGTATTTTTGATATAAAGAAAGCAAACAAGACAAAATAAAAATAAAGCAAGACAAAAACAAAGTAAAGAGATTGGCTGTGAGAGACTCCCCTTGCAGGAGCAATTCGGCCTCCCCGGCAACGGCGCCAGAAAAATTGCTTGATGCGTGTAAAGTCACACGTCCGTTGGGAACCCCAAGAGGAAGGTATGATGAGTGCAGCAGCAAGTTTTCCTTCAGTATGAAACCAAGGTTATCGAACCAATTGGAGATCGACGTTGCTCTGAAGGTGTCAACGGCGTCAGAAAAAGTGGAGTTGAAGGGGAGGTCTGACTCGTCGACTTGGAACCTGCACACAACACAACCAAACTACTTTGCCCCAACGAAACAGTGAGGGTGTCAACCTCACCGGCTTGCTGAAAATAAAGGATTAGACGTATAGTGTGGAAAATGATGTTTGCTTGTAGAGAATGTAAAAGAACAATGATTGCAGTAGGTTGTATTTCAGATGTAAAAGAATGGACCAAGGTCCACAGTTCACTAGTGGTGTCTCTCCATAATAAAATACTAACATGCTGGGTAAACAAATTACAGTTGGGCAATTGACAAATAGAGAGGGGCATAACAATGCACAGACATGTCATGATGATCACTATGAGATTTATTTGGGCATTACGACAAAGTACACAGACCGCCATCCAGCATGCATCTGTGTCTAAATAGTCCACCTTCAGGTTAGCATCCGCACCATTCCAGTATTAAGTTGCAAGCAACAGACAATTGCATTAAGTATGGTGCATCTGTTTTACCCTAGTAGCAACAGCACATCCACAAACTTAGAACTTTCTGTCACTGTTCCAGATTAAATGGAGGCATGAACCTACTATCTAGCATAAATACTCCCTCTTGGAGTTACAAGCATAAACTTGTCCAGAGCTTGTACTAATAACGGAGAGCATGCAAGATCATAAACAACACATATAAGATAGATCCATAATCAACTTGACATAGTATTCAATATCCATCGGATCCCAACAAACACAACATGTAGCATTACAATAATATGATCTTGATCATGATAGGTAGCTCACAAGATCTAAACATGATGGCACAAAAGGAGAAGACAACCATCTAGCTACTGTATGGACCCGTAGTCCAGAGATGAACTACTCACGCATCACTCCGGAGGCAGGCATGGCGACGTAGAGCCCTCCGATGATGATACCCCTCGCCGGTAGGGTGCCGAAGGAGAACTTCTGAACCCCCGAGTTAGGGTTGACGGCGGCGGCGGCAGAGGATGTTTTCTGGAATAATGGCTCGGTGTTTTAGGGTTTTTGCGTCTGGGGAATATATAGGCGAAGGGGCAACGTCGGTGGAGGCACGGGGCCGCTCCCCATAGGGTGGCGCGGTAGGGGGCCACATGCACCACGGTATGGGGACGGCGCCCTGCTGCCCCCTTCATCTCTCCTTCGGACTTCGTGAACGTGTCGGAAAAATAGGCATCTGGGATTTTGTTTCGTCCAATTCCGAGGATATTTCCATAACAGCTTTTCTGAAACCAAAAACAGCAGAAAACAGGAACTGGCACTGTGGCATCTTGTTAATAGGTTAGTCCCAGAAAATGCATAAATATGCTATGAAGTGTGAATAAAACATGTAGCTATTGGTATAAAACTAGCATGGAACATAAGAAATTATAGATACGTTGGAGACGTATCAGCGAGGCCAGGCGAACGGGCGGTGGCGCGCTATTACTGCGTCGCATGCCCTGCGGTTGGACTTCAAAGTGATGGGCCATTACTCTGGCAGCTTTTGACCAGCGCCGCTCACTAGGCGCTGGCCACGCCATTAACTCCGGCAACCTTTGACTGGTGCGGGAGCCGAGAGGATAGGCGTGGCCTCTCACGGGCGTTTCGGTTTCGCGCCATTTTCTCCGCGTTGCTTACATCGCTGCCCGCGTTGTGTTTCGCGCCCCCAAGCGGAACCCACTGCGCCGGCGCTAAATAACGCTGAAATGACGCTATTTGAGCTTCTGGGGGCGGCTGGTAGAAAACGGCGCAATTTGGCCCAAACAGCGCTATTTTGGGTCCCGGGGGGCGACTGGAGATGCCCTTAGCCCTACGACATCATGGAAATGGCTTGTTTTGTCATGTTGGATTTGGTGTGATCTCTTCTACTGTGGGAGAAAGAAACACATGGGACGACTGATTTGGTGTAGCGCAGGACGATGATTGTCTGCAAAAGGTATTCAGAGTGTCTGAACTTGGGCCCGCCACACAGGGAAGGCTCTTGGGAGCTCTCCTTTTTTCTATTTCTCGAACGCAGTGTGGCCTAGAGTCGTTCTCCTTTGACCTTCCCACTTAATAGACAATTGGAACGTTGACGTAGTCGGCGACTCGAAGGAAGTTACGGCGATGTGATCAACATTGAAGAACATGGTCAAGGTAGGCTTGACAAGCCTGGATCTTATTGATGATGGTTGTTTTGCCAAGTCTATCTGGTTACATGTAGAAATTTATAAATTTCCATAGTCAAACCGCCAAGATCTATTCTATAAATATATGATGCACCCCATAATGCTACATCAAGATACTTACAAACGTCATTGCGGAAAATCTTGTGTTTGTCGAATTAGATGTTGTCGCAACCTGATGAAGAATCACACATCCACGTCGAGATGTGAGATTATTACTTGATCCATCGTCGAGGAATCGCTTGCACGACCCACTCTTCTAGTATCCACATGTACGTACACCGCGCCAATCTGTCAGCGCTCCGACTCCTAGAGCACCTAATGCCGACGAAGAGAGACAGCCTTTCGGCATAATTTACCTGGAAGATCCAATCAACTATATTAGATCTATATGAGACTTAGAGAAAACTATTCTCAATGCATGAGATCTAGAGGGATGGAAAGCTCTGGCAGAGGACACCTAAAAAACCGGGAGCAAACTTGTGTCTCCAAAAGAGGAGGGGTGGGTTTTATACAATAGGACAAAGGGGTGGGGGGCCTTGGGAAAGGGTAAGAACCCCCCCCCCCCCCCACCCCACCACCACCCTTTGTGTGACAGCCCTAGGAGGCTGGCTCGATCACTCCCCAAATCGGTTGCATTTTTTCCTCTTTAATTAAATAGACTTTGAAACATAGCATTTATATTAATTAAAGAAAAGAAGGGGGAGCTGGTGCGCCAACCTAGTCCCCTGCCGGCTTTTCCCCCCTTTCAAGCAGTTCTCTGAAACTCTCGTGGATGCTTATAAACCCTTTACATAAAATAATCGACTCTATCCATTGATGTCAGAAACAATTCCTGGCATCCGGAACACATCATGTTCACCATATTTCTCTCTAGGGAAATTCTGGCCTAAACCGGCATTATTTCCCTTATGATAACTTCACCGAAACACCTCTGAATCACTCCATAGTTGTTCCTATGACATCCGAGTGGCTCCTCCCACCACTTTTCATGACCACTAAACTACAACTTTATCCTCTCAATAAAAGATTGACTCACGACTTAAGTGTGTAACCCGGAAGGTTCAGTAACACATAGACATGTTTGGGTGCTTACAAGATAATAAACAGCATTAGGACCTAGATGGCAGTATTGGCTCTAATGCATTCACAAGTGAATGATAGAACATGTTGTGTTTCTCATTACGCTAATTCCCTTACGTACATGATACCAATGATATCACGAGGACAGATAATGTGCTCTAGTTTGATAAAAAAAAACATTTGATCATGACACATACAAAACTTGTTTCCGATATCATTCTTTTTTTCTCATTTTGTATTCTCGATGTTGATACGTGCATTTTATATCATCATTTATATAACTTTTAGTATCATACTAGAATGTTATTTGCATGATTATATGATAGTTTTTACATGTTTTAGATGATTTTGGGGACTTTCACACAAAGTCCCCATTTTTGGTATTTAATATCTGGGAGGCAGAAAACCCCCTTTTCTTGTTTTATTGTTTCAGGAGTTTCAGGAACTCAAATAAAAAAAAGGAAAAATACCACGTCAGTTTTTCATCGGGAGAAAGGCAGTGGGAAGAAGACCAAAGAGAGGAGAGCCACGAGGGCCAAATGAGGAGGGCCCATGCGGCCCATGTACCTGGCCGCGTGGGGCCACTAAAAGTGGCCTCGGGCACCTCCTCGCCTGGGGCTTTTTATTGACGCCTTCGTCTCGCCCGAAAAGGGACGCCCTAATTTTTCCAAGTCCATCCGAGGTCGCGGCGGCGGCGGCGAAACTCCTGATCCCTTCCGAGGGGGGTCAGATCCTGCTGCTCCGGAGAAGGGGGAAATCATCGCCATCGTCATCACCTCTCCTCCTTGGCGTGGGAGGAGGCCTCTTCATCATCACCCCATCAAGACCAGCACCATCTCCATCATCATCACCGTGATCCACTCCGTTCCCCTCGCAGTTTGAGAGTTGCTATACCCTAGATACTTGTCTTGTGCTACTATTCATGTTTGTGATTGAGTACTTGTCATTATTTGGTGGTGAAGTTATAATTTCAGATTGTGTTGTACCACTTATGCCACTGAATATGATCATGTTTGCACGTTGTGAGTAGTTCCCGTATGTTCCTGGGGGCATAGGATGAATTGGCAATGATTTATATATGACATGTGTTGGTATTTTGTCAAGAGTTTATCTTTTATGTGATTCTATGATGGTGTTGTGCGAACGTCGACTGCACAACACTTCACCTTTATGGGCTCATAGGAGAACACCGTAGTATAATGAATTGAGGAAGACTTGGGAGGACACGTAAGCCTGAGTTAGAATCTTGAAGTTATAGTATGAGGGTATTAGTATCGGGGACCTTAGAGTGTAATGCTGTGGTAGGGCTTTATGTCTTAATAACTCTTGTGCAATCATTTACTTGGCCACATGATCCATCATAAGGGGTTGTAGTCTATTTATTTAGCTATACCAAATTATGGCTCTGTCCAAAAAGATTAAAACTTGACAAGATATTCAACGTGTTGTTTAATAATCTCTATGCCTATATCCATGCCACCCTCGGGAACGTTTTCCACATATAAGTTACACATCACTTGAGCTTGTCCTCTTGTCACATAAGAGGATTGGGCTTTCTCTCTTTGAGAGCTTTCACTTGCTACTGTTACTTGCTGCATTGGAATTATACAACCGAAAATACCAAAAACACTTGCATCTTTCATTGCTTTGTTTATCAATCTTACTAACCAATACCTTCAGCTCCTCGTGGGTTCGACAACCTTTTCTATTTGAAAGGTACTACAATTGATCTCCTGCACTTGGGAGTCATCAGATGTCCTGTGATAAATCACACTGTATCTGGCAAGACAATTGGGGTGACATCAATAATACTGAGATGGCCTAGAGGACGTATCTCTCCATCGCCTGGAGGAGTAAGTACCATTCTTGAACGATCTCTGTTCCATTACGTATTCTATTTCACACCCAAAAGCCACTGTTATGATCCCCAAATTAATGTCGGATGGTTTATGGCGATCAAAGTGTAAGTGTCAAATACGCGGTAACCAGATATTCTCATGGTATAGGAATACAGCTAACGAAAAACTCTATATGATCAATTTGTAACTTCATCCGTGACAATTTGTCTCTTAGCAAGATCTTACGATGGGTCAGTTCAGTACTATTATTATTCCGATAATGAACTCATATAGCTGGTGTGCAGGGACCATTGAACGAATCTCTTGATGACGAGGAGGACGCCTTGGTGATCTCCCGGCGGAGGCGGTGTCCTCATACTTTGTAGACCCCTGCGGGTTCGGTCCTGCACCATAGTCTACTTTTGCGTCTGTCATTCAAGCTTTGGGGATGAATTTGGCTAGCCTTGCGGGTTCGTGTGGGTCTCCTAGCTGGTGACAGCCGACCAGGGTGAGGTTATCCAGAAGTTGGCGGGGGTCCTTATCGTCGGGCCTGTTAGGGTCCTCGTCTTGATTTTCCTCAAAGTCGTGGAGCTGGAGAGTAAACCCTATTTATGGAGGTAGTGTTGCCATGAAACTCGAACACGACACTGGTCTCTACTTTAACAAACAATGGTCTTCATGAGGAGCATCAACTTTCACCCATACTTTTTAACATTGTGATTGTCAAGGCATGGTTACAGTTATTGAGTGTGCTAAGGTATATGGTCGAATTGAGGTAAGGTAATACTTCACCTTGTCGATAATGGTTTGTCCATCGTACAGTATGTTGATGGTACCATTTTCTTTATGTTCCATCATAATCCGGAAATGGAAAAAAACTCAAATTGGTGCTATCGTTTTTTGAGCGGCTTTTTTGGTTTCAAAGTCAATTTCCATATGAGTTATTTTGCTTTGGTTACAGTATGTTGATGGAACTAAGTCTGCACGCGAACACATGGAGTTGATTGAAGACATATGTGGTTTATTTAGACTTCCTGGTATTCCTGAGGATGAGGTAAAAAGAAAGTTACTATATTTGTCTTTATCTGGTAATGCTCGTGTTTGGTACAGGTCTCTGGATGAAGAAGCTATTGACTGGAATATCTTGAGGAAGGTTTTCTTTCTTAAATACTTCACACCTAAAGAAGCTTATGAGAACCGCTGCTACATATTCAATTTCTGGCCACATCTGGGAGAGAGCATCACTCAAGCTTGGGGAGATTGAAGGAACTCCTTCGCAAGAACCCTTGTCATGATCTTACAAGGAAACTTATATTGATAAACTTTTATGTGAGGCTACCTATGAAGCACAAGGAAATTCTGGATAATTCATCTGGTGGAAGTTTACAAACAATACTGAAGAAGAAGCATGGAATTATTGGAGACTATTTCTGAAAATACTGGTCATTGGGATCTTGATAAAGGTAATGAGCCTTATTTTGACTATGGATATTCATGTGTAGAGAACTTCTCTACTTCTATCTGTTTAAAAATATGAGTGATATTTAACTTGATCCTTATGTTATATTGAGATAGCTAAATCTTTTGCTGAATATCTGTGTTCCAAAAAGTGGATTTGAACTTATGTTGAACCTGTTAAACAATCTATTGTTGTTCCTAAAGTTATTAAACAGGTTGAACCGGTGTCATCTGTGACAATTGAGGAGTATGTTGAAGCACCACCCTATCCAAACCAAGTTAAGAGAATTTACTTATTGCTGTTACTAACAAAAGTAATAGAAAATGTTCTCAGCCTTATGAACAGGTGGAAGTCAACACTCAAATTTCTGTATCAAGCAATTAATGAAGAAGATCCTGTGATGTTTATCTATGTGAAGATGCTACTAAAGTCATCAAAGGTAATTCGGCCAAGTTGGGAAACCTGTTATATCATGCTCTATTGGGACTTCAAGTTATCATGGTCTATGTGATATTGGAGCAAGCATTAGTGTCATTCCATTTCTTTATCTTGAATCAAGCCTGATATTGATCCTATTGTTATGGAAGAGACAGGTATGACAATTCAACTTGCTAATAAAGATATATTAGTCCATTTGGAATTGTTAGAGATGTTGAAGTATTGGTTGGCAAAATAAAATATCCTGCTGATTTTATTGTGCTTGGTTGTCCTCAAGATTCATTTTGTCCTATCATTTTTGGTAGACCTTTCTTACATACTGTTGGTGCTGAAATTAATTTGCCTAAAGAGAAAGTGTTTATTAAATGTGCTGGTGAGAAACTTGAATTAACTTTTCCAAATTTGCTGATAAACATGTTGAAAGAGCCTTTCTGAAGATTTAATTGAAACTCTTGCTCATATAGCTGTAGCTTCAACAGATGTTGTAGAACGTTATATGCTTAATCAAGATGAACCATTTAATGATGAGGAAAAAGAGGCTTTGGAACAAATATTATGGCAACAACCACCACAATTACAATTGCATATCCCACCTGATAATTTAGGAGTGCTACCACCACCTAAAGGGGATCCTAGTTTTGAATTAAAACCTTTGCCTGCAAATCTGAAATATGCATATTTGGATGAGAAGAGCATATATCCTGTCATTATTAGTGCTAACCTTTCAGCTGAAGAGGAAGAAATTACTTGATGTGCTAAAAGCTCACCGACCAGCCATTGGATACTCTCTTGATGATCTTAAAGGTATAAGCCCGCTCTATGTATGCATAAAATTAATCTGGAGAAGATGCAAAACCTGTTGTTGATTTCAACGCCGTCTCCATCCAAAAATGAAAGAAGTGGTAAGAAAAGAGGTAATAAGACTTATTGAAGCTGGTATCATTTATCCTATAGCTGATAGTAAGTGGGTTAGTCCTGTTCATTGTGTTCCTAAAAAGGGTGGAATGACTGTTGTTCCAAATGAAGGATGAACTTGTGGCTCAACGTACTGTAGTTGGTTATAGGATGTTATTGATTTCAGAAAATTAAATAAAGCAACTCGAAAAGATCATTATCCATTGCCATTTATTGATCAAATGCTAGAAAGGTTATCTAAACACTCTCACTTTTGCTATCTAGATGGTTATTCAGGTTTCTCACAAATTCCTGTCCATAAGGATGATCAAGAAAAGACCACTTTTACTTGCCCATATGGTACTTTTGCTTATAGGAGAATGCCATTCGGTTTATGTAATGCTCCTGCTACTTTTCAAAGATGCATGAATGCTATATTTGCTGATTATATTGAAAAGATAATGGAGTTTTTATGGATGATTTTTCTGTGTATGGTACTTCCTTCGATAATTGCTTGTTCAACCTTAACAAAGTTTTACAGCGTTGTGAAGACCAACACTTGGTTCTTAATTGGGAGAAGTGTCACTTCATGGTTACTGAAGGTATGTTCTTGGGCATAAGATTTCTGGAAAGGAATAGAAGTTGATCCAGCAAAGATTGAAGCTATTGAAAAACTACCATATCCAAGGGACTCAAAGGTATAAGAAGTTTTCTTGGGCATGCAGGTTTTTACCGTAGGTTCATTAAGGATTTCTCCAAAATATCAAAACCTCTAACCAATCTTTGCAAAAGGATGTTCCTTTCTCTTTTAATGATGATTGCATTGAGTCCTTTAATATTTTGAAGAATGCTTTAACTGCTCCATTATTCAACCTCCTGATTGGAACTTGCCTTTTGAAATTATGTGTGATGCTAGTGATTATGCAGTTGGGGCTGTTTTGGGCCAACGTGTTGATAAGAAACTGAATGTTATTTATTATGCTAGTAGAACACTTGATGCTGCTCAAAGAATTATGCTACAACTGAGAAAGAATTTTTAGCAGTACTGTTTGCTTGTGACAAGTTTAGACCTTATTACTGATTCAAAAGTCACAATACATACTGATCATTCTGCTATTAAATACTTGATGAATAAGAAAGATGCTAAGCCTAGACTAATAAGATGGGTACTTTATTGCAAGATTTGATTTACATATTGTTGATAGGAAAGGGGAGATAATCAAGTTGCTGATCATCTCTCTAGGATGGAAAATATACCTGATGATCCTATTCCTATTAATGATAGCTTTGTTAATGAACAACTTGCAATTGTTAATGTTTCTAGTGCTAAAGTTGCATCTCCTTGGTTTGCCAACTATGCAAATTTTATTGTTGGTAAAGTTTTGCCTCCACACTTCACTTCTCAACAAAGAAAGAAATTCTTTTATGATCTTAGACATTATTTTTGGGATGATCCTTTCCTTATAAGAAAAGTGTGGATGGTATTATTAGACGTTGTGTACCTGAGCATGAACAACAGGCTATTATAAGAGATTGTCATGACAGTCCCTATGGAGGGCATCATGCAGGAGATCGCACAGGAGCAAAGGTATTACAATCTGGTTTCTATTGGCCTACTTTATTTAAGGACTGTGCTGAATATGTTAAATCTTGTGATAAATGTCAAAGAGTAGGAAACATTGGTAGGAGAATGAAATGCCTATGAATTATTCATTGCCACTTGAACCATTTGATGTGTGGGGTTTTGACTTTATGGGTCCTTTCCCAGAATCAAAGACAAAGCATACTCACATTTTGGTTGCAGTTGACTATGTTACAAAGTGGGTGGAAGCAATTCCAACCAAAAGTGCAGATCATGCCACAGCAATGAAGATGCTCAAGGACATCATTTTCCCCAGGTTTGGTGTTCCTAGGTTTTAATTACTGATGGTGGTTCTCATTTCTTGCATGGTGTTCTTAGAAAAACTTTGGCAAAATATGATGTTAACCATAGAATTGCATCTCCTTATCATCCTCAAACAAGTGGGCAAGTTGAATTAAGCAATAGGGAAATTAAACTCATTTTGGAAAAGACAGTGAATAAGTCTAGATCTGATTGGCCAATTAAGATTAATGATGCTTTGTGGGCTTATAGAACTGCTTTTAAAAATCCTATGGGAATGTCTCCTTATAAAATGGTTTATGGAAAAGCTTGTCACTTACCTGTTGAACTAGAACATAAAGCTAGATGGGCTATTAAACAACTGAACTTTGATTTTAAAACTGCGGGAGAAAGAGAATTCTTGACCTAAACCTACTTGACGAATGGAGAAATGAAGCTTATGAAAGTGCCAGGATGTTTAAAGAAAAAGTTAAGATTTGGCATGACAAGAAAATTAAGAAAAAGGAATTCAAAGTAGGTGATCAAGTTTTATTGTACAACTCTCGTTTCAAGTTTTCTGCAGGGAAGCTAGCTTCAAAGTGGCAGGGACCATTAGTGATACAGGAGGTGTACCGTTCAGGAGCTATCCGTCTTCACGGTGACATGAAAGGTAAACCTCATGTAGTCAATGGACAACGCCTTAAACCTTATATTGCAGGAAAGAGCTTCATCGGAAGGTGGAGGAGTTGAATTTACAAACACCGGAAGAGGTAATTGAGAGAAACCGTGCAGTTCAGAAACCCTAAATCAATAGAAGGTAACTTTGTGTTGGAAAGTTTCTCGGAATTGCATAATATTTTACGGAAGTCATTTTTATGGAAATTAACGTGTGGGACAAGAAAACTGGACGAAACGGAGACCCGAGGAGGAAAGAGGGGGCCCACGCGGCCCATGTACCTGGCCGCGTGGGCCCCTTTTCCACCTCGGAGTCCTTTTCGTCTCGTTTTCGATCCCGACGCTTCGCCTTGACCCAAAAACTCTCAATATATACCCCTCTCTGTCGATCTAATCTCGCACCGAGCGTTCTCGAGCGATTCTTTCTTTTGCTGTTTCTGCCTGTCAGGTTTTTAGCCATGTCTTCGGGAGACTCCTACCAATGCTCCTCCATGGACGACGATGATGATGAACTCGATGGGTACAGCCCCACGTCCATATGGAGGAGGAATAGGAAGAGGAAGGACTACTCCGACGATGAAGACTACAAGCTTGAGAGAAGGAGGAGTGAGAAGAAGGAAGCTGAAGAAGAGAGCACAAGCCCTCCGTCGACATCGCCTCTGGCGACAGCACCTCCATCACCCATTGCTGTTGCCGGTGTGAGGGTGAACCACTCTCTTGGAAACAAGAGGCAGGCGCGCGCATGCAGACCGGAGGGAAGGTTCCCAGGCGCTTCCTTGCGAGCAAAAACGTAGCTTCTACTCTTATTGACAGGGAATTTCAGCGCACCACTCAAGAGAACTATCCTGGTGAATGGGATCGCAAGATCCCAACAAGAAGGTGCCAAGCCCGGAGTGGAAGCCTTGCAAAGAGTCGGTGGAGAAGAATCTCATGCAAAAACTGGGAGAAGCCGCAAAAGAGTTCGAAAAAGCTTACAACCTCATGATGAAGATCATTGGGGATCTTGAAGATAATTATTATGAAGGCAATGTGAAAGAAGAGAGGGAGTTCTAGCAAGACCAAGCTTGGGGGAGTTCCATCTAGTCTTTCTCTTTATCAATCTATCATATCTATCTAGTCATGGTGTGCTTTGCTTTTATCGATTAGTTATCAATATCTCTTAGGCGTGTGTGAGCTCATGGAGCATTATCATGTATCCTATCTTATGGTTTATCAATGAATATTAAAGTATGGTGTCATCCATGATTCTCTTGTTTGGGGATTTATGGGTAACACTCATGCAAATGAGCGTGGCATATTTAGAATTTCAATCACATCTTGCCTTGAAATTAATTAACTTGAGTATGTTGGACAATTATAGAATTATCTCAATAAAATAAGTAAAAGTAACTTATGACTTGGAATTAATAGTTTGAGGTTGAGATATGTCTTGTAGGATAAAAGTTGAGAAGATAATGAAAAGGATATAAAACACTCTTGTTACAACCTAGTATCTTTTGAGCAAATTAATGATCATGGATATTTCAATACTTATGCTCTTGAATGTGAATGAAAGGAAGGCACCTGAAATTTCAGCTAGCCATGGAAAGTGTAAGAAAAGGTTGTAGAGCATGGGAACTTGATTGAGATATCCATGACTAAAGTTTGCACTAGTTACTAGTCAAGCAAGGTGATAACAATTTTTATATCTATCTTTTCATTTGTCTTCTTTTGAACTTGTTATCCAATGAGAGTTTATCTTGTCTTTGAATTTCAGCAAAGTATAAAAGATTATAATGCTTGCCAGAAGAGCAAAGCATGTGAAAAATATGATTCGATTGTCCAACATACAATGGTTATTTGCTTTCAAAAGTAAGGGGTGATTGCTAGAGTTCTACTTATGTTGCCCTCATATGTATGAGTTTTATCATTAATCTTATCTTGCAATTGAATATGATGATGATACAATGCCCGTATTTATTTATCAACCATAAGTCCATTGATGCATGTAATGATCTATGTCCTTACTTACTCGAGGACGAGTAAAGGTTTAAGCTTGGGGGAGTTGATACGTGCATTTTATATCATCATTTATATAACTTTTAGTATCATACTAGAATGTTATTTGCATGATTATATGATTGTTTTTACATGTTTTAGATGATTTTGGGGACTTTCATACAAAGTCCCATTTTTGGTATTTAATTTCTGGGAGGCAGAAAACCCCTTTTCTTGTTTTAATGTTTCAGGAGCTACAGGAACTCAAATAATAAAAGGAAAAATACACGTCAGTTTTTCATCGGGAGAAAGGCAGAGGGAAGAAGACCGAAGAGAGGAGAGCCACGAGGGCCAAATGGGGGGGCCCACGCGGCCCATGTACCTGGCCGCGTGGGGCCCACAAAAGTGGCCTCGGGCACCTCCTCGCCTGGGGCTTTTTATCGACGCCTTCGTCTCGCCCGAAAAGTAACGCCCTAATTTTTCCAAGTCCATCCGAGGTCGCGGCGGCGGCGAAACTCCTGATCCCTTCCGAGGGGGGTCAGATCCTGCTGCTCCGGAGAAGGGGGAAATCATCGTCATCGTCATCACCTCTCCTCCTTGGCGTGGGAGGAGGCCTCTACATCATCACCCCCATCAAGACCAGCACCATCTCCATCATCATCACCGTGATCCACTCCGTTCCCCTCGCAGTTTGAGAGTTGCTATACCCTAGATACTTGTCTTGTGCTACTATTCATGTTTGTGATTGAGTACTTGTCATTATTTGGTGGTGAAGTTATAATTTCAGATTGTGTTGTACCACTTATGCCACTGAATATGATCATGTTTGCACGTTGTGAGTAGTTCCCGTATGTTCCTGAGGGCATAGGATGAATTGGCAATGATTTATATATGACATGTGTTGGTATTTTGTCAAGAGTTTATCTTTTATGTGATTCTATGATGGTGTTGTGCGAACGTCGACTGCACAACACTTCACCTTTATGGGCTCATAGGAGAACACCGTAGTATAATGAATTGAGGAGACTTGGGAGGACACGTAAACCTGAGAGAATCATGAAGTTATAGTATGAGGGTATTAGTATCGGGGACCTTAGAGTGTAATGCTATGGTGGGACTTTATGTCTTAATAATTCTTGTGCAGTCATTTACTTGGCCACATGATCCATCATAAGGGGTTGTAGTTATTTATTTAGCTATACCTAATTATGGCTCCGTCCAAAAAGATTAAAACTTGACAAGATATTCAACGTGTTGTTTAATAAATCTCTATGCCTATATCCATGCCGCCCTCGGGAACGTTTTCCACATATAAGTTACACATCACTTGAGCTTGTCCTCTTGTCACATAAGAGGATTGGGCTTTCTCTCTTTGAGAGCTTTCACTTGCTACTGTTACTTGCTGCATTGGAATTATACAACCGAAAATACCAAAAACACTTGCATCTTTCATTGCTTTGTTTATCAATCTTACTAACCAATACCTTCAGCTCCTCGTGGGTTCGACAACCTTTTCTATTTGAAAGGTACTACAATTGATCTCCTGCACTTGGGAGTCATCAGATGTCCTGTGATAAATCACACTGTATCTGGCAAGACAATTGGGGTGACATCAATAATACTGAGATGGCCTAGAGGACGTATCTCTCCATCGCCTGGAGGAGTAAGTACCATTCTTGAACGATCTCTGTTCCATTACGTATTCTATTTCACACCCAAAAGCCACTGTTATGATCCCCAAATTAATGTCGGATGGTTTATGGCGATCAAAGTGTAAGTGTCAAATACGCGGTAACCAGATATTCTCATGGTATAGGAATACAGCTAACGAAAAACTCTATATGATCAATTTGTAACTTCATCCGTGACAATTTGTCTCTTAGCAAGATCTTACGATGGGTCAGTTCAGTACTATTATTATTCCGATAATGAACTCATATAGCTGGTGTGCAGGGACCATTGAACGAATCTCTTGATGACGAGGAGGACGCCTTGGTGATCTCCCGGCGGAGGCGGTGTCCTCATACTTTGTAGACCCCTGCGGGTTCGGTCCTGCACCATAGTCTACTTTTGCGTCTGTCATTCAAGCTTTGGGGATGAATTTGGCTAGCCTTGCGGGTTCGTGTGGGTCTCCTAGCTGGTGACAGCCGACCAGGGTGAGGTTATCCGGAAGTTGGCGGGGTCCTTATCGTCGGGCCTGTTAGGGTCCTCGTCTTGATTTTCCTCAAAGTCGTGGAGCTGGAGAGTAAACCCTATTTATGGAGGTAGTGTTGCCATGAAACTCGAACACGACACTGGTCTCTACTTTAACAAACAATGGTCTTCATGAGGAGCATCAACTTTCACCCATACTTTTTAACATTGTGATTGTCAAGGCATGGTTACAGTTATTGAGTGTGCTAAGGTATATGGTCGAATTGAGGTAAGGTAATACTTCACCTTGTCGATAATGGTTTGTCCATCGTACAGTATGTTGATGGTACCATTTTCTTTATGTTCCATCATAATCCGGAAATGGAAAAAAACTCAAATTGGTGCTATCGTTTTTTGAGCGGCTTTTTTGGTTTCAAAGTCAATTTCCATATGAGTTATTTTGCTTTGGTGAGTCTCAGAAAGTTGATGGGTCATTTTCCAATCGGTTGTCTAGGAGTTTTGATCCATTATTAAAAACTTGAAGAATGTTGTGGATAGATTAAAAAAGTGACTAAGTAGTTGGAAAGAAAAACATTTGTTTCGGGCAGGCCGCTCGCTGCTTAGCACCATGGTTCTATACATGTTGTCATTCTTCATAATGCCAAAAGGGTTCTTTCAATGCTTGATTAGGTCTTTTTTTCAAAGTGATTAATAAATATCGCTTGCCAAATAGAATGTTATTTGCCATTCGACAAATCAAGGAGACATAAAGGTTGATTATCTAGAGAAATAAAACATTGCACTAAGGATAGGGCCGGGTGTGGTAGGAGTTGTTCCATAACAAATAGGTAGGCTATAAGGGTGTCTCTCGGGTTTAGAAACTTCAAGATTCTCAATTTTGGATGGTTTATTGAAAGTGAGGCACTCATTTTCCAATTTGGAACTTTCACCATTATACGGATCTCAAATGGGATCTTGGTTGGGCAATGCCCCTTGCGGGTTCCATACCTAGGAATTCATCATATTGTAAGACATTAGTATGTCACAATCTCCAAAATTCTGGTTACTTTCGACCCGCTGTGTCTTTGAGGTACGATCTATAGTGAATTAGAATCATGCAATAAGTTGTTGATTCTCTGTTAACTTAATAAATGGGATAATGAGTTGTTGACCTATGCCACATTTAATTCTAACATGTATGCAAAGACTGGGCCCGGCAAGCACTTTCCGCCACCCAGTGTGGCGGAGTGCCACCTTCCCCCATCTGGTGTGGCTAGATGCACATACCACTAGCTGCATTGGTGGGACGAGACACGTGTCGCTGGGCTATTTTTTCGTCAGGAGAGATTTGGGAATCGATTGTGGGTATCCTATATAACTAAATAGTTCATCCCCACTAACTATTTCTCTCAACATGCAGCCTATCCACATCATCAATCTGCAACCTCATCCAAAAACATTTCCACTTGGCTTTTTCTGGATTTTTTGTTGAGGAAGGTCAGCTTATTTGGTGATCCTCACTTATTAATTGTTCGGTCCAGAATGTTCCATAATGCTCCTCAAATCAGGAAATAACCCACACCCGGCCCATTAATATTTTTTATCCCAAACGAATCTCTACAGCCATAGACCGGAGTCACCCTTTTTCTTCTCCGTATGAACTCTCTGAGAAATCAAACGACGGTGTGTCTCCCTCTCCCCACGTTCTCTCAAAATAACTACACATGAGCACTTGAGAAGTTCACGCAGACATTTCAATTGGTGACTGCGGCTCCAAGCAACAAAAACCACAATGTTGGCATCCGTGTTATATATGGTGATCGTAGATGGCGTTTAGGGCCACTCCCTTTCAGATCGCTGGAGCCAACGTTTCTCTCTTACTGCACGGCACCAAGAAAGATTGGTGAATTCATTATTTGTCGTCTCCGTATTATTGAGAACCTCAGCAGGCATCCCACGCGGCCAGAGATCCACAAAATCGTGTTGTCCAAACATCTGAAGTAAGATTATTCTTCTGATTTTAGTTGTGAAGCTTATCTCTCCTCAGATTTGTTCTAATGTTTATCTCTGCATCTCCGGTCTGTCTATCATATTCATGCTGCTTTCGGAAACTAGCGCATTCGCTTTACTTGGCTAGGTGCTTGATTAAATTACCAAGCGAACTGACATGATCTTCCCTGTTTTTGGTTCGTTCTTCATCAGCTGTAAATGCATTGGTAAATTCATTATATTCTGAAGCACGGCGGCACATAATGTCAAGTCAGTTTATTCATGGCATTCTATATTATTCCCGTTTGGATCACCGCCACCGTTGGTTCAGAGCTTCTATCTGACTCTCTCTGTCTTTCCAGTCTGCCTGGTGCAGCCAATAAACTGATTGTGCCGCCTTTCACTATTGGCGTGTCTTTATTTTCCTCACAAGGTTGGTTGAATGATGAAAACATTACATTTGGTGCTCTAAGCACATGATCTTTGTTCTTCTTACAGGTAACGGTCGCAAGAGCAACTAAATAAGAAGGGGAGAGTGCTTTTCAGGGTGTGATTGCGTCCAGTAATTTGTGCTGATTTTTTTTACCACGGTGCGTGTTGTCCTGTATATTTTGGTTACTTTGTTGGCTCAGTTAATAAGTTAGCCTGTAGTTGAACTGGAGGTTTTTCATATCTGCATTCTTCTCAACTCGGTGCAGGTACTGGCTACCGATTGTACTTTTTGAATGTCAAATGAATTATATAGCTTATGTAGTGAATATGTCGACATGATCTACCTGCCTTTTAGCTCATTTTTACAGACAGTAACTAATACCAGAACCTTCAAGTTAGTCTCTAGATTTTGCTCACTTTATATTGCATAATGGCATGCTTATCTTTTCTACTCTCAACTCAGTTTTTTTTTTTTGCACAATTTGTGAAATATATTTTCTCCAGAGAAGGGGATAGCACATATCTGACATTATTTTTCACTAGCAGCATATGTTGAAACTTCCAGTGGGTTATGTGACTAAAAGGTACATCTGATTATTTTGTAAATAATAAACTGTAAATTGGTGCTTCAATTGATGAAATTTTAGTTTGGCTTTACCGAAAAATATTACTTCAGTTTTGTAATATAGTTCATTTCTTTTCTTTTGACAGTGCTCTTCTATGTAATTTAGCTTACGATATCTATGTGTCTCGCTGCAACGCGCGGGGTATTATCTAGTTATACAAAGACAATG
This sequence comes from Poa pratensis, assembly GCA_947311845.1. Lineage (NCBI taxonomy): Eukaryota > Viridiplantae > Streptophyta > Magnoliopsida > Poales > Poaceae > Poa > Poa pratensis. The sequence continues at coordinate 77,990,533 of CAMZMU010000074.1, forward strand.
TACATAGGGGTATATTTGTAATAAATCATTTCTGAACCTCCGAAAGTGAACCATGTCGGTGTGAGTAAACTCTTACAAAACTGAACTCTGCTGAAAATGGTAGATGAAGAAAAGAATTCCCCATGCGGATCTCTGCCATTAATGAATATACTCCTACAGTAGATGGAGAGACGATTGTTCATGTGGTTGCTGGGGCCTGAAGCTACAAATTGCTACGCGGTTTTATGTACTCGGCCTTCAACTCCTCTCTCTTAATTTTCCCTGTGGTGGTCACCGGGAATGGCCTCCTCCAATGATAATATACTCTTGGCACCTTGAATCTGTTCCAAGTAAGATCAGAACAAGTTACCGGTCACTAACTAAAGAGTATCAATTTGTTTCAAAACTAAAGAGTATCACTGGATAAATGGAGAAGTTTTTTAACATGATTTTCCAATGATATCATTTGGCTCCCTGGTACTTATTTATGAGTCCTTTGAATCATGTTGTAAAGTTTCAACAAAAAATATCTGGAGAAAAGAAGCAGGTTTTACGTGCAGTGATACACTGTGAACATGGAATATTCGTGATTTTTGCCCACTTGTGGTCTACAGAAAAAGAAACAAGGATCAGAGGCTGACACAGCAAATTTCTTTTTGAATTTTTGCGCAGCATGCGCAACTGCATATTATCCACGAAATTTTCCAAGTGCATGTAGTGGTTTTCCTATAATGAACATGATTTTTTTCCGGGGAACGAACATGATTATGTTATTGTCGACAGCTTTATGGTACAATTTGGCATGAGGTTTCGTTGTTATATGCTTGCTAGCTATTAATTCGAATATAACAAACTATTGACCAAAAAAGACCACACTTCTGAAATGATTAGTTCTTATGATATAAGAAAAAATGAAGTGGCCCTCATGCTTATTCAGACTTTCAGACCATGTATCCTTGGATAAACTTCAAGAGTCATAATAAGTCTGTCTGCATGCCTGAAAAACCTTATTAGTATTCTCCGCAGAAAATAAATGTAGATATTAGATGTAGATGCATTGATATATAGCATGTTTGTGTCGTTTGTTTCCACTGTTTAAGACCTGATCCAGTGGTTTCAAGCAGTTGATCATTCTACTCCCAAATATGCTGATTAGATTGCTTTTTTTTTTGACATGGCTGATTAAGATTGCTAACCTGCTCAGATTTTGTATCCTGCAATGTTCTTGAAGGATCTGAGCCGACACTTCTTTGCCTTCTCCTTGGTCCTCAGCTCTTGCATCAACCCACCTCCAGTCATCCCTGATGCTAACACACGCAACAATTTTCTCCCAAGGCGACTATCCGGTACACCAAAGACCACGGCTTTAGCTACCCTGAGTGTTGTGACAGAACTAACTCTACCTGCAAATATTTGAGATATTGATCATTAGACATGGTTGATTTTGAAGAGAAAGAAGCATACACCTAATATATCAACTTGAGAAGATTAAAGAACACATCCAATCACATACACCAGTAAAAGAATAAGCACCTCTTCCGGGTAAACATTTTCCCCTCCACTTTTGATGCGACCTTTTTGTCGCCCCATGAGCCATAGATTACCGGTTCTATCTATCCATCCAGTATCCCCGGTGTCAAGCCATCCATTCCTCACAGATTCCAGCGTGTCAACCGTATTGTTCCCCCAGTATCCAACCATTGTATGCAAGCCTCTTGTCAATATTTTCCCCATTGGTGAAGAAATATCGTTACTTTCATCTCTACCAATTCGTATCTCCACATGAGGTGCTGGCTTTCCAACACAAACACCTTCGGATTGGTTGCGTAATTGTTTTGTGGTTTTTTGAAGCTCTGACTTATGGATAGGCATGAATGTGAGAGATGAACATGCCTCAGTCATCCCTGATAAAAACAAGTTCAGTACTCAGGCAAACAATGTTAATGCTTGTAAGCATAAAAATGAATGCTGGTGAACATAACTCTAAAGAGAAAACGGCATTTGGTGGTAAGAACATCATACCATAAGCTGAAAAGATAGCAGCATGAATAAATAAGCGAGAAGCTCCATTTATCAGCTCATCTGACAACCCACCGCCGCCATTGAGGATCTTGGCCACCGTCCCGCACCCTGATATCTTGTATTTCCTGATCGACTACCAAAAGTCAACAACAAACAGTACACTGCTAGGCTTTTGGATTGTACTTTAGCGCTAATGCTTACAGAGCATAGGACAGTAGGTCAGCCATGATTGCAGGAACAGTGATGAAACAAGTCACTTTGTGTTCTTGGATGGCTTTGATAGCCGATTTTGCGTCAAATTTAGGCATCAGGACATGGCAGCCTCCAGCCATCAGGCTGGCCAAACATGAGGAGATCCCTCCGATATGGCACAGAGGGGCTGTATGCAGGTACACCTGTAAACACGCAATGTTCATAACACCTATTATTACCTTTTTTAATACTCAAATAGCATCAGAATTATCATCTGACTGTCTAGCAAGTAGTGTATGAAGTTGGTCAATAATAAGGTAATGCAATCGTCGTGAGAACTTTGGTAGTACATGTATCGGTAAAGCATACATCATCCTCGCTGTAGCCGACAACGGCGATTTTCGCAAGGGATTGAACGATCAAAGATGTATGGCTTATTGCTACGCCCTTTGGCTGTCCAGTGGTTCCTGAATTACGACCGCAAATCAGTTCAGCCTGCGGCTGAGAAGTTGAAAATACTCTACAGCTGCAAATAAAAAGCTCAATACAGATTGAAGCAAAGAGCTAGCCCTGAGCTTTTACCAGATGTGAAGCATATCAAAGCGACATTCTTTGGAGCCGACACGGGCTCCATCCCCATAGTTCCTCTATAACTTCTTTTGATATGATCAACTGACACAACTGAAGATGACATGCTGAATAATAACTGAGTGATCGATCAAAAAAAAGAAAGGAAATAGGTATATTTTCCATCTTTTGCATACTAATTCCATCTTTTGCATACTAATTCAAAATGCAACAAAAACTTACAATCTGCAGCTTGGCTGGTGCTGACAGGGTCCCCCATTGTGAGGTAAAGACGGATGGTTGAGAATCTCCCGCTCTCCGTCAAACGGCGCGCCCATGCGCTGAAACTGCAATCGAAGATCAACGCCGATGGCTGCACGAGCTCCAGCGCCTGAGTCGCCTCCTCGAAGCTCTAGACCACAAGAGAGAGAGAGGATGACATTCTTTATTTCCCATTCTTCAGAAAATAGGGCTATCAAAAACTTGTGAAGCAAAACGAGTTAAAATGTGATTGCATTCGGAAGATTGCAGGTCAAATGATTTATGTGATTTGGTGGTGTGCTCTTGAGTCTTGATCAGGGGATAGAATAGAAGAATGCTCTTACCCAGCGGTAGTTGAGAGGGGCGATGATTGCTCCGATGTAGGGGATGGCCAGCAACAGCTCCATGTAGTCAACGCTGTGGATAATCACATGGAAAGTTGACGATAGATGCTGAAAGGAACGATTGGCCGGAGAACAAAGCGGGTGAGGGCGATGCGCTCTACCGGTGTAGCCTTGTGATTGCGTACCTGTTGAGGCCGACGACGGCGACGACGTCGCCAGGACGGACGCCACACTCCGAGAGGCCGGCGGACAGCCTGCACACATCGTCGACGAACTCCGCACCGGTGAGGCGGAGGCTGCCGGAGACGGCGACGGCGGTGCCGGCCCGCCTGGCGAGGATGCCGCCGAGGCAATGAGCGATGTGGCCGCTTGACATGGCGTCGCCAGATGGCGGGACAGACGGGTAAGCCAGTAAGGTGAGCTCTTGTCCAATTGCGAACCCAATCCAAAGAACGCTACTTGTTTGGCTGCTAGTAGCACCAGCGCCTCGCAACCAGAACGGATGCTACCGATGCATACAGTTTTTTTAGATACATGCACAAAGTGTCGAAGTGTTCAGCTTTGAATTAATAAAGCTTACAAACATCGAAACTCAAATAACAAAGAAACAAAAATGAAAGCACCACTTGAAGAAATCGATGTCCTCCCCGCAAAGCCGCCAAGGGAGGCAGAGCATCTTCTACACACAGGTTGGAGGTGGCTGCAGTCCCTACCATATTGTGTTAGAGGCTAGAGCATCTCTAACCAAGTTTCCGACGAAACTGATCTGTGCTATCCCACTTATCACACCATCTTATTTTAGTTCATGTTTGGTTATCCGCATTAAAATTGGGTCTCCCGTCTCCGTGCTTCACTTGGGTCTGGCCCGAAAACACACGGTCTGATCCATATTGTGCATCTCGTTTGGTTGTCAACAATGTTCTGGCGAATCCCGTTTGGCGGGGTGTGAATCTTCCAGAACGCAGTGTTTGAATGTTGGGTTTGTTTAGCAGCTGTACATTCATATTGTTTGGTTGCTATACATTAACTGTTGTAGTAACCACTTCTCAGTAGTATTTGATCTTACCACATCATGGTTCATCACCATGCCGAGCACCCCTAACTACTAGCAATGGTAGTTCGTTACGACATCAAAGTTAACCTAGCTACTAGCAAATGGTAGTTCATGAGGAAATCAATGTTCACCTTCAGCAAATCGGCATCACACCATCACAGGTGTCGAATGGTGGGAAACTTCTTCTTCTTCAGACCTGATGTCACCTCTGGCGTTCCACATTTCGTCGTCCCACTCTTGTCTCAAGGTTTTCCAACCTTCTTGGTTGTTAGCGGCAACACCATAACCAACATCATCATTATCATCATCATCAGGTGTAACATCCTACTCGTCCGGGAAGTGCTAATCAATACCCTACCCTAGGACCCAGTTATGAAGAATACAACATGCAAGAACCAGCTTAACTTGTGTTTCGAAGGTGTGGAATAGTTTATGATCAAAGATCTTGAATTTATTCTTCAGAGCAGCAAATACCCTCTCAACTGTAACTCTAAGACGGGAGTGTCTAAGATTGAACAATTCCTTCACATCCTTTTGATAATTCCTTGAAGAGACTCGTTGAGGTGGTACCTGGTGGCCCGGGAGGATGGAAGAACACCTGGACGACAAGCATATCCTGCATCTCCAAGGTAGAATTTGTCATCTGGAATGTTGATCTCATTCGGTCGACTCATGCTGTCAGCAAGGATGTTTGCATCATGGTCACATCCTTCTCAACCAGCTAGCACATATGTGACACTCATATCGAAAACGACAGCATTAAGCACATTCTGGCTGGTGTAATGCTTTCTACCTCTGTAGCAGCAGACTGCCAGACTTGACCTTGACACTCTAGCAGTCACATGAGTGCCATCAATTGCACCAATATAATCATGTTGACATGGACACTGTGTTAGCTTAACAGTACATACATGCAAGATTTGTTGTGTATGTAGGCAAGAACTATGAAATCTCATTTTCTCACCTTGAAGTATGGATAGCACTAACGGTTGTTGTGTATCTTCTCTGGTGTTTGGTCAGTTGGTGTCTTGATCATCTTTGCTATGAGCTCTCCAATGGTGTACAGAACTTGCTTGAAATAGCGTGCTATAGTCTGGCTAGATCTCCGGAATATGTTGTGAATCACCCTGAACCTCTGGTTGTTACCAACATGGAGAAACATTACGACTTGCTATTCTACAGAGGTGTCGACGCTATCTTTCAGCAAGCCCTGGACCGAAATCGAAGCGTTTCCACAAGCTTGCAAAATGGAGCTCTACCCATTCGCAACATGTTCGCGGCCTTGACATGTTGGTGTTGTAGATGTAGTTCAGTTGGTCATCATCTTCTGGTTTCGGGGGAATAAAGGACCGTATCCGATGACACCCTTGTAGTTCTGGCGTACTCCTCTGTGATGGACTAACAGGAGTCAGGCATGCGTCACTACTGTGAGTACAACTGCCTGAATGACGAGCGGCAAATGACCTTTGTCCGTCCTAGTGACATCAAGGTGAATCAGGTTTTGGCACCAGATTACAACTCAAATCTAGCAGCTAGGTTCTACTCTAAGATCCAGGTTCATGGGATGCTGCTCTATAAATTAGGGATATGCAAGATCTAAGATTTAGGGGGTGGGGCGGCTGGGGGATTGGGGGAATAGTGCTTACCGCCATGGGAGAAGAGAGGACCGAGCTTTCGGTGTTATCAACGAGACGTACGAGAGGCAGATCTTGGTGCTAGCCGCTAGCAGTGTCGCCGCTACCGCCATCGTCGTCGAAGATCTAACTCATAGTCGCTTCCACCGCAGCTTCCACATGCACTTGGTACCGAAATAATGTGATCACCTCTCTCTTTTCGGGTGCAACCCAAAGAAGGAGGTGAGGCTAGCATTCGCTCCATAGGCGCGCACTGATTTTTGTCTCCCACCATCTTCATGGTCTGCATCCCCGTCGTTGCGTGCGCACCGATTTTGGCTCCACTGTGTTACCCTTAGAGCATCTCCAGTCGGGGCGCCCAAAGGCCTTCCGGACAAGCCCTTTGGGCGCTGTCCGGAAGGGCTGACGCATTTGGGTGCCGTCGCTCCCCACTCGCGCCGCCCAATTGTTTTTCTAATATGAATTCAAATATTTTAACATCGGCAAATCAAACAGACATAAATATTTAATAGTTCAAACACTTAAAATTAAGTTTTACGCGTTATCGAAAAACAAAATTACAGCTCAAACATCTTCCTCCTCCTGTGGTGCCGCCGCCATGCCCCGTCTTGCCCACAAATGGTTCGCTAGATCAGCTTGGAGTTCATTGTGAGTAGTTTCATCACGAATTTCCAAATGCATTGACAGATAATCAGCAAAATCGGTCGGCACGTTGTGATCAACATGTGCATGAGGACCCTCAAAGTCATATGGGTGATGATCCTGCACTGGATTGTTGCGCTCGCTCTCGATGATCATGTTGTGCAAAATCACACAACAGTTCATCACCTCCCACATCTGCTCATTCGACCATGTCAGATCAGGGTACCGAACGATAGCAAACCTTTGCTGCAGCACTCCAAATGCCCGCTCGACATCCTTCCTGGCACTCTCTTGCTCACTTGCGAAATTACTAGCTTTGTTTCCCCGAGGATTGGTGATGCTCTTCACAAATGTTGCCCACCTTGGATAGATGTCGTCGGCAAGGTAGTACCCTTTGTTGTACTGATGGTCATTGATCTCATAGTTCACAGGTGGGGCATGACATTCAACTAGCTTCGCAAACACAGGAGAGCGCTGCAACACATTGATGTCGTTTTTTGATCCTGCCATGCCGAAGAATGCGTGCCAAATCCATAGATCATGATCGGCCACAGCTTCAAGAACCACACTGCAGTATCATTTGTGGCCTCCTTTGTACAATCCTTGCCAACCAAAATGACAGTTCTTCCAGCTCCAATGCATGCAGTCTATGCTTCCAAGCATCCCAGGCCATCCTCTTACAGCATCTTGTTCCAGGATCGGGGCTGTTTCTTGTTCATTTGGTCCTCTCAAATACCGTGGGTCAAACGCACCAACCACTGCCCTGCAGAACCTGTACATCGACTTGATAATTGTCGACTCTGACATCCGTAGATACTCATCTACAGCATCAGCAGGTGCTCCATATGCAAGCACTCTTATGGCTGCAGTGCACTTCTGGAGTGAAGAGAAACCAATAGTTCCCACGGCGTCCTTCTTCAACTTGAACCATGGATCATACGTCCTCACACCTTGCACGATCTCGTTGAACAATCCACGGTTCATCCAAAAGCGTCGACGAAAATCCTTGGCGGTGGCGACAGGAACGTCCGCAAAATAGTCAGAGACTAACATGCAGTGGCCTTCCATTCTCTGCCTCGGCTTGCTCTTCCTCCTTCCGAACACCGAGCCTCCTCGTTTTGGTGCGGCATTGGCGTCCTCGACGGTTTGAAGTTGGAGAAGACATGTGAGAATCGCTATGTTATCATGTTCCTCCTCGGCAATGGCGGCTTCTTCTTCCAACAGCATCACGGCCATCATCTCGTCGTCATTGTCCATCTGCACATGACGGCACGTTTGTGAACAATGGTGTCGGCTGGAGTCGTCGGAGCCGGCGGATTCAATTCTGTACAAAACCAGGCGTACCAGTAATTCCGCCGAACACCTTCAAGGCGGGGTGGAGAGGAGAGGCCGCCGGTTCCGGCTCGAGTCGTCGAACTGCCGGCGGCGCGGCCGAGAAGCAAGCCGCGGCGAGGAGAGGAGGAAAATCAAACAGCGCCGCTGGTTCCGGCTCGAGTCGTCGAACGCGTCTAGTCGGGGGTGGAGGCAATAGCCGGACGGCGGTCGTTCCAGATCGAGGCGGGGTGGAGAGGAGAAGTGGGAGGGCGACGAGGAGAAAACGACTACTCTTCGTGGCGTGTCTCACTGCCAGGCGTGGCCCGCGCGTCGGAGGCGGCCATTTCGTAGGGTCCGGGCATAGTTGAAAAAACCGGACCGGACCGCCGGTTGAACCGGGAAAAACCGGAACCAGAGCACCCACCGGTTTGTTAAGCGCACTAGACCGTCCACGCCAGCGAACCGGGAAAAACAGGCGGTTTCCGGAAAAACCGGGAGTTAGCGAACCGGCGGTCCGACCAAATAATGGCATACTCGCGAGAAAAAGATAGTGCGAGCGCCAGGAATCGAACTTGCGCCCTAGCGCAGGGCGCGGAAGCTGTAGCACTGCGCTAGCCAACGGGTAAGCACCATGTTCGTGTCATATTACTACACGCATGCAATAAATAATTTATCTTTTTGAACATATTATTAATATTTCTCCACATATTTTATGTTTAAAAAACCGGCAATCAAACCGAGGGAACCGGCGGTCTAACCGGTGAACCGCGAACCGAGGGCCTCGCCGGTTCGATTGCCGGTCCGGTTTTTTAAACATTGTGTCCGGGGCCGCCTCAAGCCTCCCCAAGTTGAGAGCGTGGGCTGGGCGTGCCGGACACAAAACTGGGCCGCGCCGGACCAAAATCAGATTTGGGCGGCGCGAGTGGGGAGAAAAAAGTGTCCGACACGCCCAAATGGCCGGGCGTCCCGACTGGAGATGCTCTTAAGATGGCTCTGGCGATTCGGACGTTCCTCCCGGGTATGGCTGAGTAGTGCTTTAAACCTTGTGCACGTGCAGGGCAAGGACACTGTGGGCAACCAAACGAATCGGTTTTGCATCCCAATGCCTGTTTGGAGAGTGCGTGGTCTACCAAACACACCCTTAACATCTTTTATTGCCCAAGGTGCAAATTCAAATAAAAAAGTTCACCTTACATTTCAACCAGTTCATCACACCAAGTTGTTTTACATAGAGATAAACCTGAACTATAAATATCCAGAGAAAAAACGGTGGCTGGTTGTACCATTGGTGATTAGTTGTTTTCTGGCTAAAATGTAGCAGCGACTGTCCACCTGGCTTGCTCACCCTAAAAGCAACAAGTACGACAGGGATCTTACAACTTGCAAACAGGACTGTTTGTCTTCATATATTTTTTTAAAACAAAGTAGTGCACAAACTCACGGAAAAAAAATCAAAGATTGTTGAGGACCACGGCAACACTTCAGCAACGTTCTATTGTAGGACTACAGGATGGATTAATGCACACTTCAGCAACGTTCTATTGTAGGACTACGGGATGGATTAATGCTGTTTCCATGGTTTCACCAGAAACAACTTCCTGTTTAAGCTCAGAGAGTAGAGCAGTTTCACAATACAATTGGAACTGTGCATTGCATAGAAAATTCTTAAAACAAACAAATTAAACTACCAGCATGCAACCGGACATCCAACAAGAAAGAGAATACACAAGAGCAGAGTAAATAGCGAAATAACTAGGCCCATGACATAACGATACCATATTCGAATACACACTAGGAAAACAAATACTCCAAGTTAAACATAAAAACTTTTAGTGTTCAACACTAAGACAAAACTTGCAACTTTTTATGACACGGCAATACAAGGGGCACAAGGCTTAGTCGTCGAACAAACTGAAGCCCATCTCTCCATCAGACTCCTCCTCAGGCTCATCCTTCTTGGCCTCCTCCTTGGGGGCAGCAGCACCACCGCCTGAGGCAGCAGCAGCAGCTGGGGCAGCAACTGCAAACTTGCTGGGGTCCTGCACAGAGAAGAAATGGAGTTAGAAACTAATACCAGAAACCCAAAATGAGATATAGAGCACTACTGCTCATGTTAAGAGTATGATACAGTAGTTGCCAACATCGTTAGCATAGATAGATAATGAGTATGATGGCAAAACATTGCACCAACATCATTGCCAACATCGTTAGCAAAGATTTTCAATGGCATGTAGGGAAAAATGAATCAGGTAAACATGGCATGTAGGGAAAGTAACAGATTTCAGATAATGTGTCAATTCTTCAGCATGAAAAGTACTATTTTCTAATAAATTATGATTTATGAACGCATGACAATCTGCCAAAAACAACCGAAATGAAGTAAACAGACAGTTAAAATCAAGTTAAAGCACATATTGTTAAACGAAAATCTTTTGTTGTCCTGACTTTGATTTCAAATACAACACTAACATGAATGAGATGATATGGAATTACCTTTAGGTACTCCTTGATCTTGTCAGCATGTGGGTATGAGTAGTCAGTCTCCACAGCAACAGCAAGGACGTTCTTGTAGGCATTCAGGAACATGTGCGGGGCAGCAGCCATGGTAGGGTAAGAGATTGCCAGGGACAGTGAGGCAACCATAGAGACACCAGATGCAAACTTGTCTATCAGGTCTGCATCAGTGAGGTCAAGAACCTCAGGGGTGAAGACAGACCCACTGTCATACACATTGCTGATAACAAGCCCATATGAGAATGGGCGGATACCCAGCTTGGCGAGCAGGGCAGACTCAGAAGAGCCCACCTTGTCACCCTTCTTAATCAGCTCGACAGGGGTGATAATTTCCACAGTACCCTTGTTAATTTTGGTAGGGATGTTAAGCACCTGAAATAACACAACCAAGTGAGAATTTAGGATGAACACTTAGTAAGAGATTTATACCAATGGTGGTAATCATCAAAATCCTCACCTGGAAGAAAGACGTCTGGGAGGGGTCCAGACCAGTGTTGCCAGGTTGAACCACAACATCAACAGGAGCAACTAGCCCAACACGAGCAGGAGCACCAACCTGAAGCACAACAAAAACAAGGTCAGGATTACTCAAAATCACAAAATAAACATGCACTGCATATGTTACTTCATCAACAGATAAATACTAGAACAAAGACACAAAATGATATGTAAAAAGGGAAGTAAGACATGAACAGACACATCAAATACAAATTTTGAAACACAGCCAGACACTCATTACCCGTAGATAATGAACAAATAACACTTGACTAATACGGGGTATCATTTTGCTAGCAGGATTGAAACATTCTATACAAGGATAGTCCTAAACAGACAGTTGCACGACAACCAAAAAGCAGGTATGGATCATCAGTATCAGTAACCACAATTCCAGTACTTTTTACTTTAAGAAAGACATAATTCGTATTAAAATGAAAATTCCTAGCATTTTCTCTTCAAAGCAAATAACAGTATTAAGCAAATAACATCGAGACCAATTATTAAGCCAAGAAAGGTTAAAATAAATTCTAACTTATCCAAAATGGAACTACAGTTCTGCGCATTTCTATGTGTGTTCTCAGTAACTTCACAATTTTACAACTAAATAAAAAGGTATATCACTGACAAAGCGAATAAGGTGTGATTTTTACCTTGTACTTGGCGACCTCCTCACGAACCTCCTTGAGGTCACCCTTGGTGAAGATGAGGCCAACATTACCCTACAATTCAAGACACCAATTTCAGCACAAAAAAGTCGCATCGGACCCAGAATCTAACGAGGAGACAAATCCGGCGGCGGGCTTACGATGAGTAGGTTGCTGAGCTCGAGGTAGTCCTTGTTGCCTGTCTTCTCGGCGTGCACCTTGATGCAGCGGCGGATGAGGGTGTTCTTGCCCATGAGGACGATGGAGTCGCCGCGGAGGCCCTTGCGGATCTCCTGCAGCTGGGTGGAGCCGACATTGTCGGCGACGGCGATGAGCACCTTGCTGTACTCGTCCAGCAGCGAGCAGAGCTTCTTGTCGTACGCGATCTTCTTCTCGGCCTTTGTCCTCTTGATCGCCATCGAGATCGACTGAGAGCTAACCTAATCTGTGCGGGAGAGGCGAGATAGAGAAGAGGACCAGGCTCGGGGCAAGAGCGAGGCGGACTGCTTGCGGCGGCGGCGTCGCTTTAAACCTAGGGTTTCAGGTCCAGGGATTGGGTATTTATAGCTTCGTGTGGCTTGTGTTAGGGTTGCTGTGCCGGGAATGGGTCTAGTGGGCTTGCGGGAGGTGAACCTGGGCCTACGAATGGGCCTTTTGGCTGGAAACATATTAGTGCCCTTGCTGGACAAGGGCTAATTAATTTATTTTGGGATTCTCAGGTTCCCAACATCCAATCGGGACATTGTGCAGTATGCGTTTTGCGTGCCTGTTTGGGATTCAACGATCAAGACCCTTCTGGATTGCTATTGGCTCATTTAGATGTTCAGCTCATTCCCCCACCTCATATGTATCTTACAACGCGATTGCTAGATGATCCGTTGGCACGATTGGCTAGATTACTACAGGCGCTTGAAGAGTACGATGGCAGTAGGGGTGTAAACGGATCGGATCGGATCGGATTTTGCCTCTACCATATCCTTTACCATATTTTTTACTCGGATTCGGATCGGATCGGATAATGAACGGTTCCGGATTCAGGGGCGGATAGATATAATCACGGATTCGGAACGGAAACGAGCGGATTCGGGGCGGAAAAAAATTTATTCGGATCGGTATGCGCAATGTACATTATCAACCCACATAACCAAAAACAATATCTCAACAACGTAATAATCTAACAAAGTTGTACTCTATTAGTTTAGACAAATAGAACTAACTACAAATTGTGCTCCACAAATGAACTTCACAACTCACTAACTACAAACTGTGCTTATTAGTTTAGACATTTCGGTAGAAAATCGGATTATTCGGATTATAACCATCGGATAATCCTAATTAATATTCGGATAATCTATATTCGGATACTATTTTACATACCATATCCTATACCGTATCCGGGTGTTCAGTTCGGAATCGGATATCCTTATCCGGCAGATTGTTCGGAACCGGATATGGATTCTTTAAAACGGATTCGGCGACGAATTCGGTGCGGAAATTATCCTATCCGTTTACACCCCTAGATGGCAGGTATTTTTTAGTCCGAGTTTTCATCGGACACATGTCCTGCTTTTATTGTGTTCTTCTGCATAAGCACTAGTAATTGTGCACGTGCAATGCACGTGTTCGCTAATGCAACTTAAATCGTTAATTTGCACTCATTCGACCTCAAACATAATAGATCTTACACATTTAATAAAAAAACATTGTTTAATTGAAGTTTTCATGTTTCTAGGTATTTACTACATATGCATCATCACTTCCTCCGACTCGGTGCGCTGCAGCTTTAGAGAGCTCTGTTGCTTCATCTTTCCACCAACAACCACAACGGCGCTATCCGTGATGACACCTCAGGAATTGAACCGCTGGCCAATTTGCAAATCACCGAGCAGCAAACACACACACCTGCATTGCGAGAACCTTCTTTCACTTCTTTACCACCGGCTTCGGTGGGCATGAAGATGACAATAGTGTTCACCTGGCCTACCATGTTGGGTCTTCTATCCATGAAGGTGACAACGGCGCCGTTGATGTTTTCATCACAACTCCATTCATCGACATCATGTATCTAAAAAATCACCCTCTGAAACTTGGTGATGGGTATGACATGAAAGTTCAGACAAAATATGTGGCCCTAAAGGATATCACTTGTTTGTTTTTGTGACCAACAGACATGAGTCCCAAATTAACCAAACTTGTAGTGTTAGGACCAGAAACAATTAAATAATCAACATTGAGGGGTCCAAGTAAATGATTCTTATGTCTCAAATACCTTTGATATATGAAGAAAGATTTTTAAGTTTTTCTCAGCAATCAAGGCATCAACGAAAATATATATATATATATTGGCGTTGAGAAAAACTCAAACCTTACTAAATGAAAACTAAATACCACAGCCAATTACACTGTAATATCCACACACAGAGGAGTAATCATGCAATACTGGACTAACCATGGAGATTTGAGACATAAGTGTAGTAACAACAAAATATATTTACCTAATCCGACTTTAGTTATAGATTTAGGACATAAGTGTAGTAACAACGGTCTGTCTTAGAGGGAGCACCAAAAGATTGTAGGTCAGTCGGGCAGACCATTTTTCTGAGTAAGGGCTAATTAATTTGACTATACATCTGAAATAGCACCTTCTGAAGCTAGAGTGAACGAACTGAACCAATCCATTTGTATATCATACTTGTTAATTAGCCCACACTATCACCTTAGAGCTTAGGTCTGAGCTAGAAGCAAACTCATATTGGCAACCTTAGCACTAACTTGTAGTATTTTCATCAGGTTATAGTTCAAGTTTAATTTCCTTGACATGCCATATTCAACCTGCTGACACTATGGTTAAACTGAATGTGTCTAAAAGTTTATATACTTCTTTGATCTAGATTAGCAACAATGCAAGCTTAGCATAGATAGAAGAACCGAGAGGCTCTCAAATCGTATCTATCCCTTTTTGGAAAAAAGGAAGCCACCGAAGGACCGGTACTAAACACCTACCTATTCAAATTAAAAATGAAATCACCTATGCATTTCTATCTGACCTATGTCGCTCTAGAAATGAAAAATCACTCGGCTATTAATCTCCTTAATTTGCAGGTTGTCCTTGGACATGTCAAGAAGGTCCTTGAAATATAAGAAGCCGAAAAGTTGGTGGCCTTTATAGCAGCATTTTACAAAATCTACACACGATGCATACGTAACAATCAATTTACTATATGGTGGCTACTAAAGAAATTCAGCCATGACCAATCTGCAATAATACAAACTAAGCAGCAGCCTCAGCCAAATGTTTTGGAAATTTATAAGCACATGAACACCTCTTGAGTATAGAAGCAACCAGCTGACGGTACCTGGATCGAGAACCTCTATAAACTCTGTAAATGTTCAGAGATGTGTGTTTTCTGTCTTATTTTGTTTGGGTTGATCCTCTCAACCTAATTATGAAACTTGGTGATTCTGTTAAATTTCAATACAATTACCGTGGGGACTTCCCTCACGGTTTCACTGGCGGAGCTGCGTTACGGCCGACCTGGACCACGGCCCGCCCAGGTTTTTTGCAAAATAATTATTAACTAGTAGTATCATGTAAGACGGCCCAGCCCATCAACAATTTGCTTCCTCGCTCGACTCCTCCTATCCTCTCCCAGAGTCCCAGACTACAGTTTCTGCCTGCGACAAAACCATGGCCATTGAGATGGGCAGATGGCTAGGTCTAGAGATTTGGACATGATTTAGATAAGAAAATAAGGGGAAAAGGGAGAGTCGGTGGAGGGCATCAGCAAGCAGCAGCGCTAGCTGCCATTTGCAGCCAGGATCCAGCCACTGGGCATCGCTGCACGGGCACAGCGCATCGGGCCGGCAGCAAGTCCAAACAGCCGGCAACCGATTCCCGCGAATCGATCCCTATTTTTTCCAATTCCCCTGGCTAGCTACTTCTTCCTTCTTTCGCCTAACTAGTAATTGGGCACGTGCAATGCACGTGTAATATTAGAATATATTTTTATGTTAAATAAAAAAATTATGAAACAACAATAATAATTAAAAATGAAACATCTACAATATTACTTATAAGAAAATGGCAATTATAAAATATTGGAAAATGGATCTATTGGAGTATTATTTTGGGATTCGAGTAGCTAATCTAGCTCATCCATCTTAGTTGTAGGCCTTTTCTAAAAACATATAGTTGTTGGCTTGAAGTTCTCGGTCTTAGTGCTGGCGCTTTAAAATTTCATCTTTATTTTTTGTGTACCTCTCTCTTTCCGTCTGCCTCTTTCGCTCAGTTCGGATCTGCATATGGCATAATTTACCAATTTTTCACATAACAAACATTAACAATAATGACATACTGTAGCAATTGTTGCTAATCAACATGGTTTTGGACGTTGGTTATGTCCTGAAATGGAATGCGCTTGGAGGATGAAATGTGTATTTTTGCTTCTCGTGTCCCTAAATTGTGGCGGTAAAATAAACCGCAGTCATTTTGAGAACTTTTGTCCGTATAATACGTCGGGAAAACTCGAAATACGTCCATATAAGTAATAGTAGACTATGATATAGCTTTCCAACTTATTGGAAATATCTTCAGTTCTGATAAATAAACCTACATGTAGATGGTACATATTGTCATGTATTAAGGATAGTCTGCTCATATAAGCTCACGTTAGCATTAACTAAACAGAAAAATTTCTGCCATGTACTATAAATTTGAGGTTCAGTTAAACTTAAGAATCGATAATAACCTACCTATAGATGACTCATTTACTCACTCCTGAAACGTTCATTCAAACTTAAGGTTGTGAGAAAAGCCCTTTCTGAAATTATATTGCTATGCTTGTCAGAAAAGCTTTCAAGAACCAAAGAATCGATACCACGAACATGGCTAGCTGATCGATATGCCAAGAATTCATGCATGGTTTGATATATCATTCCTAACTACGTGTTGTCGAATCTGAAGCAATTAGTTATCTGCATTGTGGTTCAAAATGTGCAGAATTGCAACAAATATGTAAGCAATTATAAATAGGTTCGGATTATGCAGTTCAGATACCTGTTGTCAAATTTCAGCATGGAACCTGTTGTCGAGGACACAGCCATCTTGGAGGAGCAGTCCGCCGTCGATCTGGATGCAGGTGTCCGGAGGCGGCGTCCTCACGACGGACAGGGCGGCCGCGACAGGCGCGCTGGTGACGGGAGGCGGCGTCCTGGAACACGGCAACGTGTGGACAGCGCGGCGACGTGGAGGGAAGGCGGCGGCAGCCTCTGACGGCCGACGGGCAGGGCAGCCGCGAGGGGCGTGCTGGTGACGGGCGGGCGGCGACGTGGGGCAGGGTGGCAATGTGGACACGGGGCGACAGCGATGGGCATCTGCGTCCCGATGACGGCCGACCGGCAGGGCGGAAGCCGGCAGCGTGGAGGCAGGGAGCGCCGCCGAGGCTGCGAGGTGTGGCTTGCAGTACGACGGCGTGGACGGTGTACCTGATTAGCGTTCTGGCTGATGCGTTGCGTTCCACTCCGCTTTAGCGCTAATCACGGATGCGTTGTTAATCGTTGGATGTGTGGTTAGACGGTTACGATCTTTTGGATCTGTCACCTCTCTCCCTTTTTATATTAATGGTGATTTTTTAGTTGGCAATTTGATAGCATGGAAGATTGCACGGCACTCGACGCTGGCTGGTGCGAGCTCTCCCAGCACAGGAATGCAGGTGCGCGCGCTCTGTACTATGGAGCACAGCGAGACACCAATGTTGATCGACCTGCAGATTCCAATCCCGCAAGGATTCCCAGAGGCATGGAGACCAGATTTCAGCGTAAGGACTCCGACTTCAGGGATGCAATGGAGGAGCCCGAGATTGATTCCTGGGATGCCCAATCCATCCTGTAGATTGGCACTATATTGTCGACATTGGTGAGAAATCCGCATTTCAGGCTGCCCCCGTAACTGGATCCATTAGCGTCGATGAGGCCGTTCTCGATCAACGATGTGGTAGCAGCAGCAACACTGATGAATATCCGCAGAGGGCTGATCAATGTAGGCCCTCCTGCTCACGATTTGCGATCGCTGATAGAAGCAAGCTCGCTGCAGTAGGAAGAAAATGCAGAGAACTCAGAGCAGCAGCAGTGATCGGTTTTGCGCGGGAAGGAACGAATCCAAAGCTCAAAAGGAAAAAACCATGGCGTCATGGGCCTGGAGAGAACGTGATGTACGGAGGAGACGCCGGAAGAGGTGGGGATCGACTTTTTTGGGCAGATGTGGGAAGACAACCATACCCCTAGGGTTTCACCAACCACATCCCCACCCTCCTCTATCTTGGTCTGTATCCGGAAGGAGCTGGTGGACAGACGCTCCTTCCTCCTCGGAGACTGCATCCCCACACACCCCCGAGACAATCTACTCACTCCAATTCGCCGCATTGCCCTAGAAGAAGGGGTCTGGAACGCCAATCCCAGGCCTCTGAAGAAGCAGGTGGTGGAGCTGTGCACCATGGCTGAAAAGGGCAGAGGGGGAGGAAAGGGACGCGGCGGTGGTCGGAGCTTCTACCGCCCACAAGGTCAGTTTGATCCAAACTTCCAGCAGCAGCCGCAGTTCCCTCAGTTCCCTTCCTATGGTTTCGGCCCCTGGCAGCAGTTCCCACCCCAATTCCCAGGGCCATACTCCAATATGCCTCCTCCAGGGCCTTATCAGATGCAGTGGCAGGGGCAGCCGCCAGTTCCTCAGGGGAATTGGCAGAACAATATGCCCCCTCCAGCTGCTACTAGGCAGTGGAACAGCAACAACAACAACAGGGGTGCAAAACAGAATCAGAGGTATCAACCTAGGCAGAAGGAAACAGCAAAAATTGCTGATCCTGAATCTGGCAAATCCCTGGAAGGTGGATCTGTCTCCTCCATCTCCACTGGTGCTACCTCATCAGCTGGAGAAAAAGGGGAGGTTTATGCAGAGGTCATCTGCTACAACTGTGGAGAGCCTGGACATCACAAGTCTGGCTGTCAGGTTCCAAAGTTCTGCTTTATGTGTGACTCTGAAGAACATGAAGTAGATAACTGCCCAGTTAGAAAAGAGCCTCAACTGTTAGCAAAGCTTGTAGGCAGTGCAGCTCCTGGCCTGGGTTTCTACAGGGTGGAAATCCCCAACAGTACTGATATCTCACATGCCAGCAAGAATGTTGGGATTGTCTATGTTGATGCAGGGGAAGTATCCAAAGAGGAGCTGTACAAAGGACTAGCAACAATTTACAAGACAAAATGGCCTTGGCAGATAAGGCAGCTTGATGACTGGAACTTCCTAGTCAAGTTTCCACCACATATCAAAGTAGAGGAAGTAGCTGGTTACCCTTGCTTTGGGCTGCCAAAAGAAGGAGTATATGTAAAGGTGCATGTTTGGACAGGAGAGCTAGATTTCTATGCTGAACTCTAGGAGGTCTGGTTGCAAATCAGAGGCCTCAATCCACTATGGTGCAAGTGAAAAGTCCTCATGCAGTTTGTTACTGCTTTTGGTGTGCTTGTTGATGTGGATTGGATAAGTATGTTCAAGTGCTTCTATGAGATAGTGAGAGTGAAGATCAAATGTAGAGACCCCACCAAAATTCCCTCTGCCATAGTGTTTGAAGTACAGGGGCAACTATTCCAGATAGAGTTTGCTATAGAGGGCCAAAGCAGCAACAACACACTACATGAGCATACTGACAATAACACTCATCTTGACCCTGACCAGCATGATGACCAAGGGAATGGTGCCTCTGAAGGAGACCCCAAAACATCAGAAAAAGGGACAGAGATGAATACTGATAAACAGCCTCGAGGAGATAGGGGCCTACAAAAGAAAACGACTGGAGATGCCTCTGCTGGAAGACAAGGATCAGCCAGGAAGCTTTCTGAACATGTGAGGGAGATAGACTCAGCCTTTGTCCCCACTGAATTGCAAGATGTTGGCCCCGGTGGCTTGAGGCCTCTGGAAGATTCTGCCTTCAACAAAGTACTCCACTGGATAAATGAAGAAAAGAATGAAGACTCCTCATGTATCAACCTTCTGCAACAGATGGAACTAGCAAATGAAGAGGAATTCTTCTATGAAGATCCTGACAAAGAAGAAGAGGAAGCACCTGTACAGGCACCCAAACAAAAATGGGGGCCTGTCCAGGGAGCAAGACATAGCACCAGGCTCGCTGAGAAAGGTGTGAGCAAGACAGTACTGGAGATGGCTCAGGAAATATCAAAGAGTAAAGCTCTGGAAAGGCACATCCCTACATCCACCCTGTCAGGTATAACACAATCCAACCCTTTCCATGTGCTTTCTAGTTCCAAATTACATGAGATGGCAAAAACTGTGGGTGTTGTGCTACCTCGAGAATTAGACAATATTTCAGTCATTTCGGTACACTCTACTGTTTCTGAATCATACATGCCTAAAAATGATCAGGTAGGACCCTCTCATCTGAAGGATGATGGCCAGGTAGATGATCATGTAGAACCCTCTCATCTGCAGGATGATGGTCACATTGATGAACTTGATGAGGAGTTAGAATGGTCAGTGGTAGGTAAATACAAAAATAGGCGGGGAAAGCACCCCAAGACAGACAAATTTAAATGAATTGCTGTTTTTGGAACCCAAGAGGGGTCCAAGCCCCTGGCAGGAAAACTGCCATTATTGATTTGTTGAATAAGACTCATGCTAGTATGATAGGTTTCCAGGAAACTAAGAAAGAAAACTTTACTGATAGTTACGTGAAATCTCTAGTTGCAAATAGATTTTTCCAGTGGAACTTCCTCCCTGCTAATAGCTCTGCAGGAGGCATTTTAGTAGGGGTGGATCTAGATATCTTTGATGTCATTAGCTGGGACATCAGAGAGTTCTCAGTTTCTGTAGTTGTCAATATCAAGAAAATTAATACTTGTATTAGAATTGTGACTGTCTACGGCTCAACATATGAGGAGAAAAAGGATGATTTCCTTTCTGAACTTCACAACCTCCTCATAGACTATAGTGGGCACACCCTCATTGGGGGAGATTTTAATTTAGTTAGATTTCAGAGTGATAAGAGCAATGGTAATATAGATCATAGATGGAGTGACAAATTTAATGCCTAGGTGGAAATTTGGAGTCTAATGGAAGTCAAACTTAGTGGTAGAAAGTTTACCTGGGCCAATAACCAGGAAAACAACCTCATCATGTCAAACATTGATAGAGTCTTTTGCAATGTGGAGCTAGATGGGCTCTTTCCTCTAGCATCCATCCAATCCCTGCCCAGGCTAGGGAGTGACCACACCCCATTCTGTGGGAATCTGAGTGTGAGATCACACCCAAGCCACCCTTGTATAGGTTTGAAAAATGGTGGTTAATGAGAGAGGAATTCAAAAAGCTGGTGAGTGACAATTGGTCACTCCCCACTAAAGGAACATCCTCCATTGCGATTTGGCAGGAAAAAGTCAGAAGGTTTAGGAAAAACAGTAAAGGGTGGAGTAAGAACATTGAGGCCGAGCTTAGAAATCTAAAAAAAGACCTCATGGAAGAGTATGATACTCTAGATGTCAAAGCTGAAACAGAGGAGCTCTCTCCCACAGAACATGCTAGATTAAAACAGATTTATGCTGAAATGAATAGCCTCTGGCTCAAAGAAGAGATAAAAGCCAAGCAAAGGTCTAGAGATAGGGATATCAAAGAAGGAGATAGGAATACTGCCTATTTTCATGCAGTAGCTAATCAAAGAAGAAGGAAAATGTTAGTTCACTCATTAGATGGCCCAGAAGGCCCAGTCACTGATGACAAGGGGATGCTTGAGCTAGCTAAATCCTTTTACAAAGACCTCTTCAAAAAAGAATAAGACCCTGGCTTCCACCTCCAGGCTGATTTCTTCTCTCAAGAAGAGAAAATCACTGACCCACAAAATGAGATTTTAGGAAAACCTTTCTCTGAAGCAGAGATCAAGGAGGCTGTTTTTGGCTCTTACTCAGATGGAGCCCAGGGCTAGATGGCCTCCCTTTCCTCTTTTACCAGAAATTCTGGGATGTGGTTAAAGGAGATTTACTTGCCATGTTTAATGATTTTCATAATGGATCTTTAGATCTATTTAGATTAAATTTTGCTGTCCTCACTCTTATCCCAAAAGAGGAAGGGGCAAGTAGTATGAAAAAGTTTAGACCCATTAGCTTACTTAACTGAGTTTTAAGATCTTCACTAAGGTCCTGACCAATAGATTGGCCCAGATTATGGGTTCTATCACTGCTGTTAATCAATCGGCCTTTATCAAAGGAAGATTAATCCTGGAAAGTATAGTCACAGCACATGAAACACTGCACTCTGTTATGCAAGAAAAGCAAGAAGGGCTTGTCCTCAAACTAGATTATGAGAAAGCTTTCGACAAAGTAAGCATAGATTTCCTCTTAGATATGCTAAGGAAAAGGGGCTTCAGTCAAAAGTTCATCTCCTTAGTTAAAATGGTGGTTCAAGGAGGCTCTATAGGAGTTAAACTGAATCATACCCTAGGAAATTTCTTCACAACTGGGAAAGGGCTGAGACAGGGAGACCCCCTCTCTCCCCTGCTCTTCAACCTGGTAGTAGACGTCTTGACTAGAACGCTGATCAAGGCAGCAAATGCAAATCTGATCAAAGGGCTTTGCTCTGATCTTTTTCCTGGTGGTGTCATCTGCCTTCAGTATGCAGATGACACCATCCTTTTCTCTGCCAAAGATAGTACCCTAGCCACAAACCTGAAGTGGGTGCTAACTTGTTTTGAACAAGTCTCTGGTATGAGAATCAATTACTCAAAAAGTGAGCTGATAACTTTAGGAATGGAACCTGAAGAAACTGAAACCTTTGCCAACATTCTAGGATGTGTGGTTGGGAAATTCCCAATTAAATACCTGGGAATTCCCTTACATCATGAAAAACTTAGAAGGGAGGACATTCAGCCTCTCATTGATAAAATCCTGAAAAGGATTGTTGGATGGAGAGGAAAATTGCTCTCTTATGCAGCTAGGGTTACTCTGATTAAAGCCTGCCTGGCAAGTATCCCCATTTACTTGCTGTCTTTCTTCAAGTCCTCCAAGTGGGCACTAGATTTAATCAACACCCAGATGGCTAATTGCCCGTGGAATGATTTTGAAGGCCACAGGAAGCTACACTTAGCAAACTGGAAATTGATTTGCAAAAAGAAAGATTTTGGTGGGTTAGGTATCCCAGACTTAGCCGATGTTAACCTCTGCCTACTAGGTTCTTGGCTTAAGCGATATATTCAAGATGAAGGAAAGCTCTGGACAAACATGGTAGATGTCAAATACCAAACTAATAACCCCAACATGTTCTGTAGCAAAACCCTAGGGTCCTCTCATTTTTGGAAAGGGTTCATGTGGGCGGTAAAAAGTGTAGAATTTGGATACAGATGGAAAGTAGGAAATGGGGAAAAGGTGAGATTCTGGGAGGACACCTGGTGTGGGACTGATGCATGTAAACTGCATACATGAACTTTGCACTATATCACTCATATTCCAATCATATTTGCATCATATAAGGGTTATATCACTATTATATAATGATTTTTGGGAATAAAATATTTATTTCCTATTTTTATGGAATTAACCCTGCGCAGGCAGAAAACCCTATTTTTTTCTTTTAAGTTTCAGGGACCCAAACGACGTCCAAATAACTTAGAAAAATAAAGGCGTCAATATTTTGGAAGGAGGAAGACTTGGGAGCGAAGGAAGCAAGCAAACGGAGGCCGGAAGCCCAAAAGAGGGGGCCCACGCAGCCTCTGTACCTGGCCACGTGGGGCCCACCCTTTTGGCCCTCGAGGCTCCGCTGCCGTCGATCTTTTCTCCACCGACATACTCTTGACCTAAAAACGCCTATAAAATAAGTCCCACGGCGTTCTCGAAAACAAGCGCCGCCACACGACAGAAACACGAAAACATATATCTGGAGCTGCAGATTAGAGGGGGAAAACTCCGGCGGGGCGATGCCGGCGTGGTCTCCATCTTCTCCATCAACATCTCCACCGTCTCCATGATGAAGAGGGAGTAGTCCACCTCTGGACTATGGGTTTGTGGAAGTAACTTATATATCTCTCCTCTCTTTGAGCTTCACTAATTAGTACCGTATGAGCTGCTGAACATGATTACGGTCATCGTTGTAATTCCTATGTGGTGGATCTTTTTGTGAGTTAATATATGTTTGAGATTGCAATGTTTGTTTCAGTTATGAAAATAGATGCATATTATGTACCCGTTCTTGTCTACTTGTTATGATCAAGCATGTTTATGAGAGCGTGTGTGGGGTGATGTGTGCATTAGTTGGAGTAACGGGGTGGTGAGTGCGGTAAGTTTACCACTGTAATATCGTGATCCACTTGGGTGTTTTACCTTACTTTGTTACCTCACTAGGGATAAACAAAAATACCATGCTACAAGGGTTGTGGGTGACTTGCCACTTCTCCGTGACTAGATCTAGCATGTTCTTATTTTAACTTCATGTCATGATACTTAAGGCTATACTCTGAGTTATCTTAATTACTAAGGTGTATGATTTAGTTCGCATCTTGGTGGAGTATAAGTGAGATTAATAACCAAAAGATCTCTATGTTAGGACGTGATGCCCATATAATTAGTAACTTGATATCAAACCCTGTGTTGCAATCTCATATGTCAACTCTATGTGTCCATTGTCTGCCACTTTATTAAAGAGAGAGTGCATTTGTGAAACCATGAACCCCGGTCCATTTTTAATCATAAGAAACACCTTTCCAACAACTTTTACCACTTTTCCATTTTCTGCAATTATTAAATCCGAAAATACAAAAACACTTTTACAACTTGCATTCATCATAAAAAACCAAAAATATCATTCATCATTGTTATCATCATCCTTGCACATTTATTCACCACCATCGCATATTTATTTCTTGTTTGCATTGCATAATTATCTTGATATCATTCTTACACCTTGTGCTTGACAAACACAGGTGAGGTTGAGGACCAAAACATTTAACTCTGTTTTGTAGGTGACAAAAAGAAGGATAAGGAGATAAACTTTTCACTACTGATTCCCCGAGAGTTCGATAATAAACCCTCGAGTCACCCTCGTGGGGAAAACACGTCTTCCACTTACTACACACTCTGCACTTGGAGTCTCAACCTAACCCATTTACTTTTGACGCAGGTAACTATGCACCGGAGATCAAACCGTTTTCTGGAGCTATAGATCAACCTCTTCAAGGGTCATCAAGACTGTTTTCTGGCGCCGTTGCCGGGAATCATAGCTGCGAAGGTTTATCCAAGCAGATCACAACAAAGTCAACGTCACCAACTTGTGCTAACACCTAAGCTTGGGGAGGTTGCACCTACGCGAGCATCATCTTATCCATCTTTACCTTCAAAGCAAAATTATTTGTTTTGTCATTATCTTGCATTGTAATTCGGTTTGCATTTGTGAGACTCATTTTATTTTCAGTTTTGCATAAAAAATAAAAAAATACATAAAAATTTGCATAATGGAAAAGAGACCTTTTGGCCTTTTATTGTTAAGAACTTTCCTCAAATATGAATATCCCTGTTGAGAAATGTGTGGTAGATCCTAATATCATGAAAGCTATTTATGAATATTGTTTTTATGGGAAACCAAAAGAAGATCCTATACTCCATCTTAAGAAGTTTGATGAAAGGTGCAAAATGTTAAATTTGAGCCATGCTAGTGTCAAAATTAAGCTTTTTCCTTACTCTAGGTGGAAAAGCCTTAGATTGGATATTAAATGGCCACCTGGAAATTTTAGCACTTGGTTTAACTTGAAAGCGGCTTTCATTGAAAGATTTTGTTCCACTGAAAAGATTTATAATCTTAGACAAGTTCTTATCACCTTTAAACAAGAAGAGGATGAACCTCTAGTGAAAACATGGGAAAGATTTAAGGCATAGCTTTTGGATGGAACATGGTCTTAGGGATTGGATGCTCATGCATGTTTTTATAGAGGATTGTCTGAAACTCTAGTCTTTTTGGATAATGAATGTGAGGACTCTTTATGAATACTGCTGCAACTGACACCACTATTTACTTGATGGCTTGCTTTTGGAAGTAAGAATTAAAGAAAGTTTAGAAAAAGCCCAAGTACCTGAAGATGTGTTTGATGACCGTTATGAAATATTCAACCTTTACAATAGGGAAAAGAAAGTTGAGAAGTTAAAATGCTTAGTGAAGTCAAGGATCCTTTGCTTGACTTAGAAAATTGTAGCTTGCATGAATTAATCTCTATCTTACAAAAGTTTGCAAGTGATCCTTCCATCAACACTAATCAAGCTGGTTTGGTTCTATATTGCTAATCATGTCTTGAAAGAGAAAATTGCTAGGTACAACCAAGAGGCCATGATACCACCTAAGCTTGGGGATATATGGATTCCCAAGGTACTAGTAACTATTGGAAAAGAGACACATCATGCCATACTTGATCTAGGATCTAGTGTCTCTGTGTCTAAAGAACTATATGAAGTACTTGAATTGAAAAATCTTGAAAAATGCTCTATTGAACTTGCACTTGCTGATGATTCCATTAAACATGCTTTAGGGAAAGTAAGTGATGTTATGGTAGAGTTACATATGACTTTTGTGCCTGTGGATTTTCTAATCATGGACATGGGGAATAAAACCTCTAGTCCTATTATTCTTGGAAGACCTTTTCTTCGTACTACAGGTGCCATCATTGATTCAAAGAAGGGAACGTGAAGTTTCAGTTTCCACACAAGAAGTGCATGGAACACTTCCCAAAAGAGGGGAACATCAAAGTTCAAGCTCCCTCATGAGCTTCATCTTCAATAAACAACAAGTAAGAAGCCTAGCTATATGGCTATAAAGAAAGCGCTTTGCGGGAGGCAACCCGGTTATTTTTATGTGTGATTTTCTTTGTGTCCTCTTGCTGTATCAAGAGAGTTTGTTTTTAGTTTAGTTTCTGGAATTTTTAATAAAGTGCCAAGTTTTACCCATTTTGGTTTGAAAAGTTGCTTATAGCGTTCGGAGATTTTATTCCTGCACGAATCTGTGCACGGTATGATTTTTAATTCTTATTCTGTAACTCCGAATGAGCTCATATTTGAACTGTAGTTGCAACTTTTCATCCTCTGTATGCATGAATTTTTCGGAATTTTTCGGCAAAGTTTGGTAGGGTAGAAAAATACGTTTTGCTGCTGCTGTTTTTCTGGACAGATTCTGTCCCATTTTGTTTTATGCATGTTTGAACTTTTATCTTGAATCTTTTTGATTCAATTGAGTTTATGAGTAGGCATACAACATTATATACTTTCTGGACATTCATATGAATTTTTGTTTAAGGATTATATGCAGCAAGAAACCTATTTGTTTATCACTACTAATGCACCCCACAGAAAAGAAAATGGGAGAAACGGTGTTTTGAAGTTTTTTCACAGGGATTGGAGGAGATGCACCAAGAGCTATCCAAGGATGGTGAAGACCATAAGCTTGGGGATGTGAAGACAACCCCACTGGACCTACACACTCTCGGTTTGCACACGTCTAACTTCTGTTTTTCGATCGAAACACTTTATCGCATAAACTTGGAGCGTTTTTTGTTTGTTTTTGTTTGATTGTTATTTTGTGAGACCACCACACTATCATTTATATGAGAAAGAGCTACTGGAAATATGGGTTGAAATATGTTGGATGCTTTTATGATTGGGAAAAGGGATGTTTGAGTTGATTTTTAATGATACATATAGTTGCATGATTCATGAGCTTGTTTATGAGTAATAATTTGCAAATGCTTTATCAAGAGCTATCACTTATTCATGTTTTGATGCTGAAGTTATTTTACTTGTTTAACATGGATTAGTTAGTTCTATGGACACTCATGCATGCATCTAGATGGTCAACTTTCTCCCTCTTGCTAGCCCAAAATTCCAACAAGTAAAAACTTGTTTCCAACACCTTCAACCAAAGTTATTCCAGTGAGTCCACCATATCTACCTATGGCTTTATGCTATTCCGAGTATGTTTATCATGATATTTGTGTTATCTATACCTCTGAATGAAAATGTTTATGTTATTGATTGTTATGGGAAAAGTTGGTTATATAGCTCTCACGAACTTGATGCACAATTTACTTTATTGCATAAATAAAACATGACCCATTGTGATTAAGATTATGATGCTAGTGGCTTGATAAATGTCCGAGGTTGGGAGTTAGCCCATATGTGCTGTCACATGCAAAGCTTTCAACATGCTCCTTCATCTCATTTAGTTGATATCATGTACTTTTGTTTATGGATGCCTATCATGGTGAAATGAGGTGGAAATGAAGTAGTTTAAATGAGTTTGTATAAATGGTTAGAGAGACGCCTGGGCCGCTAATCTAAGCCATGCATCATTCATGGTGGAAATTTACTTACATGCTATGGTGAACCGTCTGTGATGCACCTTATAATAAAAAGCTATTCCAATGGTAAATAAAAAGGGTGTTGAGGTTGTTCATCTTGTTTGTTTGTCTTGTCATTTTGATATGGGCTTGTTCCATATCCTGGGACAAGAGGTACCCCAGTTGACGCTCTTGATGATACTATTATTACTTACAATGATATATAACTTGAACTTGCTTTGTTTCCTAAGTTGAGTAACTCATGGTGTAGGTACTTGTATTCAAGGGGCATGAGACACCTAACCTTTACTTTATCAAGCACACTACTCATATTTGCTTTCACATTAAACTTAATCATTCAAGATGCTATGATAGGGGTAATGAGAGCTTGACACCAAGAATTCCACATTGCAATCATTAACTTAAGTAGAAGAGTTTGGAAGTTAGATGAAACTTATGCATGCTTTACCTCTACTCACATATACATCTTTCCAAAGTGTCCACCTTTTATATTCAGATTTTCATCTACACTCTATGACCAATGTAGGATGTTCTTACTTATCATTATGCATACATGTGGTCCATATTACTATCTTCTATGTTACACTTTGTGAACTATCATTGAACATCCTTGCTTGAATACTTGATATCACTTCATAAACTATTTGCATATTGCTACTCCTTTGAAGAATGAATCATTTGACTCTATGTAGCAGTAGCAATCATCTTTGATATCCATTGTTAGTGCTATATTGCAAAGCCCATGTTAGTTTTATCACCTTCATACTCGAGGACGAGTATTGGTTAAGCTTGGGGATGTTGATGCATGTAAAATGCATACATGAACTTTGCACTATATCACTCATATTCCAATCATATTTGCATCATATAAGGGTTATATCACTGTTATATAATGATTTTTGGGAATAAAATATTTTCCTATTTTTATGGAATTAACCCTGCGCAGGCAGAAAACCCTATTTTTTCCTTTTAAGTTTCAGGGACCCAAACGACGTCCAAATAACTTGGAAAAATACATGCGTCAATATTTTGGAAGGAGGAAGACTTGGGAGCGAAGGAAGCAAGCAAACGGAGGCCGGAAGCCCAAAAGAGGGGGCCCACGCGACCTCTGTACCTGACCGCGTGGGCCCACCCTTTTGGCCCTCGAGGCTCCACCGCCGTCGATCTTTTCTCCACCGACATACTCTTGACCTAAAAACGCCTATAAAAGAAGTCCCACGGCGTTCTAAAACAAGCGCCGCCACACGACAGAAACACGAAAACAGAGATCTGGAGCTGCAGATTGGAGGGGGAAAACTCCGGCGGGGCGCTGCCAGCGTGGTCTCCATCTTCTCCATCGACATCTCCACCGTCTCCATGATGAAGAGGGAGTAGTCCACCTCTGGACTATGGGTTTGTGAAGTAACTTATGTATCTCTCCTCTCTTTGAGCTTCACTAATTAGTACCGTATGAGCTGCTGAACATGATTACGGTCATCGTTGTAATTCCTATGTGGTGGATCTTTTTGTGAGTTAATATATGTTTGAGATTGCAATGTTTGATTCAGTTATGAACATAGATGCATATTATGTACCCCGTTCTTGTCTACTTGTTATGATCAAGCATGTTTATGAGAGCGTGTGTGGGGTGATGTGTGCATTAGTTGGAGTAACGGGGGGTGGTGAGTGCGGTAAGTTTTCCATTTTCTGCAATTATTAAATCTGAAAATACAAAAACACTCTACAACTTGCATTCGTCATAAAAAAAACCAAAAATATCATTCATCATTGTTATCATCATCCTTGCACATTTATTCACCACCATCGCATATTTATTTCTTGTTTGCATTGCATAATTATCTTGATATCATTTTTACACCTTGTGCTTGACAAACACAGGTGAGGTTGAGGACCAAAACATTTAACTCTGTTTTGTAGGTGACCAAAAAGAAGGATAAGGAGATAAACTTTTCACTACTGATTCCCCGAGAGTTCGATATTAAACCCTCACGTCACCCTCGTGGGGAAAACACGTCTTCCACTTACTACACACTCTGCACTTGGAGTCTCAACCTAACCCATTTACTTTTGACGCAGGTAACTACGCACCGGAGATCAAACCGTTTTCTAGAGCTGTAGATCAACCTCTTCAAGGGCCATCAGGGACCTCCCCCCTCTCTGTTCAATTCTTTGATGTCTATGTTCTATGCAATGAACAAGGTAAAACTGTCAGGCAAATCTGGGATGGCTCCCAGCTTAAGCTGACCTTTAGGAGGAATTTTAACAACAATTTGATGCATAAATGGTATGAGATCGAGGGCATTGCATCCTCCTTGGTGCTGACAAATGAGGATGATGCCCTTGTCTGGAAATATAGTGATAAAGGATTGTATAGCACCTCCTCCTTCTATGCCATTATCAATTTTGGTGGGGTTCAACCCATGTATATCCCTGTAGTGTGGAAACTACATGTCCCCCCCAGAATCATATTTTCATGTGGCTTCTATCCCATAACAAGCTCATGACAAGAGATAACCTCAAAAAGAGAAACATGAACAAACCCGAATGCTGCATTTTCTGTTCTGAGCAAGAGACTATTCATCACTTGTTCTTTGAATGCATAGTAGCTAAGCAGATCTGGCCAGTAGTCTGTGATTTCTTCGGTAAGAATCTAGGGTCAGATTTTTTTCTCATTAGCTAGGTATTGGATAGCCAATAAAAACAATGCAGTGTTAAATTATGTTTGTTCTGTTGTTCTCTGGAGCTTGTGGAAACACAGGAATAGTCTAATTTTTTATGGTACCCCTGGATTGATACTCAGCGGGTGTGGACACTGATTCTGGCCTCCTTGAAGAGATGGAGATTAATCTTCAAGGAACAGATGCTGCCGGCGGTGGAAAGTCTCTATGCAAGAATCACGGCCCTGTTGAGATCCCCTCCCCTCCTATCAAGTGGCTAAAGAACAACCTGCTGAATCCCCCGAGGTTGCTGCCCTCAGATGGAGAAGAAAGTGATACCCCCAGATCACCTGACATGAAGAAGCAGGCGAGGGCGTCTACCTGGCTCACTCCCACTTCGACACTGGACATGGAGGCGAACTGATGGAGGTGTGGGCTCGTTAGTTTTTTCGCTTGTCACTTTGCCACTCAGAAGCAGGAGAGAAAAAGACTTATGTTTTGTAATAAGTAGTTTCCCTCGATTATTAGAACTGCTAGGGTAGAAAAAAGCTTTTGCTGAAAAGCTTTCTGAACTTTATCTCGTTCTTTGCCTTGTAAGACCCAGCTCAGGGTTTCGTTGAGTTTTATCAATGGAACCGGGGATGGACTCCCTTTTATTCTAAAAAAGATTGCACGGCGCTGGGAAAGGCAACTGAGAAAATAATTGATTTTTTCTTGAAAAGAAAGAAGATGTCTCATTAGTGAAAATCAGAATTTTTTTGTGTTTTCTCATCTCCTGGCCCGCCCAAGAATTTGTTTCGAGCTCCGCCACTGCACGGTTTCATTGTAAAAAAGAGTATAGAAGCAACCAGCCAGAAACCTCGATCGAGAAAGTGTGTCCCTGTCATCCCTGTAGATGGTAACGACTAAAAATGTTCAGATATGAATAATGTGAATTCCGCATGTATATTACCCACTCTATAGTACTTCTGAATGTCTAATCTGATGCAATCGCTTATCTGCATTGTGATTCAAAATGTGCAGATATGTATCAATATAAAATAGGTCCGGATTAAGCAATTGAGGCACCTGTTGTCAAATTTCTGCGGCGAACCTGCAGTCGAGGAGCCCGCCTCCTTGGAGCAGTCCGCCGTCTAGCTGGATGCAGGTGACTGGATACAGCGCCCTCACGAAGGGTAAGGGAAGGGGGACTGCTACGGGCGGCGGCGTCCTGACGACGGGCAGGTCGGCCGCTACGGGCGGCGGAGTCCTGGAACATGGCAAGGGGCAGCGCGGCAGCCTCCTCATGACGGGCAGGGCGGCGGCGTACGGGAACAGGCGACGTGGGGACAGGGCTGCGCGGCGGCGTGGAGGCAGGGCTACGCGGTGAAGGCAGGGAGTGGTGAGCATGCGACGTCCTCCGACGGCAGTGCGGCGGCGTGGTGTTCGTGTGTTCCTGGCAGTGACGACGTCGTGGGCAGATGCGTTATTTTTTCAACCACGGGTGTTGTTGCGCTGCTCCGCCCGCAAATCACGTTTGCAATGTGAATCATTGGATTAGGAGTTAAACGTCCACGATTTGTTGGATCTGCCACCTCTCTCCATTTTTATATTAGTGGTGATAATGGCTCTTCTGTGCAGTTAAACAACTTTGTTTATTCTTGGGTGAATGTTGCATCGATTATATTTTAATATGTCGTAATATCTACTGGCACTCGTTTTATTTCAAAAAAAATAGAATATTATTACTCATATTTATTTGTAAATGATAGGTGTGGCATTTATAGAATAAAAAGAAAATATATAAAAAGCCTAGCTTTTCCAAAGAAAAACTCTCAGCCAAAAAAGAAACTACAATTCAGACACACACAAAAAATCCTTGGGAAAGATATTTTACTCACCTCCATGCCACCCGAATTCGACACGACTCCGCAGACCTCCAAAGTATCTTACCAAAAGCAGTGGCGTTAAAAAATATAGGGGTAGGGTAGCACTCCGGACATGCCATCGGGCATCGCCACGTGACGACGTTGAAGGAGGTAACCAGAAATGTCAGCCTCCAACTCCAAACTCAGTTGTCACCAACAAAGACTATTGTTTGCACGCACTTTTGAACAACCTCATGAGGTCCGCTTCGACGATGGACGGGTGTTGTTGCAATGGCATAACGAGGACACAACTCCAATACCAGGATATCGCCGCCACACGGACTACAACCCAAGTTACCAACACATTATAGAACACCACATTTGGACAAGATATGGAACACTTCCATTTATCGCCGTTATCATCTTCGTCGGAGGCAAAACTTCGACTGACCGAAAAACCTAATCTACCTATGCCCTAACTTAAAGTTACATTGATCCACACACACGACTTTCGCACGATGCTTTTTCAGCCTATTTTAATGTCTAAATTTTAGTGCATCTGGATTTGAATATTTTGAAAATAAGGATTTGTAAAGTTGTTGAATTGTATTTGACACAAACCTAAAAAAATGAAATGTTTTGATTTGATTTGATTTGCATGTCAAATGGACTTTGAATGATAAAAGAAGAGATATATGAATAAACAGTTTAAGAGACTAAGTTTAGAGAGTTTGACTGTGCACACAGCTTCTAGAGTTTCTAAAATATGGTGTACTGTAGAACTTTTCGAGTGAAAAATCAGCGAGTCTGCTAGAGATGCTCTAACATATCACAGTAAATTTTTGTAGGGTGAATGTAAACGAATTTTAGAGTCTAAAAATTAACGGAGTCCCCTAGAGATGCTCTCTTTTTTCGACTGAAGGAGCTCCGCCCCCAATTTCATTGCAAGCAAAGAAACCCATCATACATCAGCCCAGAAAGGACTGTTTTGTTGTTTTTGTCGAAACCAGAACCAAGACTGAAAACACTACACTACTACCAGGACAAACTAACTTCTCAACCTCTCAAAACCTGCGGCAATGAGAATACGACAGATGAAACAATGAGAATATGCGATGAAACCCTCGTTTAAAAAAGAATATGTGATGAAACATGATCCAAGAAGATGCTAACAATGCCATCACCGCATGCACTTGCAACATACTTTACTGTGCGTCTGTCAAAAACTTAAGATCAGGTCTCAACAACTCTTTTGTCTTTCGGTCCATTCATTCATAGGTGTGGTAACTATGTAAAAAGCATCTAACAAGTTCACCGGCACAAAAACAACTGAGTTCTGAAGCGCTCGTAAGGGTTCAGAGAGAGATGGAGCTAGGCCTCTATGGGCAGGTTCTTCTTGTGTCTACTGAGCTTCAGCCGTGGTGTCGCATCAGCCTTGACCGTGGCCAGCTTGTCTTCTTCGCTGCTAGCCGGCGTTGTTGCCGTAGTGGGAGCAGCGTCCTTGGTGCTGCAGATCTGCGGTTTCACGCTGCCACCGAGGGGGAACAGCCTGCTCTTGCCGACGCTCCTGCTGCGGCCCAGCCTATCTATCTCCTCCCTCATGGTGGAGCACTCCTTCTCCAGCTCAGCCACCCGCTGCTTCATGCCGTCCATGCCCTCGCGCAGAGACTGGTTCTCCCTGGCAGCCAGTGGCCAGCCGACGCCACGATGTTGTTCACCAGAGATGGGCAGGCCAAGCTGCCTTGAGCCACCCTCGAGGTTCTCGGAGATCATGAGGCACTCGGCGATGGAGCTGCGAAGCTGGAGTTGCTCGAAGAAGAGTACCTGCACAATGACCCGCAGAGGGAGACGCTCATTCTGCGCCGCATGGGTGCAAGCCTCCAGGGAGAGTTTTTGGCAGTCCATCACACGGCAGAGTTCTTCCTTCTCTGATTCCGGGAGATGGGGATGCGCCTACGTACAGAAGTGAAAACGAAACATAAACATCAGCAAGGTGAACTTACGATGCAACATCAAACATTACTGCTATATATTGCTTTCAGTTGCACGGAAGCTTTATTCATGGAAGGTAGAAGAAATCATTGTAAGCAGTAAACCCCATGTTCATGCAACCAATGATGTTTCTGAACCCATCGGCTATTTCTTAAGAACACCTGTTTATCCCGTGGTGCAAGCTGGGATGATAAAAAAACTATACTATCTAGTTCTGCCGAGAAAGGATTTTGGAACTACAAACAGAACATCTATCAACCAGTCCTTTCCAATGTAACTCGACAAGAAGTTACAAGGGTAGGAAGAACTTCACGTACAAGTGTGTTATTATTGTACATGAAAACAAGAATAAGAAATACAAAAGTGTTACCTTTAGATAGATGTCAACAGCACGATAAAGTCCATCATCTATTGGCCGAGCATATTCTGGTATGGCGGCAGCCAAAGACCGAAACTTTGGCAACTTTAGGTTGGCATCTGGTGCAACTTCAGCTAGGTAGCCATCAATCAACTTAGCAACCATAGTTATCGGCAGTAGAGATGGAGAAGCTAATAGCTGTCCATCATCACCAAGGCCAGGGGAAGCTCCACCAGTTTCTTGATCCATTGCCAAGAAGTGGTCAAGAATCCTATGGACGCAATCCACATCATAGAGCGCTTCAATAGATTCAGACATGTTCGTTATCAGAAGATCTTCCAGAGTGGCCTTGTCAAGCTGCAAGCCTATCCGTCGCTCCAAGTTGGACACACAGGAGGAGCTGGCTTTAAGAATGATCGCTGTGCGCAGAAGGCCGAACAACAGCTTGCAAGACGTAACACCCCTTTGGAAAGGCAACAGCCTATCGATCTCCTCAAGAAGATACTTTTGCTCCTCTTCAGAAGGCATGGCTGTTAAAGTTGTGACTGAAAGACAGCTGCTGACATCGCTAATGCTTTTACGTCGATTTAGACCAGGTAAACGCCTCTTGGCATAATGGTTAAGGGATCCAACGATAATGTCCTGATTGACACCTCGGTATTCCATGGCTGAGATTACCTTCTTGTACAATGGAAGACTTAAGCATGAAACATCATCATACCACCAATCTGAACTGCAATTTCGTGGCCTAGCTCCAGTGCTAATACCATTCCACAAGAAACTCCCTCCGGGACTCTGCGTGGGACCACCATACTGGACGACTGGCCAGCCAAATACATCGGGGTCAGTACATGATTTAGTTGCAACCGAGTCGATGCACCTCTTTACAACTTGCAATTTTTCAGCAAGATCAATGACGCTGTCGCAAGTATGAAGTGCCTTGATTGAATCTTTCCAGCTTTTGAGGACTGTCTGGGTAAGGAAGTTCTCAGTCTGCGCAGTCAAGTTCCCCTCAGCAATATCTTCAGTCATCTTGAGATACTCAGCAATGCAGCGAAGGTGCACAACATTGGAGGAAGTCAATTCAAACTTCACACCATAGCAGAACCTAGCAGCTAGCTCAAAAGCCTTTTCTCCACCAGGAATATCAGATAGATCAATGGCCCAACTATCTTCTCCCTTCTCAAGTTTCTCTCTGATGAGACGTTCCAGAAGGCCACTTTTTGATAATAGAGGAAACTGCAAAACAGAGATGCATTGCTACAAATTAATTTCCTTCGTCCTTCGCATGTATGTACATCTAATTTCTGTCAGTACAAGAAGTTACCTAGAATCAGAGAGTAAAAGGTGCACGGTGCTACCAAAATAATACGTGAAGCACATGAATGCTTTAGTGAACCTATTAGTCAATATTTACCTTGTGGAGATGAAAAGATTGCTCAGTAACTACCACAGTTATGTCACTAGGAAGACCAGTAGTGCAATACCTACATAACGAACATACTTCCATTAGTAATTATAGTTTGAGTAATATATTGTGCTTAGTGCTTACACAACTAAAACTGCAGAAGATGGAAGTACATGAATATAAGTACGTAAATTATTTCAGCAAAACCACATGAGATAGTTTTCAGATGATTTTAGTTTCTTGTACACAAATGTGAAGAGCTTGAATGAGCTGATTCAGCTCCGCCATCTGTTCTAACGTTGAACATGAGCTTAATCTCGATTTAGCAATTGTATCTCACTTGGGTGGGGGAGTAGATGTACAAAGCCACCACACTTCAAGTCCCCATAGGCTCAGATGTGGGTCCCATTTCATTCAACTATTTGACCATGTAATTCTGTTACATGTTCCAACATTTTTGTTTCTGCGAAAAAATGATATACTTTGGTTCTTTTTAAGCTTATCTAGGGAGTGCAGTTAATCTTAATGCACTACATAGCCCAGCTGAATATCAACATACTACCACATGAGCCCTACCTGACTTCGTTAAGATGGAAAAACTTAGGAGAACGGGTCGATGTGTTATCACGGCCAGCTTCAAGATATGTTAATGTGCTTGATTTCCTATACTAAACATGTTTGAACTTTATATGCACAAATATCAAATGTCAAAACAAAAAAAAACGGATTTTACCAACAGAGATAGAGGGCTATAAATACTGAAAATATTGTTCAACAATAGAGTTGCAGCAAGCCAGAAACACTATGGAAAGTTTGGGACACGACAAGCATGTATGACTATTTGACTCAATGGTAAGTGTTGAGCAAGTGATATGGTTAATAAAGATGGCTCCTAAGAAAGTTTAGAATTTAGGATAAAAGAGATAGCATAAGAGATTAGCTATAACCCTTTAACTGTGACAAAACAAATCTCAAGTTTCAGATTTGCAGTACCGTATTTGCATACTCGAGGACCAGTATCTGACAATGTACTGCTCACCATAATTGTGATGAGGGAACATGATTTGGAGAAATATATAGGACCCATATAGTGCTCAGCATGTGCAGCACCAACAAGTACCAAGCATAAGATTTATCGGGCCCAAAAGTCAGGCAAGCAATAATTCTCACAGAAGGGGGGAATAAATACTGATCCAGGACAGACATTCTGCACTGTGAACACTCTATTTACCAACCAATGATTTGACCTCAATAACTACCAAAATTGGTAGCTTCCATTTTTCCACAAATAGATGAAGTCCTTTAACATGGCATGAGCATAGAAAGCATCGAAATGACAATCTTAGCCGAACAATCTTAACAGGCTGTATGGAGATAATTGGTCATGAGTCATTCTAGAAAGCTGTGTCAGCTTAAAAACAAAAAATGGTTGTAGTTTTCATAGCATCCACGTTTTGGTTAAATCCCTCCATCCAGCAGGAGTTGGTTAGCATATTATAATCAGCGCCCCAGACGAAGCCAAGAAGATGAGGTTTGGCCATGGGTGGACGGGAGCTTGTAGTACATATGGCACCTAATCAATTATTTTCCACCCTCTGAAAGAATTTATGGCACATTCCTACCCGATCGTGCCCAGACAAACACTTAAAACAATAATCATGGCAGCAATTACAAGCAAAGCAAGCATTGGAAACACTGGACAAACTGGAAAGTGAAGCAACTCTTGGCTAGCACGAGGAACTACACAGAATAGACATGGAATGCTTGGTGAAACAGAGGAAGATAGGGGCTGTTCATACCAGTCCTGGCCCTGCTTCCTGAACACATCAGGCCTCGATCCCAGCTTCAGACAGGCCATGCTAGCGCTCCCAGTTTCCAGTGGAGGCCACACGGCATCAACGGGCCAGCCGGTTCCTTGGGATCAAAGGCAGAGCTTCTCGGGCTGGCACCCCTAGACCCAAATCCTCGAGAAAGCAACACAAGAGAAGCAACTTTCCCCACACACAGAACCTCAATCTAGTCTAAGATCACCCAGGCGGCCATCACGATGTGGGAGCCGAAGAGCATCCAGATTACGCGGAGCGCCGACACGAGGTTGCACATCTAGCGCGGGCGAGGAGATTCCGCCGATCCGCGGCACGTCGAAGAAAGAAGGGCCTTGGACGGATTCTGATACCTAAACCCACCCACCGAATCACTCCGCCGCCGCAGGAAGGCTGACTCAGGTTCTCGCGCCCAAGATCCCAACGCCACGAGAGAGAATGAGAAGGAAGGCGGCCGGAGGACCGGTGCTGCCGTCGGATGAGGAGGAGCGAGTGAGTGAGGGGGAGAAGGTTTCTTGGTTTGTTTATGGGGGTGGGGGGCTAGGACGAATGTCGTGGCAGGGCAGGGGGATCCAAGAACATTCTTTTCCTTGGCTGGGTACTACTCGCTGGTGTGTGTGTGTGGTGGGCTTCACAGTTTCCCGTGGAATAAAAGGACAGAATGGAAGGAGATGGCGGAGGAGCGGAGGAGGAAGGAAGTCAGGATGTGGGCCCACAGGCCAGGGCCAGCACGCAGCAGGCCCAGAATCCACTTTGGCTGCACCCGTGAGTTTTTTTCAGGGAAAGGCTTATCATCCGGGGGATCGCGCGAGCTCGCGTCCCCAGGGTCCGTCGCGTGACACGTGCCCCTTTTGACCCACGTCCTCGCTCCCATCTCGCCCGCGACTCCCTTGATCCGTTTTCTCTCTCCTCCGTCCTGCACCTGATGCTCTCCTTCCCTCTGGTCGTCGCCGGCCGCCGCCCCTCCACGACCTCCCGCGGCCGCGCCGCCCCTACACAACCTACCGCACCGGCGCCGCCCTCCATGACCTCCCGCGCCGGCCGCTGCACCCCTCCACGACCTCTCGCGCCGGCGTCGCTGCTGCCGTGGGATAAGGGCCAGGGGACGCCACTGGAGCGACGACCCGGCCGCTGCGAGGATGTGCCGATGTGGCGCACCACCGATGGCTGCCAACAGCGCCTCCTCCCGTACGTTCCACCATGGCTTCATAGCTTGTGTGCGTCCAGCCATCCATGGCGCGTGGCCGTGCAGCGGCCGGTGAAAGAAGAAGACGATGCTCGCCTGGAGGCCCGAGCGCGACGGCGGGCACTGGTGCATGGCTGAGACCAGAACGCGGAGCACGCACATGAGGCGCTGGCTACACCTCGAGGAGTAGCTCCTCCCCGGTGCTAGCTGAATGCAATGTACCGAATCCTTGATGCCTAGGTGATTATGTGCTGAATTTGTGCGCACAACTGTTTGTGTTTGCTACCTGAATTTTTGCTATAAAAGTTGTATTATTTTGCTACAATAGTATAAAGATTTTGCGACACAATGCTACAAAGGGCGTGCGACGTTGCCGACAACACGTAGCAATGCACCAACAATGCTCCATATTCGACGATGGTGCTACAAGTGCTGGGCAGCGGTGCTACTCGCCGGAGCTGGGCGTGGACTCCATTGCTACGATCCTGAGCGGGGACTGGAGCCCAGATGCTACAAAGGCGGGGCTCCGGTGCTGCAAAGGCATGACGCCGGAGCTACAAAGGCAGTACACCGATGCTGCTCCTCCCCGGCTTTGCTCCTCACCATATGTTGGGAGGATTTGCGTCACAAGAGGAATTCTCTTACTACAATTGTTCTGTTTTTTTGCTAATAAGTTTCGTCGGAGGATTTGGCCAGAATATTTTTGTTTGCTACGAAGCTGCAATTTTCAAACTATTGCTACAATCGTTTTGTGATTTTTGCTATATTTATACAAAGTTTTTGCTATATGTGGTGCAAACTCTTGTAAGATTTGTAGCAATTTTATTTATCCTTGATGCAAATCGATAGATTGATTGTAGCAATTGACCCTTCAAATGATGTAATTTAACGTGATGCAAATTTTTGAAAGATTTGTAGCAAAAAAGTTTCTCTTTTAATGCAAGTTCACATAATTATTGTAGCAAATTTCATTTTTCACATTCTGCAACTTTTTTCTTTATGAGATGTTGCAATTTTTCAGTGTGGTGCAAATTTTGAAAAGAGCGGTAGCAAAAAATTGTTGCTATGAGATCTCCAGCGAGTTCTCCGGTCTACCACAGGCAAAGGTCGGGTGCTGCGATGCAGCGATGACGCTGTTATCACTGGCGACGACGGTGATGTGCAAGCGGATGCTACCGACATCTCCCGACGTTGTTATCGACGAGCCGGCGATGCTACCTGACGACGCATGCCATTGCTACGACGACGCATGCCATTGCTACCGATGATGCTACCGGCGCACGGTGTTGCTACCGACGGCTCGCCACGATGCTACCGATGGAGCTCGTCGTTGCTACTGATGAGCCATGATGCTACCGACGGTATCCAGCAATGCTACGAGCAGATGCTACCAACGTCGACGAGGATGCTTCGGACGGCGTATGGCATTGCTACTGACGAGCCAACGATGTTGTTGCTAGCGAGATCTCATCATATTCGCTACAATAGCAAAAAAAATGGTA
Organism: Poa pratensis; assembly: GCA_947311845.1. NCBI lineage: Eukaryota > Viridiplantae > Streptophyta > Magnoliopsida > Poales > Poaceae > Poa > Poa pratensis. Next base: position 78,031,344 of record CAMZMU010000074.1, read on the forward strand.
CATATTTTTTTCCATAGAAGCATTTGCTACGTGGAACACCAAAAAATGCTATGAATGAAACTTTATGCTTAGTAGATATATTTTGTTAGATTTGAGAGAAAATTGGACTTTTCTACAATAGTACAATTTTTTATTACAAACAAATTTATTTTGCTCCATAAAATCATTTGCGGTATTTTCGCGGAAGTTAGAAACTTTGCTACGATAGAACAAAATTCTTATTAGAAACTTTGCTAGCTAGCTTTAGCTACCTTTGAGCTGAGCATTTTTTGCATATTTTTTCTTTTTTCCTATATGTGGTGCAATTTTTGGTAAAGGTTTGTAGCAATTTGATTTTTCTTTGACGCAAACCCACATAGCAATTGTCCCCCAGATAATGTAATTTTTAATGTGATGCAAATTCTTGAAAGATTTGTAGCAAAATATTCCACTTTTGAATGCAAGTTCACATAATTGTTGTAGTGTCTTGTTACCGACGAGCCGATAATGCTACTGACGACGCATGGCATTGCTATCGTTGAGCCGGCGATACTATCGGCGTGGAGTGATGTTGTTACCGGTTGCACGCGGCGATGCTACTAACGAGTCGACGATGCTACTGACGACCCCGATGATACTACCGACGAAATCCAGCAATGCTACGAGCCGATGCTACCGACAAGCCGACGTCGCATGACATTGCTACCGACGAGTGGCGATGCTATTGGGGACGCGAGCTGTTGCTACTAACGAGCCGACCGACTCCAAAAATGCTACGAGCGGATGCTATCGACGAGCCGGCGATGCTATCGAGGGAGCGCGACATTGCTACTGAAAGGACACGGATGTCGCCTAGAGGGGGGGTGAATAGGCGATTAAAATTCTTTGCGGTTTAGGCTTGAATAAATGCGGAATAAAACTAGCGTTTAATTTATCAAGCACGAAACCTAAACAAGCTAGGTTAACCTATGTGCACCAACAACTTATGTTAAACAAGATAAGCAAATATGTGATAGCAAGATATATTAGTTCAAGCTCGATGGCTATCACAAAGTAAATAGCATAAGTAAGAAGCTCGGGTATAGAAATACCGAGGCACTTGGAGACGATGATTTATCCCGAAGTTCACTTCCCAATGGAAGCTACGTCTCCGTTGGAGCGGTGCGGAGTCACAAAGTGATCCCCGAATAGCCGTCAAATGGCACACCGTAATCTCCTTCGTGCCTCCACCAATGCGGAGTGCCACGAACCACTATGGGACACTTGAGGGTGGTCACCGAACCCGTACAAGGATGAGTCACACTCCACAACTTAATTGGAGGCTCTCACCGAATTCCCACGGCTCCCAAAGCCACAAGAATCACAAGGTTGGGGCGCGACTCCACAACTTAATTGGAGGCTCCCAACTATCCCGCGAGCCACCAAAACTCCGAGATCAACAAGGACCATCTAGGGCACTCCAAGTACCCAAGAGGACAAGCTCTAGGGCACCCCAAGTACCCAAGAGTAACAAGCTTCTCAACTTAGATTTCCGCGTATCACCGTGGAGAACTCAAACCGATGCAACCGATGTAAGAAGGCAAGACCACTAGAAGTGGTCAAATCCTTCACTCCCAAATCCCACCAAAAGCAACTAATGCTTGTGGGGGGAGAAGAGAGGAAGAACAAGGAAGAACTCAACAAATGGAACTTCAAGATCACGATCTACTAGGTTCCCCTCACTTAGAGGAGGAATGGATTGGATGAATATGTAGATCTTGATCTCCTCTCAAATTCCCTCAAAGATATGCAAGAATCATGGGAGGGATTGAGAGGAAGGCAAGCTTTTCCAAAGGTCAACAATGGAGGAGAGAGGGGAAAAGCTAGCTCAAGGGATGAGAGAACCGTTGGGGAAGAAACCCCTTAAAAAGGTCCTCTCAAAAATCTGCCCGTTGTAGACGAAAAAGGCCGCAGCGGTAGTACCGGGCCGATCCCGGTAGTACCGAGCCATGTTGACTCGAGGAAGAATGAAGACCAGTCAGCGCTCCCTGACTCGGCGCGCAACGGTAGTACCGGACCACCTGGCCCGGTAGTGCTCCCTTCCCGGTAGTACCGCGCCACTACCGGGGCAACTACCGGGTTAAAACTTCGAGAGGCAGAGAGCCATCCGGAGATGCGGTACTGGGCCCGGTACTGCCCGCGGTAGTTCCGCAAGGAGTCACCCGGTAGTACCGGGCTAGGGTCGGTACTACCGGACTAAGAAGAAACTGCAGAACCAGGAAAGGAGAATCGCAATAACTTTTGCAAGGAAGCTCCAAACGAGATGAATCCAATTCTGTTGGAAAGGTAGCGACAAGAGCTTTACTACACATATAGAGGGGATACCACACATGGGAAGGTGTGGACCTTATCTCGAAGGTGGACCGATAATATTTCCAACCAGAAAACGCAACAAGTTTTCCATACGAAATCCGTTTTCGGAGAACTTGGGCTTGTCATGAAGATCACAACAAGCACCAAAACCTAACAAGGAGAAAATCCAAATAAGAACCAAGAAAGATGATGAAGGCAAGTATGCAAAGGTTTGAGCTCTCTCCAACTGATACGCTAAAGCTCAATCGAGAGCCCCTCTTGATAGTACGGTATCTATCCTATAACCCGGTCTCCCAACTAGTACCATGAGACCGGTAAAATAGAAACCCTATCATACCTTTGCCTTGCGCATTCCACTTGAGCTAGATGATGTCGATCTTGATCTCTTCAAGTGGACCACCTTTCTTGACTGCGCTTCGCTTGGTGAAGACCCAAACATTGCTCCCCCATACTCCACTATGGGAGAGCCTCTCTTAGGCACATCTTCACATGAACATTATCTCTAAATGGGTGCAAGCTTCAAGCCTAGGATTTCTTCGAGATGCTCCTCTTGAACTTGCACTTCTCAACATTGATGACGATCACCACTTGACGTCATCGATCATGGGCCATATGAAATCTTCATTTGATGCAAGCTCATAGAAAGATACCTAACCACACATAGAAATGCTACACACATATCATGGGTTAGTTCACAAAGCTATATGGACAATTGCTTACCATACCAAGAGATACATGATCCCACTTGGTACATCTTGTAGCTTTGTGTGTTGATCAATACTTGATCAACCTTGTATCTTTTCTTCTCTTTTCAATAGATGATGTCTTGAAGATAACCATGAATGATCACATAATTCTTTTCTTCAAGACATACTTGCAATATACTCAACTTGATGATCTTGATGCCAAATACTTCATTATATCAATATATTCATGGCATCAACCTTGAATCCAACATATGGAGTTCAAGCATGGTCTATGGACAAACACTACAAATAAAACTCAATGCAACCATTAGTCCATAGGGATTGTCATTAATTACCAAAACCACACATGGGGGCGCCATGCCCTTTAAGCTACCAACGACACGCAACAATGTTACCTACAACGCGCATTTTTGCTCCATAAAAGCTTTGTAGCAATTTATGTGCTCGAATAACATTTTTCTTTTCTTTTCTTGCTATATATGGTCCAAATTTATGTAAGGTTTGTAGCAATTTTATTTTCTTTTGACGCAAATCCACATAATAATTGTAGCAATTTTATCCTTTGGATAATGCAATTTTATTTTAATATGATGCAAATTTTCAAAAAACAAATGTAGCAAATTATTTCCTCTTTGAATGCAAAATCCTCATAATTTTATGGATTTTGTATTATTAGTAAATATTTGTTTGCTAGAATTACTTTGTTGTTTGGCTAGAATCTGCTAGAATTATTTATTTTTGCTACGAATAGCACAAAAGTGCTACAGCGAGCCTGGAGGCTGGAGAGATACCAAAACGCAAGCGCACATGGATGTGGGTCCATATGAAACCTTATCTTCTCCATTAGTTATCTCTAGTCTACGTTTCTTTCCTCTCTCTTTCTCACAAGACGCAGTGCTGCCAGGTCACGACGGCGTCGAGACGCAGTGGAAACGGAGCGCGCCGGGAAGAGGACGCCGGCTGCTGCCGGATACGGCGGCGGGGCGGAGGACGCTGGCTGCTGCCGGAGACGGGGCCGGCGCGGAGGACGCTGCTGCTGCCGGAGACGGGGCGTGGCGGAGCGCGCCGGTCGCAGGAAGCCGGCTACTGCCAGAGACAAGGGCGGGGCGAAGGCGCTGGCTGCTACTGGAGACGGGGGCAGGGCGTAGCATGCCGGCTGCCGGAGATAGGGCAGGCGCAGCGTGTTTGGTCACGATGATTGAGGTTAGTGGGAGTTGGATCAGACGGTTACACACGCACGCATTGGACGGCTGGCGACCCGGGGGATCGGACGGAAAGATCCCCCGGGGGACGCCTAGTCCTGTCCTTTTTTTTACCAATCCACTTGTACTCTTGATTTTTGGGACTGATGGCTCATGACAGCCAAGAAATCGTACAATGAGGAGATCATTAGATTGAGAACATCAGCCGGCCGGAGCTAGAGATAGTCATCCAATTTTCTCTTTAAGTGTTTGCAACATTTTTCCCGTGGTCCCATAAAAAATATTCGAGATCATTTCAACAAAAGGGGATAAATGGTCGCAACGACAGGCAACACAAAGTCTAAAAATGCAACATACCAAAACAACATTGATAGGACAAACACGTATTGATAAGAAGAGTTCAAGTCCATATTTTATCGGAAAAGACATATGCCGCCGGGATTGCAGATGTATCTAAACTTTAGGCACTAATATTACTGTCTAAGAAAATACATGGAAAAGCTAGCCTTGATGGTATATCAAAGTTCTGTTGGAGTTAAACTGTATTCCTTTTTACACCATCAACAACCATACAACCTTTGTGACAAAGTGAATGGAAAAAATAAGTTGCATGACAAGTGGTGTGCAAAGCAAAGTGAAACCCAAAGTGTGATTGTTATTGGTCTCTTCAAATAAATTGAAGAGATGAAAACACGTGTTAGGGAGAAGAAATACACATGTCATTTATGTCCAGCCAAAACGCTAGTTCCTTTCATAGTGGTAAAAATCGGAATGGAATGGTTTTATTCATGTTTTTGGTTGGAGAGATGGAACGCCGAATCTGATTTAGGTAACCTTTTAATACACAGGTGGTGCGACTATCTCCTGAATCTAATATATTTTACTGCGAAGACAACAATAATAATCAACTAGCTGGGTGGCCCGCGCATTTGCGCGGCTAGGCTATTTATGTTTTTTGGAGCCACATTCTTTAAAATTGAGGAAGACATTATCCAAGGTTTATATGTAAATTTAATTTGCATTATTAGATTTGTAGGAACATTAAATATTTCTCTCAGATTTTTGAGAATGCATAGTAAGCTCTTTTTACTCCTATGTGATCATGTAAATATTCTAAAATGTTAGTATGATTTCATTATATTCTTAGATAATTTTCTATTTTTTATTTCTTAAGATCATTTAAATAACATGAATTAAACATATTTCGGAGCTTTATGTAGTTTTATTTCGCAATGTCATTTATCTTCTTCCCCGTATTGCTTTGTTGTGCTCGACGTCCTTACAATTTACAAATCATTAAATAGCTCTTTTCAACTCCCAATTTGAATTTAGATGTTTTTAGGAATTACATGATGTTTCCTCTAGCCACCTTTTTTCTGTCGACATTATTCATTTTGGAAATGCATCTATGTACTCATTATTTTCAGCTGGCTATGGTTACCTTTTAAATAAAAGTCATACATATTGTATCTTACCCAACCTTTTTTCTTATTTGTTTGTGTATAAAAAGCTTCTATCACTTAGAATACCCTTTTCAATAGTCAGCACTCTAACAGTTAATCACGCACTTGCCATAGTGTCATCTCTATATCCCTCGTGAAAGTTCAGCAAGAAAAATCCTTCGACTGTACCCAATGTCCCAGTGCATTGACTTTCTCGTGCATCTCGAAAGAGCGGATATGGCGTGCCTAGTGCCTACCGGCGAGGCTGCATGTCGTCGTCACAGATTTGTAAAGGTAGGAGAGGCCCTCGCCGGGAGCGTCCGCACTGCTGGCAGGTCGACATGCAGAGGGCGCGGCTGCGCCACAAGAGCCGAGCGGAGCGCCACCACGTCCACCCCGATGGCTCGATCCGACGACCCAACACAGCGCGCGGCGCCTCCAGTTGTTCTCGCTCTGGTGCTCGAGGCTCGGGCTCGCCTCTCGCGTCGCCTTTGTTCAGTGGCGACAGCTGCAGCACGCATTCATCGGCAAGGAGGCACATGCCTCGCCACTCCAGTCTCACCCTGCAGTGCTGCACGGTTGCTTCCACATTTCTATTCGTAATTGTTTGATTTTCCCCAATTTTGGTTACAGGATGATCCATATTTTAGTCATTGATTCTAGAATTGGATCTAATTTCAGCAGGAATGGTTGTGTCAATTGGAAACAGAACAGTAGCAATAGAGCCCGTTCATCTGACTTCCCTTGTATCGTTGTGATAGGCAAATAAGGAGGCGCAGGTAAATCCATCCTCTTTCTCCATCCCACATCTTAATTTTCTCCCAGATGAGAAATAAGAGATAAAATCTTTATGCTGTAGCCATTTTTTAGATATAGACGATTAAAGGGATATTTGGATTCTGTCCTATCCGTAAGAGTGATGTTAGTTGTTGATTGTTAGTGCTGGAGGCATGTAGCTCGAGATAGATGAGAGGATAGTCCCGTTTGTGATTACATTGATTGATCCGAGATACTTGTTATCTTAAATTACTTCGCATGTACATACATAACAAATGTAAAATATGAAGATCATATATATAGGCATGCTTTTTATGTAAAATGAATCACGTCGAGGAAATACATGTGAAGCATGGAGCAAGAAGTGCCAGTTCATTTTAAATGCGTTGAAAGAGATAAAATCCCGTTTCTTGAGAAAGACGATATAAGCTGTGGATTTTGGTACTGTTCATGCCACACTTTCTAGTTTATGATTGTGTCGTCGGGAGGTCCGTAGCATGGGAGAGATGAAAGGAGGGTACCGCGGATGATTCCATTGTTTTATCTCGGATATTTAAATAATATATGGATACATGAAGTTCCAAGAAATATGTTGTAACTATTTAAAATGAATCATGTCCAAGAAATAGATGTGTAATTAATCAGGCATAGCAAGGATATCTCTAACTCTATGTAACCAAGCAGGAATAGGGCGAATTGGAAATTTGTAACTCCTGTCTACAATTTTCTTTCCCATAATTTGTCTTGTTTACTCTGTGTTGATGATCAGCACTCCAGTCCAACAATCAGGATTTTAAATAACTTGCCTTCCACTGTACATTAGAATATCTCTTTAGAAATATCCTTTCCGTTGTCATCACTTGGACATTCATTATCATCGATCAGCAGCTTCAATCCTTTTTTGGTTGTAACTCTTGATAATGCATCATATCGTTGCCCATGGCCGAATACTCGCTTAGTCAAATTCCTACCTTGTTCAAGGATTGACCTTGGCTCTTATTCATGGCCATTGCGAATTAGACTGAGAATGGATATAGGCAGCGTCTTTTCAGCATGAATTGCCATTTTGAGTCGCTGGGTGACATCTGACATGATGATCCATGGTATGTATACCTTTTCGCCAACATTTTTTCCTTTAATAATTTTTGCCTCGATGTACATATTTCCAAGTTGGTTTATTGTCAATTTCACGCCATTGCATAAACCTGCAGCTTGGTGTTTGTTGTGTAGGAGCATCACTAACAAACCTTCCTAGATTTCTGGGAACTTCAGGGTGTTGAGAAACTCAGTAGGATACATGTTATCCATGCTCATGTTATTCGTCATTGCATTGCACACGTATCCGGGCTTGGGTATCTCTCCTCTTCACCTTTGTATCCGGCTCATTATGTTCTCGTTTACTTCCCTGCCTCACATAGTATTGCTCTTTCTAATAAGAATTCCGCTCACGGTATTTTTGCAGCGAGTTTGGCTATGTGCTTCTGACTATTTCTTCTTTCAGATTTCCTTTTTGTAGCAGTAGGTTCTTAACCATTTTAATCCAAGCCTCTCCTTCATCTCATGTTGTTTTTCCATTGCCTATTTTTAGTGTCCACTCTGCAATTTCAGCGACATTGTTTTGTCCTGGATCCGTTGATAACCTAAATATTTCCATGTCATTCCATAGGTACGTTCTTTGATTTAAGCATTAACAATCTCCTCTCGCCTCTTGGTTATAACTGGTAGTATTTTTCTGAGAGTCGCTGGGTGACATCTGACATGATGATCCATGGTATGTATACCTTTTCGCCAACATGTTTTCCTTTACTAATTTTTGCCTCGATGTACATGTTTCCAAGTTGGTTTATTGTCAATTTCACGCCATTGCATAAATCTGCAGCTTGGTGTATGTTGTGTAGGAGCATCACTAACAAACCTTCCTGGATTTCTGGGAACTTCAGGGTGTTGAGAAACTCAGTAGGATACATGTTATCCATGCTCATGTTATTCGTCATTGCATGGCACACGTATCCGGGCTTGGGTATCTCTCCTCTTCACCTTTGTATCCGGCTCATTGTTCTCGTTTACTTCCCTGCCTGACATAGTATTGCTCTTTCTAATAAGAATTCCGCTCACGGTATTTTTGCAGCGAGTTTGGCTATGTGCTTCTGACTATTTCTTCTTTCAGATTTCCTTTTTGTAGCAGTAGGTTCTTAACCATTTTAATCCAATCCTCTCCTTCATCTCATGTTGTTTTTCCATTGCCTATTTTTAGTGTCCACTCTGCAAATTCAGCGACATTGTTTTGTCCTGGATCCGTTGATAACCTAAATATTTCCAAGTGATTCCATAGGTACGATCTTTGATTTATGCATTAACAATCTCCTCTCGCCTCACCTTGGTTATAACTGGTTGTATTTTTCTGAAGTATCCTCCTAGTACCACTGCCATCAAACCAAATGACCTCTCATAGCTTTTTCCGTTATGAAGCTTGTACCATGCAATGCCTGTTTGCCATAGTAGCTTCATCCCACAGCATATGTGAGGTCTTGTTTAACAGTTAAACCAAATGTGTACCTTGCTTTATTTCAGACGTTGATTCTTCGGCGATAATCTGTGGAACGCGGAACCTTGAGTGTGTTGTTCTTCCATCTTGGAGAAGCAACACTGCAGCTCTGCATGATTCTACAGCAAGCACTATCTTTCCCTCTCGTTTAAGCTTCGTCGTTATTGTTTTCTTTCCTCCCGTAGATAGGTTTTCTCGTGCCACTGTAGCCATTCGCTGTGTTTTCCTAGACTTTTGTCAACTGATTCCACTATTGCATCATAGGCTTATTTCTTGTCTTGGTTAAGATTGTTTGGTATGGTTGGTTGCTCAGCCTTGAGCTTGTGGCTTGTCCATGTCGTAGCTGACCTCCTTTATAAGTCTTTTCCCCAGTATAGCTGTAGAATCTGCTGCACGCCTCTGCCAATGTTTTGCCTGTAAAATTAGTCATGGTTGGCCTGGTAAAACAGTTTGTATTATCATTAAAAAACAAATTGTATTTTGTTGAGCGTAGTACATACCCTGTCTAGCCGGCCGGCCGGGTCGCTGGGAGCCTGCACACGCAGAGCAGCTCTCATGGCCGAGCTGCTCTTCTAGGCTTTTCTGCAGCACGTCGGCGACGGTCATGACGATGTGATAATCGACGAAGGCCCCTCTATAACGGCAGCGCGACGCCCGTTGAATCCTAGCCTTTGATACTACTGGCTTGAGTTTGATTCGCTGGACATCTGGCGTGTCGTCGTCGCCACCGCAGAGCGGGATTTGCTGACATCGTTCCTTCGATCGTCGTCGCCGCCGGGATGCGTTACCATCGTTCTTTAGATCTTCCGGGGGCCCATTGCTTTTGGTTAGCTGAGCGTCCAAAGGTGCTCGTTATTTGGAAAGTCCGTTGGAGGCAATGCATGGATCGATGCCTGTCAAATTAGTCATGGTTGGCCCTGTAAAACAAATTGTATTGATTCAGGAAAAAAAAGAACTGTATTTTGTGTAGCGGAGTACATACCCTGTCTGGCCGGCCGGCATGTCGCGGAGCATGCGCACGCAGAGCAGGTCTCATGGCCGAGCTGCACTTCTAGGCTTTTCTGCTGCACGTCGGCGACGTTCATGACGATGTGATAATCGACGATGGCTTCTCTATGCCGTCAGCACGATGCCTGCTGAATCTTAACCGGTTATCTGCTGGCCTGAGTTTGATTCGCCGGACATCTAGCGTGTCGTCGTTGCCACCGGCTGCCGGGATGTGCTGCCATCGTTCCTTCAATCATCGTCGCCGACGGGCGTGCTTTTGATTAGCCAAGCATCGCCGGACATCTCGCGTGTCGTCGTTGCCACCGGCCGCCGGGGTGTGGTGACATCGTTCCTTCAATCGTCATCGCCGCCGGGTGTGCTTTTGATTAGCCGAGCGTCCAAATCGATGTTATCCCTTCGCGAGCTCATCAGGGATGCTAGTCGCCATCTTCATCGCTGCCGTGTTGATCGCAGCAAAGCAGCACCAATCGCGGCCTATATTGGGCCCGAGAGATACGTGTGTTTTTTAGGTAGAGATTTGTTTGCTGGAGTTCTTATCGTACACGGTGGGTAATCCTGTTTTTTTATGTCGCACGTGCATGTGCTTCGGTCCCTAGCATATTAATCTCAGCCGTTGGGATTTTATGACTTTAGATTGATAAATCTTAACCGTTGGTTATCCTGTGTTTTAAGTATATAATAGATTCACAATTGAACAACAAATATATACCAATAATGCAAAAAATATAATTTTATTTGATCCAACAATTTTGATGAATTGCAACTCACATACAAGAAACTATGTAAAGCAAAACAAATTATCAGCACAAACACACACAATCGTAAGGTCCTCTCTGATTCAAAGGATTTGCACATGAATTTTGTAGGATTCTAATCATTTGGAACATTTCCTATGTGATACGCGTAAAGCACACGTTCGTTGGGATACCCCAAGAGGAAGGTATGATGTAATGTAGCAGCAAGTTTTCGCTCAGTACGAAACCAAGGTTATCAATCCAGTAGGAGTAGAAGCACTTCTGAAGGTTGTCGGTGGAAGAGTGTAGTGCGGTGCAACACTAGGGAAACCAGCACCTGACGTGGAACCTGTCACAACACAATCAAAATACTTTGCCCTAACGATACAGTGAGGTTGTCAATCTCACTGATCTTGCTGAAAACAAAGGATTAAACGTATGGTGTGAAAAACAGTGTTTGTATTGCGGAGAATGAAAAGGAACAATGATTAAGTAGGTTGTATTTATCATATGTAAAAGAATGGACAAGAATGGACCGGGGTCCACAGTGCACTAGTGGTGTTTCTCCATAAAAGATAACTAACATGTTGGGTAAACAAATTACAGCTGTCAATTGAAAAAATATTGAGCGGATAACAATGCATATATATGACATGATGTCTACTATGATATTCATACGGACATTACAACAAGATACATAGACCGTTATCCAACAGCATCTATGACTAATAATCCACCTCCAGGTAGTCATCCGAGTTCCCCGTTGGTATTAAGTTGCAAGCAACAGATTATTACATTAAGTAAAGTGCATAATGTAAATAACACAATTATACTTAGACAAAGCATTATTAGGTTACCCCTAGTGGCAACAGTACATCTACAACCTTAGAGGTTGATGTCACTCCCCCAGATTCAATGGAGACTGAACCCACTATCTAGCATAAATACTCCCTCTTGGAGTTACAAGCATCTACTTGACCAAAATATCTACTAGTAACGGAGAGCATGCAAGATCATAAATAACATATAACATACATTGATAATCAACTTGACATATTGACATAGTATTCAATATTCATTGGATCCCAGCAAACACAACATGTAGCATTACAATAATATGATCTTGATCATGATAGGCAGCTCACAAGATCTAAACATGATAACACAAAGTGGAGAGACTACCAACTAGCTACTGCCATGGACCCGTAGTCCAAGGATGAACTACTCACGAATCACTCAGGAGGCAGGCATGGTGATGTAGAGCCCTCTGGTGATGATTCCCCTCTCCGGCAGGGTGCCGGGAAGAGCTTCTGAATCCCCCCGAGCTAAGGTTGACGACGGCGGCGTCTCTGAAACTTTTCGTGGATGGAGGCTCAGGTTTCTAGGGTTTTCCCGAGGAAGTGAATAAATAGGCGAAAGGGCGGCGGCTGGAGAGGCACATGGGCCCCACGCCACCCCACGGAGCGATAGAGAGGGGGGTCGCGCCGTGCCTGGCGTGGGCGGCCCACGGCCCTCCTGCTTCTCCCCTTTGGACTCCGTGTACGTGATGGAAAAATAGGGACTTCTGCTTTTGTTTCGCCAATTCCGAGAATATTTCCAGAACAACTTTTCGGAAATACAAAAACAGCAGAAAACAGGAACTGACACTGTGGCATCTTGTTAATAGGTTATAAAAGGACACGGATGTCGTCTAGAGGGGGGGTGAATAGGCGATTAAAATTCTTTATGGTTTAGGCTTGAATAAATGCGGAATAAAACTAGCGGTTAATTTATCAAGCACGAAACCTAAACAAGCTAGGTTTACCTATGTGCACCAACAACTTATGCTAAACAATATAAGCAAATATGTGATAGCAAGATATATTACTTCAAGCTCGATGGCTATCACAAAGTAAATAGCATAAGTAATAAGCTCGTGTATAGAAATACCGAGGCACTTGGAGACGATGATTCAACCCGAAGTTCACTTCCCAATGGAAGCTACGTCTCCGTTGGAGCGGTGCGGAGTCACAAAGTGATCCCCGAATAGCCGTCAAATGGTACACCGTAATCTCCTTCGTGCCTCCACCAATGCGGAGTGCCACGAACCACTATGGGACACTTAAGGGTGGTCACCGAACCCGTACAAGGATGAGGCACACTCCACAACTTAATTGGAAGCTCTCACCGAATTCCCGCGGCTCCCAAAGCCACAAGAATCACAAGGTTGGGGCGCGTCTCCACAACTTAATTGGAGGCTCCCAACAATCCCGCGAGCCACCAAAACTCCGAGATCAACTAGGACCGTCTAGGGCACTCCAAGTACCCAAGAGGACAAGCTCTAGGGCACCCCAAGTAGCCAAGAGTAACAAGCTTCTCAACTTCGATTTCCACGTATCACCGTGGAGAACTCAAACCGATGCAACCGATGCAATGGGCAAGAACACAAGAAGTGCTCAAAATCCTTCACTCTCAAATCCCACCAAAGCAACTAATACTATGGGGGGAGAAGAGAGGAAGAACAAAGAAGAACACCAAATTCTTCCAAGATCTAGATCCAAAAGCTTCCCCTCACTTAGAGGAGAGATTGATTGGTGGAATGGTAGATCTAGATCTCCTCTCTCTTTTCCTTCTAATTGGAGGCAAGAATCATGGAGGAATAGAGAGAAAGCAAAACTTCAAAAGGTCAACAATGGAGGTCAAAACCGTGCTCAAGAGTTGGGGTCTATTTGGAGAAGAAGACCCCTTAAATAGGTGGGGAGAAATCTGCCCGTTTGGCCAGAAAAAGCACGGGTCGGATAATCCGACCCACACTTGAATCGAATAATCCGAAATGCATCAGAGAGCTGAAAAATAACAGTTTTCGCGACCAGCAGAAATCCGGGTCGGATATTCCGATTCATTTTGAATCGGATTATCCGATAGTCTAAAAACTGACAGAAACAGCAAAACGAAAACTGCAATATCTTTTTCATCCGAACTCTGATTTCGATGTTCTTGGGCTCGTTGGAATCACCACAACGAGCACGACAAGATGATGCAAGAAAACATCATAGTGAACCATGTGAGGAGGAATCCACAAGAGAAGAGTTTGACCTCTCTTATAAAAGACAAACCGGTAAAACCTCCAATATAAAAAATGCAACAAGATATTCATGAAATCCGTTTTTGATGAACTAGAGCTTGGTATAGAGATGACACAAGCTCTAAATTCTCACATGGATGAAAGCCAAATACGAACCAAGAAAGATGATATGCCAAGTAGTCAAAGGTTTGAACTCTCTCCAACTGATACGCTAAAATTCAATCGAGAGCCCCTCTTGATAGTACGGTATCTATCCTATAACCCGGTCTCCCAACTAGAACCATGAGACCGGTAAAATAGAAACCCTATCATACCTTTGCCTTGCGCATTCCACTTGAGCTAGATGATGACGATCTTGATCTCTTCGAGTGGACCACCTTTCTTGATTGCGCTTCGCTTGGTGAAGATCTACATATTTCTCCCCCATACACCACTATGGGAGAGCCTCTTATCGGCATATCTTCACATGACCATTATCTCCAAATGGGTGGCAAGCTTCAAGCATATGATATCTTCGAGATACTTCTCTTGAACTTGCACATCTCAAGGTTGATGACGATCACCACTTGATGTCATCCCCATGGGCTATATGAAATCTTCATTTGATGCACATCCAAATAAAGATACCTAACCACACATAGAAAATGCCACACACATGTAATGGGTAGTTGACAAAGCTATATGGATAATTTCTTACCATACCAAGAGATACATTATCCCACTTGGTACATCTTGGAGCTTTGTGTATTGATTAATCTTGATCAACCTTGTATCTTTTCTTCTCTTTTCAATAGATGATGTCTTGAAGATAACCATGAACGTCACATAATCCTTTTCTTCAAGACATATTTGCAATATGCTCAACTTACACATGACCAATCATCAGATAACTTCTCGAATAACAACTTGGTCATCACATACTCTTCTTCTTGATCATATCAAGTATATATCCATAACCTCGATGATCTTGATGCCCAAAACTTCATTATATCAATATATTCATGACATCAATAACCTTGAATCCAACATATGGAGTTCAAGCATGGTCTATGGACAAACCCTACAAGTACAACTCGATGCAACCATTAGTCCATAGGGATTGTCATTAATTACCAAAACCACACATGGGGGCGCCATGCCCTTTCAGGTTAGTCCCAGAAAATGCATAAAAATGCTATGAAGTGTATATAAAACATGCAGGAATTGGCATAATATCAACATGGAACATCAGAAATTATAAATACGTTTGAGACGTATCACTATGTTGGTCATTTTGATTAATTAATAGGATTGAATGAACTTTCCTAAGAAATTATCTGCATTAGGTTTCATAGGAAATCAGACATCCACTCAAAGCTCTTTCTTAAAATCCTTTGCTTTTCATGTAATGGAATCAAACAAAATTTTGTGCATATCAAGTCATATAGGATTAGGCTGGTCACGACATTGCAATCTTACGGTTCTTTAGACGGAAGGCTCGAAATGAGCCCAGCTTTGAATTAACAAAGCCAATAACCGGCTAACAGTTACAAGTTACAAGGACTCGCTGGCGAAACCAACTACAACACACCCCCACATCACACACTCCTCACAAGCAACAGAGGACCACAAAGGAGAGACACTAAGCAACTAGCTTGATCCACAGTAGGCATCTGGGCTTCTGTTGCACGGAGACGACGTCGGTGATATCAAAACCAGCAGACCTCCACCACACCAAGAAACCACCACCAAGGGCACATCGTCGAGGAAGGGGCTGATGGCCCTTGAACATGTTGATCTACAGCTCCAGAAAATAGTCTTGATCTCTGGTGCGTAGTTACCAGCGTCAAAAGTAAATGGGTTAGGTTGAGACTCCAAGTGCAGAGTGTGTAGTAAGTGGAAGACGTGTTTTCCCCACGAGGGTGACTCGAGGGTTTAATATCAAACTCTCGGGGAATCAGTAGTGAAAAGTTTATCTCCTTATCCTTCTTTTTGGTCACCTGCAAAACAGAGTTAAATGTTTTGGTCCTCAACCTCACCTATGGTTGTCAGGCACAAGGTGTAAGAATGATATCAAGATAATTATGAAATGCAAACAAGAAATAAATATGCAATGGTGGTGAATGATGCATGTAAAATGCATACATGAACTTTGCACTATATCACTCATATTCCAATCATATTTGCATCATATAAGGGTTATACCACTGTTATTTAGTGATTTTAGGAAATAAAATAATTGTTTCCTATTTTTATGGAATTAACCCTGCGTAGGCAGAAAACCCTATTTTTTCCTTTTATGTTTCAGGGACCCAAACATCGTCAGAAAAATATGGAAAAATACAGAGGTCATTATTTTGGAAGGAAGAAGACGTAGGAGCGAAGGAATCAAACAAACGGAGCCCGGAAGGCCAAAATTGGGTGGCACACGCGGCCCCTGTACCTGGCCGCGTGGGGCCCACCATCCTAGCCCTCGGAGCTCCGCAGCCGTCGATCTTTTCTCCACCGCTTTCGTCATGACCTAAAAATGCCTATAAAAGAAGTCCCACGGCGTTCTCGAAAACAAGCGCCGCCATATCACAGAAACACGAAAACGAAGATCTGGAGCTAGAGATTGGAGGGGGGAAACTCCGGCGGGGCGCTGCCGGCGTGGTCTCCATCTTCTCCATTGACATCTCCACCATCTCCACCATCAAGAGGGAGTAGTCCACCTCTGGACTATGGGTTTGTGGAAGTAACATATGAATCTCTCCTCTCTTTGAGCTTCGCTAATTAGTACCGTATGAGTTGCTGAACATGATTACGGTCATATATGTAATTCCTATGTGGTGTATCTTTTTGTGAGTTAATATATGTTTGAGGTTGCAATGTTTGTTTCAGTTATGAATATAGATGCATATTATGTACCCCGTTCTTATCTACTTGTTATGATCAAGCATGTTTATGAGGGTGTGTGTGGGGTGATGTGTGCATTAGTTGGAGTAACGGGGGGTGGTGAGTGCGGTAAGCTGACAACTGAAATGTCGCGATCCACTTGGGTGTTTACCTTACTTTGTTGCCTCACTAGGGATAAACAAAAATACCATGCTACAAGGGTTGAGGGTGACCAAGCTTCTTCCTGTGACTAGATCTAGCATGTTCTTATTTTCACTTCATGTCATGATACTTAAAGCTATACTCTGATTTATCTTAACTAGCTGGGTGGCCCGCGCATTTGCGCTGCTAGATTTACTATATAATATTATTATGAATTTTTGTACCATCTCTACCAAATACTGTCATTTAGCTCAACACACTGCTACCTTAGTGCTAATGTACAATTCTAAATGTTAGTAGAAGTTGATGTGGACATGATTGTATTTTGGTATAAACTGATTGTATTACATAATATCTAAGGACTATTTTACAGTGACAATAGAAGACTATATATTCTGCATGCCAACATAGATTGTCTTATACCACACGAATATTCAGTTTTGTCATCAACTTCTCATCTTGTTGTGTACCTTTCCACCAATTATTCATTCTAGGAACCTTTCATCCACTGTCCGTGTTTGAAATTTGTGATTTATTCCTCTAGGATTTACGAATGGTCTTATTGGTGTCTTATGTTTTTCATGTTCATGTTAATTTACTTCGTTTTTCACGTGTCTTTCTAAGACAATGTAGTGATAACTAACTTCATTCGAAAAATGCTAAAACCCTTAAGTGTTACAGAAGGTTGGCATGACTTGTCCTTTCTTATGGTACCCACCCTTTTGAATTGACCATAGTCAATTGTGACCATTAGTTTTGTCGCAACAAAACGGCTATGCTTCCTTAATCTGAATATTATATGTCCCTTGAATATATAAAGTACACTATCAACACCGCGACTATTCATTTTCCCAACATCAAGTACCTTTTGACGGCCAACATGAATTCTCCCATTGCACATTAAGGGATCGACTCATCTATATATTCCCTCATGCATGCTCTATATATTTGAGCTGGCCTATGTTACTATACACTCGATTCCATACACGTGTAAGCAACATGCCTATGTTACTATGTTATTTTGACACTGATGGTCAAATATGAACTGAATATATTTTTATTTTTATAATGATGTTTTTTAATTATTGAGATTTTAGTATATATTATAGAAATGCAACTATTAATTTCTGTATGAATTTTCTTGCGAAAAAATCTATATGAATTACTGTCAAGTTTTCCGGTTTCTGTATTCACATGAAGTTAGTTCAAGAATTTATCATGGAAACCTTGGTAGTACATTTCAGACCATGGTGACTCGAATCTATGCGGCGTGGTTTTTCAGCATATATGTACCTAAACCCATACTCACTCATTTTTTGATATAAGATGTTTTAGCTAGCTCATATGTTGGCTAGGTGCAAACCCAAATAAGTGTACATAGACATTAAAATATGTCTACAGACATCTTGATACATTTGAATGTGGACAAAAACTAAAACATTTTATACTTATAAACGAAGGGAGTATTGGCCATCAATCGAGTGAGGCCTTATAGTAAGTTCAGGTGTAAACACTTAAAAGTTGATAAAATATCCTTGCCTCGAGAAAACATATTGAATCCTTTTTAAAAAAATTGTATCGCGTTGATGCAAAAAGCGAGTTAATTAAATCTCTCATTATCTTATAAAATATTTTGAAACCTTATTCCCAACTGATCTTAGGTGTTAGATTTTTATATTTAAAAACATTGCATTCATTAATTATTAATCATGTGAATTCGATAAGGAAAAGTTCAATACGTTGTCCTATTTAAGAAATATGTATACTTGATCGTGTCTCTCATCTATGCCAGTATCATGTGGAAAATCAAAAGATTACATCTCTCTAAATCACCCGCAAAAACAAATCACATGCATATGAGAGTAATATATAACTAAATTACTTTCAAGGTAATCCCTTAATATCATTTAGTCCTACAAAATATACGGAATTCATTGACAAATACATAGTACCTGGGCTCTACCTTGATCCTTCTATTTTGGTTCTACAATATATCTGATCCAGCACATGCATATTAATTATGTAATCTCCTCTTCAGCTCTCGCAATTGGTCGCTATATAACTGAAGACACATTATTTGGTAATCACAGAGTTAAAGCTCTCAGCCATGCACTCAACAATCACAATGCTATGTTGTGCTCTGGAAGTATGAGACTGGAATGTCTCGACACATATATAATCTACCATACAAATAAAAACATTGCACATATCAATGCGGAAAGAATAGAGGATACATATAAGTACAATATTTAACCAAAAGGTAAGACACATACCATATTTTATTTCATGCTTGAGATTACGAATATGTGCGTTCGATCCTTTAACCCGCATGCCAAAAATCTGCATTCCGGACTGAGACTAAACAAATTCCAAGTAAACTCTAGATGCATGCGTATGTATGTCTTCAGCCTTCATAGAATTGGCTGATGCATGAGGAGAGGACAAAACCGGCTTAAATCATCAGAAAATAATCAAGCCCACCTGATGCAAACTTCATGCCGGGTCACCAAATCCTGTACTGTCGTTGGGCGCCCGCACCAGCCTTTGGTCTTTGTAGTTGACAGGTCGCCATCGATTCAAAACCGAGGTGTAGATTTTGGACGCCGTGGCTTCTTGCCAGATGTATATCACCATACGGACTCCTCGAAAACATTGAGGTAGAATCATGGCACCTTCTTATAAGTTTGTCAGCTTTACTGGCGTGAGATCGCCGTCGCCTCGAGTTACCTTCGTCGGCAGGATAACGCCATTGCCACCTTGAGCTCATCAAAGACCGCTTTATGTCCGGAAAAGGATTAAGTGTTGAGAATGATGTTCATGGCTTTTCGGTCTGTCTTGTTGTTCGAGGGGTCGTTCGCGTCGTCGCCGGTGTGGTCGTGCAGCGTTGCCTACCAGCCGAAGCTCAGCGTTCAACATCTTCTCCTGCTTGATTGGCTTCTGTCCTGTATGATCTGATTAAAAGTTGCATGATGAACTATTGGGGAAGCAATACCACAGAGCAATCGACCCTTACGATCTGTACTGGCTAGCTTTCCATCAAAACTGGATTGCTTCCTATATTAGTCACGGAAGATTTTCGTGGCGCATTAGCAATCAACTAAAAAAATAAATGTCAAATCAAGAGATCACTTGCTTGTTCCCCCTTCATGTTCAGAATCCTTCGTTTGCTTCCATACAGTGAACCCTCCCGCATCAGCGACATCGTCGGCATGCATGCACCTCTAGCTCCTGTAACATCGCCGACTGCCGGCGTTTAGAATTACAACTATTTTAGTTGCCCGATTGGCCGCTAGGTTGCTTTTTGTTGTGCTGCTGTATTAACTTGGCATGCAGATTAATCTGCTCATCCTTCGATCAATGTTGTGCCTCCTGAGTCATGGTGTGGTGAATACCTAGAGTGCGCACGAAACTGAAAGCCAACGCCGGCCGGAGAAAATCGCCCCCGCGACTCTGTGTCCTTCCAAATTCCAATCGATGATTCGATGTTGACAATGCTCTTCTCGTGTGCGTGTCTCTCCCTGGTAGCAGATATGCGTACGGAACACCTGCCGGCCGGCCGGAGAAAATCGCACCGCGACTTCCAATTAATCGTTGTTCAATGCTTTTCTCATGTGCGTGTCTCTCTCTTGGTATCAGATATGCGCACGGAGAAACGGTAATATCATGGCGGCAGAAATCAGTCAACTCGTCGAGCGGTTGAGGGCTTGACCGCTCGAGGCCTCATGTAGAATATAGGTGAATTCAGGGACGGAGCTAGCGTACATGTTGAATTTTGGGTCTTGCAGCAGTGACGCTGACAGTCTAATGGCGGCAAGTTACGGGCCTTAACTACAATTAGTAGTGCCCCTGCCATACTTTGTTAGGGCTGTTTGGCCTCCATGTGCTGCGCGAGGTCTTTGCTGATCGCGCCGTCCGACGGCATGAGCTCTTCAGGTCTTGCTCCCCGAACGTGGTGGTCTTGGCGGAGGCGTGGAGCTGGTCCCTCTGGCGGCGGCGTCTATATACCTTGGTGCATATGTTGAGGCAGCGGATCGATCGGACGCCGTTCTCTACGCGATCGTCCTGGATAATGTGATGGGTGCGACAGCGCTCTCGCCGCGGCCGTGATCACGAAGCGCTCGGAGTCGTAGCCACGACCTCATCGACTTTACTTCCATATGTTGCGGTCGTCGCCATGGTTCTTTGTTTGATCTCTCATCGAATTGCTTGCTCACGTTTCTGATAGCTTGGAAGGCTCGATTCCGATCGGATGTTTTGATCGATTTGACCTAGAGCAGTCGATCCCTTTAAAGGCATAAAGCTATGATCCATATATCACGTGTGCATGCAAAACTCTATTTTCCTTCTCGTGATCGATCTTGCTTACGCACGATACGTAGTCCCAAACTTCTAAATCTAGGCCGTTGCTTTTTAGATGGTTAATCTAAGCCGTTATTTGTCCTGTGTTTTAATTATATAATAGATTGCTAAGGTGTTATGATTTAGTTCGCATCTTGGTGGAGTATAAGAGAGATTAATAACCAAAAGATCTCTATGTTAGGACGTGATGCCCATATAATTAGTAACTTGATATCAAACTTTGTGTTGCAATCTCATATGTCAACTCTATGTGTCCATTGACTGCCACACCATTAAAGAGAGAGTGCATTTGTGAAACCATGAACCCCGGTCCATTTTTAATCATAAGAAACACCTTTCCAACCACTTTTATCACTTTTCCATTTTCTGTCATTATTAAATCCGAAAATACAAAAACACTTTTCCATCTTGCATTCATCATAAAAAACCCAAAAATATCATTTATCATTGTTATCATCATCCTTGCACATTCATCCACCACCATTGCATATTTATTTTTTGTTTGCATTGCATATTTATATTGATATCATTCTACACCTTGTGCTTGACAACCACAGGTGAGGTTGAGGACCAAAACAATTAACCTTGTTTTGTAGGTGACCAAAAGAAGGATAGGGAGATAGATCTTTCACTACTGATTCCCCGAGAGTTTGATATTAAATCCTCGAGTCACTCTCGTGGGGAAAACATGTCTTCCGCTTACTACACACTCTGCACTTGGAGTCTCAACCTAACCCATTTACTTTTGACGCAGGTAACTACACACCGGAGAGCAAGCTGTTTTCTGGAGCTGTAGATCAACCTCTTCAAGGGCCATCAAGACTGTTTTCTGGCGCCGTTGCGGGGAATCATAGCTGAAAAGATTTATCCAAGGAAGCTCCTGCACTAGTCCTGTTTTCTAGCGCCGGATTCATCACAACAAATTCAACATCATCAACTTGTGCTAACACCTAAGCTTGGGGTGGTTGCACCTACGTGAGCATCATCTTATCCATCTTTACCTTCAAAGCAAAATTATTTGTTTTGTCATTGTCATTGCATTGTCTTGCTTTTGTAATTCGGTTTGCATTTGTGAGACACATTTTATTTTCAGTTTTGCATATAAACTAAAAAATACAAAAAAACTTGTTAAAATGGGTGAAAGAACTAAATTGAGTGACTACACAAACATCATAATGATCAATTTATCTCTAAAGCCATTGCCACACCTGAGATTACAGCTGATAGCTATGAAGTGAGTCATAGTTTGTTAAACTTGATAACCAGGGAACAATTTGGTGGTAGTGCTATGGAGGATGCCTCTATGCATCTTCATGATTTTATTGAAATATGTGACATGCAAAAGTTTAAGAATGTTGAAAGTGATGTCCTAAAATTGAAGTTATTTCCTTTTTCACTTAGAGGGAAAACTAAAGAATGGTTGCATTCATTGCCATCCGGTAGTATTAATTCATGGGATGATCTTAAAGAAGCTTTTATTAAAAAATACTATCCTCCTGTTAAAATTTTGCAAAATAGAAATAACATCCTTTCTTTTAGGCAAAACTAGCTGGGTGGCCCGCGCAATTGCGCGGCTAGCAATGCCATTATTTTTGCACATGCTCAAATGCGATTGTTTGAATTTTTATATGAATGTAATCATCTATTGAAACCATTTAAGAGAAATAAGAAGTAAAATAAATTCCAATCATTCAGGACACTTAGTTTGTAAAGCGTTTCTACTACTCTCATGTTTAGAATTAATGGTGGTATTTTGCATATGATCACCGGAGTAACTTAATTAAATTTTTAATCTTCCAAGTTAAAGTATGTAATAGAGGGCTGTAACTTTCAACTTGTATTTTTCCTGAAACTCCCGAAAATCAATTGTGTACCTCATGTAGTAATCTTCCATGTAACATTAACAAAGATTCATTATCCACATCCCTTAATGATAATGCTCCTTCTTGATTAGGAGTGTGTATGGATGAATATATTGGAAAAACTTAATGAGATTTTGTTCCCATGTGTTTCCCCATGACTCCTTCTATCATGTCTTCTATACTTTTGTGCTGTCAGAGTTTATATGATTATATATTGCGTTGTAGGTGCAGGATTTATTATTCGCAACTGACCTTAAATCTTAGCCTATCTATTAACTATTAACCTCGCACATCTTTTGTCCAAACTGTATATTTTCCTGTCAGAAATTTACAAACAATTTAGCGCTCCTATTTAAATTTCTTAATTGTGTAAATTTTCGGTGTTCCTAATGGCTAATCAGAAGATTTATGAAAAGAATAATGTATCTTGCCTCGTATCCAACTTTGCATCATGCACACACCAATCTCAAACTGTGTGATCTACAATTTCTTACCACACGGCTCCAATATCTAAAAGAAAGGCTGTAATGCCGTACATGAACCGAGGCTCTACACTTCAGTAGTAGATGGCAAGCAGAAACAACAGAAATATATGCTCTCTCATCGAAAGGATCGGTTGTAGTTTCCATACGGCAAGTCGGGGCTTTTTTATCGGATGTCTAGTGCTGATGTGCTCATCGTAGCATATACCAAGCAAAAATACGATCATTAGGAAATTTAGTGGCGTCAATAGTGGGGTGATTTAAAATAACATCAATTCAATTTACACTCACCAAATTTGCGGAACAGAACACTCACCCCAATTTATTGCCCAGAACAAAACAACATAGAAATCGGGAGAAACATATAGGATTCGTCTTCATCCCTGCAAAAAAATAAAAGAAATTTTTCATTGCAATTCTTCTCACGAACTATAGTACATGTAGGGTTGAAATTAGTACAGCTTATTACCTCAGAATCAATCCTTTCACCATGCATGCAACAACTGGACTACCAGATCCTGAGCTCGTGCAAGTAACAAATAGGGCTAATGGCTAGCACTGATGCCTCCCAACTCGTGGTCTACAGGTCTCAAAGTTTCAGTCCAATCCGGCTGGTCGATTCGGCTGTCATATGCTTGTGTTGCAGCCACGCAGATCCTGATTGCCACCATGATCTTGGCGGCGGAGTGGGGCGTTTGGCCTCCCGGTTTTACCTTCCCTTGAGCTAGCAAGATTGCCCAAAGATAAACCGCACCTCTTCCTGTCATGCGTCACACAGACGTACGTAGATGAGAAACAAAACAATCTGATGCATGGAGAGCTGATTGGTTCTGTACGTGGCGGAGCGACGCGAGCATGCACAGATCTGCCGTCAGTTAATCTGCTGAATGTTTTGTCCCTGGATCACTTTGGCCGATCGAGGGTACATTGTTACTTGCATCTTTCCGGGGATAGGATCATTGAAGATGCTGATGATGATTGGGTGCATGATGACGACGGGATGGAGCCGTGGATCTTGCCTAACAGTGTCTCGCCCATAGCATTGGTGAAGACTTAATTCTTCTGTGACGGCCATCGATCAATCTATAAAGATTTCTGGCTGATCGATGGTATTCGCCGGCCGGCGTCGTCCCGCATCTCTGGTTCGATTCCCAGGTAAGTGATCCTTTTGCCACGGTGATCGATCGTTGTGTAAAAATCTCCGGGCGATCGATGGTATTCGTCCGTCGGTGTCGTCCCGCAAGCCGCAGCTCTAGTTCGATTTCGATTTTCAGGTGGGTGCCTTCGCTCGGCATGCCTTCAATTTGCCGACGGCGTATTTGGTGGTGTCTTTCCGGCCTGCTCAGATACATGTGCTTATATTTACTTCGAAAGGTTCATGTACGTGGTCAAGACAAACACCTATCCGTGAATTTTGTCTCAAGAAAAAACCTATCCGTGTATTATTTTCCTAAATCTGAAGAAAAAACCTATCCGTGTATTATTTTCCTAAATTTAGCTTATGTACCGTATACTTCCTAAACTTAGCCTTTTGCTTTCCCGGTTGTTGAACGTGTTGAGGCTGGACAAATCGGCACTTTTGTTTTCCTTTCTAACCTGTTTGCACACGTATGACTTCCATGGGCAAACGACAGCTGATTGCGATCCTATTCCTAGGAGCGGAGTCCATATTTAACTGTCCAAATCAGTTTTTTTTTTCATAAATCTGCTTGCACACGTTATGACTTCTATCTATAGGCATACGAAGTCCGATTGCCGTTGTATTTACCTACGATCGGTGGGACATTGGATTGCTCAATCTCTACCGTTGAGATATAATAACTTCCTAGCGTTAAATCATCACCGTTAATTGTCTTGTGTTTTAATTATATAATAGATGAAAATGAACATGTTGCTATGGCTTGGGATAGGATTAAACATATACTTAGAACTTGTCCATCACATAGGGTTAATGAATGGACCATATTACACTCTTTCTACAATGGTTTAAACTACATGTCTAGAAACATATTGGAAAGCATTTTGCAAAACTATAGTCAATGGCATACTGATAGGGCACCCAATCCTACTAAGAAAGTGAATTCTATTGAGGAAACTAATGATTTGTCATCTAAGATGGATACTATTCTTGCTTTGCTTAATAAACCTAGTGTGGAAAATGTTCCTTTGCAAGAACTAGTTGGTAATAATTCTGAAAATATTGATGTCAACTTCATTAGGAACTATGGTAACAATGGGTATGGGAACAACAATTACAACTCTTATAATAAACCCCCATATGTTCCCAACAATCATCCTTTTGTTCCATATCCTAATGCTAACGATAATAATTGGAAGCCTATGCCATCTCGCAATGATGATTCTGAAGCTAACAAAATTCTCATGGAACAAGTTGCTAGTCATAACACCATGATACAAGAGTTGAATAAGTCGGTTGCTTCCCTTAGTTCTGATATTAAAGGCTTACAACTCCAAGCTGCAGGATTAGACAAAGCTTTGTCAAAACTAGCTGATAATCAAGCCACTTTATTGAGTATGTCTGCAGGGAAACCACAAGCATCACCTGTGGTTGGAATGAATTCTATTGCTATTGCTGATAATGTTCCTCTTACTTTGGAGGAAACTCTTAATGAATTATTGAACTATCCTAAATATTTGCTGCCATTCATGTCTCAACTTGGTAGTTTAAGAGAAGTTAAAAAAACTGAATATGATGAATCACTTATGTTGATTGAGTTAGAGAGAGTTGCTAAAGAATCTATTGAGGTAATGAAAAAAGGAAAAGAAAGTTGAGGAAGTTAAAATGCTTAGTGAAGTCAAGGATCCTTTGATTGACTTAGAAAATTGTAGCTTGCATGAACTAATCTCTATCTTACAAAAGTTTGCAAGTGATCCTTCCATCAACACTAATCAAGCTGGCATTGGTTCCTATATTGCTAATCATGTCTTGAAAGAGAAAATTACTAGGTACAACCAAGAGGCCATGATACCACCTAAGTTTGGGGATTTGTGGATTCCCAAGGTACTAGTAACTATTGGAAAAAAGACACATCATGCCATACTTGATCTAGGATCTAGTGTCTCTGTCATGTCTAAAGAACTATATGAAGTGCTTGAATTGAAAAATCTTAAAAATGCTCTATTGAACTTGCACTTGCTGATGATTCCATTAAACATGCTTTAGAGAAAGTAAGTGATGTTATGGTAGAGTTACATATGACTTTTGTGCCTGTGGATTTTCTAATCATGGACATGGGGAATAAAACCTCTAGTCCTATTATTCTTGGAAGACCTTTTCTTCGTACTACAGGTGCTATCATTGATTCAAATGAGGGAAACGTGAAGTTTCAGTTCCCACACAAGAAGTGCATGTAACACTTCCCAAGAAAGAGGGGAACATCAAAGTTCAAGCTCCCTCATGAGCTTCATCTTCAATAAACAACAAGTAAGAAGCCTAGCTATATGGCTATAAAGAAAGCGCTTTGCGGGAGGCAACCCGGTTATTTTTATGTGTGATTTTCTTTGTGTCCTCTTGCTGTATCAAAAGAGTTTGTTTTTAGTTTAGTTTCTGGATTTTTAATAAAGTGCCAAGTTTTACCCATTTTGGTCTTGAAAAGTTGCTTATAGCGTTCGGAGATTTTATTCCTGCAGGAATCTGTGCACGGTATGATTTTTAATTATTATTCTGTAACTCCGAATGTGCTCATATTTGAACTGTAGTTGCAACTTTTCATCCTCTATATGCATGAATTTTTGCAGAATTTTTCGGCAAAGTTTGCTAGGGTAGCAAAATATGTTTTGCTGCTGCTGTTTTTCTGGACAGATTCTGTCCCATTTTGTTTTATGCATGTTTTGAACTTGTATCTTGAATCTTTTTGATTCAAATGAGTTTATGAGTAGGCATACAACATTATATACTTTCTGGACATTCATATGATGTTTTGTTTAAGGATTATATGCAGCAAGAAACCTATTTGTTTATCACTACTAATGCACCCCACAGAAATGAAAATGGGAGAAACGGTGTTTTGAAGTTTTTTCACAGGGTTTGGAGGAGATGCACCAAGAGTTATCCAAGGATAGTGAAGACCATAAGCTTGGGGATGTGAAGACAACCCCACTGGACCTACACACTCTCGGTTTGCACACGTCTAACTTCTGTTTTTGATCGAAACACTTTATCGCATAAACTTGGAGCGGCTTTTTGTTTGTTTTTGGTTTGTTTGTTATTTTGTGAGACCACCACATTATCATTTATATGAGAAAGAGCTACTAGAAATATGGGTTGAAATATGTTGGATGCTTTTATCATATTGTGAAAAGAGATGTTTGAGTTGATTTTTAATGATACATATAGTTGCATGATTCATGAGCTTGTTTATGAGTAATAATTTGCAAATGCTTTATCAAGAGCTATCACTTATTCATGTTTTGATGCTGAAAGTTATTTTACTTTGTTTAACATGGATTAGTTAGTTCTATGGACACTCATGTATGCATCTAGATGGTCAACTTTCTCCTCTTGCTAGCCCAAACATTCCAACAAGCAAAAACTTGTTTCCAACACCTTCAACCAAAGTTATTGCAGTGAGTCCACCATATCTACCTATTAGCTTTATGCTATTCCGAATATGTATATCATGATATTTATGTTATCTATACCTCTGAATGAAAATGTTTACGTTATTGATTGTTATGGGAAAAGTTGGTTATATAGCTCTCACGAACTTGATGCACAACTTTATTTTTATTGCATAAATAAAACATGACCCATTGTGATTAATAATATGATGCTAGTGGCTTGATAAATGTCCGAGGTTGGGAGTTAGCCCATATGTGCTGTCACATGCAAACCTTTCAACATGCTCCTTCATCATTTAATTGATATCATGTACTTTTGTTTATGGATGTCTATCATGGTGGAATGAGGTGGAAATGAAGTAGTTTAAATGAGTTTGTATAAATGGTTAGAGAGACGCCTGGGCCGCTAATCTAAGCCATGCATCATTCATGGTGGAAATTTACTTACATGCTATGGTGAACCGTCTGTGATGCACCTTATAATAAAAAGTTATTCCAATGGTAAATAAAAAGGGTGTTGAGGTTGTTCATCTTGTTTGTTTGTCTTGTCATTTTGATATGGGCTTGTTCCATATCCTGGGACAAGAGGTACCCCAGTTGACGCTCTTGATGATATTATTATTACCTACAATGATAGAACTTGAACTTGATTTGTTTCCTAAGTTGAGTAATCATGGTGTAGGTACTTGTATTCAAGGGGCATGAGACACCTAACCTTTACTTTATCAAGCACACTGCTCATATTTGCTTTCACATTAAACTTTAATCATTCAAGATGCTATGATAGGGGTAATGAGAGCTTGACACCAAGAATTCCACATTGAAATCATTAACTTAAGTAGAAGAGTTTGGAAGTTAGATGAAACTTATGCATGTTTTACCTCTACTCACATATACATCTTTCCAAAGTGTCCACCTTTTATATTCAGATTTTCATCTACACTCTATGACCAATGTAGGATGTTCTTACTTATCATTATGCATACATGTGGTCCATATTACTATCTTCTAAGTTACACTTTGTGAACTATCATTGAACATCCTTACATTGAATACTTGATATCACTTCATAAACTATTTTGCATATTGCTACCCCTTTGAAGAATGAATCATTTGACTCTATGTAGCAGTAGCAATCATCTTTGATATCCATTGTTAGTGCTATATTGCAAAGTCCATGTTAGTTTTATCACCTTCATACTCGAGGACGAGTATTGGTTAAGCTTGGGGATGTTGATGCATGTAAAATGCATACATGAACTTTGCACTATATCACTCATATTCCAATCATATTTGTATCATATAAGGGTTATACCACTGTTATTTAATGATTTTAGGAAATAAAATAATTGTTTCCTATTTTTATGGAATTAACCCTGCGCAGGCAGAAAACCCTATTTTTTCCTTTTATGTTTCAGGGACCCAAACGTCGTCAGAAAAATATGAAAAAATACAGAGGTCATTATTTTGGAAGGAAGAAGATGTAGGAGCGAAGGAATCAAGCAAACGGAGCCCGGAAGGCCAAAAGGGGCGGCCCACGCGGCCCCTGTACCTGGCCGCGTGGGGCCCAACATCCTGGCTCTCGGAGCTCCGCAGCCATCGATCTTTTCTCCACCGCCTTTGTCTTGACCTAAAAACTCCTTTAAAAGAAGTTCCACGACGTTCTCGAAAACAAGCGCCGCCATATCACAGAAACATGAAAACGAAGATCTGGAGTTGCAGATTGGAGGGGGAAAACTCCGGCGGGGCGCTGCCGGCGTGGTCTCCATCTTTTCCATCGACATCTCCACCATCTCCACCATGATGAGGGAGTAGTCCACCTCTGGACTATGGGTTTGTGGAAGTAACATATGTATCTCTCCTCTCTTTGAGATTCACTAATTAGTACCGTATGAGCTGCTGAACATGATTACGGTCATATATGTAATTCCTATGTGGTGGATCTTTTTGTGAGTTAATATATGTTTGAGATTGCAATGTTTGTTTCAGTTATGAATATAGATGCATATTATGTACCCCGTTCTTATCTACTTGTTATGATCAAGCATGTTTATGAGGGCGTGTGTGGGGTGATGTGTGCATTAGTTGGAGTAACGGGGGGTGGTGAGTGCGGTAAGCTGACAACTGAATCACCCAAGTGGATCACGATATTACAGTGGTCAACTTACCGCACTCACCACCCCCGTTACTCCAACTAATGCACACATCACCCCACACACGCTCTCATAAACATGCTTGATCATAACAAGTAGACATGAACGGGGTACATAATATACATCTATACTCATAACTGAAACAAACATTACAATCTCAAACATATATTAACTCGCAAAAAGATCCACCACATAGGAATTACAACGATGACCGTAATCATGTTTAGCAGCTCATACGGTACTAATTAGTGAAGCTCAAAGAGAGGAGAGATACATAAGTTACTTCCACAAACCCATAGTCCAGAGGTGGACTACTCCCTCTTCATCATGGAGACGGTGGAGATGTCGATGGAGAAGATGGAGACCACGCCGGCAGTGCCCCGCCGGAGTTTTCCCCCTCCAATCTGCAGCTCCAGATATTTGCTTTCTTGTTTCTGTCGTGTGGCGGCGCTTGTTTTCGAGAACGCCGTGAGACTTCTTTTATAGGCGTTTTTAGGTCAAGACGAAGGCAGTGGAGCCTCGAGGGCCAAAAGGGTGGGCCCCACGCGGCCAGGTACAAAGGCTGCGTGGGCCCCCCTCTTTTGGGCTTCCGGCCTCCGTTTGCTTGCTTCCTTCGCTCTCAAGTCTTCCTCCTTCCAAAATAATGACGCATGTATTTTTCCAGGTTATTTGGACGTCATTTGCGTCCCTGAAACTTAAAAGGAAAAAATAGGGTTTTCTGCGTGCGCAGGGTTAATTCCATAAAAATAGGAAAATATTTTATTCCCAAAAATCATTATATAACAGTGATATAACCCTTATATGATGCAAATATGATTGGAATATGAGTGATATAGTGCAAAGTTCATGTATGCATTTTACATGCATAAGGGGCCTAGCAGTGTTTGGGAATCTAAAGGCAGGGGCTTGCAGCAACGCCTCGAAGAAGGTGAACGGCGTAAAGACGTCGTCGATGCCGGCAGAGACAAGTCCTGCAAAGCTTTCACCAAAACCCGAGGGCCAACCCTAGAACAAATCATAGGGCGATTAACAAGCCACTACACGGAAAACCTTCACCGGACACACAGCGCCAGGAAAGCGGGGTGGTACGGAGAGACGGTGTCCGAACGTCTAGAAAGAGGAGAGATCTTCATGATGATGCCTTCAACAGGCGGGACAACACCCAAAGGCGTTGTCATCGCCAGCACTGGACAACTCCAATGCACGGTTTTCACCGAGACCTGTCCAAAACCAGACGTCGGCCGCCGCCACGAGGACGCGGAGAAGACATCAATGGACGCCGCCACCAGCCTCCAAACCTCGAGAACTCGGTGCATTGGACAGAACTCAGAGCACCGGAAAAAGCACGTCGGAAGGACCCAAGACAAACGGGAGCTTGGGTCGGTCCGACCCAACCCAGATCCGGCCCAATGGGCTGTGGATCTAGGCAGACTCATGGACCACCATGGGGTTCGGGCACCGCCGGCATGACCACGCAGGGGCGACTGCCGGCCCCGCACCGGGCGGAGAGAGCCTCACGGGTGGCGTGGCGCGGCACACTGCTACCAGCGGTAGCAAGCGGATGACGGGGGGAGCAGGTCGACACCGAAGCACAGCCCGAGCCCCTTCGAGGAGAGGCAGGAGGGAGCCATGGCGCACCATGGCTGCAAGAACTGAGTTGGGGATTTGGATTTTGGGGAGGGGAACGAGCGGAGGAGGCTCCCCGCTGCCGCCGTCTGCCGAGGTGCGGCCTCCTCCGGCGGCAGCGGGGTTCAGAGGGTGCGACGGGGCCAGTTTCTGGCGGCGGCGGTGCGGGCGCCTCGGATTCGCCGAGAGCGACCCGGAGGCGGGGTGTTTTTTCACCTTCCTCGCTCAATCTTATGGTTCTCCTATCCCCGCGTTTTGGAATCCAAACAAGGACATGGTCAGTCTGCACTGATGTTTCTTTGGAAGTCAGAAACCCTAGATTTTATTACACCAATGACAACAATATTTCACGCCACAATCACTTTTTCGTATGCATGGTTGTGTTTTTCCTTTCTGTTTTGCATACTCTTTTTTATGAATAAACCAGGGTCTTCTGCTTGAAGAAACGAATTTGATCTTGTCGGCCCAATGGAAACCAGGGTATCCTGGGCCGGCCTGCCACAGCCCTCGAACGCTCCGCAGGAATTTCTGCTAAGGACCAGCTGTCAGCCTGGCGAGCCTCACGAGGCATTTTCCCTCGCGAGGGCTTATTTGCTCGACCGAGCATTTCTGCTAAGGACCAAACGATCGGCCTGGAGGCCTCGAGAGGGACCTCTGCCTCGGGAAGGCCTCTCCTAGAAGATCTCCAGGCCCTGGCGCGTCTCCGCGCCAACCTCGGGAGGTTTTCCCTCGCGAGAAGTCAACGGCTACAAAACCTCGGCGAGGGTTCAGGCCTCGCGGGGTTCCTTCAAGTGGAAGCA
The DNA here is from genome assembly GCA_947311845.1 of Poa pratensis. Classification (NCBI taxonomy): domain Eukaryota; kingdom Viridiplantae; phylum Streptophyta; class Magnoliopsida; order Poales; family Poaceae; genus Poa; species Poa pratensis. The sequence continues at coordinate 78,064,032 of CAMZMU010000074.1, forward strand.
AGCTCCTGCACCGCTGCAGAGCGCACATGGGCTCTGCGCCCGCCGCAGAGTGACGCGCGCGCCTGCGCGCGATGACGAAGACGCCGCAGTTGCCATTCTCGTGTATAAAGTGGTCAAAGGAGCTGCGGCAAGCAAAGCGGACTCCAAGACTTGCCAAATTGGTGATAAAGCGGCCGGCCGCCGCTACGCTCCAACTGCGACGTCACCGTGGGGCGCGCCCCAAAGCTCTGCAGCGCCGGCCCACCGTCCTGGTTGGACGGTGGCTTTTTCTGCCAAGACGACGTGCTCCCTGCCATGGACCGTGTCCATGGACGCCCCCGACGCTGTGCGCTGTGCTCCAACTCGGCGGCATTGTGGTATCCCTTCCCGCCGGAGATTTTCGGGGAAGAGGACCAAGCCCAGTATATAAGGAGCCAGTGTACGACCTAGGAGGGGGATCCCGCATTCACCAACACATTCCACAACCAAGGAGCTACGTCTGAGAAGAAGACGGAGCTCATTCCACCATAGTCCACCATAGCCATAGCAGTGCCCTCGGCAAGCACCTTGTACTGTGAACCTCTCCAAGCAGTGCAATACATCTTAGCAGGACGTAGGGCTTTTACACCTCACGGTGGGCCTGAACCTGGGTAGCGGCTCGTGTTACCTCTCTGCCGTGATGTTCCTCACCGAGCTCGACGAGCACCGTCGCCGAGGTTGTTGAGGATTTGTTTGACGTTGTGTTCAGCCCCTTACTCGTTTCCTGGCACTTGAGAGACACCCCTAGTTCCTGGGACTAGTCTCCGACATTTGGCGCCAGGTAGGGGGCTGAGGCGCGTCTTCAACTTCTTCAACCTCTCCGCGCCATGACTGACACGCGAGCTGCGCGTCTCGCGCGACGGACGTCCGGCAGGGCCAACACCGAGCCCGCCGCCAACCACAACCCGCGTGGTCGCCCACGCGCCAACCGCGCTTCAGAGCGCAACGCCGAGCCGCGCGTCGAGCACCCTGAGGACGACGGCGGCAACGGCAGCGGCAACGACGGCGGCATCGACGGCGAGGACGAGGGAGCTTCCTCCTTGCACCCATCCAGGCGCGAGAGCGCCTCCACGATGGGCCGAGCAGCGCCCAGTCCAGCCACCGCGCTGCTGATGGCGCAAGAGCTGCTGCGCTACCGTCCCACGCAGGCGGGCCACGACAACTGGCTTGGGCGTCTCGAGGAGCTCATCAACGCCGCCGCCGTTCCTGCCGCCACCACTGCAGCACCAGCGCCCTCTCGCTCGCTGGTGCGCCACTCCGGACGCGAGGGGAACATAGCGCACGGCGCTCCTCCTCCCCCTCCGCCTCCGCCACCTCCTCCAGCTGCAGCTCCGGCAGCAAACCACCGCGCCGCGTCGCACGCATCCTCGCCGCACGACTGCCAATCGTGCAGCGGACTCCGGCGGATGCCCGCGTGGAGATCGAGCGCCAGAGGGACCGCCACAACCGCGTCGTGCAGGAGATTGCCGCTGCAGGTCGCCAGAACCGCGGCGTACTCGCTGGGCGCCGTGACATACGCCACGGGCTGCACCGCCTTCACCCGCAACCTGCGCCGCGTCGTCTGGCCTGTGAAGTTCAAGCCAGACCTCCCTCCACGCTACGACGGCAGGACCAACCCTCTGGAGTTCCTGCAGCTCTACACCGTCTCCATCCAGCTGCAGGAGGCGACGACAAGGTGATGGCCAACTGGCTCTCCATGGCGCTCAAGGACTCCGCGCTCTCGTGGCTCATGAACCTCCCCGAGAACACCATCGACACGTGGGAGGACCTCTGCAAGGTCTTCGTCGCCAACTTCAAGGGCACCTACGAACGCGCACTCACCTACAACGACCTTCGCGCGGTGCGCCAGAAGCCTGACGAGACCCTCCGCAGATACATCCAGCGCTTCAGCCAGGTCCGCAACAAGATTCCGAACATCCCGGACTCGCACGTCATCTCCGCCTTCAGGGAGGGCGTCACGAACCACAGGATGCTCGAGAAGCTCGGCATCCACGACACCCTCTCCTCTGTGGTGAAGCTCTTTGATCTGGCTGACAAGTGCGCCAAGGCTGAAGAGGGCCTCCTCTTCGTCAAGAAGGAAGTGGAGGAGGACCCTCCAGAGGGGTCCAGGAGCAAGAAGAAGCCTGCAGAGAAGCGCAAGACCACCGCCATCCTCGCGGCAGAGCCTGACGCAAAGCAGCCTCGCGAGGCCTCTCCGGCGGCTGAAGAGAAAAAGGCGGACAATCGCCCATACTGCATCTACCACAACAGGCACAACCACGCCACTGAGACTGCTGGGAGCTCAAGCAGCTCAGCAAGGAGCGGGAGAAGAACCAGGGCCGCGGCGGCCGCGGCGGAGGCCGTGGTGGCCGCGGAGGTGGACGCCACAACTTCCAGCACAGGGCTCGGGGGAATAACGCTGGGCAAACGGCAACCTCCCCGACGAGAACCCTGGGGGCTACCAGGCCCCTCAGGGGGCAATAGCCTGCATCCTCGGCGGGTCCCAAGCGCCCAAGTCCAACAACCACTTCAAGCAATTCTCTCGCGAGGTCAGCGCAGCGCTTCCAGGGCTTGAGGCTTCCCAGCCCCTCAAGTGGTCACAGTACACCATCGCCTTCGACTCCAAGGACCACCCCAAGTCGACCAAGGCAGTAGGCACCATCCCACTGGTGTGCACCCCCATCATCAACAACATCGCCGTCGCCAAGACGCTTATAGATGGGGGTGCGGGCTTGAACGTCATCTCTGTCGAGACCTTCGAGCAGCTTCAAGTGCCCTACGAGTGGCTCATGCCCTCTAGGCCCTTCACGGGGGTGACAAGTGGCTCACCACACCTCTGGGGCAGGTGAGGCTCGCGGTCACCTTCGGCACGCCGCAGAACTACCGCACCGAGCAGATCGACTTCGACGTCGCACACATTGGCCTGCCCTACAACGCCATCCTCGGCTACCCCGCCCTCGCGAAGTTCATGGCTGTCACTCACCATGCCTACAACATCGTCAAGCTTCCAGGCAGCGGCGGCACCATCGCCATCCACGGTCAAGTCCAGGACGCAATGCGCTCTGTCGAGACCGCCTACAAGGCCGCTGCCGTGGCATTCCCCGCTGATGAGGACATGGAGCCCCTCGAGAGGCCCGCGAAGAAGAAGCAGCTGTTCTCACAGGAGCAGGCAGCCACGAAGAAGGTGTCACTGGACGCCAGCGGCTCGGGGGCTAGCGTCACCATAGGCGCTGGCTTGCCTCCCAAATAGGAAAGCGCGCTCGTCGCCTTCCTCAGGGCAAACTCTGACATGTTCGCATGGACACCGTCAGAGATGTCCGGAGTACCGAGGGAGGTGATCGAGCACCACTTAGCCGTGTGTCCAAACGCACGCCCCGTGAAGCAGAAAGCACGGCGCCAGGCGCCAGAGAAGCAAGAGTTCATCATCAAGGAAGTAGAGAAGTTAAAAGAAGCGCACATCATCAGAGAAGTTCCACACCCCACATGGCTCTCCAACACGGTGGTCGTTCCCAAGCACACCGGGGGCGGCAGGCTCTGCATCGACTACACCGACCTCAACAAGGCCTGCCCCAAGGACCCGTACCCCATGCCTCGGATAGACCAGATCGTGGACTCCACCGCCGGCTGCGACCTCCTCTGTTTTCTGGATGCCTTCTCAGGCTACCACCAGATCAAGATGGCGAAGGAGGATGAGGAGAAGACAGCATTCCTCACCCCTTGTGGTGTGTATTGCTACGTCTGCATGCCCTTTGGCCTGAAGAACGCCGGCGCCACCTTCCAGAGGCTCATGAGGAAGGCCTTGGGGGCTCAGATGGGAAGAAATGCAGAAGCCTACGTCGACGACATCGTGGTCAAGACTCGCGAAGAGCACACCCTCATGGAGGACCTCGAGGAGACCTTTGCCAGCCTGCGCAAAGTAAGCATCAAGCTGAACCCCGCCAAGTGCGTCTTCGGGGTACCGTCAGGCAAACTCCTCGGGTTCCTAGTGTCTCACCGCGGCATAGAAGCGAATCCTGACAAGATCAAAGCCATAGAAGAGATGCAGCCACCTCGTCGCCTTAAGGACATGCAGCGCCTCGCGGGATGCATGGCCAGCCTCGGCCGTTTCATCTCCAAGTTCGGCGAGAGGGCGCTGCCATTTTTCAAGCTCATGAAGCGGTCTGGCACGTTCAAGTGGACGCCTGAGGCGGACAAGGCATTTGAAGACCTGAAGAAGTACTTGGCTAGCCCACCTGTCATGGTTGCCCCAAGGCCCGGCGAGCATCTGAAGCTGTACCTATCAGCCACTCCACAAACAGTGAGCGCAGCCTTGGTGGCAGAAAGGGAAGAGCCAGTCCTCGCCAAGAAGGACACCGCCACGCCAAGCCCAGATCCCCCCGACAAGGAAACATCCTCTTCAGGCCCTGAGCCCCATGCCGAGCCCGCGCAACCAGAAGGCACCCTCGTCGAGGGTCCACCTCTCGAGAGGCTCGACAAGGCTCCCGAGGAACCCAGCGCTGCGTCACCATCGACAGCCCTCGTCGAGCATCCCGTCTACTTCGTCAGCACTGTGCTGCGAGATGCTCGCGAGCGGTACACTATGCAGCAGAAGCTCCTCCTCGCGCTCCTCATCGCTTCCAGGAAGCTGCGCCACTACTTCCAGGGCCACCCCATCACGGTGGTCACATCATTCCCTCTGGAGCAGATCCTGCGCAATCCAAACGCCACTGACCGCGTCGCAGGGTGGAACATTGAGCTGCAACCTTTTGGCCTGCGCTTCGACACCACCAGGGTCATCAAGGGGAGAGCATTGGCTGACTTCGTCGCCGAGTGGACAGACACAGCAAGAAGAGCCTCATGAGGCAGAATCCACGCCAGCAGGAGACACGGTGCCAAGCCACTGGACCATGCACTTCGACGGAGCATTCGCATGCCAGAACGCTGGGGCTGGCGTCGTCCTGACCTCACCCAAGGGCGACAAGCTCTACTACGCCGTCCAGCTGTGCTTCACGACAGACAAGGTCTCCAACAACATCGCCGAGTACGAGGGCCTCCTCGCCGGGCTCAGAGCCGCAATCGCCCTCGGCATCAAGCGCTTACTCATCAAGGGCGACTCCCAGCTCCTCGTCAACTTCTCCAACAAGAGCTACACGCCTAAGGACGGCCATATGGCCGCTTACCTCGAGGAGGTCCGCAAGCTCGAGAAACACTTCAAGGGGATGGAGCTCAGGCACATCCCACGAAGGGAGAACCAGGAGGCCGACGACATCGCCAGGCGAGCATCACGCAGAGAAGCCCAGCAGGCGGGCGTGTTCGAGGAGAGGCTCACCAGGGCATCGGTGAAACAGCCAAAAGAAGCGTTGAAATGAACACGGACGAAGAGCTCCCACCACCACCAACATCTGGAGCGCCAGCTGCGGTCCACCCACAGGGGAACGCCTGCTGCTGGCCATGACACACCAAGAGACGGGCTGGATCGATGAGCTCAAGGAGTACCTCAGGGACGGAGTCCTCCCTGAAGAGGACGCAGAAGCAGAGAGAGTTGCTCGCCAGGCCAAGTCATACTGCCTTCACGAGGGAGACCTGTACCGCAAGCGTCCAAATGGAGTTGCACTAAAATGCGTCCCCCTGAAGAAGGCCGCCAGCTGATCAAGGACATACACAGTGGAGAATGTGGCCACCACTCATCATCACGCACCCTCGCAGGGAAAGTCTTCAGGAGTGGTTTCTATTGGCCCTCAGTACTTCAAGATGCAACCGCCGTTGTCCAGGCTTGCGAGGCGTGCCAGTTCCACGCCAAGCAAGTCCACCAGCCCGCACTGGGGCTCCAGACCATCCCTCTCTCCTGGCCCTTCGCGGTCTGGGGGCTGGACATCCTGGGACCTTTCCCACGCTCCAGCGGGGGCTACCGCTACCTCTACGTCGCCATCGACAAGTTCACCAAATGGGCGGAGGTTGAAGCGGTGCGCACCATCCCGGCGAGATCAGCGGTGAAATTCATCAGAGGCCTGGCCTGTCGCTTCGGCGTGCCAAATCGCATCATCACCGACAACGGCTCGCAGTTCACCAGCGGCATCTTCAGGGCCTACTGCGAGAGTCTCGGCACACGGCTCTGCTTCGCCTCGGTGGCTCATCCACGAAGCAACGGGCAGGCTGAGCGGGCGAACGCAGAAGTGCTCAAGGGCCTCAAGACAAGAAGCTTCAATCGCCTCAAGGCCCACGGCAAGAACTGGATTGAAGAGCTCCCCTCCGTGCTCTGGTCCATCCGCACCACCGCCACGAAGCCCACTGGAGAAACGCCGTTCGCTCTCGTCTATGGCGCTGAAGCAGTCCTCCCCACCGAGATCAAGCATGGGTCCCCACGGATCCTTGCTTTCAACGAGGACAACCAAGAGGAGCTCCACAACGACGACTTGCTGCTGCTCGATGGACTACGCCGCCGTGCCGCCCTCCGAGCGGCGAAGTACCAGCAAGACCTACGCCGCTACCACAGCCGCCACATACGGCCGCGCACCCTCGAGACAGGCGATCTCGTCCTCAGGAGGATCCTCTCCAGAGAAGGCCTCCACAAGCTCTCACCCATGTGGGAAGGCCCCTACAGGGTCGCGCACATCGCCAGGCCTGGGCGGTGCGGCTCGAGACGGAAGACGGCGATCCGATCAAAAATCCATGGAACATCGAGCACCTACGCAAGTTCTACCCGTGATCACGTCGCGGCAGGCATTTTTTGTCTCAAGAGGGAAGCACGCGTCTTCACCTCCCAGCTTCACCAAGCTTTCCCTTCACGAGGGCCATCTCCACTGAGAGTTTCCTACAACGCGTCCACGGGCCGCGGGAAGCCTCAGCCACTCCATGTGGAACCCCATGCCCAGACATGGCGGACTTTGTCTTGGCCTCGCCAAGTGTAATGAACAATTTCAGGTCATCATGAACCTATTGCGCTTCGGCGCCGTTATGTAATATTGCTTGGTGAGTTTTTTCTTACATTTCATTCGCGCTCACATTTTTCCCCATGCGCACCTCGCGAGCGGGGGCTGAGCACGGTGCCTGTGTCTCGGGAGCATCCCAGCAGCATCGTAAAATCCAAAGGATCCGAGCTCTAACTCGTGGCTCTCCGCCCACGACCGTTATCTCACCAAAGAGCTCTGACTCGTGGGTTAGCTCCCATGCACGTCACCTCACCAAGGACCTTGGTGCTTATTCTCCTCGTGAGATACCCATGAGGAAATCTATGAGCGCGCATGAGTTGTACAACTATGCTTTGCTTGTGGGTTCGCTCTCTCTCTCTCTCCAACACAGGGAACAAGACGCCTTGCAGGGCTCCAAAAGCTCCAAGCCAGCCTCAGGCAGCCTCGAGAGGGAGAACACCTCACCAGGAACACAACACCCTCTACAAAGCAGGCGTCTCGCCAGAGCTAAGTCCAGAACTTACGCCTCATGAGCTCTTTTCCCTCTCGCTGGTTTTGTCGCCCCTCGAGCCTCTCTTTTCTCTCTTACGCCTCATGGGCTGCTTGCACGTCAAAGGGGAGCCCCTGAGCATCGCGCCTCGAGGGCTCTTACCTCTCTAAGCCTTACGCACCCCCCGGCCTTGTCGAGCCCTGACTCCGGCATACCGAAGCGGCGGTGCTATTTGCGCTAAGAGCAGGGTCCTAACGACGTAGAGCGAAAAAGACATGAGGGAACAGATAAAAGGCCTCCCGAGGGGCACTCACACTTGCACAAAGTAAAGTGTCTTTACAAACCAGCACGAAATAAAAGCAACAAGTCTTAAGATAACTAGTGCCCTTGGCACATCTCTCTACAGGGGCAACCTAAGCAGCGGGGTTGTCGTCGTCGCCGTCGACGTCCTCGTCATCCACCTCCTCAGCACCAGCCTCGTCGTCGCTCTCCTCGACCTCGACCCTCTTGAAGCGTTGAGTGTACTTCTCCACGTCGTCCCACACCGAGGCGTCCAGCTTCGAGGCGAGCTCCTTCTCCAGAGGCTCCATCACAGACGCGAATCGAAGCCGGGGTGGAGGTGTGCAAGGTTGGCGAAGACTTGGCCGATCGCGACGCCAAGGAGCTCGCGGCTCTCGGTGTCGACCAAGTCGTCGAGGTTCGTCACGACCTCTTCAAACTTGGTGAGGAGCTGCTCGAAGAAGCCAAGGTAGTGGCGACGTCGAGTTCCCCTCGACAGAGAGCCTGGGGGCTTCGGTCCCCAGGCGGCCCGCAACGGCCGCGCACGCCTCACCAAGGAAGCAAACATGCGCTCCCGCTGGCGCGACAAGACCTGCGCAGTCAGAGCGCTCCGCCGAGCTTCCTCGACGAGTTCCACAACAGGCCCCACCTGCTGCTGCATCTCGTTCATGTCCTGCGTCAAGGAGGCAAGGTCCTGCTCCGCGTGCTTCCGAGCCTCCACAGCGTCATGAAGGCGGGAGTCGAATCGCTTCTTCTGAGCCTCAAGCTCCCTGATGCGGGCCTCGAGCTCGTTGCGTCTCTTCGTGAAGCGCGCCTCCTGCTTCTTGGCCTTGTCCGCGAAGTCCTTCCTGCAATTGTCGCGGAAGAGCTGCTCCTTGGTCGCGGACTCCTCCGCCAGCTGCTCCTCCTTCTTGCGGAGGTTCTCGTTGGTCAGCGCGAGGCGCTTCTGGTAGAACGCCTCGTCTTGAGTGACTTTGCTCTCGCGAGACTCCAGGTGCTCCCGCTGCGCAGACTGATCCTTCTCGATCTGTTCGACCTGTTCCTCGCGCTTGCGTAGCTCGGTCTCGCGGGCATCAAGTTCTGCCCGCGCTGCACCATCTGGTTCTCACGGACGCAGGTCCTCGCGGAGCTTCTCCAGGCCTTGCCGCACGGTCTCCGACTCGGCAATGATCCCGCCTCGCGGTCTAGGAGCTCCTTGTGCTTGGTGGAGACCGCCGCCTCGCGCGCCGCCAGCTCCTGATGCTTGGCCTCCGTCTCCGCCTCGAGAGCCTCGCGCTTAGCGCTCAGGTCCGCAAGGGTCTCCTCGACCTCGCGGACCACGCTGATGCGGATCTCTTCAGCAGAGCGCAGCGCCGCCTCGCGTTGCGCCTGGGCTGCCTCGTCCTTCCGGCGGCAGCGCTCCACGGTCTCCTGGAGGCAAGCCCAGCCCCGCGCAAGCTCGGCGACCTCCTCCGCCCTGGTGCGGTCTTCCTCAGCGAGCTGGGCCTCGAGCCCATCGAGCACCTCCCTCGCCGAGCGAAGGACGGCCTCTCGGCGAGCTGCGACAGGGCGCCGACCCAGCAAGGCTAGGGCCCACGATTCTCCAGAGGGCCTGGAAGCGCCAGCGCCTGCTGAGGACTCCGGGGCATCGCGCCTTGGGCTCTGGGTGTCCTCGAGGCGCGCCTGGGGGCTCTGCTGGGAGCCTCCCTCTTCTTCCGTGCAAGGGGCCTTCTGGGGGCTCTGGCGAGAGCCCCCCTCGCCTTCTGCGCTGGGAGCCTTCTGGGGGCTCGAGGCGCCCCCACCATCAGCTCCGCCATCTTTCTGCCCCTGGGGAGCACTCTCCTCCTCCTCAGGAGCAGGGTTGGCCTTCTCTGCTGAGGCCGTCCCCGCGGCAGCCTCAGCGCCCACCGTAGGCCCTCCAAGGCCCGAGCTCGGTGGAGGCGACGGCACCGTGGTGTCCTCCATGTCGACGTCACGTGCGTCTCTGCAGACGCAGCTGTTCCCGCCGTGCCCTCCTTCGCCGGCGGCGTGGTCCTTGCCGCGTCCATCTCCGGCGTCTTCTCTTGCTGCGCGGGAGAAGCGTCAGGCCGCGAAGGCGGCGGCGTCGTCACCTCAGCCTCCTCCTCCCTCTCCTCGTGGCGCTCCTCCGCCCCAGGAGGTGGCGTCGCAGCCTCGGGAGAGGAAGCGGTGGCCTCGTGGTGCACCTCTTCAGTTGTGGGCGTCGCGGACGCCGCGGCAGAGCCGGAGATCTCTCCAAGTCTCCGGAGCCTCCGCCTCTTTGGCTCCTCAGTGCGTCTGGAGAGGAAAAGACTCAGAAACCCCTCGAGAGGCATACACCAAGAACAACATCAAACAGGAAAGGGAGTACAAAAACTTACGCCGCGGTGTCGACCCACTTCCTCTTCTTCCGCTTCGCGGGCGGAGCACTGGGCTCCGCGCTCGTCCGTGCCTCTGTCTCCTCCTGGGCCCCGGCGTTCCTGTCGTGGATCGCCTTGGAGCGAGGCTCGCAGTGGCCCGACGAAGCATCGTCATCGTCGCTCCTCCTCCCCTCAACACGCCGCGAGGGGGCAACCACGAACTCGTCGCCGCTGCCTGAGGAGATCTCGTGGACCTCAGCTTCAGGCGCCGCACTCTTCGAGGCGCTCGAATTCCCCGCCGAGGAAGCGGCGTCTCCCGAGGCGCCGGTCGCGCCCGCATCGGACTCTGCGGGCGTCTCCGTCGTCTCCTCATCGCCCTCAACTGGCGCCCCCTGCGCCGCAGACTCCGGGTCCTCGCGAGGCCCAACGTGCCCCTTAGGCACCAGGCCCCACTGGTCGAACTTCGGCATCGCCTGCACATGCGAGACGCGGCGCCCGAGATCGATCCGATGAAGCGGCACAGTCTGGTCAGTGGGCGCGGGGATGTCTGGGGACGTGAAGAGAGTCTCCATGAGGGCGTGCAACTCCTCCTTCGTGTAGAGGGTAGCGCTCAGGCGCATCTTGTCCCTCTGGTTGGAGTACAGCCACATCGCGTCCGCGTGCCTCTGGAGCGGAGCGATGCGGCGCCTCACGAAGTCCTTGGCCACCATCTGCCCGGTGAGGCCGGCCTCGCGGAGGTCCCTCAAGCGCCTCACCACAGGGCCAAGCGTCGCGCCCTTGAGCCCTTGGAGGACCAGCTCGCCCTCTTCGTCGGAGGCGCTTCAGGCAGCTCGAAGAAGGCGCTCTGGCTCCCGAACTGCATGAGGAACCAGCGCTTGCGGAAGTCCTCCACCTTCTTCGTCACGCTGGTCACGATGTTCTCGCCGTTCCGCGCGATGGGGATGTAGACGCCCTTCATGCCGTCGGTGATGCGGAAGGACACGCACCCGACCGCTCCTTGTTCGCCGTGAACCGGAGCGCGTAGAAGCTGCGGAAGAGGTCCACCGAAGGCGGAATGCCGATGTACGCCTCGCAGAGGTAGGCGAAGATGGCGAGGACGAGGATGGAGTTGGGGTGGAGATGGAGAACCTGGATCTGGTAGCGCTCCAGGACCGCCAGGAAGAAATCGGAGAAGGGAGGAACGAGCCCGGCGAAGAGAGAGTGCATGAAGATGGGGTAGAAGCTGCCGTGGGAGTTGCCCGCGCGCTTGAGCACCGTGGCGCCGTGCTCGTTGGTCTTCGAAGCCGCCATGTGGCGCACCTTGTCCAGCTGCGCCTCCGTCTCGAAGCGGGAGCCGCTCAGAGCCGGCTCGAAGTCGCCGTCCCGCTGCGCCTCAGCGGACTCGCCGCCCTGCGCCACTGCCTTGCCCTTCGAAGCAGCGGTGGCTTTCTTGGGCGCCATTGCAGCAAGGTCGCGAAGGAGGAGATTGGGGATTGAGCGCTGGGAGAAGGAGGAAAGGGGAACGAGTGAGTAATGGCCGCCTGCGCCGAGCTCTTCGCCTTATATCGGCTCATCGAGCCGTTACAGGGACGTGGCGGGACCCACCACCACGCCCGTTACTTCAGAGGAGATCGTGGGATCGTGCCCGGCCGTGACGCTCCACGTGTCTCGGGCTTCGCAGGCTTCTTTGGGCCCACGACGATTCGCCTCCGCCTGAGGAGCTCCAACGTGCCCATCGCGGGCCCGGGGGCTACTGTCGGCCCAGGAAACCAGGGTATCATGGGCCGGCCTGCCACAGCCCTCGAACGCTCCGCAGGAATTTCTGCTAAGGACCAGGCTTTCAGCCTGGCGAGCCTCGCGAGGCATTTTCCCTCGCGAGGGCTTATTTGCTCGACCGAGCATTTCTGCTAAGGACCAAACGATCGGCCTGGAGGCCTCGAGAGGGACCTCTGCCTCGGGAAGGCCTCTCCTAGAAGATCTTCAGGCCCTGGCGCGTCTCCGCGCCACCCTCGGGAGGTTTTCCCTCGCGAGAAGTCAACGGCTACAAAACCTCGGCGAGGGTTCAGGCCTCGCGGGGTTCCTTCAAGTGGAAGCAAGCTCCTGCACCGCTGCAGAGCGCACATGGGCTCTGCGCCCGCCGCAGAGTGACGCGCGCGCCTGCGCGCGATGACGAAGACGCCGCAGTTGCCATTCTCGTGTATAAAGTGGTCAAAGGAGCTGCGGCAAGCAAAGCGGACTCCAAGACTTGCCAAATTGGTGATAAAGCGGCCGGCCGCCGCTACGCTCCAACTGCGACGTCACCGTGGGGCGCGCCCCAAAGCTCTGCAGCGGCCCACCGTCCTGGTTGGACGGTGGCTTTTTCTGCCAAGACGACGTGCTCCCTGCCATGGACCGTGTCCATGGACGCCCCCGACGCTGTGCGCTGTGCTCCAACTCGGCGGCATTGTGGTATCCCTTCCCGCCGGAGATTTTCGGGGAAGAGGACCAAGCCCAGTATATAAGGAGCCAGTGTACGACCTAGGAGGGGGATCCCGCATTCACCAACACATTCCACAACCAAGGAGCTACGTCTGAGAAGAAGACGGAGCTCATTCCACCATAGTCCACCATAGCCATAGCAGTGCCCTCGGCAAGCACCTTGTACTGTGAACCTCTCCAAGCAGTGCAATACATCTTAGCAGGACGTAGGGCTTTTACACCTCTCGGTGGGCCTGAACCTGGGTAGCGGCTCGTGTTACCTCTCTGCCGTGATGTTCCTCACCGAGCTCGACGAGCCGTCGCGAGGTTGTTGAGGATTTGTTTGACATTGTGTTCAGTCCCTTACTCGTTTCCTGGCACTTGAGAGACACCCCCTAGTTCCTGGGACCAGTGTGACCAACCAGGTTTTGGCTCCTCGGACGCAAGCCCCCCTACACGTAACACGTGCCTTATCACCTCCATCCCTCACTCTTGCAAACGAAGCCCAACAATATTTCGCGCCATCCCTTCCTCTCGTTCATTCCCCTGCTTCTCCCGCGTCACGAGACCGCGACCATGTCCGTCACATCCATGGCCATGTCGAGAGCTCTGATCAACACACCACATCATCCCGACAAGCTACACTACCTCCTCGTGTCGCCGAGCTCGCCACCGAGGCCGCCACTTCTCCCTCGCCGGCCACCGGCAGGTCTAGCGACGCCTCTGCTTCTCCCTCACGGCGGGACGGCGAGGAGGATCATGCCCGTGTGCCCCAGGCACGGGTCGGGCGGATCGGACGACCTCGCGCCCACGCCCAAGTCGGAGCGCACCATGACGGCCTTCGGCCTCGCCAGCCTCTGGGTGGGCCTCGTCGTCAGCGTGCCGGCCTACTACCTCGCCGGCAGCCTCGTGGACCTCGACATGTCGGCGGTCCAGGGTGTCGCCACCGTCGCGTTCGCTAACCTCGTGGTGCTCGCCACGCTCGTGCTCACCGCCGCGCCGGCGGTCACGCACGGCCTGCCGTTCCCCGTGCTCGCGCGGGCCGCGTTCGGGGTCCGCGGCGCGCACGTCCCGGCCCTTCTCCGCGCGCTCATCGGCTGCGGATGGTTTGGGATCGAGTCGTGGATCGGCGGCCGCGCCATCTTCCTCCTCCTACACGCGCGGCTCAAGACGTACGCGCCGTTACTTGCGCCGGTGCCGGTCCTCGGGGCCTCGACGCTCGAGATCGCGTGCCTCCTGGCCTTCACAGCGGCGCAGCTCGCCGTGATCATGCGCGGCATGGACGGCATCCGGAAGCTCGAGCAATACTCCGCGCCGGTTCTCGTCTCGCTCACCTCCGTGCTTCTGGCCTGGGCCTACGTATCCGCCGGTGGCTTCGGCACCGTCATGTCGCAGCCGACGCGGCTGGCCGGCGATGAGTTCTGGAAGGTCTTCTTCCCGGCGCTCACGGCCAACATCAGCTTCTGGTCGACGGTGTCCGTCAGCATCCCGGACTTCGCGCGGTACGCACGGAGCCAGGCGGACCAGGTGCTCGGCCAGGTTGGGCTGCCTCTGTTCATGGGCCTGTTCACCTTCGCCGGCCTCGCCATCACCTCCTCCACCGAGACCATCTTCGGCCGCGTCATCTCTGACCCTATCGAGTTGCTCGGCCTGATCGGCGGGCCAGCGACCAAGGTCTTCACCATCGTCGGTATCAGCCTCGTCATCATTACAACAAACATCGCCGCCAACGTCGTCGCGCCGGCCAACACGCTCGTCGCGCTCGCGCCGCGGACCTTCACGTTCGCCAAGGGCGCGCTCGTCACGGCCATGCTCGGCATCGCTTTCCAGCCGTGGCGGCTGCTCAGCTCCAGCGAGAGCTTCGTCTTCACGTGGCTGCTCGGTAACGCGGCGCTCATGGGGCCAATTGGAGGCGTCGTCCTCGCCGACCACTACCTCGTGAGGCGCACCGCGCTGGATGTCGTCGCGCTCTACTCAGAGGAAGCCGGCAGCCCCTACTACTTCCAGGGCGGATTCAACGCCGCCGCGATGATGGCAATGGCGACCGGATTCGCCGCGGTCGTGCCGGGGTTCCTGCACAAGGTAGGGGTGTTGCCGAGTGTGCCCAAGGCGCTCGTCGTGGCCTACGACAATGCCTGGTTCGTCAGCTTCTTCGTCGCCGGCGCCCTGTACTTCTTGCTCTGCCTCCGGAGAGGGGGTGAAATAAAACAACAGCGCAGTGCTACTTGATGGTAGAGTGGGTCTCAGACTCTCAGGATGACACTAGACACGAACAACATTTTTTTTTTGACAAAATAGTGAAATAAACAAGACGGTGCTTCCATACAGCTCGTAATATTGTGAAATCAGCCATAGCTGTACAGAGCTTATATCTCTACAAAAAAATAAAATCGGTCACCATTGTACTGTTCATTTGTTCACGACTTGTTGGTCATACAGACAAAAGAATGCAAATGTATTACTGTAGTATCTTATGTGTGATTTTCTAGATTACGTTGTACCGTGGACCATTTTTTTCAGCCGCAAAGCCCATAGAATATGATAACGTTGGCTTGAATCTTCTTCATTTTCTTCACTTGCCCCGAGTTTCATGTGTGAGGACATAAACTGCCAAAATAACGGGCACTTTCGCAAGAGGTTCTTAAATTCAACCTAGCTTCTAAGATCATTTCCAAGAAAAAGATGATCCACCTTCCGCGAGGCTAGTTCCAAGGAAAATGATTGTAACGTACCTGAAAATATATAAAATCACTTTTATAAATGAAAAAATGGAAGACATGTCTAAAGATCAAGATGGGCTAAGCCAAGTCAACTGGAGTTGTGCCAAGTGAGAATCTTGGAACCTTCTCTTTTTTTCCCTTTCTTCTACTTCTTCCCGGATGATAACAAAAATTAAATAAGAACTTCAAACAACTCGCCAGTGAAGTTTTTATTACTCCCATGATAATGTGCTAACAGACAGTGCATTGGCACTGGTCCTGGAGAATCTCGCACATGAGGCGGAGGAGGAATAACACCGCCATAGCTACTTCCAAGTGAATTCCTCCTCCAATAGGTAGAAAGCATGGTGAAAATTCACTATTGCCCCTTTTGGTTAGATTAGGTTGTGATTGGGGGTTGAGTTAAATCTAGTCCTAATCATAATTGTTGTTTAGGTTAACAAAATGAGCTGTTGTTTGAGATGTATGTTTTATAGTTTGCTGTCATGATCTAACAAAAAATGCAGCGTAAAGTCGTTTTATAAAATTTTCAGTATGAACATGTCGTATCTGTTTCGCGAGATAAATTGCAAACCGTTAAACAATTTCGTTACCTCAAACTGTTTGTACGGTTTAGAAAAATTTGGAATGTTTTAGAGATGCTATTACTTAGTGGCGGAGCCAGGATTTCAACTATGTGTAGTCAATACAAATTTGTGTAGTCAAGTATATGTATTTTTATTTTTATTTTTTTGCATTATGTTTTGTTAGTATTATCGAAAACCTGTGTAGTCAGCATTGCCTTAGACACGCCAAACCTGATAATTTGTTGGGTCGGACCGAGCCTAAAAAGCTCGGCATGCAAATCCTAGGCCCAAGCCCGATCCTTAAATAAAACTGCTAGACCAAATGGATTAAAAAGAGCAATTTTGGCTAGGTTAGGTAGGGTTCGATTACCCTTACCCTACCCTTGCTCGAAATACACAACTGGCTGAAATTTTAGCCCCTAGCCCGAGCTTAACACAAGCCTGCTCATCCCGGCGTAAGGATGACTCCAACGGGGCGACACATCGAGTCCGTGCGCATCCGTTCGTGTCCGCGAGGGCCAAAAACACGGCCCAACGGGGCGACGCAAACGGACCGCGGTCCGTTTTTTGGTCCGCCGCGACGCATCCCTGGCCCAAATTTGGGCCACCGATGCGTCGGCCCCGGACGCGAAACGGAGCTCTTTTGTGTCCTCCCCTAGTCCGCCCCTGGCCCGCAAATCAGACCATCCCCACCCCAATCTCCTCCTCCTCCGCCGCTCTCGCCGCCACCCGCCGTCGCACCCTCGATTTGGCACCGCAGGCCATTCCGGGGACGCCGTCACCGGAGCAGGTGCTTCCCCGCCGGCGATCTTGTGGACGAGTATGTGCGCATGAGCGAGTCCACGTGCCTGGAAGCCATGTACAATTTCTGCGCGGCCGTGGTGCAGGTGTTCGGACCGGAGTACCTGCGGGAGCCCAATGCTGCCGACATGACTCGCCTCCTGGCAATCAACGAGTCAAGAGGCTTCCCTGGGATGCTCGGGAGCATAGACTGCATGCACTGGGAGTGGAGGAACTGCCCATTTGCTTGGCAGGGGCAGTACAAGGGCCATGTTGGGGCCTGCACGGTCATACTTGAGGCCGTGGCATCCCAGGACCTCTGGATTTGGCACTCGTTCTTTGGCATGGCCGGCTCGCACAATGACATCAATGTGCTCCAGCGGTCTCCGGTGTTCAATAGGCTCTCCAATGGCCTGGCACCCCAGGTGACCTTTGAGATCAATGGTAATCAATATGACAAGCCCTATTACCTTGTTGATGGGATCTACCCCACATGGACAACATTTGTCAAGACAATCTCCAATCCCAATGATGAGAAGAAGAAGAGGTTTGCCAAGGAGCAAGAGAGCGCAAGAAAGGATGTAGAGCGTGCATTCGGTGCTCTACAGTCCCGATGGGCTATTGTGCGCCATCCTGCTCGGACATGGGACAAGGACCAGCTGTGGGAGGTGATGACAGCGTGCGTGATCATGCACAACATGATCGTGGAGGACGAACGCGACGAGAGCTTGAATGATCAGGCATGGCAGTTCCGGGGTGAGTTGGTTCAGCCCCAGGGACCGTCCACATTTGCTCAGTTCCTCGACTTCCACCGTGACATTCGTGAGAAGGAGTCCCATGTTCGGCTCCAAAATGATTTGGTGGAGCATGTCTGGCAGCACTACGATAACCAGGGTGACCAGGGTGATCAGGGGCAGTAGTTCCATTTGATGAACTACTTGTCTTATTTATTTGGTTTGTAATGCATGAAACAATTTATTATTTCTGAAACTGTTTGTTTGAACTATTTGGATTGTAATAATAAGTACTTGATGAACTATTCGGATTGCTTTTATGAATTGTATTATTTGAGCTTTGATGAACTATTCAGAATGATCAAAAACCCTGGCCGTTTGTGGCCCACCTCCCCTATGTATCAATGAAAATGGCCCATATAGGGCCTGCTTACCTGGAAAAAAACAGAGGGCGGACTCGATGCGTCGCCCCGTTGGGGGCAGTGGCCGGAAAGGGGCGGACGTGGGCCGGACATGGGTCGTTTTGGCGACGCAAACGGACCAAACGCGGACCAAACGCGCATCCGTTTGCGTCGCCCCGTTGGAGTCATCCTAAGACACACCCTTAGTTCTAAATGTTGACTGCTGTGGATTTACGAAAACATGAAGGACCCGGTCGCCTATTGAAGGACGAGGTGGTGTTGGCCCTGAATCTGGGCGTTGAAAAGACTCAGAGAACTCATTCCACAGCTATTCCTATTGTGCTAGATCCGGGCCTTACGAGATTGATGACTATGCTCATTCCACAGCTGTTCCTCATCATAATATCTCATCATAAGGAGTTTCTTCAACGTGCGTCAAGATGTGAATCAACCGCTCGTGCTTTTCTTCTACGACAACTAAGGGCCACTTCTTTTGAGCTTATGCTTATGCATAAGCTGGCTTATAGATTCCGGTGGGGAGAAACTGTTGTGGGGAGAAGCTCCTAAAAACTGGTTGGGACACTTCTTTTGGGCTTGTGCAGTTTTGGCTTCTTCGCTGTGTTGGGTTGTGACATGTCCGTATCGCCCCTAAATATGATTTCACGCATAGTAAAAGCGATGATCTATCTATCTATCTATCTATCTATCTATACTATAATATTAGTAGCTGCCGTGATGGTACGTTCGTGCGGTACGTGGTGGTACGTCCGTCGTTTCTACGTTGTTTCCCGTCCGAATCGATCGCTACAAAACCAGGTTTTGTACTATGTTTGCTCGATCGCTAACGAAACCAAATAGAGTTACGCTCGTAACATGAGAATCGGCCCAGGCGGCTCAGCCCACCCAATCAACGTGCCTGAAAACTCGATCAGGACTGGAACGACGCCTCGAAGCGCGTCCGCATGCGGACGCGTTGGTATCTGGTTTGTCCCGGTGCTAGGAGGGGTGCACGATGCAGACCTGCTGGGCCCACCTCCATGCTCGATCGATAATCGATATGCACACAGCTAGCAATCCCAGCCCCGGCCACTGGAATTTGACTACACTACCGATCGGCTGGGCAAGGAAATACTGTAGTTGTGCATGCTGCTACAACTGTCTAAATTACTTGTTTTCATCGGTAAGCTTCCACCCAGCGGCTGTGGCTCAATCTTTCCCTCCTTCAATTTCTGGCCATCCTCCGAAGGCTGGGTCCGGCCAATACTTTTTTATTTTTTATTGCAAATGTTTTGGCGGTGTTCATGGTCTCATGCAGATTGACTATTTAACATGCATATACCGGATCAAGAATCCTGAACGGTGAACTACTATTTGATTATAATTTCACTCGGACCATGATTCCGAATTTGGTTGCCACTTAAACTTGCATACCATGATACTAGGTCACACTTGCATTGTGATTTCTCTTTACCGATCATTTATACAACTTTTTTATCTTATACTTTTATAGATGTATGAATCATTTATTCATCAGCCCGTAGCAACGCACGGGCATTTTGCTAGTATATTACATATTAGTATAAAAATAGGTAGAAGTAAAATAAAAAGGTAGATGATAATAAAAACATAGTGTCGTAGTAAAATTTCAATACATGCCAAAATAAACAAATGTCATAGTGATTTCAAAATTTCAATAACCATACAAGCAGTACAGCACAATTTCTACAACTACCACAGAATATGACAATTGATCTGCGGATGGAAGACTACCACAGAACAGCATCTAGTACCCACATGAACACCACCACAATTTCTAGAAATACCAGAGAAGATTTTCGAGCTAATTACCGGGGCTGCGAGGTCGACATCAATTTGCCGAGGGAGGAAGCCGCTTGCAGGTTTCGTTGGGGAAGACGACCTACTCGGCGAGGAGAAGCTTGCTAGGAAGAGGAGCTTGCTGGTGAGGTCATCACCGGTCAGGGATGGTGCCGGTCGGAGATTGCGCCGGCTCGGGAGCAGAGCAGGGCTGGCTGGTGAGGCGGAAGCTGGCGGGTAGGCGGCTTGGGAGCGGCGGCCTCGGTCGGAACGGAGCAGCAGCGGCGGCCGGAACGGACCGGCGGTGGTGGGACTGGGAACAAAGCGCGAGGAGAGAGATGCGCTTTGGGCTGCTTTCCTTTTTCTTTTTCTTCCAAACGTTTTTCTTAGCGGTGGCACTTCAGCTGTAAATAGAAGCAAACGAAGGGGCAATCAGTGTACCGCTTCGCCTCATTTGCGGGAAGCTGGCCAGAAACTGGTCGCCCCCAGTTTCTTGCAAAATACACTACGAAAGAGTTTCGCGGTGGCGAACCGCTGGTTAGCAGCCGGAGACTTCTTTCCAGCTTAAGCTGCCCGGGACTTCGAAGCTACCTAGAAGCTCCAAAAGAAGTGGCCCTAAGGATGTGGGCGTTTGTGATGCAGTAGTAAATCGTTTGTATCCTCCTGATTTATGTTACCTGTGTAGTTGTATTCGTATCAAACCTTTGTCTCCATACGATATCGATACAATGATGCATGCCAACAGAAAGTGGCCACTCGAGATTTCCATGAAACGCCACGTCAGCTGGCAAGACTGCAGTCCGACGTGGCTATCACGGTCCGGACCGCACCGGATCGGGCAGCCAATGAAACGTGGACTCCAACGACGGACGCCGGCCGGCCGGAACCAAAAACCAAAAAAAAAAAGTCCGCATCACGAGCAGGCGCCGGGCGGCCACGACGCCTCTCCATTTCCCCACCACTCTCCGACCTCCGCGCGCGCATCTCCAACTCCGCCCCCGCCTCCGATCCCACGCCACCTCCCCGCTCGCTAGATCCGGCCGCACCCCCGCCGCCGCTCGCCGGCGGCGCGGCCTGCCCTCGCCGCTTGACCCCACAGAGATCGCCGGCGTGGGGCGAGAGTGGGGTTGGCTTCGGGCAATGGCGCGGCGGTGGCGGCCGTCGCACCTGGTGTTCGCGGCGGCGGTGGCCTACCTCATCCTCATCTCCCTCAAGTTCCGCCGCGTCCTCGACATGGCCACCTCCGACCTCGCCGTCGTCGAGCCCGCCTTCTCCTCCCCGTCCTCCGCGGACCACCTGCCCCCTCTCCTCCTCCTCCCGGGCTCAGCCACCCCAATGCCACCCTCTTCCACGTCCAGCCCTTCTGGCACCGCTACGACCGCGTCTCCCTGCCCGACATCGCCGCCCGCAACCGCTCCGCGCTCGACCGCATGACCGATGACGCCTGGTCGCTGGGCCTCACCGCCTGGGAGGACGCCGCGGCCTTCGCCGGGGACCCCTGGGAGCTCGCCGCCGCCGACGCCGCCTCCACCGACAAGTGCCCCGCCGCGGTCTCCGTGCGCGCGCGGGGCAGGGTCGTCTTCCTGCCCTGCGGCCTCGCCGCCGGATCCTCCGTCACCGTCGTCGGCACGCCCAGGGCCGCGCACAGGGAGTACGTGCCGCAGCTCGCCAGGATGCGCCAGGGGGACGGGACCGTGCACGTCTCGCAGTTCATGGTCGAGCTGCAGGGACTGCGGGCTGTCGATGGTGAGGACCCGCCCAGGATACTGCACCTCAACCCCAGGCTGAGGGGGGATTGGAGCCAGCGTCCCATCATAGAGCACAATACCTGCTACCGGATGCAGTGGGGCGCCGCGCAGCGCTGTGACGGCCTACCTCCCGAGGACAACGAAGATAAGGGTACATTGTGCTCTTCTTCGATCCTAGCCTGCATCTTACAGCGTTATTTTCTAAGGGAGCATCCGTCGTTATTTGTTACTATTAGTTACTATGTGGTTATCGAGCTACTAGCATTCTTTCTACTTGCTAGTGGAGATATGGGAAGACAAATTAATGCAGGGTTATTGCCAGCCTAAAGCCATATTGCCATGTTTCTATTTTGAACTTGTTAATCATTACTGGTGCTGTAGCGTTATGAGGATCAGTTAACCACTACAGCTGCTTCTCAGCTTCTCAGTTCTAAGCCCATGGATGGAATGGCTATTCTTTACTCGATCAAAGTATCAAAGAGCCCAACACATGAGGACTTTTCTACCAATGTATTAGGAACTCCGGGACTTAAATTTTGAGGACATTGCCATTTTGCTATGGTAGAGTTCTATGTAACATGTATAGGAGATTACGATGTTAGAGCTTTAGTGTGTCTCACTGTTGAATAATATCGTTTAAACTAGTATCACTAATAATAACAGTTCCATATAGACATACCATTTCTATGATTATTCATCAGTACGTTAATATCTACCATGCGTTAGCATGTCAGAATTATAAAGAATTATGAATATCTGTATGGAGTATGGAATATTTCTTGCAATTGCATTGGGATTTTACCTATTGGGAGATTTTCTTCTGCCGGGAAGTGCTTGCTTTCACATCCGTCCAAATATTACCTTATATGATATGTCCGGCACTTACTTCTGAGATTATTGTTGTTATTGCTGCCTTTGTTAAGCCGTTAATTTCATCTTTTCACAAGTTATGTTCCTTTATGTATTGGAAGTGCTTCCCCTGTCATACCTTATTGACTAAAATTTTGAAGTAATATGAAGGTTTATACAAACTGTCATATTTTGTTTGGGAATATTCATTTTAGTTCCTACTTTTTATTGCAAGATGAAAACCTTAAGGTGATAGCTCCTCTGGTAACAATATGTCCTTTTATCCTCAGGCTAGCATATTTGGCTAAAACCTACAATTTCATATTTTTGGACAGTCGATGGGTTCACCAAATGTGAAAAGTGGATACGCGATGATATCGTTGACACAAAAGAATCCAAGACAACTTCATGGCTAAAGAGGTTCATAGGGCGTGCGAAGAAACCGGCAATGACATGGCCATTCCCCTTTGTAGAAGACAGGCTGTTTGTTCTTACAATACAAGCTGGAGTTGAAGGTTTCCACATATATGTCGGTGGTCGCCACGTGACATCTTTCCCTTATCGACCAGTATGTTCTTTAGATATGTTCGTCCTGCTGTCCTTTTTATAATGATATTTAGAAGAAACACTAATGTGTAAAGGCGATCATTTCCAGGGATTCACTCTTGAAGACGCAACAGGATTATATGTTAAGGGCGATGTGGATGTCCATTCAGTTTATGCCACTGCTCTTCCCATGTCCCATCCCAGTTTTTCGCTTCAGCAAGTCCTTGAGATGTCAGATAAATGGAGGTCCCAACCACTGCCAAGTGGTCCAGTTTACCTTTTTATCGGAATACTCTCGGCTTCGAATCATTTTGCTGAACGCATGGCTGTGAGAAAAACTTGGATGCAAAATTCAGAGATTAGGTCTTCTAAAGTAGTAGCACGATTCTTTGTTGCACTGGTAAGCAAATTATGCATTCAAAATAAATGATATCTTCGCGGAAAGTGTCTTGTCCTTAGTTTGCCTTGTGCATCTTTAGATTTTTTTATTGACATGATCAGTGTGTAGATTGGAATAATGGAATTATGGAAGTATAAGAAACAAGTTGTAATATGTGGCCACAATCTGATACAGACGCACAATCAAAATTTGGGCTGAAATTTCTTGTATGCAGAGGGTTATGCTGGCTATATACTGTTCATCTTCAAGCTTTGATTGCAATAACTATTTGATATAGCTTCACTAGCCTTATAATTTTACCTACTACATCGTAGTGAAAAAAAAACATTAGCACAGTATTTACTTAATTATCTTGTTTACCACATGCACTCCAATGATGGGAAATATCAGTACTTCAGTTGCATGCTTATCATGTCGTAAAGGAAAGAAAAATAAATGTTCTCTAGGAAATCAATACATGCCGTAATGTTGTTCATCACAAATTTTGGTTGCAGAATTCTAGGAAGGAGGTCAATGTGATGCTGAAGAAAGAAGCGGAGTACTTTGGAGATATTGTCATTTTGCCGTTCATAGATCGTTATGAACTGGTAGTTCTTAAGACAATCGCTATTTGCGAGTATGGGGTGAGACCCTCTTTGCTATCATCATCTTCTGTTAGACTTCTGCTGCAGTTATGCCATTGACATTCCAATGCTAACTAGAAGCTGTAAACCTGTACTCAATAAATGGTAATGGCCTTATTGCCCTACCATGAAAGTTGCTGCTAGAGTAACTATTGGTATGAACCCACTTTGGAGTGAGGAGCTTGATTACCTTTCATGTAACTCCTCGTGATCCAAACAGGGATTATAGTCTATGGGTATCATGGAAGTTACATGAATGCTAGCCGCTATGTACAGTGAATTATATGACGAACCTGACATCTGCTCATCATATCACCTTGCAGGCCCAGAACTTGACAGCTGCCCATGTCATGAAATGCGACGACGATACATTTGTGAGGGTAGATGTGGTTCTTAGACACATCAAGATGTACTCCTTGGACAAACCATTATATATGGGAAACCTTAACCTTTTGCATAGACCACTGAGAACTGGGAAATGGGCAGTTACGGAGGAGGTATTATAATTTTTTAAAGCAATAGCCCTAAGTTAATCAGTTGATTATTCAAAGTTCATTTATTATTGCTTTGGAGCTCATGCAACCTCGTGAGTTAATGCGTTACTGCTTATATGATTTTTTTAACCAAGAAAGTTAGTCTCACAAATTTGTGAGCTGTGTTTTACTGCCTTCTTAAAGGCTGAGTGGACCACTTATGTGGTATTAGTTTAAGTCTAGGAAATGGCTGTTCTTGCTAAATGCCCACCATGAACTTGTATTTTTGCTTATTGCAAATCCTTTTTGTGTTGCCGACATATGTGCCACCATCTTCATTATTGTCTCTACTCATATCAAATGCAGGAGTGGCCTGAAGATATCTACCCGCCATATGCAAACGGTCCCGGCTATGTAATTTCTGGTGGCATAGCAAAATTCATCGTGTCTCAGCATGCCAATCAGAGTTTAAGGGTGAGCCTCCATTGATCTTACGTACTGCCTTTTGATAACTTTTATCGTGTTATGTCAAACACTACTTTTTGGCTATGCCTTGCAGCTTTTCAAGATGGAGGATGTAAGTATGGGGCTATGGGTGGAGAAGTTCAATTCTACTATGCCTGTCAGGTATTCTCACAGCTGGAAGTTCTGCCAGTACGGTTGCCTCGAGAACTACTACACGGCACATTATCAGTCACCAAGGCAAATGCTATGTTTGTGGGAGAAGTTGGTCCGGGGCCGCCCATCCTGCTGCAATTACAGATAGCGAGATGCGATCTATCATTCACTTGGTAGTCAGCATTCCTTCTGTCCCAGCCGGTGAGTTTGGCTGGCTGGTGTTCTATTTTTTGACATGAATCACATATGGATAGCTTAGAGGCTGCTGCTCCGCTAGCTCGATTGAAGAGCTTACATTGTTGTGAGGTTGAAGCTTGAAGATTAGGTAGGAAGCTGCAACCCTCTGGTTTCATACATTTGCCTGATTTACGTTCTGTCATCTCCATAGCATCGACACATGTCACTGTTGTAAATTGATCCCAGTTTTCTTTGAGGGAGATTAATCCCATTTTGACGTAGAGGATGTGATCAAGACATTCAGATGTATGACTGTTCTTATGGTAGACAAAATGATCTCATGTTCCTCGTGTCGTCTCCATGTGATGTTAAATCATCATGATTTTCCCCCATTTATTATGATTACCGATTATCTTCTTACTCCTCACACGGTGGGGTATCACATCGCTTGGAGTTCTGTACCAGCACGCCTGCGGCATGAACCATATGTACATACATCATGCAAATTGTTGATATTGAGAATCACCATCAGCGGTGTTAAAGGTATGCATACATATTTGCACCAATGTATAGGATCTTGCCACCCTACAAGCTGAGGCTTCGAATTTATCGAAGCATGGCATGTTTTGAGTTGGTCTTCACAATTTGTTTTACTTTTTTGCCACGAGTTTGGCAAACCGTGGTTTCAGAAGTGAACCGAAAAAAACGAGTATCTGAAACTGAAAGGTAAAGATTCTTGAAAAGTGTTGCTGTTTGTGACTGCAAAAATATGGAGATGTCAGTATTAATGCTTGAACCAAATGTGCCCTTACTTTTCAGTTGACTTGACCCTTCTCCGGCGGCAGCCGGTGTTCATGCCCCACTCGCACATACGGTGGTTCCACCGGGTCCAAAACAATGGCTGCGCTGCGACTTCGACTGCCAAGAACCTCGGCCACCGCCACTCTCACCGGCGTTGCCGGCCGATACGTAGAGGAGCCCCGCCGCGCCGTCCCAACACGGCCCACCTAAACGCGCTGCTCACGTCCTACGGCCGTCGCGGCCGCCTCAGCGACGCCCAGGAGCTGTTCGACCGGATGCCCCGCCGGGACGTCATCTCCTGGACCGCGCTCCTCACCGCCTACGCCGACAACGGGGACGTCGCCTCCGCGCGCCTCGTCTTCGACGACATGCCCCGCCGCAACGCCGCCTCCTGGAACGCCCTGCTCTCCCTCTACCTCCGCGAGGGCAGCCAGCCGCCGCCCACGCGCTCTTCTGTAAGATGCCGGCCAGGAACGCGGTGTCCTATGGCGCCGTCATCTCGGGGCTCGCCAGGGCAGGGATGCTTCGTGAGGCCGAGGCTGTGTATGCTGAAATGCCGTCGCGGTGGCGTGACCCAGTAGGCTCGAACGCGCTGATGGCTGGGTACTTGAGGGCCGGGGAGCTTGACATGGCGCTCAGGGTGTTCGAGGGAATGACGGTGAGGGATGTCATATCGTGGAGCGCCGTGGTCGATGGGCTCTGCAAGCATGGAAACTTGTCAGAGGCAAGGAAGATGTTTGAGACCATGCCGGAGCGGAATGTGGTGTCGTGGACCTCGATGATCCGTGGATATGTGAAGCATATGATGTACAGAGATGGTCTGTTGCTGTTCCTGGACATGAGAAGGGCGGGTGTTCAGGTTAATACAACGACACTCTCAGTTGTCCTAGACGCTTGTGCTGAGGCCAGCCTTGTCAGAGAAGGAGTTCAGATTCACAGTTTGATCATAGCAATGGGGTTTGAAATGGATGTTTTCTTGGGCGATTCATTAATCATCTTGTATTCCCGGTTTGGTTGGATGCTTGATGCTAGAAGGGCATTTTCTTGCATGAAGTGGAAAGACATAGTATCATGGAACTCGTTGATCACAGGCTATGTTCAGCATAACATGGTCGAAGAAGCACACATGCTGTTCAAGTTAATGCCTGAGAAGGACGCTGTTTCTTGGACATTGATGGTTGTTGGGTTTGCTAACAGGGGATGGATGAGGGAGTCTGTTGAAACTTTTGAGCAAATGCCAGGAAAAGATGAGGTTGCGTGGACTGCAGTTATTTCTAGCCTCATTGCAAATGGAGATTATTTAAGTACAGTTCGGTGGTTTTGTCGCATGGCACAGGAAGGGTGCAAACCTAATACAATAGCTTTTAGCTGTCTACTCAGTGCTCTGGCCAGCCTGACAATGTTGAATCAGGGAATGCAAGCTCATGCTTATGCAATCAACATGGGATGGGTATTTGACTCTCCTGTTCACACTTCTTTGGTATCGATGTATGCAAAGTGTGGAAAGTTGGCTGAGGCTTATCGTGTTTTCTCAAGCATTAGCAGTCCAAGTCTTATCGCTACTAATTCTATGATTACAGCATTTGCCCAACATAATTTCACTGAAGATGCATTTAATCTTTTTGCCAAAATGCAAAATGATGGCCTCAAGCCTAACCATGTGACATTCTTGGGAATTCTGACTGGCTGTGCACGTGCTGGTTTGGTTCAACAAGGTTACAACTACTTTGAGTCAATGAGATCAGTCTATGGCATTGAACCAAACCCTGACCACTACACATGTATGGTTGATCTCTTAGGCCGTGCAGGCCTCCTAGCCGAAGCACTTGAAATGATTAACTCCATGCCCCAGAATGACCATTCTGATGCATGGGCAGCTTTGCTCAGTGCTAGTAGTCTCCACTTTAATCTTGCTTATGCAAAAATAGCAGCACAGAAGCTTCTCGAGATGGATCCTTATGATGCAACAACTTACACCGTCCTGTCAAACATGTTCTCTTCTGCAGGGCTGAAGGATGATGAAGCAATGCTAAAAGGTTTACAGTTGTCCAACATGGCCAGTAAAAACACTGGCTATAGCCTTATTATACATGATAAGGTAGCATAAAACAGAGCATACAGTGAACACCTCTAGAGTTAGAGTTTTAGGTAACTGGCAGGTCAAGTCAAAAAATATAAAACTATGCTGCAACTGCTCTAATGCCAAGGGTTGACGTAATTCATTGACATGCTGTGCTTGTCTGCATACACAGTGTTGTGACATCGAAACTGAGATGACTTCGGAAAGAAGTCACATGAACATGTTCAGTCCCTGTTTTACTCAGTTGGAAGGCCGAGGATCCTATGGACACAGCTCATCTGCTATAGAGAAGTACTGAAGAACAAGAATCTGCTGGCTGCTGTGTTCTTAAATCCAACAAGGTTCTCCACTGAGCGAAGCTTAAGGTTGATTCGAAGAGACAAGTATGAACAAGGTAAATTGGTTGATTATTTCTTATTGAGCTTTCCTTTCAGCATTAATAAGATAAGCTTATGGGGAATAAGGGGGAAGAAGCACATTCGGAACAGTGCTTTACAACAGGGAGTTAGATGCTGTGTTTCAGAAGGAATAAGGATGGATTTCTCCAAGTTCTCTTCTGTAATCATGATTTATCTCTGTTGGTATATTATCAAATGGTAGATGTTGGAGTAAGATTTGCATGCTAGATATATTATGTCTTCATAATGACAGGTTTTTCTGAACAAACTCCTAGATGCTGTTCGAGTGTTCATGCCTATTTTTTTTTAAAATTAGAATTTGTCAATTTCTGATAACAGTGGGAAAGAGTAAAAAAATGATCTGTTGCCAGGTTTGATGACCTTTATGTTATCCTAGTTCTTTTCTGTATTCACCTTGGGCATTTTTGTTCTCTGCATCCCTACCTTAGTCATGTCAAGACCATGACATTTATTATATGATGTTAGGTGAGATGTTTAACCGTACAGATCAGCACAAGACTCATGACCACTCTAATACTCTAACCAATTCGCTTCAACTTTATCACTTACGTTTTTTCACCGGCAAGCTTGATGAGATCCCATAAATAGAACAACATTTGCAATTCGACTATAATTTCCATCTTCTTGTGATCTATGGATCCTCTTCTTCTTTCCATCATCTTATGCGCATGGATCCTTGCTGCAGTGTTTTGGAGAAGATTCAACAGGACGAGGCTAAGGCTTCCACCTGGACCTCCAAGATGGCCAATCTTTGGGAACCTTCTCCAATTGAGTCCTCTTCCCCACAAGGACTTTGCTGGATTTTGCACCAAGTATGGCCCCCTTGTCTATCTCCGTCTTGGAACCATCGATGCTATCACCACTGACGACCCTGAAGTCATCCGTGAAATACTTATCCGGCAAGATGAGGTCTTTGCTTCACGGCCTCGGACGTTGGCTGCTGTTCACCTTGCCTATGGGTGCGGCGATGTGGCTCTTGCTCCACTGGGGCCAAACTGGAAGAGGATGAGGAGAGTCTGCATGGAGCACCTGCTGACCACCAAGCGGCTCGAATCTTTTGCTGCACACAGAGCTGAGGAAGCTGAGCACCTCTGTCAGTTTGTATGGGCTAAATCCGAGTCAGGGAAGCCTGTGAATCTCAGAGAGGTTCTCGGGGCCTTCTCGATGAACAATGTTACAAGAATGTTACTAGGGAAGCAGTACTTTGGGCTGCAGTCAGCAGGCCCTGGTGAAGCGATGGAGTTCATGCACATCACCCATGAGCTGTTCTTTCTGCTGGGCCTGATCTATCTTGGGGATTACTTGCCTGCCTGGAGGTGGCTCGATCCATATGGATGCGAGAAGAAGATGAGGGAGGTTGAGAAGAAGGTGGATGATTTTCACCAGAAGATAATAGATGAGCACAGGAAGGCAAGGGAAGTCAGGAAGAGTGCATCCCTTGATGAAGATGGTGATGATAGCAAAGAGATGGACTTTGTTGATGTGCTGCTTTCCTTGCCTGGTGAGAATGGGAATGAGCACATGGATGATGTGGAGATCAAAGCCTTAATGCAGGTATCCTTAATGTTGTTAGAGACCCTCAAGTTCATTTCATTTTAGCTAGTTTGATCTTTTAATCTAGACTAGACTACACTTTGTGTTCTGTCAACATTTGCATGTGCTATTCTAGAAACTGAATGTGACCCCGGTATCCTTACTATTGTTACAGACCCTCAAGTTCAGTTCATTTAAGCTAGTCTGGTCTTTTAATCTAGACTACACTTTGTTTGTGTTCTGTCAACATTTGCATGTGCTATTCTAGAAACTGAATGTGACCTAGGTTTCCTTACTATTGTTATAGACCCTCAGTTCATTTCGTTTAAGCTAGTCTGGTCTTTTAATCTAGACTACACTTTGTTTGTGTTCTGTCAACGCATGTGCTATTATAGAAACTGAATGTGACCTAGTTGCTGTGCAATCATATCCGCAAAAGAGCCACAAAAAGTTCTTTATCTGTCTTTTTTGGAATAGATTAGGAAATGCACTGTTTGATTTCACAGCAGAGTTTAGAATCTACCTTTTTTTTAACAGAAGTTTGGATTTCGCCATTACTTGTCTCTTGAACAAAGGAAACCACAATGGTATTTCTGTTGTAGATTATGTTGACTTAGGTTTGTAGACATGCTTAGGTCCCGGAAAACAATGGATTTGGAAAAAAAATTGAAGGTGTGAAGAGACAAAATCATACATTACATGTTACTACGATTATTGGTCGGATGTGACTTCCAGTGTGAGAAAAACCAGGCTGAAAGTTCACAATCTGCTTAAACAAAATCCTCCATGTGTGTACACAGGACATGATCGCTGCTGCTACCGACACTTCATCAGTGACCAACGAGTGGGTGATGGCCGAGGTGATCAAGAACCCGCGCGTCCTCATCAAGATCCAGGAGGAGCTCGACTCCGTCGTCGGCCGCAGCCGCATGGTGGTGGAGTCTGACCTCCCCCACCTGACTTACCTCCGCTGCGTCGTGCGGGAGTCCTTCCGGATGCACCCGGCAGGGCCGTTCCTGATCCCACACGAGTCCCTGAAGCCAACGACGATCATGGGCTACGACATCCCGGCGCAGACGAGGATCTTCATCAACACCCACGCGCTGGGCCGGAACCCGCGCATCTGGGACGACATCGACGAGTTCCGACCGGAGAGGCACCTCCCAGCGGACGGCGGGCGCGTGGAGATCAGCCACCTGCCGGACTTCAAGATCCTGCCCTTCAGCGCCGGGAAGCGCAAGTGCCCGGGGGCGCCGCTCGGCGTGATCTTGGTGCTCATGGCGCTCGCCAGGCTCTTCCACTGCTTCGACTGGTCCCCGCCGGACGGCCTCCACCCGGAAGACATTGACACCAACGAAGTCTACGGGATGACCATGCCCAAGGCCAAGCCGCTCATCGCCGCCGCTCAACCACGCTTGCCGCCGCAGATGTATGGCTCATGCCCTAGCCATGGCATACAGATGTAAGCTCGAGCAAAACACAGATCCTATAACTAGTACTACATGAATGGTTAACGAATACATACATATATGTGCTCCGACAAATTACAGAACACGATGAATCGAATGATTTCTTGAACATGAACTGTTCCCTCTTCTTTGGATCTTTCTTCTTTCATTAGGTGTAACTAATTAAGTTTTCCTCATGCATGGAATCTCTGCTGCATGCAATAATCTTAAACGCGCAGTAGTATTACTGAACTATATATTTGCCGATCGAACAACCATGACATAATAGTAGCTGCCAAGCACCACCTTCTGTTACAGAAGGTTGTAGTGGGCATCATCGTCTTCTGCCGTCGCCCGTGTGGCGTTGTAACAAACTAACCATCTCATCCATTTCTTGGCACACAAACACACAAGGCATTAATGACTTCCGCGTTATCACCATGCATCTCGACGCTATAAAAGGCCCAACCCAGAGGCACACTCCATGATCACAAGCTCCTCAACAGAAGAACATCACCACAAGCAAGCGGCCATTAGCTAGCTAGAGAAGATGAAAGGCACTGTGGCGGCGGTTTTCGTGGCGGCGGCGCTGGCCGTAGCGTTACTGGCAGAGGCAGGCGGCGCGGTGACCTGCGTCGAGGTGGACGTCAACCTGCTCCCCTGCGTGGAGTTCGTGACCGGCAAGGAGGCGAAGCCGTCCATCCCGTGCTGCCAAGGCGTGAAGCGCATCAGGGCGCTGCCGACGGGGACGGCGGAGCGTCGGTTGGTCTGCGAGTGCGTCAAGAAGGCGGCAGCGCGGGTCGACGGGCTCAAGAGCGACGCCATCCGCGACCTCCCGGCGACGTGCGGCTCGCCTCTGCCGTTCCCTCTCTCCCTCAACTTCGACTGCAACACGTGCGTAATTACCTCATCAGAAGAATTGCTACTGTATTCTCAGAAAAAATGTAGGACGCTGGACAATTTCAGCACAAATGGTAGAATTATGCTAAACATACCATATGTGTTTTTTTAATCCCACGCATTTTGTGCTAGCATCTCTAATTATTGTTTCATTGATTGTTTTGGTTTCTGTTGCAGCATTCCGCGAGCATGAGCAAGCTCCCCAATATCACGCCTAGGAATGGTGCAAGAGATATATATATATATATATATATATAGATAGAGAGAGGGATTAGGCTTCACTCGACATGAAGCTGCTTGAGAATATGCATATGCTCTATCTGATGTTATCCTCGTAAATAAAGAAGAAGAAATCCAACACATGCCCGTCCTTTAATTTCAGTTGTGCTAACTTCTACCATTGGATTTCGCGGAAAAAAAACTTCTATCATCACAATTCATAGAGGGGGACGTAACTTGATTTTGACACAGTACAGGACAATATTGTCTGCTCTAAATTACTCCCACAGTTTCAGAATAAAAAATGTTTTAGGTACTACACATGTTATTCAGATGGATTAAAATGAGTTGACATATACACTAAAATATATACAGTGTATATATGTGAATGTAAAAATAATATAAAACATCTTATATTGTGGAACAGAGGGAGTACTCCGTAATATTTAGTATGCTGAGGACACGATGCAAGCAGGGTGAGTGAAAAACCACACAATTAACTTCGCCCCCACCATTTAGCGAAATTGCTCAGGCACCCTATCTGTAAATTTCTGATAGTGTTTTACCTATTTAATACTTTCTGCCACATTTTACGCGGAAATTCTACAAGGTGTCACAAAGTACCCAATTTAACAATTATTCTCAATTTCAGATTGGTTGGTCCATTTTTAGGTCGACGTGGCCAGTGATTAGCATGCCAATAAAAAGCATAAACCAGTAGACTGTGTTCTCCCTATCAGCACGATTAAACCCATTTCCTGGCTTTGACAAATGACTAGCACCGCATCCATGCCCACGGTGCTCGATCTTCCCATGCCCACTAATGACTAGCACCGCATCCATGCCCAAACGAAATTGGTTGAATTGTTCCCCCACTCTTCTCTCTTCGGTCGCACCACACCGATTTGGTGGAGCTGCACCTTGAGATTTTTGTGCTTGAGAAGCTTGCGCAATTCAGTGGGGGAAATGATTTGATTCGGTGAAAAGGATGAACTCATGGCTAAAAGCCTAGAACTCTTCTCTCTTCGGTCGCACCACACCGATTTGGTGGAGCTGCACCTTGAGATTTTTGTGCTTGAGAAGCTTGCGCAATTCAGTGGGGGAAATGATTTGATTCGGTGAAAAGGATGAACTTCATGGCTAAAAGCCTAGAACACGACGCTGGTTAATTAGGACTTGAATTGGTATAATTTGTGTTCGATCCAAAATCGATTGAGATATTGGGTGTCGACCTTGTCTGCTTGTGCGGTTTTGTCGTCAGCATGTGTACCGGCGTGGATGTCGGACCAGCGGCTCCGGTTTTCGCCTCTGCTGTGTCGCTTAAGGAGTAGTGGTCTCAGAGTCGTGTTGTTGTATCCGTTTCTGTCAGTTTTCCTTATAAACTGGTTAATTCATTTCTTATTATCAATAGAGCGACAAGGCTCTTACCGTATATATTTCTCGAGCACCATCAACTCATATAGGTAATAGCACTATATAAAAAGCCAAATATATCCTGTTCACAAAAATGAATAAATGGGGAAATATTACATATCGACAGTTCCACACAACCATAGTACGTTATACATGAGCACATCCATCGTAACGAACAAAAGAATTAAAGAATCACAACGGTAAACAAAGAATTAAAGAATCCTGCCCTAAAACCTAGAAGCAATCAACTGGCACGGCATGGCTCCGGCGCCGTGGTGGCCTGCTCAGCCGCTGCGGCCTTCTCCTCCTCCTCCTTAATCCACTGGAGCACGCGGAGTTTGAGAGCCTGCAGGCGCTCCTGGTAGGCAAGCAGCTCGGCCATCCTCATGTTCGGGATCTTCTCCTGGTTCTTCCTCACCGCCTCCATAAGCTGTTGCGCGGGGCCGGTGCCGGTCGCCGACTGGGAGAGCGCAACCGCGGCCTGCTCCTGTCCGCCGCCGCCGCCTCTTCCGCCAGCCGCCGCCATGCCTAGCGCCATTGCGATCGACGTCGCAGAACTAAGCTCGCTCGTGTTCCGCAAGTGCGACTCTACGCGATGAAAAGTACGTACGTATCGGGTGGAAGGTGTTGAGCTTTATATACATGGCCGGAGGCAGAGTGCCGAGCCGAGCCGGATTATGATACTGTATTATCCGAGCAGAACTTCGCCGTGTGGCCGTATTGTATCTGGCGCAAGTATCGGGCTCGGACACCGATGGAACTTCTGAGTTCGGGGCAGGAGATCGATAGAGAGATGGAACTCCCCAGCAGCAGTCCTCTTCCTCCGATCCGATCTGAACCTCGTCGGTCTGGCGGCCTACCACCGAATCCTCCATGGCCACCACGGACCATCGTCACTAGTGACGAGAACTAAAATTGTGTTCAAGTATGCAAACCTTTTTATTCTAAAAATATATTTAAATGATGTGTAGTTTCTTTTGCATTTGAGCATTATTATAGTTCCATAATAAGAAGAACATAACATGTGGACACGGCGATTTGGCTAGCGGGTGCAGCTCAGAAAAAAAAATTCCGAATGTCAAAAAATTCGAAAAAAAATATTTGCATGTAGTCCAACATATTTGCACTCAGCACACAAATTGGCATGGTGAATTTTTTTTTTTGCAACCTGTATGTCCGAAATTTGTCTTTTTTGTACAGGTTGCAAAAAAAGTTTTTTCACCATGCCAATTTTTGTGCTAACACATCACGCTGTAATTTGCATCCGGATTTTTTTTCAGAATTTTTTGACATTCTGAAAAAAATTAAAAATAAAATACATAGTAGGTGCATCTAGACCCATGCACCGTTATGAATATCCGGAACATAACATACAGTTTTTCAAGTTGTTGCTTCTTCCAATATTTAAGATGTTTTTTTGGTTGAAAGCTCATTTCATTTGAATCAATTTATCGACATCTATTAAAAACCTATCGATATGTGCTCGCTTATTTGGCATTTGTTTTTATGGATGCAGTGTTTGGCCATAATTAACTCGGGTTGCTTGAGGAAATAACTGAAGTGAGTTGTTCAGTCAGAATGAACTGCCGCTTGAGAACTTGCCTCTGGCAAGATGGTTAGAAGAGTGGTTGTACCCATAGCCCACCAGATTTCAAATCCCAGTTTTGACACTGGTGTTTCTCATTTAAGCGGAATATTCTTCAGTGGGACGTTCTCGTCGACAGCGAGGCGCCAGTGGTGAGTGGTGACTTCGTCGGTGCACATAGAGGTAGGGTGTGCGTGCGTGCGTTCATATGGGTTAGTGTGTGCACGTGTATGTGAGCATCTGCGTTTGTACTGTGTTTTGCAAAAAAAAGAGGAATATACTGTAATACTTGCAAAAAAAGAATGAACCGCCGCTTCTGAAGATTAAAATCTAGTGATGCATTAATGGCCTAGTTATTGTTGCATTTTGCATTCTTGCATGCCACTTGTTGGACTTGTATTTAGAGAATATATTATTTATGACAAGGCAAGATTCCAAAAAAGTGTATACACGCGACTTGGACGCGTCCCTCTCCCCCGCTACTGTTTGAGAGAGGCGATTTTTCTGAAACTTCCTCGTCGACCCACCTCGCTCGCCTCGGGTCCGGGATTTCCTCCGCCTCCGGCGGCCGCTCCGGCGGCGGGAGGTTGGGGAAATCGCGGATCCAGGCCTGTATATAGTGTAGGGTTCGGTAGGACCGCGGCTGGCGGCGCCATGGAGGTGGAGGTGGCGCCGGTGCGGAGTTTGCCGTCGACTCGCCTCCCCTTTTGCGGCGGTGCTTCTCGGAGATCCTCTGTGCGGCGGTTGACTTCCCCAAGCTCGTCGATCTGCGGATCTGGCGCGCTCTTCGTGCCCCGGCTGGATCCAGTGTGGTGGTGGATCCGGTGCTTGAAGATCAAGGTGAAGATGGTGTTTTGTTCCAGCGCGGCGATTCCGGCGTTCCAGCGAGTAGGGTCCTCGGATCCGGCGATTGGCGACTTCCCGCCTGCCATGGGGCTGGCTCTAATCCAAGGCTTGTGGCGGAGCAGCGGCAGCGGCGCGTCACCGATGGCTCCAGTTCGTCGGCGTTGTCGGGAGCTAGAAGAAGGGCTGAGTTGTAATTTTCTATTTCTTCTGGGTCTATCTGTAAGATCGCTGGATTAATACTATATTTTCCTTTCGCAAAAGATTCCAAAAAAGTGCGCTTCATGGACCCTCAGGTTGCTTCGTAGCGAAGCATCGATCAACAAGAGATGAGGGTTGTAGAGGATTACATCATCTATGCGATGAAGAATATTGAAGATAACGATTTAAGCTATGACTTTGTTAGGGAATGTAAAATAATGATTCACTTGTAAGTGTAACTAAGTACATCTTTTTGCAGATATCAGTGTGTATCCTTACGCCGTCTCAGTTGTGAATGGTGTTGTCTACTATCTTGACTCTGATCATAATATTAAGTGGAAATCGACTAAGTCGTATGGCTAAAAACCGACTATGATATGTGCTAGTGCAGTAGTGCTCCATGCTACCCAAGGAGCAGAGAAGCAAAATTCCCCACCTTGTCCGGCAGCGCCTCTGCGGGTGACGAGGAGGGAGGGAGAGAGGAAAGGGTATGGTGGACCGCAAAGCCTACGGTTTTTTTTTCACTTCGTGGTTGCCTGGAGGAAACGACACAAGGGAGGGTTTTATGTCCAACTCCTGTTTTTGCACCGTCAATTCATTGTTCAAAAACAAAATCTCATCGTTATTAGCACTGTATAAAGATCAAAAAGCCAATTATATATTGTTCACAAATAATAAACGAAGAAATATTACATATCGACAGTAGGACATGTAGATCTTGTTACACTTACACATGAACTGACGAACACGTCGATCGGAACGAACAAAAGAATTAAAGAATCACAAGTTCACAACCATGATAAAGAATTAAAGAATCATGCCTAGCTAAAACCTAAAACAATCAACCGGCAGGGCGGGGCTCCGTCGCCGTTGAGGCCTGCTCAGCCGCTGCGGCCTTCTCCTTCTCCTCCTTGATCCGCTGGACCACTTGGAGCCTGATAGCTCGCAGGCGCTCCTGGTATGCAAGCAGCTCGTCCACCCCCATGTTCGGGATCTCCTGCTGGCTCTTCCTCACCGCCTCCATAAGCTGCTGCGCCAGGCCGTCGCCGCTCGCGCGCGTCTCGCCGGAGCGGGGACACGGTGCCTACGCCGGTGCCGGCCGCCGACTGGGGGAACGCGACCTCGGCCTGCTCCTGGCTGCCACCGATCTCTTGGCCGCTGCCGCCCGCCGCCGCCATGCCTAGCGCCCGGTTGCGAACTTGCGATCGACGTCAGAGAACTGCGCTCGCTTGTGTTCGGCGAGTGCAATTCTGCGCGCTGAAAAAGTATGTACGTACCGGGTGGAGGGTGTTGAGCTTATATACACGGCGATGGCGGGAGGCAGAGTGCCGAGCCGAGAAGGGTTAGGAGTAATTTGGGTGGTTACGTTTGCTTAATACTGTACTAGCTAGTATGAGATAATCCGAGTAGAATTGGCATTCAGATTAGACTTTGTTTTGTTTTATTTCGTGTGGCCAAATTGCATCTGGCGCATGTATCGGACTCGGAGTCTCGGACACCGATGACGAGGTTCAAACCGTGGAACTTCGCGTTCCATCCCCGCGGAAAGAGGAAATAGAGTGAGCTGGCAGGACCGAATTGAACAATACGATGCTACCGGCGACTAATGTCGGTCGGATGACGTTATATCGCATCTCTCACTAGTCACCCACTTACAACTCACATGTCACATGAATCACGATGCAATTCTAATGTTTAGCAAAGTTTTTAAATAGTCTGCTAAAGCCCCGCTATGATGAGTATGTACTATGTGTTGCCAAAAGATTTCACGTGCGAAGATCTACGACTCCTCCAAATCTAAGAAATGGTGTGTTAAAAAGGCTTTGGCCAACAACGCGTTAGTGCACAAGATCACCTTGGATGAAGACTTCTCTCTTGAGTATCTTACTCAATATGTCAAACTTTGGGTTCAACTTCGTGAAGTTACTCTTGATGACGAGGTGGAGAACAAGATCGTTTGGAACCTTACTCCCAATGACGTTTACTCCGTGGCTTCGGCTTATAAGGCTCAATTTTTTGGGGCCGAGTCATCTAACTTGATGTCCAAGATTTGGAGAGTTTGGGCACCCCCAAAAATCATGTTTTTTGCTTGGTTGACTCTCCAAAATAGGCATTGGACTTCCGATCGTTTGGCTAGACGAGGTTGGCAAAATTGTGGTCTTTGCCCGCTTTGCAAGAGAGTGCCCGAGAATTTGGCTCACCTCCTCTTGGGTGTCGGTACTCCATTCTCCTTTGGAACTCCATCAAGGATTGGCTTGGTGTGCATGCTTTGGACCCTAGTCTTTGGTCGGGTCTCTCCCTCTACTCTTGGTGGCTAAAGATGACGGGTGAGATCACTCCGAACCGCAAAGCAATGACGTCCATCACTTTGCTCACAACTTGGATCATTTGGAATGAAAGGAACGCGAGTCTTCCGCAAAAAGCACGCGCCTCCCTCAATTCTCCTTGAGAAGATCAAAACCGAAGCTCGTCTTTGGGTTCTTGCGGGTGCAAGGCGTTTAGGTGATTTGTTACCTAGGGAGTAGTCGGTGTGTTTTTGTAATGTCCGTGGGTGCGGCCGAGGGTGACCTCTTCGTCTCGCCCGGCCGTGATGTATAAAACTTCTTCTTAATAAATCGATAGGGGCAAAGCTTTTGCCCCCCCTTTCGAAAAAAAAGATTTCACGTGGAATTTGCCGCCATAGTCCCGTTTAGTTCCGCTAAGGACCGTTATAGTTGTTATTAAGGGTTACTACTATATGTGATGTGCCTGAATGGGTAACGAGTGTCATGATGGGCATAGAGATTGGTCGGATCAGTGGGCTGCCAACGACTGGTCTGGACGAAGAAGAAATGGTTCTTCTGGAGTAAAACCTAACTGGCAATAATAGGAACATTGGCAGGTACTATAGGGCATGCTCATAGGAAGCCACAAATAGTTCAACTAACTAGAAAGTAACGGGAAGTTTTTTTTTTTTAAAGTAACGGAGTCCCATGATTTTGATAAAAAAAACCAGTAATCCAAAATGTTAGCAACCACTAGCGCTGACCTCGCCTCGGCAGGGTCCTGGGAGACGATCATACCTGCACCAGGAGCCGGACCTGGCACATCGCACCGGGTGGACGAGAAATACGGAAGAGTCAAACCAGTTATGACCCCAACCGTTGTCCCGTGAAACATCCGAACATGTCCTAAAGCCGACAATTTTGCCAAGAACGGTGCTAGTTAAAATTAGAATCAAGAAGCAACGTCTTCAACTCTGTAGGCCAATCCCTACTGTTTTGCCTTAAAAAAAACTCTGCTCAACAGTTTTTATAAGATGACAACTTAACGAACTTAGCTACAAAAAGCCCACTAGTTTGCGATGTCGCAGGATCGAATCGCAAGGTTTTCTGGATGCTGCCGCTTCTGCAGGGCCAACTATCAGCTGAATTGATATTTACCAGCTCTGCAGGTTACAGACAGAACATGAAAAGGCCATTAGGGAAGGGATAGGCAACATGACATAGATGAAACCAGATATCAGAAAGTTTGTACCTGCTGAAGGATATCGTGAAAGGAATTGCTGAACCACATTCTCGTTTTGTGC
Organism: Poa pratensis; assembly: GCA_947311845.1. Lineage (NCBI taxonomy): Eukaryota > Viridiplantae > Streptophyta > Magnoliopsida > Poales > Poaceae > Poa > Poa pratensis. The sequence continues at coordinate 78,103,917 of CAMZMU010000074.1, forward strand.
AACGGTCAAGCTGTTCGAAGACAAACAGTTAGTAATATGATGGTGTGAACTGTAAACCGTACAGAAATTCCAAGCACGGTGAAGACTGAACTAATGGAAAGCAATTGAGGATTAGATTTGCACGCGGAGAGATTACGCACCTACAAGTACTATAGACAAGTGATCCACCTGTTTTCAATAATTTAAAACCATTTGCGAGCAGCCCTAACTGCATACCAAAGGAAGCTCAATTAAATCCAGTAAAATATGAAAAGCTTTGCATGGTGATAAACGTGGAATTGGATTTAAGATACAGCTTGCTGGATCATGTGACAAACCTTCAAGCTGACATCAAGAATGGAAGTAGTACCTGAAGATGGAGCAGGTTGCCAGTTCTTTCTACTTCAAGTACACGCCGATCTAATGTTTTCCATCCCCAGAACTCAAACTTCTGAATGTGCTTTATGGATCCATCATGAGTACACTCTGCATCCACTAGGACCTGCATGCATTTCATCCAAATTAAGAAAGAAGAGACAATACAAGTTGCAAAATAAGTTTCAGTAGAATACTCTGACCACAAAAATAAGTTGTATGCAATCGAATTCTATATACAAGTGCTTCAGTACTCTTCTAGAAGGTGAAAAGTGCTCCCTAAACAGAACGAGTGACAAGTACAGTTATTAGAGCAAACTGAAGGCCTAATTCAAACAACATGTGGAGTTGGATATGATGCCTTAAATCATTCACCGCTACTGAACTAATCATGCATATTTACACTTAAAATCATCCCAACTACACTTATCAAAGTCACAGAGTACTTGTGTAGTCAGTACTGTTCACACACACACAAGGAAATACCTTGTCGTACCCAGATGTACAGGCATCATCATCAGTTGATGGACGAAGAACATAATGTTTTTGCAACCCAACTAATCCTGAATATTTGCCATAGTATATCAGTTCAGGTTGGGAAGTTGATGGTGGATGAGGTGAACCAGCTGCTTTTGCCTTTTTAGACTTCTGTCTGTCTTTCCATGATCTCTTTGAAGTCCATTCTGAGAATGTGCTTCCATTGTCCTCAGTTCCAATAGAACCTGTGACAAAGAGCATCAACTCAAGACAAGTTAACCCAGATTCATGCATACAGAAGAAATAAAAGAAAAGGTTGGAATGGATTCTTCTGAAGAAAATACCTTCCGTGCTCCCCAGATTGAAGTCCACGGGCAATATAGAAAATGAAGTCCCATCAGCAACAAAGAGTCGACTACGATCTCCAAGAGAATACTTCTGCAACATCGTACGGCAGGCTGCAAGACGGTGCTTTGCGATATCAACTCCAGTCAAGGAACCTGTGCTGCCAAGTATATCTGCAAGCATGCAAAGCTTTGCACCTTGCATGTCATATGGGTGCAAGTTAATACATCTCTGAATAAAAATCCCACATAAAGCAGAAGTCTAACACAATCTACAGGATCCACCCGTAAAAACTAAAAACACTGTTTGAATTTAAAGAACATCATCTTGGGGAGGGGCAAATATGTGTTGGACTAACACTACTATATTCGACCTATTGGAGAATAAAATGCAACATATCAACCAAACTTGAAACCCAGTCAGTCAATCAAACAAAAGATCATATACTTGAAACTATATGTCTGTATCATATCAAAGATCGACTAGGTCTTCACGTATTGGTCAATACATGTGTGACCCACACGAAAATCTGGTAAAATGCGCGTTATAATTGTATACAGTAGACATTGAGAACTAAGAAAACACTGGTATAGTTTGTAACCTAACATTAATTACCTGGCGCAGCACAGAGGTCGAGAACATGGTTTCCTGGTTGAACATCAAGTGCTAAGATAGCAGCTCCAGACGCTGCATCGATTCCGTAGATCTGCAATGTGTTTAAAAGATGGTTAAGTGAAGTAAAGTGGCACGAACAGACGAGGGCATGATAAGCCTAAAGGAAATTCTTCATTTTCTTGGGTTGTATGAGAGGAATGCTTTTCAGATCAGGTGACAACCAAAGTACCATCAAATTGAACAGCTTCACATTAACTTGTACCATAACAGCATCACCCCACCCCACTGTTACTGATTTGAGGCATTTGTTCTTTTAAGTCATACATGCATAATGTCATCCGAGTGCTATGTTGGATGAACAATCACATACAAAACTTGACAAAAATCTAATAACCAACACAGCATTTAACTAGAGGCGCGCGATCCAGTATGCTTAATTCTTATGCTGTCGAGTAACAGAGCAGCTTAAAATAATTGTAACAAAGTGTCTCCTCACCTTTCCTTGCTGATAAGCCTCGGATCCAGCAATCTGGATTTCAGGCGGAATTGCATAGAAATCCGGCAGCCACGAAACCTTTGTGAGATTACACTTGAGCTCGGTTTCGATCTCTTCCACAATACTGGACTCCATGCCTGGTTTTAACCTAGGGATTTCAGAAAAAATCAAGATCACCCGCCTTTGCATCCTTCATATGACGAACTGCTAGTGGATGGAAACAGGAATAATAAGAACATCGAGTGCCATGGCTGCCTCACCTGATGTACCGCGGGATGGTGTCCGCCATGGAGTATATCATGGGGTCCAGGCCATTCTGGCCGAGAAATTCGAGGAAGGCGGCCGGCAGCGGCAGGGACGCCGGCGGCTGCTCTTCTGTGCGATCAAACGCCGTAATTTCTTCAGAATCCATCACTCCAAAGACTCTCGAATCCTCCTTGGCTCCAGCGGCCGCCATCCAGAGCGCACAGAGGTGGCGGCGGCGGCAAAGGTCGCCGGGACTGGACGCGGGCGCAGTACTCCGGGATTAGAACTTGGTTGATCTTGACCTTAGGATTCAGATCTGACGCTCACGAAATCACAGTTGCGCAGCATGTGAACTAACCAGGGAGAAAACGAAGCAGATTTATTTACTTTGATGTGTCATATTCATATCCCAGGGAGCAAAGCAACACACTTTTCAGACTTGAAAACGGAACGGGTACATCCCAACCGAAAGCTTATGGAACTGATATGGTTTAGCCTCCGTTTGAAAGGCTTGACACTGCATTGGTTCTAATCCCAATATCACAGGATATTGATATGGAGGTTGAATGTCCATATTCATGTTTAGATCTTTATGTATTTGAAACCCTTACTTGATATTGAGTTTGAATTTTAAATCTTGTTTGGATCGTCAAGTAAGACTTTGACACCCAGTCCACATCCGCCCCTGAACGCAAATAACTATCGAAAAAAGAGGGTAAAGAATATGAAAATAGGATCAAAATGATTACACCACGTGAAATAATCTCCCTGATGAGATATGCATTAGCAGCAACTTTGCCATAAGTAGCACCACCACACAATGAGGCCCTGGCGGAACTCTGAACCAGAAATTTCAGTCGAAATATATGGGAAGTGTACGATAAAAGTTCAATTTCCACAAGAATCAAGGAAAATACTCATGTTCCAACCTTATCAACTAACATGGCCCCAAAGAACATTCCGCATATCGTTGGGATTGGGTATCTTCAGAATTCAAAAAGCTTCAAGAGAGAATAAATAGACATGGAAAACATAAAAACCAAAAGTTTGCTCGTCACATTCTTTGATATTTGAAGAAAAAGTACAATGTGCACACAGACATACTTCATACACACGGACCATATTTATTGACTACTCCAAAGTAACAAGTGCACCAAAAGAATGAGTTGACATTATGATGTGATTCTCCTGTTCTGGGCAAGTGTTTCATACAGACGGTCCATGTTTCTACAACAGTTCAAAGACAGCCAACACATCTACAGAACCTAGTTGACCTTTATGATTTGATCCCCCTGTTCTGGGCATATGATAGTACAAACCAGTATATGCTAACGTACATGTATACATGTAACTTCTTACACATCATTTTACAAAATTTCCAGTCTTCCTGACGATTGGTAGGAAGAAAAGAATGTATCCAAGGAGAGCTGGCCAACTCGTAGCAAAAGCGAGAGCTCACTTCTCCTGGATCACCAGCAAACGCAAAAAACATCAGTATGTTTCGTGCATATGATGGATGCATGGATTGGAAACTTTTGGAATTTATAATACCTTTCCCATAAATATGTTCAAGACATCACTACTTTCAGTGTTATGACGATTCTCTTGTAGGGTTCAATGGCATATCGACGTGTTGATGGCTTCCTGGGTTAGCTTTGCTGTTGGTACCCTCCTGCTGGTTTGTTTGGGGTTTAGCTCCGAGCTTATGATTGTTATATGCGACAACACCTACTATGGCTGCACATTGCAGAAAAATGGACGGTCACAGTCTAATCCACTTCTAAATGCAGTTCTTTGAAGAAAAAAAAGGAAAAGTGGCTTGATGTTCCAGAATTCAGAAGAAAATGTAATGGTGGAAAAATATCAGGTGCAAGATATCACAGGCATTATGAAGTTATAAATAAGCCAGACTACTCAGTAGAATACCTATGGCATAGCCAACTATGTTTATGAAGGTAAGCTTTGTATCAGCAAAGATAGCAGCTGAAAGGAGCACCACGCTCCAATCCCTCACAACTCCAGTAACACGTGCTGTCAGTGCACTTGTCCGAGAAATCACAAGGAAAACTGACAGATTAAGTACGAAAGTGCACACGCAATTTAAGAACAGTGTAACTGGCGGGAAGTTCCATGAAACACTTGCATCCATCTTTGGCTTCTCTAAGAATAACCAGGGAATGAACAGGCAAAAGGCACTGCAGAAAAATCGTATATTTAATTACAAGAATAAACAGTATATCAAGTCATTAATCAAGAGAGCTGTTGGACAAGATACCTGCAGGGGCTCACATAGTACATCATGGATATCAAGTTCAGTTTAACACCCTTTTTCTTCAGAAATATCTCAATAAAGATAAGTCTAAGGGCTTCTGCTACAACTCCCCCCATCTGGTACACCACTCCAACCCAGCTGATAGTAATTTCGCCAACAGAAGCCACAATAACTCCAACGCTGATGACAGACATGATAGCAAGCATTTTACAGTTCATTTCTTCAAGGCCAAATGCTGTTCCAAGGAGAAACACGGCTACAGGCACTGTAATGCTCAAGAAAAGGGTATATATCATCAGTTTCAAAAGTGATCATAGCCTATGATTGTCTTTCTCAATTTAAAACCAAGAGAGTGCACATACTTATTGCCTTCAACATCTGTGCAAATGCAACAGATATGTAGAGATATGCACTGTTCCCTAACCAAAGTGTCATTGCAAACATTGCTCCAATTGGTATGACTGAACTGATATATCTGAAATTGCAGGTGAACTAGTTAGAAGAATAATGCAATTACAGTATTTTATTATGAACTGAATAATGAACCTAACGCAGCACAGGAAAGCAAAATGGATCCAGGTCCATGCTATAGACAAATAACAAAACATTCTTCTCACAGGAACCAGACAGGAATGATGCAGAGCTCCTTAACGTGTGGCAGGTACGAATTTAAGTTAAATACAGAAATTCAGGCCTTCTCAGAACAAACACATGCAACCTACTCACTCGACACTTCGGATTTAAACACCGCCCTCCAATTGCCTATGACTGTGAACAAACACATGCAACCTACTCACTCGACACTTCGGATTTAAACACCGCCCTCCAATTGCCTATGACTGTGATCCCAGAACTACCAATATCAGGAAGAGCCCACTGAGGTGGGGATTTGATGTATAATTCCACCGAGTGAGTTCAAGACCTCATGAATTTGAATTTCGGTTTCTATTTATTACTAGCAAAATACCCGTGCGTTGCAACGGGTTGAAATTTAAAAATTAAGAGTGACATGTAATTTATCTCAAATACACAAACATTTGATACAACATAATTTATGTTCAACAGAATAATTCACATGAATAAAATGATAAATAGTCAATGAACCATGTTGCTTCTGTTGCCCATAAAGAACCGTGTCATTCTTAGTATTGTAAAAAAAGAATGGCTAGGTAGTACCTATTTCATTTTATTTGAAGTTCTTAAACATTACCATCAAGAAGACATGTATAATTCTGGAAATACTTGGTCTTCTTGACTTCAGAAATGGCCCCTAGTTTTCCTTACTTGAATGTAGTGCTCATTAATCTCCACTTGTGCATGTAAAACACGAAGACCATATGTTGCTATTAGCCTATTAATGTGTTTGGATTTTCTGCTCTGAATACGGAGCAACTTCAAAAAAATACTCTTCATGTTGCTGCTCTGGATACATGAGATTGTTTGATCCACTGCTCCATAGTTCAAGGTGTGGAGTCAGCACGGACAACCTTCTATATGGCCAACTCTTAAGCCATCATAAGATTGTAAGAATCATAGGTAGAAAAATTGAACTGCTGAAAAAAGATTGTTTGATTCCGCTGCCTTTGCTGATGCAAGCTCCACGGCCAGATTAGTGGTTGTTTCCATGGCGCGAGTGACTGGGGCAGCAGCATGCTCGCGAGCCAGACCTCATTGAAACCCCGACATCGCTGCTAGGAGCCTGGGACATACCTGGCCTCCCGCTTAGACACACCACCACGGCCGCTTGTAGTTTTGGATGCAGAACGGAGTGACAACCGATGTATCAGAAGTCAGGTCGCCCAACTTTTCGTCCCCCGCGCATGCGTCGACTTATGGATCCGCTAACTCGCCGTCCAGGTGCCTTCGATCCCGCAGTGGCCTCTCAGCAAGGGGAGCCGCTACCTCCCTTCAGTTCACACTCGAGCTCGCGATGACGGGAAGACCATGCCGACACGGAGGAGTAGGGAGAACTGGAGAAGGCCAGAAGGCATACGGGAGGTGGAGATACCAGGCTGCTCTCTGCGTGTGGGCCATCGAGGCGGCGAACCAGCACCAGCATGGCGGCCGCTGCGTCCCCGTCGGTCGCCGCCGCCGCTCAAAGGAGAAAAGGGATCAGGTGGAGGTGACTGGACTAAGATGCAAAAGTGTTGTTTGTATGGACTGTGGGTTTTCTATGGACTGCGCGATAATTTCTCATAAACTGGAGGGCAAATTGCAAAACGGCGCGACGTACATACGTACGGTCGTTAGGCCGCGTTATATAGTAGAGATACTGTCGGGTCTCCCTTACAGATTTCCTTAAAAAAATAACTGTCAATATCAGATGATCACCATCATGTTCGAGACTTTTAAGCCTCTAACATGGCATCTGCTTGCTCCTTTGCTCCCTAAATCGCAATCTTAATAATATGCTAAAGCTTGCTCACTAATCTTGAGTTCTTGACAATGGAAAAGGACAATTTTTTTCAACAAACAGAAGAGTACCCTGTTACTGAATTAAAAGTAGGTAATAAGCAACAGTTGTGTACTCGCTATCCACATTTATCTCCGTTCTTATAGATATATTCATATATAGTCTGATGAGAACTAACCTCATTATTTAAGTAAGGAGTAAGGACTGGCATTTTGTGGCACTTAAATACAAATGCTAGAGTATGCTAGATTTTTATGCCAAAAATACATAAACTATCCTGATGTGTTAACACAAGGAGAGGCAAGCAAGCATTAAGGATGTCTCACTCATGCGGTGACACGTCATGGAGCATGATATAGTGATATACTGATGGAGAACTACTGAGAGAGTAAGAAACTACTGTACAATTTATGAATTTTGTATTATCCAAGACTCACACGTCTGTAGTCATTCCCTCATCAATCTTTATGACCTGGATATTATCAAAATAAACAAAATAGTAAGTTTATGGATTTGAATGCCAAGACGGAAACTGGAATCTGGAACAAGTATGAAGTCTAAGTTGTGAAACAAATAAGAAATAGATAGGCAACCATGCATATTTTCAGTGCGCATGAGTAAGTACCTTGAAAATCTTTGTAGCTGCAAAGCATACTACTGATGAGAACACCATATGCAGCAAAGTCAGTGCCACAGGATAGGGGAAGTTGATCTCCTTTGAGGACAACACCCACTGCGCATCAAGACAAACAAAAACTTAACAACACGAGAAAATATGAAAGTTAGTAGCGAAAAAGAATCCATAAGTACTTTTAAGCACATCAATGAAGTTATGAAGATACTCCAGAACTAGACATCACAAACAGAAACGTGTTACAAAGTTGTTCATCCAAATTTTGAAGCATGGGTTATCGAACTTTAGACTTGTATTTGTACATACAGGAAAGCAAGCGTCACTCTTTGTACCACAATCTCATGGAGGAATATTGGTCTTGTCAGTATTTAGTTGGGCCCAAGAAATAAGGAGAGCCAACCGGCCAATAGAAAAACAGATAATGCTGATTGATGAATTAAGATGGATTATTGCAGTAGAACAAGAAGCTATCCAATGTATTCAAGAAGATCAACTAAAACCTTAAGTCCCCCTTGTTTGTACAATATAACAGCAAAGGCGAAACCAAATTACTTGCTATGGAAGCAGCTATGGGCTGTCAGGAGAGAATCTGAGTCAACCCTTCCCATGAAAAAGAGATCCACATTGAATGAGCAACACAACCAAGCAAAGAATTATTCCCAGATCTCAAGCTACTGAACTCGAAGGCAAAGATATGCATCCAGAGCCTCCCTCATACTCGACACAATCTATCTAACCAGGTTGACAATATTCTCTCAAAATACTGCAATTCGATCATGAAACTCACTTTGATGAATTATAGGAGCAATACTTCTCCTGAGAACAACGAAGAAGACTAACCGAGACAATATCTGAAATGCGAGAACGACCCAAGCTCAAAATCGGCTCCCTGGGAACTTAGCAATCAAGTCTCCTAGATCTGAGTGCGCTTACTCTGCAGCACAGACAGAGATCCGATGCATCGCGAAAAAAAAAAAAGAGAGATCCGATGCATCACGAAATTCCCCTGATCCGCACGCATTCCAGCAACAGAAGCTGTCCGGTCAAGTGTCTCCCCCGCACGGGAGAGCAGCAACCGCATCGACGGGCCACGCCTACGAACTCGCGGCCGACGGCAAGCTAAACCCCTAGAAACCCGCGACGGCGCGAAGTCGCCTGACGCGGCCAGGCCGAGCGTGAGACCCGTACACGTCTCGCGACGCGTCAAGGCGTCAGGAACGGGCACAACCGCAGCGAGGAAACTCACCGCGGCTGGCAGGATCGCGGGGCGGTGAAGCGAAGCGGAATCCGGAAAGGGGAGGCTTAGGGGGAACGGAACTGTGAAGGGGCTTGCCTTATTGAAGAAGATCTGGCCGCCGGAGATGGCGATGTAGAAGAGGAGGTGGAAGTAGGTGACGGCGCCGTCCCGCCACGCCGCCTTCCCTGCCAGCGGCGGCGGCTGCTGCTTCCCGCCATTTCTCTCCATGGCTGGCTGGGGCTGGGCTCTGCTGGGTCGTTGCTGTGGAGGAATGGACGGAGGATTCCTCTCGCCGTCGGTCGGTGCGTCTCGGGCCGTTTCGCGACCGACGGCGGTGGACTACAAAAGAGTCTCTGCACGGCGGGACCCACGGGTCGGTGGCTTTAACAGAGTCAAAGTTTAGGCAAGGGTCTGATCATGATCAGTGATGGCATGGTCGCCAGGAAGTGGGAACTTATTAGGCGAGTCAAGAAAATGATTTCAGATTTCGGTGCCAAATATTAGGCTGAAGCTGGTATACATCTGCAGGAAACAAGATCGGCAGTTTACAGGTGCCAAATCTGGTGTATATATGTGAGAATTGATTGGATACTGAATATTAAGAAAGCGTTTTGGCACCCGGTTTTTAAATGTGTTTTAAGTTCATTTCAAAATGTTAAAGGATTTCATTAAAAAATCGGTGTGTACATCTTGATGTTTTGGGCTCGCAAAGTCGTTTAACGAAAAATGAGAAGAAAACTATGTTGTGTGTATAAAAGACAAAATGGCTGCTAAAAAGTCATCTCACAAGACATTTTTGTCTTTTTATACAAGACACAAAAAATGTCGAATTTTTTGACATTTCAAAAATTGTGCGCGCATATAGCATATACTCACATGTCTCAAAGTGAATTTTGCATGTTTATTTTCGCGAAGTCTACTTTTTTTTTTAGATAAAGTTTCCTTCTTTCTAGTGCGCACTATACAATTTTATGGTGTTTTTCCGGCATTGGCACGATTTTAGATGTGTTCTGCAAGTTCTGTGCGGTCCTTCGTAGCCAAATTTACACAGGATTGCAATGTCATGTCCGTTCTAATCCTAGAGGATTTCTAGTGTAGCAACGATCATAGGAAAAGCAAAGAATTCTGAATTGCAATCCTAATGTGAAACATTAAGGCCTCCTTTGATTCAAAGGATTTTCTCAGGATTACTACAAGATTCTATTCCGACGGATATTTCCCTTCCCAACACGTTTGATTCCTGAGAATGCAACCTGTAGGAACTCTTACGTGTGTTTTCACAGGAAACTAAACATGAGCTACGAATGTAGTACGAAGGAATCCTAAGAAATAATTCCTATGAGTTCCAATCCTACTGATCAAACTACCAACATAGGAAAAAATCCTAAGGAATTCAACCCTACAGGATTCAGTCAAAAATTCGTTTGAATCAAAGAGGCCTTAAAAGTAGGATTGGGAAGCCAATCCATTTGAATTCCACGGGATTGATTGACTACCATAGATATTACCATCCGGAAAGTTGAAATCAATGAATATGTACAGTACTTCGAAGAAATCTTTTGCAGAAACAGGATAATCGAATTTCTGCAAATCAAACAGCCCATGTATTAACATATCCTTGTCAAAACCCTTCAAAATTTCTTTGGAAGCCCTTCAAATAAAAAGGCCCCACCAACTCAGACGGAAATGAGCAATGTTTCATTGACCCTCGGGATTCCTGAAGATCTGCTAATCTCAAGTCATGTGTTTTGCAGAGAGATGCTCATGCCACATTGACAAAATATAGGGTGAGTAAAGAACTACCGCAAATGGGTTGGACATCTTTACCTAGAGCAAAAGTTCCCGCCAGGATCTGGTCTCTTTGCAACAAATCATTCTACCCTGACACTCTAGCATGTATCGTGCACCAAAGAGTCGTGCATGGAATGAAAATGGCTACTCTAAAGAGATGTTGATATCGAGGCTGGACTCGGTGTTGATTGTCTCCTTGTTCGTGGTTCCAGCAGGGTGGTCGGCGCACTCCAGCCTCAGCCTGAGATGAACTGGCTTCATAATGACCAGATCCCTCGCATCCCCGCGGTTCTCCGTCAGGAGCTCGACGCACGCGTGCTCCTCGTGGCCATCACACTGGAGGATTCTCTTGATCACCGCTTTCTGATCCCCGTGGTCGGCTTTTGTTCGATCGATTTTCAGATACAACGCTGCAGAGGCCACCAGCTGCAAGAACAATAACAGCGTAAATCGATCTTTGTTCAAGTGCTTTCGCTCCATCAAATAGGAAAACTGTTTTAAGAGGGCAGAATCATACCTCGCATGTCCCAGGGCTGACATTAACTGCACAAGTGAAATGCACGCTTTTCTGGTCTTGGTGACTTTCATCTGCAGGTTTATCATCACCTTTATGCACGGCAGGTTCCTCAGCAGCTTCAGAAAACGCTAGGTTGTCTATCTCATCGTACCATTGCTGTGCTATACCAACCTGGTAGCATGTGCATCAGCATGAAGGATTATGATATGCCAAACAAGGTTCGAAGTTACTTCATTGATGCAAAATCACAATGCATACGGAGGACAAGAAGTATGTTACCTTCTCAGAGTTTGTGTCTTGTCCGTCAGAGTCAGCAATCTCAGCACCAGATCCCCTTACTTGGCGCCAGATACAGCTCTCAACCAAAGGTGTGGCAAGCTCAGTATCAACTGGGATGTCTACAGAGACCTTGATGTTGCATCTTCCTGTTAAATTGAGCACCCTCAGTTACATACCTATCTTAAACTGAATCTCATATCATATGGCAGTACAGTGTGCCACAAACACAGAACAAACAGAAATCAGAGCACCTCTTAAATTTATGCAGTTATCTTCAGTAATCCATATAACTCCGCCTATGTCTTCTAGGCATAGCCGGTCCCAAGCCCGGATAAAGGAGGAGGGTTGTGATAGGCTTGGCGAGCCAACGTAAAAACTAGCCAGTCCCATGGATATGAAACCCACGAGAGTAGTACTAGGGTGGGTGACCTCCTGGAAAGTCCTCATGAAAGGTTTCATATCTAAGGGTTGTGATAGGCTTGGCGAGCCAACGTAAAAACTAGCCAGTCCCATGGATATGAAACCCCTTTGGGCGAGAGTAGTACCAGGATGGGTGACCTCCTGAGAAGTCCTCGTGACAGGGTTTCATATCTAGCCTACCCCAACTTGTTTGGGACAAAAGGCTTTGTTAAGGTAAGGTTAAGGATCTTCAGTAATCCATATCATAATCCAAATTATAAGGTTAATTTCAAACTTGGAGCTTATGTATTTATGCAGTTGCACTGCAGGACTACATACTCCTATTTTAACTTGTGGTGTCAACTCAAAATCATTTGAAACAGAAACATGAGTATTCAAAAGGAATGGTGAGATCAAAACACCAGACCTGAATCGATCAAACTCTCCCCGCTCCCCTCGCGTCGCCCCCCCCCCCCCCAGGCGGCGCTAGGGGCGACACAAGCCGGCGGCGCCAGCCCCTCCCGCCCGAGCCATCTCTGCCGCTGCCGTCGCCGGCCTCGGCCGCGGCGGTGGCGGCACCCCTCCGCTGCCAAAAGGTGGTTGGAGGGGGCGGTCACTTCTCTTGGTTGGTGGATGACGGGCCCGTGGGGGCGGCGCCGGTCTGGGTGGAGGACGCCGAGCCGGCGGGCTCGAGTGAAGGCGGCGGCCGGTGCAGGCTGCAGGCGGAGGTGCGGAGAGACTGCGGCGCCGTCGCCGGAGAGGAGGCTCGCCCGATGGGCTTGGCGGGCCCAATCTGGGCCCGTCGGGCCCGGGCTGGGGCGGGCAGGTGCGGTTCGCCGCTTCGTGCGGGCGAAGGCGGAGGCACCGGTGTGGTGTGGAGTCAGGGCGTCGGCAGGGAGGGGCTGCAGAGGAGAAGGTGCCACCTCCGCCGCATCCTAGGCGGGCGACGAAGGTGTGGTGCGACGGTGGTGGTATGTGGTTTGCTGGTGTGGACCTGATGCGAGTTGTGGGCGTGGATCCGGGTGAAAACCTAGCCTTCGGCTTGTGGCCGGAGCCGGTGATGACGATGCCTCGTGCGCCGTTTTTTTTCCTTCTTGAAGGCATCACCGAGGTGAAGCTCCCGTCTCCTTCTGCCACCTCCGGGGGAAACCCTAGATCCTCGGATCGGATGATGGCGGCGTTTCCGCGTCGCTCCCCTCTTTGGGGCATCATTCTTGGAGTTGTGCATTGGTCGGAGGGACCAGTGGTATGTTTGGTGGGGGTGTTGTGGGGAGGCTCAGTTAGGCCGAGGTGTTCGCGTTGAGACTTCTGTGGCGACGATGATGATGATGAGCGATGTCGGAGACGTGGCTGTGGCTGCGGTAGTCGGCTCTTCTCCGGCGTGTCCTTGGGGTTGCCTCGGCGTGTCTTGTTGCTGAGAAGTCGAAGCTGCTGCGGTGGGTTCCCGGTGGTGTACGATGACTGGCGGCAGATGTTCCCTTCGGCGAGTTTCCATGGCGCCAGCCTGCCTGGTTCTCTCTTCTTAGCTCTTCATCGGACTCGGAGCTGCGCTGCCTTGTCGCAGGGGGCTGAGTGGCACGGATCTTCATATGGCTCTACACTGCCACGACGGTGTGGGTTGGCTCGACGACTGCTTGCGGCGAAGTCGGAGTCGCATGCTCGGTGTTTCGGGTTGGCGGCGTGGCCCCCAAGGGGAGATGTGATGATGATGACGCCTTCGTGCAGTCTCGACGAGGCCCTCTCTTGAGAGGCGTGTGGGGTTTTCTTTGTTTGGTGCCGCTCAGCGGTTTGTTGGTTTTCGCCGGGTTGGGCCGGCGAGTGGTGCGTTGTGTTGTACGGTTTTTGGCCGGTTTTCCTTATAAACTGTCCAACTCTTTTTCGGCTTAATCAATAGATTGTCTAAGTTTCGGAAAAAAAAGGAATGGTGAAAGCAGATGTGATGAATTTAAAAGGTATATATACCATTTTTCTTCGGTACTAAGCTTTATGTGCTGCAGTCTTAAAGACCGCACAATCATAAAGTTACTCAGTGCCAACAATACGGAAAAAAGGTTGCTAAAACAATTGTTGGGGAAAAGGTAGTTTTTGCTTCAAACTAAGCCATAGCTTTCAATCAAAAGGCTTCAAAATTGCAGGCTGCTTTGTAGCAGGGGAAGTCACACATGGTCATATGGCCCAACTGCAAATACTACTATCATAACAAAGCAGGTTCTGTTGAATCTTTTTGTAACTTGGCTTTGTACATATACAACTTTTATAAAAACAATAGCAGTGGGAAACTCTCCCACTGTTTTGCCTAAAAAAAGCAGGTTGTGTTGAATCCAGTGATTACCAGGGAGCACATTTACTTTGCGGGTATGCTCTTGAAATTGTCCTACCGAATGTCCCCTGCCAATTCATTACAAGACAGTGAGAAAAGATGACAAAATAATAACACACAGACTTTTATCAGCAGCAAATAAACTTCTATGCTTACTGCAAACTTGATGAAGATATGAATGGAGAATCAGAAGCTCACCAGGTAGATACTCTCTCGAGAGGGCAAACAAACCAATATGGCAAGCCAAGAACTCCAAGATTTGTAAAATGAATACTTGAGGTGTCCTTGGTATCCAAGTCATGCTTCAGAACCCTTTGACCGTCTTTAAGAAAAAAAGATTCACATCATTTATGGTATAACTTGACTTTAAGAATAAGCCCTAATAAGTAGTAGATCAACCTGTATCGCAGAAGAGAATGCACTTCTGAAATCTTGAGATTGACGATACAAGTTCATCGCAGGGGATCTTCTCCAACAGATTAGAATATTCTTTAACACCTGATGACCCATTCATGTGCATATCCTTAAGGAGAGCACACCTCTCATTAATCATTTGCTGACATAACTCCATAGCTCCAGCTCTACCTTCACATCATTTTAACTCCTCAATGAATGAAAAAAACAGTCCAATGTGCGTAACAAAAGAATTTGTACAAACCTCTTACAGTATCCTGTTTTTCACCAGTTGACATCATCAGGATCAATGCTGTTTCAAAGCTGTAAATCATCAACATTATAAGAACTAAGATTGTGTAATAACTAGTTAGGCGGTACTGTCCCAAACTGGAGCCAGCTACAGTTGACCTATGGTACATATGTCTGTATGCGGCATCAAGAAAAAACAGAACATATAAACAACAATACTACATCCAGTAAGAGTACTGGGACACGCTTTTGTTTCACTGATATCTTATGTTTTCCACACATGCATCAAAATGACATCTAAGTATTTATATAAATAATGAGCTTCACTGTCAAAATTAAAGCAAAACTAGAATCAGGTTGAACTGTACAGATTGACAACATGTCAAGCCCAAGAATGAATGACAAGTTCAATAAAGGAACAGTACATGACAATGCATGAGATAAGCCAAATTTCAGATGAACTGTAACATTTTGCGAAAATCTACCACTAAATCAAACTGAGATTGGAAGAGGACATGATGGAAGGGAAGAAAAAAGGCACATACTTGCGATCTGCTACTAACAATTCATCCTCTGAAATTTGAAGTAAATGCCATGGAAACACTACTGAGTCTGCATCAATATCTTTAATGTTTGGAGCATCTTCTTTCATTGAAGTGTCTTCTTTTGTCAGACCAAGCTTATCAAGAATCCAACTCCAGATGCCACTATCTTTTTTATTAAAGACAGGATAAACTGTTTCCAGAAATCTTCTTCCAAAATCTGCTTTTCTAACTGCATGGTTCTGCAAAAGAATCAGAGAAGCTAGTCAGAACTCTTTGATACAAGATTGATGATTTATGACTGTCGTGGTTAGTCCTAGATCTTCGCTTGTACAAGATATAGGAACAACAACAAAACTGTTAATTGGCACCTAAAACTTGTCACACCCACCTTGCGGAGTTGTGGGTTATTTTAGCTCTACAACTTTTGTCAAAATTAAGAAATATATTGCCAATGAAAAGGACATACTTATCAAACAGAGTAAATAACTGTCGATAATTACCTCTGAATCCACAATATATAGACAATCTTCAGCAGCATGGTAAAATGATGCAGCAGGGTGCAACAACTTGGCAGATTCAAATTCACCATCCTCAAAGCCTGGGGAGGATCCAATCTGCAAATTAAATACAAATTATCATCCTGACTTCTCCTTCATACCATATGGATAAACGTAGAACACAAGGGGAACAGGAAATCATGCTTACAGAGTCGGAAATCATCCCCTCACTGTTGCTAATAATGATCCTATGGTGGTTACTGTCGGAGATAAAAATGCGATCCCCATCTTCATCAACTGATACGCATCCTGCAGAAGTTAAGTTGTACATTACTATCACTTCTAGATTGCAAAAGTTGAACCTTGTAATTAGTTTCAGTGGGACATTTTGTGATTGGGCTGAAAACTTGATGTTTAGTACAATAACTTACACAAGGGAAGAAGCTGTAACTAAGTACCTGGATGATAAAGTAACAAGTTTCTGAAAGAACCTACATATGGCTCTTTGATAACCTCTTCTTTCTGCCAAGGAACTCCTGATTCTAGAACAGTTTCAGAAGGCTTTGCACTCAATGCACTAAATCCTTCTGTGCCTACATTTAATAACAAAATGGAGGTTTTAAAAATTAGCAAATGCGAAAGCATCCAACTTGCTAAGAAACATATCAGAGAAGCTTAAGTCATCAAAAGATGTGCACAAGCAAGCTAACAATAATAGCATAAAACATATAGCTAATGCTATCTAGAGTTTACCCCTGATCATGACCTCAGGCTCTCCATCCAATTTTATGAAGGCTGCATGATCCTTAGAACCTTCAAATAGCAAGTAGCAAGCACCATTTGTAATCTGAACACTCATCAAAAGGATTGTACATGTTTTAACCAAGTATTTGATACAATAACTACAAGACACAAATACATGGAATACGGTATGAAAAAAATTATGGACAGTGGGAGACAGATTACAAGGTTCAACACTACAAAAATTAATTAACTTCAACGGGTTAGTCCAATTGAAATGAGCGCTAAGGGAAGCATTCATTCATTTAATCCATATATTGCGCAGATAAAGAGTAACCATACATTGATATAATCCATATAGAGCTCCAAAATTCGTTTGACGCGTATTTAAATTATATATGACATTACGCTATATTCCTATTTTATATGAAGTTTAGTTTCACTTCTTCAATCACAATATTTTAAAACATGCCTAGTGATATCAAATGGACCATTCATACACAAACCGGATAACTTTGATTCTCCCAGTGAAGAAAGAAAAAAACATAGCATGTTTATCATATAAATGAACTGCATGACAAAAAACCACAAAATATTTCTAAGCTTCTAGTGACGTGAAAAATGCAAGGATATTTGTCTCACATTGGTAAAGTCTTTGTCTGACAACATGATAGGGAATGTAATATATTCTTTCATAATTGTACAAACTGCTTGGCTTTGAGTGACTAAGAAACTAATATCACTCCCGTATTGCATAGCAAAAACATTCAGGTGTGGGTACCTACAATGGACAGATACTCAGAATTAGACAATTCAAGATTTTAACAAAATTAGAACGATGACAGATTTTACAGAAATACCTCTGTTGAAGATATTTCAATCTTTCAAAAGCAGCCGAATGTTTGTTGTGTCTGTCTAATGTTTCACATGATTCGTACAAAAGAATAAGATATATTCCTTCTTGATTAAAGGTCTTCCAACTGCCATTCATGACATTCAACCAACAATGATTTTGTCCTATATCATAAAAGTTAGGAACTAATTAGAAGATAGCAATAACCTCTAAAAGGGAGTGGCACATTGCATATTCACATTATCCTTGTAATGTACTTTGTATCACATGCAAGTCTATATCATCTTTCAAATGAAATTAAAAATCAGTGCAATCAGATATTTGGAAATTATTTCTAGTTGTTCATAGTACTTCTCGTGTTTTGCGCTCTATGTAGTTTTGTTACTCGAACGCTATGAACAAATGCCACAACACTCCGGAGTATAGCACGACAGTGAAAATTGAAGTGCATCATTTTCATCAAGCAGTATGATGGTATCGGCATATGAAAATTAGAAAAGGATACTTCTCCAACATAACCAGCAAATCTGTCTAGGCATACACAATAACTAGAGCAACCAAACTCCTAACAAGAACAAAAGTTCCACAATATAACATGGCTATTACCTTCGAGCGTCCCAAATGTGGATTTGATGAAATGTAAGAGTTGAGACTGCGAGGTGGGTGCACTCTCATTTGAGGCGCTGGCCACGGAGCTGTCGGAGCTGTGAGACAGAAGGGCGGCTCTGTTAAGACGGTCAACAGCTAAGAGAAAACTAGAGAGGAGCCTGACGTACGCAACGCAACCCTACCTCAGAGCGTGTTGCAGCGGTCTCGTTGTAGTCGTAGCCGTCGCAGGCCGCCGCCGTTGGAAGCCGAACAACCTGCACGGGCTGTTGCCGCTGCTGCAGGCACTGCTGGTGGCGGAAGGGGCGTCCCCCTGCGGCCGGTGCAGCGCCCCCGAAGAGGACTCGTAGGTGGACGAGAGGAAGCAAGATTGCAGGCGCGAGGAGAACAGCGCCGCGGAGGGATCACGGGGACGCCTCAGGCGGCGGAGCACCGCCGCGGCCGAGGCCTGAGCCATTGTACTTCTGCCAGCGGCTCCCGAGGGTAGTGGTGGAGGTAGTCGTCTTCGTGTGGAATGGGGGTGTAGGATCGCACGGAGGCGCAGGTAAGCGGCGGCGACGGCGCACGGCGGCAGTGGACGCCGCGCTGGGAGTAGGGGAGGAGGGGCAAGGGCGAGTGGAGAAGACGACTTGTGTGGGCTGGTTTTAGGTGGGCCGAATGTGAGATTTGCGGGCCCTGACTGAGATTTAACCGGACATACACACGGGAGTAGGCCTGGATAACGATACACTTCAGATTGTTCGCTTAGTTTCTTTCGCTCGAAAAAATAAAGTTCAAACTTCTAAGCTCGTTAATTTTAATAACAGAATTTAGAAAAAAATAGCTTGGCTTGAATCCTTACAGGTTATCGTTAAGATTTTTGCAAGAAATATGAAAGAGTTCACAACAAATATGTTACGATGGATGAGGTTGCATTTCAGCACTGCTTGAGGGAGGCTAATGAAGTTGCACATCAATTGGCGAAACATGTGTATCAAACAAAGGAGAACTTCATTTGCCAGGGTGATCCCCTTTTTTTACCCTTTGTAATAAACGATGTAACTATTGTGGAAGCTTAAAGGCGGCAAGTTTCAGACGTGCTCTTTTACTTTTCAGGTACCTACGGGGACTGGAAAGGTTTTTAATGAGGCGGCTTGCTGACCTAATATATGGTGGTTAAAAGTTTCAAAAAAAAATGTCATCAGTTCACAACCAATTTTGGGATGAATGTGGCACTGTGTCTTATTTCTGCTGCGATCATCTACCGACCATAGCTACCCACACAATACATGTCCCCTCTAATGGACTGTATTCCCTATCAGATCACATCTGCTTCAATTGTGTGCTTGCGAGATATGTTTGGAGTGGGGTGCGGCAAATGCTTCAGGTTCAGTGGATATCCTCTTCCTTCTATCACCCTTTCTCCATTGTGCACTCTTTTCTAGGCAAATGTAGACTGTTTATTTGGCTTTCCTTTGCTGCTCGAAGCTGTGCGTTATTCGCAATAAATTCTTTATTGAAGTTAAATTTGTTAAATTATTCAGATGGTAACCAACTACTACTTTATATTTTTGTGGCTATTTTTGTGACAGCAGGTTATCAAATAAGTTTAACACAACCCAGTTCCGCAACCATAAACTAAGCCTTACGATAAACACTAGACAATATACCTCAAGAACTAGGCTTTGCTCGAGTGTTCAACGAAGAGGGTTGTAGTATTTCACCGACATATTAGGGACATGATCCAACCACATCTTCAAGGTGACGATGTGCTTGTCTGCACTGCACCAAGATATATTCTCCCTCTACCAAATTGTCTTCCTTTCTCTCGGGACTTCACAGAAAGACACACGCAGGAATCTGCTACTGTACTTTAGCACTCACAAAGTACAGTAGCAATAACCAGAAACCGATCGACCCATGAGAAGTTTCCTCAAGATCACGGCGGGCGGGCCGTTTCTGACGCGGAGTGGAATAAAGAGCTTTGATCGACGAAGGTCGCAAGAAGCTTCGCTGCCCAAAATCTTTTCTTCCCTGACGTACGCATCTTCTTCCACGAAAGAATCATCGTCAATCCTAATCCTTAATCCGGTTCCATGGCTGTGCCTTGCTTCTTCCTATGATCTTTGCTGCAACTTCCGAGAAAGAAAGAGAAGACGAGGCAGGAGTTCTGGTCTTCCTCGTTCGCCGCATGGTATTACTACTACAGGGCGCTGCAGGGCCGTCCTATACTCCTATGTGGATCGTTGCCTAAGCTAGCTACGTAGGTGAATATGGGTGGAGTGTTGAGCGCGCTGTTCGGCGGCCACCGGAGGGGACCGGCCGTGACAGAGAGGATGACGTCGACGAGGAGCCGTGGACTGTCTGGCAACGCCGGCGGCGGTGGCGGCGATCACAAACGGAGGGCGATGCTGGCCAAGAAGTACTCGCACATACCCGACACATACACCTCTCTCGAGCAGGTGCTCGATCCTCATGGCCTCATGGGATTATTCTTGAGTTCATCTTTTTCCTAGCATTCCTGAGAACTCTCGTCCGAATTTCATCTTTCGTCTTGATTGATTCTTAGGTGGCGGCGGCGCTGCGCGATCAAGGCCTCGAGTCGTCGAACCTGATAATGGGGATCGACTTCACCAAGAGCAACGAATGGACAGGCTAGAATTAACTAACTGATCTTCACATGTACTCTGTCTGTTCTTGTTCTTGCGTGCGTGTGATCACAATCTTGATTCGTTCGTTCAGGAAAGAAGTCGTTCAACGGACAGAGCCTGCACAAGCTGGGCGGCTCGCCCAACCCCTACGAGACGGCCATCGGCATCATCGGCAAGACGCTCGCCCCCTTCGACGAGGACAACCTCATCCCCTGCTTCGGCTTTGGCGACGGTCAGCCCTTAGTACAGACATTGGTCGAACTGAAACACAACCGAGGCTTTCAAGAGTTGTGATGTTCTTGCTCGCATATATATGTCGCAGCGACGACGCACGACTGCAACGTCTTCAGCTTCCACCCGGACAACTCGCCATGCCACGGCTTCGAGGAGGTGCTGGCCTGCTACCGGAACGTCGTGCCGCACCTCAGGCTATCCGGTGACCTCTGACGACCAACCAACATACTCTGAAGAATTTCTTGCATTGTTGTTCTGCTAATTCGAGACTGACTGCATGTGGATCGATCGTCGTGTCAGGGCCGACGTCGTTCGCGCCGATCGTGGAGGCCGCCGTGGACATCGTGGACAGGACGGGAGGGCAGTACCATGTCCTCGTCATAGTCGCCGACGGCCAGGTGCTTAACTGAATCTACGAAAACTGCCAAAATACAAGTGCCCCTTACTGCCAAAATCATCACATTGCAGGTTACTAGAAGTATTGATACAAGTGATGGTGATCTGAGCCCGCAGGAGAGAAGAACAGTGGACTCCTATTGGATTATTAGACATAATTTACATGATTAATTCCAGAATATAAAGCATGATCGCAAGAGCTACTAACATGTTAATCTCGAAAATACTAGACGTATTAATTAACATAAACAGCAGCAAGACATCTACAAACACAGCCATCAGGATGTGACGAACGTACCGAACGATTATAGATGAAGTAGTCGTTGGAGCAGCGACGGCAGCAGTTTGAGCGGCGACGGTAGCAGCTCGAAGAAGACAACGTTGAAGACGAGTCGCCCGCGGACCCGGAGATCGTCCAGGAAGTCGAGCCGTGATGAAGAACTTGAGCAGTCGCGCGGAGCGCTTCCCAAAAACCTTATTCGCCCTCTCCCGTACAGGATCACAAGGACGAGCGGTTCCGGAGACCTGCTGTCCCGTTCGCCGGTGCACGCCGGCGCACGGGATGGAGTAGACTACGGTGGCGGCGCAAGGCACGAGATTGGCAAAACCTAGATTGGTTCGGTATGACGGCGCACGCAGTGCACGGCAATATATAGTGCGGTTCGGGAAACCCTAACGTACAACGTGGGCCAAGTCCACGTCGCGCACGTTTTGGGTCGGTTACAGTAGCCCACGATCCGGGAGCGACCCGAACCGACTAACTGTGACGCGTCCGTCCAAACCGTTTTTCCCGGACTGCAAAAATAAAGCTCGGCTCGGCGAGATTCCCGCAACCCGCGGCGCGTCGTGACGAGACGGGCGCGGGCGGGCGGTGCGGTGCGTGCGTGCGAGCGGCGGGCGGAGGAGGAGGAGCGCGCGAGAGAGCCTCTGTTCTCACAAGCACACCAAGTGCACAACACTCCACCTTATAAGGTGGTGTGTCTCCTCCAACTAGCAATGTGGGACTAAACTTTAGCTCCCACTCACTCCCATGTGTCTGCCACAAAAATGGGCTTTGAGATTTTCTGAAATTGCTTATTGGGCTGCCCAAATGGGCCCAAATTCTAACAATCCCCCACCAGATCTCAAATTCCCATTTAGAGATTTTGCCAAACCTCGTTTCTTGTTTATATACCAGTGTTTCAGCAGAGACTGTTAAGTTGAACTTCCGCCTAGAGCTTCAAGCTACATCTACCAGCAACTTGAACAATGGACGAACCTTGAATTGCAAGTTTGGTGCCAATAGACTTCACTCAAAGTCATAACCAGTACGTGGCTGCCAGTAGCCTACCCCGCGGGTGGAGCATATGCGTCATACTCCCTGGTCTCTTCATGAGCTTACTAGAGATCACCCAAATCTCATAGACTGCGACGTTTAACAGTCGGACTCATATAGGTGTGTTCTTTCAAGGTCGCTCTGTAGGATAGCACCTTTGCTACGAATAGCCAACAGAAACACATTAAGGCATATTGCCAACCTGCCTTACAGAATGTGAGAGTTATGCATCTTCCCACGGAGAGGGTTACAAAATAACTCTCCTCAGTTAAACCACTAGCTTGTTCTTCCCAGGTCCTAATTCACGGGATCTCCGATCACATAGGTTGGGTTACCACTATGGTGTAACACTCACGGGTCTCAACCCCATCTCCCTCGATGCACTATCTATCACATTACGTGATAGTCCCTTCGTAAAGGGATCTGCCAGGTTTTTGTCTGTTTGAATATAACTAACAGTTATTACTCCGGAGTTTCTCATTTTCCTGACAGACTTCAAGCGTCTCTTGACGTGTCTTGATGACTTCGCATTATCCTTAGCACTGTTCACTTTCGTAATAACCGTTTGGTTGTCACAGTTCATAAGGATGGCCGGTAATGGTTTCTCAACCACCGGCAAGTCCATCAAGAGCTCACGCAGCCATTCTGCCTCAACAGAAGCTGTATCTAAAGCAGCAAGTTCTGCTTCCATGGTTGACCTCGTCAAAATGGTCTGTTTGCAAGACCTCCATGACACTGCGCCACCTCCAAGAATAAATGCATATCCACTTGTGGCGTAGAGCTCATCAACATCTGAGATCCAGTTCGCATCACAGTATCCCTCAAGCACCGCAGGGTGCCCTGAATAGTGAATCCCATAACTCATTGTACCGTTCAGATAGCGCATGACCCTTTCAAGTGCATGCCAATGATCAATACCCGGGTTAGACATGAACCTGCTCAACTTGCTCACAGCAAAAGAGATATCAGGTCTCGTCGCGCTCGCAAGGTACATGAGTGAACCGATCACTTGAGAATATCTTAATTGATCTCTCGTTTCCTTTTGTTCTTTCTGAGTGTCACACTGGGATCATAGGGTGTTGGAGAAGGCTTGCTGTCTATATAACCAAAGCGGCTCAAGACCTTCTCAACATAGTGTGATTGCGTTAACGTAATCCCACTCTCATCCCTAATCAACTTAATGTTCAGGATCACATCAGCTTGTCCCAGATCTTTCATATCAAAGCTCTTTGACAGGAAAGACTTGACCTCATTTATCACTATCATGCTTGTACCGAAAATCAGTATGTCATCAACATACAAGCATAATATAACACTATCGCCCCCACCATGGCGATAATATACACACCTATCAGCCTCATTAATGGCAAAGCCTGCAGAAGTTAAAGTTCTGTCAAACTTCTCATGCCATTGCTTAGGTGCTTGCTTCAGCCCATACAAAGATTTTAACAATTTGCACACCTTTCTCTCTTCACCTTTTACTACAAACCCATCAGGCTGATCCATATAGATTTCCTCTTCCAACTCTCCGTTAAGGAAAGCTGTCTTTACGTCCATTTGATGAACGATAAGACCATAGGAGGCAGCCAGGGAAAGTAGTACTCGAATGGTGGTGAGTCTAGCAACAGGTGAATAGGTGTCAAAGTAATCTTCGCCTTCGCGCTGGGTGTAGCCCTTGGCTACAAGCCGTGCCTTGTACTTCTCAATAGTACCATCAGGCCTTAGCTTCTTCTTGAACACCCACTTACAACCCACAGGTTTGCAGCCGTAGGGTCGTTCAGATAATTCCCAAGTTCCATTAGAAAGAATCGAGTCCATCTCATTATGGACAGCTTCTTTCCAGTCATCAGCATCAGGAGATGCAAATGCCTCTGCAATGGACGTGGGAGTATTGTCCACAAGGTACACAATGAAATCATCACCAAAGGATTTTTCAGTCCTCTGTCTCTTGCTCCTCTTGGGAGCTGATTCATTGTCATCCTTCTCAAGGACTTCCTCAACAAGTGGTTGTTCAGAATGATCAACAGATGTACTAGGTTCAGCAAATATCTCAGAAGAAATTCTAGCAATGCTATGCATATCCTTCATAGGAAACATGTTCTCAAAAAATGTTGCATCACGAGATTCCAAAATAGTATCAACATGCATATCAGGTATCTCAGATTTAACCACTAAAAATCTATAGCAAATGCTCCGCTGAGCATAACCTAGAAAGACACAATCCACTGTCTTCGGTCCAAGTTTTCGTTTCTTAGGAATTGGAACATTGACTTTCGCCAAACATCCCCAAGTACGAAAATAAGAAAGTGATGGTTTTCTCCCAGACCACTCCTCGTAAGGTGTCTTCTCTTTATCCTTGTTAGGAACTCTATTCAGGACATGACACGAAGTCAACAAAGCCTCCCCCCACCATGCCTTAGATAAACCAGCAGTGTCCAACATGGCGTTCACCAAGTCGGTCAGCGTGCGGTTTTTCCTCTCGGCAACCCCGTTTGATTGGGGCGAATAGGGAGGCGTCCTCTCATGAATAATACCATGTTCCTCACAGAATTCATCAAATACGTTGGAGAAATACTCGCCACCACGATCTGACCTAAGACGTTTGATCTTTCTCTCTAATTGATTTTCTACTTCAGCTTTATAGATTTTAAAGTAGTCTAAAGCTTCATCTTTAGTGTGCAACAAATATACATAACAGAACCTAGTAGCATCATCGATTAAAGTCATGAAATATCTCTTATCACCTTTTGTCAACACGCCATTCATCTCACATAGATCCGAATGTACGAGTTCTAGAGGTGCCAAGTTTCTCTCCTCGGCTGCCTTGTGAGGCTTTCGAGGTTGCTTAGATTGCACACAGCTATGGCACTTAGAACCTTTGGCAATGGTGAAAGTAGGAATTAAACTCAAACTGGAAAGTCTACTCATTAAACCAAAATTAACATGACATAAACGAGAGTGCCAAACATTAGCATCCGAATCCACACTGCCACAAATATGGTTTACTGACTTATTACAAAAATCCGATAATGAAAAGCGGAACAAGCCTCCGCACTCATACCCTTTACCAATAAATTGTCCAAACTTTGACACAACTACTTTATTGGACTCCAAGACTAATTTAAACCCATCTCTGCATAGAAGGGAGCCGCTAACAAGATTCTTGTTCATAGTAGGGACATGCTGCACGTTCCTCAGCTGCACGATCTTCCCCGAAGTAAACTTCAGATCTACCGTGCCAACACCACGAACAGAAGCATGTGATCCATTCCCCATTAAGACGCTTGAATCTGCGACCTGATAAGAAGTGAACATAGAGATGTCAGCACATACATGAACATTAGCACCCGTATCAATCCACCAACATGGAGATTGAAATACTGAAAGCACAATCGGTAAATTACCGTACCCATCAGCATTGCTAGCGGTCACGACGTTGACATGCTTTCTTCCCTTTCTTGTCTGCACGATCTGGGCAGTCCACAGAGAAGTGTCCGGGCTCTCCACAAGTGTAGCACTTTAGCTCAGATTTGTTCAGCATCTTCTTCTTCTTGAAAGAAGTAGTCTTGGTAGGCATGTTGAAGAAGGCTTGCTCTTTGCCTTGCTCTTGCCATGGTGAAAGTTCTTCTGCACCATGTTGGCGCTAGACTGACCTTCACCACCTCTCTCAGCAGTGTCCTTAGCCCGAGCCTTCTCCTCAACATCAAGAGACGCTATCAGGTTTTCAACCGATATCTCCTGTCTCTTGTGTTTGAGAGTTGTGGCGAAGTTCCTCCATGAAGAGGGCAACTTTGCAATAATGCATCCAGCCACAAACTTGTCAGGTAAGGCACACTTAGCGTGCTCAAGCTCCTTAGCAATGCACTGTATCTCATGAGCCTGTTCGACTACAGAACGGTTGTTAGCCATCCTGAAGTCATGGAAGCTCTCCATGATGTACAGTTCACTGCCAGCATCTGCTACACCGAACTTAGCGTTCAGTGCCTCCCAGAGCTCTTTGGCATCTGTAATGTGCATGTACACATCAAACAGCTTGTTGCTAAGAGCACTCAGAACGAGTCCCACAAAGGCAGTATTGGTTTCCTTGAACTTGTTCTGATCCTCGTCAGATATAGTTCCTTCAGGTAAACCCTCACTAGCCTCGAACACTTTCAGAGATCGCAACCACAGTGTGGTCTTGTACTGCCATCTCTTAAAGTCCACACCGGTAAACTTGTCCGGCCTCAGCGCATCAGATAGATGTCCCATGTTTAACTCAGGAAATTGCCTATAACAAATATAAGGTTTTTGGATTGTTGGATTATTAGGCATAATTTCCATGATTAATTCCAGAATATAAAGCATGATCGCAAGAGCTACTAACAAATATGAAGCATTATGCAAAGTAATTTATCATCTTGTTTATTTGTAATAATTGTGAGGTATGGGAAGCTCCGTAACCATATCATGTGTGTAAGATTTCATTTGTGTAGTTTCGTATGTACATTAGCATAACCACTACGGACATATAGAAGAAAGGAAATGATGAGGAGAGTATCTTGCACCTCCATCCACTAATCCACCCAACCTCAAACAAACTCTTCGAATCATGCAAGGTGTGTCATGAGAAGACCGGAATATGTGGAGAGAGAGAGAGGCATGTTGAGTTGAGCATTTTTTTATCCCTACATATATACGTCAATGCTCTAACCTGCTCTAACCTTTGAGCATAAAGAAACACCTAATTGACACGGAATCCATAACAGGTAGTAGATGCACCCATTACCCAAAAAATAAAATTTAAAATATCAAAGAAATTATAAAGAAAATTTCGGATATAGTTCAAGACATTTTATGTTAGCACAAAAAAGGTACGTTAAGAAAAAAACATTTTTTGTGACCTGTGCAAAAAAGACATATGTCTTTTCTCCATGAAATTTTTTGTGCTAACACAAAATGTTATAATGTGTATCCAAAAAAAAATGTATATTTTTTACATTTTGAAAAAAATTAAAAATGTTTTACGTAGTAGGTTCATCTGCCCCTACTACACAAAACGTGATCTATCAACCATTGTAAATCATTGCACTAAAATTTTCCATGAGTGAACTATAACAACCGAAGATAAATGTGTTTCAGCATTTGAGATCTAATGGTGGTTAGTTTGCAAAATTGGTGTGTATGTGCACATAAACCAAAATTTCATCTATTTCCTTATCTCACGAGTAATTAGAAGGACTAATTAAAACGGTTGGTACACAATTACACCTATTATTGATGGTAGCTTGGAGTTACTCCTTTCATTCCAAATTATAATATGTTTTAGATATTTCAGTATGGAGTAGATACAAATTATAATCAGTGAATCTACACACTGAAACACATCTATTTATATCCGGATCAGATAAGGCAAAAATATCTTATGATTCAGAACGGAGGTACTATATAGTGCAATTCCTTCAACTACCTTATGCCAATTTATTTTGGATCGGGAGATATCCAATTTATTCATGAATATCTGGAAGTATATGTAAAATGAGATATTTCTCCCTACACTTATAATAGGACATGCATAATGCATGGCACGATAAGAGCTAGAGAGCGTAAAAGCTATATGAGTCAGTAATTTGTCAACATTGTACTCAAATAAAAACCCTCTACTCTTGGGTCATGCATGTGGTATATTGTATGTTCGGATACATAATTAGTGAAGTTGGTTTGGACATTAAATGTATTTATAAGTTGTAGGGGGGCAAGATTAATGATCACTCGCAGAGAAATAATGAGATTTGAAGAGAATTACTAAGATTCTATAGCAATAAGATTAGAAGATAAATACTAAGACACTACACTAATAAATAATAATGCTAGAAAAGAAATGTAAGAAATGTACATTAATACTATTAAAATACTAGTACTATAAGTAACTTTAAAATCATAGTCATCAGTGTAATCAAAACTAGCTATGGTTTGGAGTTAAGTGTATCTACAAGATCTAGAGTAAAGTTATATATGAAGATCTTGGAAGTTCATGACTACATAAACTGTACTTGGGCCATACATGGTTTATAAGCGATTTATGAAAAGAAAATAATATTACATATGCTTGAGTTCGGTTTGCAAATTTGATGCAATGATCAAATTCCCTTGTGGGCGACCCAATCAATTTGTGGCTCAAGAGATTTATAAATAAATAAAAAATCACATGTTATTATTTTTCTCCTACTCATATGTTCGCCTCATGAGATTTTTTTACTATTTTTAATCGGTTAAATAGTTAGTTTTGTTGGATATTCTTTGAGTTTGATAATTTCTATGTATTAATTTAATATTGATGTTCTCTCCTCTCCTTCAAAGTGATTTGTTACAACACTATAGTTAGTTTCTGAGGCAAAATCCCAAGATCTGTTGGCATCCTAGCACAACAGTGTTAAAGATGTTGAAATAAAAATTTATACACAAAATAGGATACTCATGACTATAATTTTTTAATCTGAATGAAAAGTATAATAGCCACATGCATACAATTTTCTAGCCTTGTGAAAGGGCATGTCCCTAATTATATTGGTTTAAGATGACACTCGAATTACAAACTTGTGAAAAGATAAGAAATTTTTGTAGTAACCTTCACCTCCCCCCCCCCCCCCCCCCCCCCCCCTCCCTCTTGGTTAGCATCTCTATCCTTACACCTTGTGCGCTTCATTAGTGGTCTTTTTTTTGCATGTTTTCTCTGTAAGTACACATGTTATAGTATATTTGGTTATTATATCATGTGATTGATCTCCAATGTTCTTCTCCGCGAGCAAACGTAAATACCAACATACATATAATAAGTTAAAATAAAATTTGAATTGCATCTGTTTGTTAACTATGACTGTTCTTGTCTAACATCAATTAATTTGCGCCTTATAACTAGGACAACCAAACTAGCCTTATTTTTCTTCCATTCTATCCTCTTAGAATAAAAAATAAATCTCAAATTATGCTTTTAATGTCATTAACCACGTATGCAAATGCATGGCATTCTGGAAAACACAAAGACAAAATTCTCGGACTTTTACTACTAGTATATATAGTGAAAACTTTGGATGCTTAAGGTAATATTTCTACTAACAGAAACATATAAAGCAATGTTCATGTTTGTACGCTTATTGTTAAATTATTTTTTTGAGGAACTGGCAGTCGTATTGCCTTTCGATTAGGTAGAAATAGAGTGTTTATGTACATTGGCACGTCTAGTCTCGCAAATGAGACATAGGCCGAAACAAAGAACAAAAAATAATTATCTCAATATACAAAAGTTGGTATCTTTGCCGAAGAAGGCAACAAGACATCGGTAATAACAGTACATCACCACAATTTTTAAGATGTGGCACTTCCCCAGAAGCTACGACCAAACAATGCGTCGATTTCTACATGGACCTCGTGTGAGCCATGTGGTGGGGTTCTTCCTAAACCCGGTGTCAGTGCAGATTTGGCCCACGATAACTTACTATTTGCGGTTCCAGAATGTTTGATTTTTAATGTTCAAGGGCCAACGCAAGACACTCGAAATAGTTAAGGTATCTATGACGCAGTTCCCTATTCATTTTGGTATACCGAGGCATGACATGAAGTTACTAGGGATATATACCTCGTGTTTTTACCGGGGCCTATATTTTCAGCATCGACATGGTGATTTCTCTATGTAGAGGAGTTCAGCGCCATAGTAACTGCGCCGTTACCTCAAAACAAGGAGTAACTGAGCCGTTTTTGCGAGACAATGCGGCAATGCTGCAAGCAAGCAACGCACAGCGCATATATAGCAGCTGTTTTTATTCTACGTAGTTAATTGATAATTACATCAATTGGCTTGATTTTTTTTTCTCTTCGCCTGCGAACCGTTTCTGCAACACGCCCTTTCTGCTTCGACTTCTCCTTCTTCTTCGCCTGTATATATACACTGCCACGCCGTGAGCATTTCTACCGAACAGTTACTCACAAGACAGCGGCTCAAACCCTCTGTTTCTCTTCTCTTTTGCTGCATCATAGCAGAGAATACAGATTTCTTGCGCCGTCAATCTTGATCACAAGAAAGAGATGGCATCAACCACTGTCAGATTCATCACCATCGCGTCTGCTCTCATGCTACTACTGGACTGCACTCACGGTACATCTCCCTCTCATATATGGCCTCACAAATTCTTCAAGATCTTCCGAGTTCCCAGCTTTTTTATTTACATCAATTGTTCTGTGATCTTTCAGCAGCAGCGTCACCAATCTTTCAGCAGAGACAGGTTAAGCGTTCTCCTGGCCACCATCAGTAGTATCTTGCTCCAGGTACAATGTTCTTCTGTTATTGTTTCGTTCATCATCATCACGTGTTCTTGGCTGTTTGTAGTCGGCCAAGACATGGTGTGTCGCCAAGCCTTCTGCCGACGAGGCTGCGCTGCGGGCTAACCTGGAGTTCGCCTGCTCCGAGAGCGACTGCAGCGCGATCCAGGGCACAGGAGGCTGCTCCGTCCGCTACGGTGGCGTGCTGCTGTCGCGGGCGTCGGTGGCAATGAACGCCTACTACCAGGCCAAGGGGAGGAACTCGTGGAACTGCTTCTTCAACGGCACCGGCCTCATCAGCCTCACTGACCCTAGTAAGCAGCCACATGCTGGCACTTCTTCTTTCCGAAATCTCTGCGTGCTGCTGACTGGTTCTTTCTCTGCTTCGTTCTTTGCAGGTCTAGGCACTTGCAAGTATGCATGACTCTAGAGGTATCACCGAAGCTGAGGAAATAAATAGTTTCTAGGATATGTATTTGTATGTGCAAATGCCCCTTAGAAGGCGCTGTGCTTTGTTTTCAGTATCAGAACTGGTAGAGTTCGAACCAGATATTGCTTCAGTGCTTGAGTGATCTGTAGAAATGTCGATCGTGTGCTTTTCTTTCACAGTAACATTTTTTCAATTCCCCTCAATAAGCTTTTTCATGGCGAGTGTGAAAATGCAGCAAGTCCTAATTGCAATGTACTGTGGGCCTAGGGCAGAGCTCCTGCCTGTGAAGGACAGCCAAATCCACATGACAGGGATATCATATGAAGGGCCAGCCAAATCCCAATGACGAGAACCCAACAAAAAATGTATGCACGATTTTGAATTCAACTATTTCAGCGCAAAGATGTTACAACACTGAACTTTTAACGCCTCATCCAGCAAAGTACTCTCTGAATATCAACACATAAACAATACTGTCAGCGCCTCCCCTACAGGTTCCATCTCAAAGTTAAAACAAGACATTAATGTCCACAAATCTACTGAGAAGGCATTAGGAACTGCAAGAGAGTAACAACAGAATGTTGGCATTCATGCCCTCCGCCAGCACCGGTTCTATTACCTGAAATGGCAGAACATTGGAAGGGGTAAACAAAATGCCTACCTCAATATACAGGATATGCTAGTATTTTAACAAGTTTCTGACATAAAGAAAGTGTCAACAATATTAAGTAAATAATGTTAAGACTGTCCACGATCCCACAAGTATTCCATAGGTGTTTCCCAAGCAGGTTTGATGTTAGAGATTGCCATCCACTATACTGTATTGTGTTGAGGCCCTGATATAGGAAGCATTTGGAAAACCCTACTGTACTTATCTATAAACCACGATTGGTCGTGAAAGTAGTGCCATCAAATGAACACAACTATGACTCGATAACAGCACATGGTACCAATGCCATGCTTATTTCTTATTCAAGACAAGAAGGTCTACAGCTCTATCATCGCAATACTACCACTAGTGAGCTCAAAGATGAGAAAGACCGATAAGAATTTGGCGACAATCCATTGAGCGTATTTATTATGTATTGTAGTAAACCCCTACCTCAAGATCAAGGAATAAAGGAGTGTAAAAATACTGCACAGCGCAATGTTCATTCTGTTGCCACAGAACAATCCATACTGAAAACTCAATCACTAATTGCTGCAAACAAACGATGAGGGCTGATGGTTTATTCATATATTTGAAGAAGGATGTCATCTAAACTTACATGCATAACTACTAATCTGCCTTCTTCATGTTTATACAGTTGTCTGTAGCTTCATTAAACAACACTTCAACCTGTTGCAGTTCCAGTTCTGTGAAAGGAAAAAGATGCAGATAAGTTATATATTTAATCAGTTGATAAGAACTTAACGTAAATGCAAAATCCTAAATAAAACGCGAAGTGTGTTACCAGAAGCTTCCAGTTGTTTCTGAAGCTCCAATCCCACAACTTCGTTCTCCGCCTGCATATCAAGTTTATCGATTAGTTGCAGGATAAAAACGAGGAACATGTGACTCTTAGGCGATGCACTGGTTGGCAAATGTGACTCTTAGGCGATGCACTAGTTGGCATTTGCCGAGACATGCCAAAAAAGCCGATAATTTGCTGATTGGGTACTGCAAAATGGCAGTCATTTGCTGGAACATGGCCGAGCTATCTTTCGCTAAATACAAGTGTCGTGAGAGGTTACAATATCAAGCATCTGCTATTTCGTCGGTTTAAATTTTTGGAATGACAAATGTTCATTTCTAGCCTTCAGAGATAAATGTTTCAGGACAGGTCTAACATGACACACTGTACACAAGAAGAACAAACAGGAGGAAGGATAACATGTACAAAGACAGTATAATATACTAAAACATGTTAAACTGTGTGTCAGATCCAAATGACTACATCATAGATTAGAGTAAAAATAGAAGATATATAGTTGGAAAATCATGTTCCCGTGGTTGCCAGTACTTCCGGTGTAGGAGTGGTGCTACCACATCCCTTTTTAGCTTCTCCTGTGTTAGTAATATGTGAACTTAAATGTGTACCAGATGGCTTAGTTTCCTAGTTTTTGTACTGAAATAAAGGAATGGAAAGGGTGTCACTACCCTTTGGTTCAGAATTGCAGGTGCATAATTCCTTGCGTGGCCACTGTGGTAAGTTAGCCTATGTTCACTCATGATAACATACTTCTGGGAAATTAAAGTAATTTGATACTTATACTGTGATGATACGCACCTGAAGCTCTTGAATTCTTTTCAACTGATCCTCTTCTGATGATAGTGGTAATGCCGCGACAAGAGCATCAAACTGCATGAAGGGGACAATATTACTTCCATCATGAGTGTGATGCCCCAAAATTTGACACCAATTTATTTAAGAAAATAAACAGGACCGCAAGGATATTTAAATATGATTTATGAATACAAAGTTTTTATAGAGAAAAAGGAAACAAAAGAAGGTAGTGTGTATGAGTGTTGTCACCTGTTGATTGAAAACCGGTAATAGCAGCCAGCTGCTGTTTTTAGTACGTTACTTTATCTCTTCAATGTGAAGGAAGTGATGGGCCGGTCTGATCCTGTTTGCTCGAGCCGGACTCCTACTGCACGGTGCGATGCTTCATATCCTGGAGTCGTTTTGACTGCCGCCGCCAGTACCTATCTGCCCTAAGTTTTTCCAGCGCTCAGTCCGTCGCCGCCGCCGCCGCCGCCGCGACTATTGAGAGGTGACGTCGTCAGCTGTGTCCATCTCCGTCAGGTCATGGAGGGCCGCTGCCGCCGTCGTGTGGGATCGTCTCTGCCAAGCACTGCATGCCAGGCTGCCGGGTATGACGTATTTACCTTGCTTTTGGTCTAGTAATGGCGTTGCACAATTGTTTTGTCATCCGAGTAGGTGCACGCATAGAAGATCTTCCTTGTGTAGTAATTGGATTTGTCTACCACTGGTCGTATCTATGTTTCTGCTTGGTAAAATGAATAGGAATCTATTTAGCTGCAAGTAGGGCTGTGTTACGGCGGGATTGCCGATATATTATTGGATCGCTGGGAATTTTCAGATTTTGTTGAGTTCCTAATCTGTTAGAGCAATTCCCTGCACAATCTGTTGTTCGTAGAATTTCTGGTTGTACTATGTTACTTCCGGGTTTTAATCTACGGTCAGGCATCTAGCAATTGGATTGGTTTTGCCCAGAATTTGTAGAGAGTGATTCGTATTTTGTAGTGGCATGTAGATGTTGGATGATGTACGATAGCTTGTGCTACCTGACAGCCTTGAATAATTGTTGCAATATTTCCAAGCACCTAGTTGATGCACTGTGAGACAATAGCAGGCGATGGACTAGTTTCCTTTCCTTCTGATCTTGATGCCTCTGTGTCCTCTGTACAGCAGCTTTACTTGTGCCTGATGTGTTGCCTCTAGTGACAGTTAAAAGAAAATGTAATATTCCTACTCTAGCCAGAACGGATAGCTAGTTTTTTGTGGTTCGATTTTACCAACTATAGTATTTAGACAGCGTCCATATTTGTGAATGTAGCGCATAGGAGCGATACATGTATATTTTTGAAGTGATCATGTGTTGAGTGATACATGTTTCAATAACAGGTGATCATGTGCTGGTACTTCCAGTTTTGAGTCCTACAGTACAAAGTTTGTACCCCATGTTCGAGGCAAGTTCCTGACGGGATGGTGACTTTACATATGTCTCTTCACTCAACTTTTATTATTGTACTTGCCCTTATTTGAATGATATATTCTGGTGATGACTGAAATGATAATGATTATGACATGTACAGTTTATGCATATTTGCATACCCATGATGATAATGATGTTAAAGTGACCTACTTCGGTGGGCACAATGAGACCTCCTTTGATGGGTTGCGACCCACTTTGGAGGCACCCTCCACGAGTTGGAGTGAGTGGATGCCGACGGGTATCCACTCAAGCGATACCGGTATACGCGATGAGATGAGATGAGATGAGCATGTAGGCATGTAGGACATGATTAAGTATGTTTATGGAAGAGTGCTCTGATAAAGGTTTTGTGCTTTGACTTATGTTTTGTTTACTATGCCTGAATGTTCTTGTTGAGTACTTTGTACTCACCCTTGTGGCTTCTATGTTTTTAGGTACCTTTGAGGACGACATGCATGGGATTGGGTGTAGCACATCTTCGTCACACACAATGTTCACACGTAGCAAGCTCCAATAAATAAATGTTCTTCAAACACACCAAAGATAGTTCTTGATTTATTCTTTAACATTGAGGTTCACTAATGTTGTGGATTCTTATTTGGTCGTTATGACACTTTGAGAGTAGTAACTGTAACGTGGGTTGTTGTATAGTCATGTGCAACATTAATTGGTGGGGTATCTTTACTCTCCTTTCATCGATGTCCTTATAAACAAAGAAAACTTTGGCGAAATTTATAGTATTGTGCCGGGCTTGAAGTGTTTAAGGTTTTGTGTGGCATTGCCAGATAGTGTTCATATCTGGGGTGTTACAGTTGGTATCAGAGCGAGGTTTTAGGTCCGTGGTGCAAGATTTGGCTATCATAGGTAAATAATTTAGAACATTACTTCATAATAACAAATATTTGCAAAAAACATAATTAACAATCTTAAAACTTGACACACTGGTGCACAGTAGGATGGGTTGGGCCATGCATTGCATTTATGTTCTGCTAGTTAGCTCTTATATATGTATGTTGTTGTCAATGTGGTCAGACTATTGCATGAGAGGCCTGTAGGCCTTGCTTTAGGGTCCTTATGTTCTTGACAGTAAGTAGTTGACTAGAGAGAGAGTCTCTTTAGGTTTGGTCAATTCAATATTGGAAGGAAAAGTTTTTATCTTTTCTTCTAGACCCATGGAAGTATGAATAACGTGATGAGAAGATACTTGGATTAATGGGTTTAGATATATATGTTGCTTTGTTGGACTCTTGAGGAGATAGATGAAGTGATTGGTTTTGGCGTCCAAGTATGATTTACATATAATGTTACCGTGGAAGAATAAAGCTGGGTGTGCTTGCTGTTGCCAGAAGTTCCGATATGTGTCAAGTTATCACAAAGGAGTTTGAGAGAAAAAATTGCTAATCTTAAAGACCAGGTCGACCAATTATTGTTTTTTCAAGATGATTTGTATAACCTGGATGGTGTAGTAGTGGAGTTAAAAAGATGTTTTGACCACTTATCTAGACCTGAATCAATATGAGAAGCTCTTTTCCTCAATCCATGAACCCAAAACCATAATTTCTATAGTTGACTTCCTCATTCTCACTCTCACCTATTCTTTGTGGTGCAACACCCACTTTTGACTGGGTTTGATGGTCATCATCTAGTATTGTGGTTATCGATGTTGTCTTCGTGTCTCAGGTTGATGAAATATTTTCAATCATGTACTTCAATTGTCCTCCTTGTTTACTACTAGACCTACAGAATTAACACCTTTGGTCACATTCTATCTGTTGTTGTTTTTCTCTGACATTCGTTTGTGTCCCTTACAAGATCAAGTTGATAACCATGCGTATATTCACTCCTCATTCTTTTAAATGGGTGTTTTGTACACATAATCTTGGGTGTTCTTAAGAGATCGATCGATTAGATTAGATTTTTTGTAGCGGCTTTGCAATGGTATATGGGAGTCGACCTCGAACTTTGGTTCGTGCCCATGCAATCTGTTTGCAATACCAGTGAGGATGACCGAGTGGTTAGCTTTGCGTGATTCAACTATTTCAGTTACAAAGTCAATACTTTGGGTGCTGGATGGATTGGCCCCCATACCATTTACCCTTATTATTGGTTCTTGTTGCGCTGGATTGTTGAATCAGTGTTTGACCTTTTCCTATAATTGGTTGAGAGATGTCTTTGTATAGCCTAAACCATAGAATGGTATGATGTTCCACTTGTAGTAGAGGCGACTGTTATGAAGTGTAGGAGACAGTGTTATGAAGTGCAGGAGACACAGCGAGGCTAAACCTTGTTCATATATATGGTACCTTGTAGAAATACATTCTAGACCACCATGAGAGTCCTAGATGTGTTTTTCTTTTTGTGTTCGCTAGTTATGTCCAGAGTTGAATGCTAAGCATTCAATGGACATGTAACATCAACATTATTCATAAGTATTTCATGATACGCCGAGGACAATGAGAAGTAATGCTGACCGAGATACCATGCGCGTTTCCAAGTTATTTGAGGGTGTTACAGGGTGTTTTGTATTGACCGTGTTCCTAACACTCGGCCTTTTGTATGTCTCCTTATCAACAATTGAACTTCATGTTATCCAAAGATTTTATTCGGTCTGGCTTCTCACATTGGGAAGCACTCTTATGTTTATAGTCAAGAGGGATGGTACCGAGCAAAAGGGTGTGGATTATTGTGCTCCTAACACAGATCAAATGTCCATTACCCTGCATCGAGGACTTATTCGTGAGCTCAGTGGAGCTGTGTTCCCCAAGAGTGATTTCTAGTCTGATTCTTTTCAAATTTGTGGGTGGAACACGGTATAGAAAAGAGTGATTTCTCCGGTAGTCATGGCAGTATAAAAATTAAGTAATATCTTTGGACTAACAAATGCCCTTGTCGTCTTTATGGAGACAGTGAAAATTCTACATAGATTCATTGATAACTTCGTGATAATGTCCTTTATGATATCCTCATCTTCATACCTTCAAAGATAGAAGAAGAGCATGATTTTTTTAGGCTTGTGCTTGAGACCGTAAAAAAAATCAATTTTATGCGAAGCTAAAGAAATAAGAGTTTTGGCTTTCACATGAGTGGATTTTCTATGTCATGTTGTTTACCAACATGGCATCTCGGTTAACCCTAGTAAGGTCTTTAAAAAAAAAACTTTGGACTGACAGAGACCTTCCCAGTGTCAATGAAGAAGCTTCTTGGACTTGGCGTGTTACTATATGAAATTTGTGAAGGATTTTTTTCTATTATCACCAAGCCAATGGCTAAACTAAACCCAAAATGATGTCAAATTCCAGTGGAGTGATGAATATGAGAATAGTTTCTCTATTTCCAAGAATAGTCTGGTGACTGCTATTATTCTCACCTTCCCAAGCCGTAGAAGCGCTTCACAGTTTACTCTGATGTTTCTCTAGTTTGACTTGAGTGTGTAATCACGCATGATAGTAAGGTTTTTCTTAGGCCTTTAGGCAATTGAAAGAACATGATTAGAACTATCCTACTCATGATTTAGGATCTGTAGCCATGTTTTTGCACTTCAAATCTGGATGCATGATCTTTATGGAGAATCTTGTAGTATTTGTACTGATCAAGAGAGTCTCAAATACCTCTTCACATAGAAGTTGAGCTTGAGGCAAAGACAGTGGATATACTGATAAAGGACTATAATCTCACTATTTTGCTAATGACATAGGCATGGTAAATGTTGATGTGGATGCCCTTAGTCGCAACTTCATACCTCACACTTTAGATGGTTGCTAATTTTGCACAGATGGGCATCTCATATTATTTTACTGGTGTAAACACCTGAGGAGACTCAACTCATCCTTTAGTCAGCATTTCCAGATGT
Organism: Poa pratensis; assembly: GCA_947311845.1. NCBI lineage: Eukaryota > Viridiplantae > Streptophyta > Magnoliopsida > Poales > Poaceae > Poa > Poa pratensis. The sequence goes on from CAMZMU010000074.1 coordinate 78,143,069, forward strand.
AGTGAGAGCGATAAAGTGATTGACGCAAGTGTTAGACCGCAGTCTAGAAGGTAGAATAGAGATCTTACTATAGACAGAACTAGGGTTGAATAGTTTCCTGGCCATTTTGTGTGCCACAAACTCTTAGGTGATAAGAGGATATCCTGATGGAGGCACACTGTTTCCCCTACACTATTCATCCTAGAGAGACAAAGTAGTATCATGAGCTAAAAGGACATTGGTGGAAAAGAATGAATGTTGTTGTGGCCAAGTATGCGTCCTCTGGTGAGGTTTGATTGCGAGTAAAGACTGAGTATAAGAGGCCAACCGGATTGTAAAAGACCATGGAGTTTATAGAATGGCATGGTATGACATTGCCATAGATTTTGTTGTAGGCCCATCTCGGATGCGAAGAGGGAAGGATGCGAGTTTGGTGGTCATGGAACGACCTAGTTAAGTTGTTCGTTTTGTCCTGTCCGCACCATAGACTCCGCTAGTGTTTTGTCACCTATATATGCGCGGGGGATAATACGATTGCATGGGGTTCCTAAAACAGTTACTGCTAATAGGTTGAATGTTTTTGGAGAGCTCCTAGGAGTTTCAGGTACGCAGCCGAGACCTAGTATGACGTGTCATCCCCAAACTAATTGCTAGACAGGGCGCACAATACAAACTTTGGGAAATATGTTGAGGTGTTGTTCATATTTTGGCAAGGGAGTTAGGGGGATCACTTGGCACCTGTAGAAGTTTGCTTAAAATAGCAACTGTTATGCTCGCATACATATGGCACTTTACAAGGTTTTGTAAGAAAGGAAGTGTAGATCTCCACTTTGTTGGAATGCCGTGGGCGAGAAGGTTGTGCTCGAACCAGACTGGGTTCAGCAAACTACAGAGAGCGAAGGTGAGATTAGTTAACAGATGTTAGCATAGAGCATGCAAAAGATTTATGATGATCGAATGTGGGAAACCTTATAGGTGTCACTTTGGACCATTCATGATAGTGGCAAAAGCGGGGAAGCTATAGCCTACCGACATGAGTGGCCAGAGTTAATGAAAGGTGTGCAAACAGTGTTCCATGTCCCTCTGTTGCGGTAGCACTTCCAAAATCCAGATCGAATGAAAGATGACCCCAGAACGAGTTACAACTGAACATGATTTAACCTATGAGATTCACCGTGTTAGGATTTTGGAGGAGTCTGAGAGAGTGATGAACCATAGGGCGCTAAAGTATGTGAAGCTTCTTTGGTCACAGCAAACAGAGCGCGAGGCGACTTGGGAAGTTGGGTATCGCATGCACGAGAAGCATCCATAATTGTTCTTGGCTGGTATGTGATGCATGATTAGATGATATGCTTAGTTTTGTGAGAGGAAACGAGAAAGAATTCGGGGTCGAATTCTGTTTAAGGGGGTAAGAATGTGATGCCCCAAAATTTGACACCAATTTATTTAAGAAAATAAACAGGACCGCAAGGATATTTAAATATGATTTATGAATACAAAGTTTTTATAGAGAAAAAGGAAACAAAAGAAGGTAGTGTGTATGAGTGTTGTCACCTGTTGATTGAAAACCGGTAATAGCAGCCAGCTGCTGTTTTTAGTACGTTACTTTATCTCTTCAATGTGAAGGAAGTGATGGGCCGGTCTGATCCTGTTTGCTCGAGCCGGACTCCTACTGCACGGTGCGATGCTTCATATCCTGGAGTCGTTTTGACTGCCGCCGCCAGTACCTATCTGCCCTAAGTTTTTCCAGCGCTCAGTCCGTCGCCGCCGCCGCCGCCGCGACTATTGAGAGGTGACGTCGTCAGCTGTGTCCATCTCCGTCAGGTCATGGAGGGCCGCTGCCGCCGTCGTGTGGGATCGTCTCTGCCAAGCACTGCATGCCAGGCTGCCGGGTATGACGTATTTACCTTGCTTTTGGTCTAGTAATGGCGTTGCACAATTGTTTTGTCATCCGAGTAGGTGCACGCATAGAAGATCTTCCTTGTGTAGTAATTGGATTTGTCTACCACTGGTCGTATCTATGTTTCTGCTTGGTAAAATGAATAGGAATCTATTTAGCTGCAAGTAGGGCTGTGTTACGGCGGGATTGCCGATATATTATTGGATCGCTGGGGATTTTCAGATTTTGTTGAGTTCCTAATCTGTTAGAGCAATTCCCTGCACAATCTGTTGTTCGTAGAATTTCTGGTTGTACTATGTTACTTCCGGGTTTTAATCTACGGTCAGGCATCTAGCAATTGGATTGGTTTTGCCCAGAATTTGTAGAGAGTGATTCGTATTTTGTAGTGGCATGTAGATGTTGGATGATGTACGATAGCTTGTGCTACCTGACAGCCTTGAATAATTGTTGCAATATTTCCAAGCACCTAGTTGATGCACTGTGAGACAATAGCAGGCGATGGACTAGTTTCCTTTCCTTCTGATCTTGATGCCTCTGTGTCCTCTGTACAGCAGCTTTACTTGTGCCTGATGTGTTGCCTCTAGTGACAGTTAAAAGAAAATGTAATATTCCTACTCTAGCCAGAACGGATAGTTAGTTTTTTGTGGTTCGATTTTACCAACTATAGTATTTAGACAGCGTCCATATTTGTGAATGTAGCGCATAGGAGCGATACATGTATATTTTTGAAGTGATCATGTGTTGAGTGATACATGTTTCAATAACAGGTGATCATGTGCTGGTACTTCCAGTTTTGAGTCCTACAGTACAAAGTTTGTACCCCATGTTCGAGGCAAGTTCCTGACGGGATGGTGACTTTAAATATGTCTCTTCACTCAACTTTTATTATTGTACTTGCCCTTATTTGAATGATATATTCTGGTGATGACTGAAATGATAATGATTATGACATGTACAGTTTATGCATATTTGCATACCCATGATGATAATGATGTTAAAGTGACCTACTTCGGTGGGCACAATGAGACCTCCTTTGATGGGTTGCGACCCACTTTGGAGGCACCCTCCACGAGTTGGAGTGAGTGGATGCCGACGGGTATCCACTCAAGCGATACCGGTATACGCGATGAGATGAGATGAGATGAGATGAGATGAGCATGTAGGCATGTAGGACATGATTAAGTATGTTTATGGAAGAGTGCTCTGATAAAGGTTTTGTGCTTTGACTTATGTTTTGTTTACTATGCCTGAATGTTCTTGTTGAGTACTTTGTACTCACCCTTGTGGCTTCTATGTTTTTAGGTACCTTTGAGGACGACATGCATGGGATTGGGTGTAGCACATCTTCGTCACACACAATGTTCACACGTAGCAAGCTCCAATAAATAAATGTTCTTCAAACACACCAAAGATAGTTCTTGATTTATTCTTTAACATTGAGGTTCACTAATGTTGTGGATTCTTATTTGGTCGTTATGACACTTTGAGAGTAGTAACTGTAACGTGGGTTGTTGTATAGTCATGTGCAACATTAATTGGTGGGGTATCTTTACTCTCCTTTCATCGATGTCCTTATAAACAAAGAAAACTTTGGCGAAATTTATAGTATTGTGCCGGGCTTGAAGTGTTTAAGGTTTTGTGTGGCATTGCCAGATAGTGTTCATATCTGGGGTGTTACAATGAGAACAAACTGGTAGTAACTAGGGGCACATTTTAGCACAATTATGGTCTCCTCCGAGATAAGCGAAACTGTGCTTCATGTTTGTGCGCTACAGATGGAAAACGGTGTGACATTCTCACATGTTATATCAATGATTAGCCCACAATTGCTGAAGGTGCCTGATTTATTTAGCTCCAGACAGATGCACTGGGAGTCCGGGAGGGTATTATTGGTGCAATACGATCTGAGGAAGGAGAAGGGTACCAATCAGAATGTCCATGTCTCAGTGTCTGACATGGACTACGCTGCTGTAGAAAGTGCTCTAGCTCCACGACAGAAATGACAGAACACATGAATTTTCACTCCAAAGCAATGGTTTCGTAAGCACTACACATAATACAGAGGATAATCTAACAGCTAGGTCAGTCAAACCAAGTCCGTTAATATGACAGACCTAAGTACCTAACACAACATGCCCAGGTAGTAATCAGGAACTGTTACCCTCGTCGTTCTAATAATCACACCAAAATATAGAGGCATACAAAAGGAACTATGCAGGCCAGGCATGTTTAAATTGCTCCGTTTTCTAATCAAAAGTTATAGGAATTCCTCGAGCGGAAAATAAGAAGGGGAAACTGAGAGAGGACACGGGATGCGCACCTTCTTCGCGGCGAGGACGAGCGCGTGGCTCATGGCCTTGGGTTGCTCGGCGAGGTCGAGCGCGGGCTGGGGCGGCGCCTGTGGCGGCGGAGGTGCCGCAGCCGGCGCGGGCGGGGCCTGGGGCTGGGAGGCGGGGTCGTCGGGGTGGGAGAATTGCTTATAACCCCCCCTGTTGGTGTGCCACAGCAACATAAGCCCCCTTCTTCGTTTCCATCCCTTCCAGCCCCCCCAATTCGATCTAATTGTTGCTGATGGCCCCCTTTGGAGTATTTATCTCCTAATTAAGGCAATAATCAAAGGTATTAGTCTCATTATTATCTAAGTTGACAAATTTGCCCTTGCCTATATCTTAAGTCGCACGAGCACGAGCAGAAACTTGCTCGTCAGCTTTTGCTCGCCCCCGTCCGTGACCTGGCCGTCGAAGCTGCGGGGCTCCCGCCGTCGCCCCTGGCCGGTCAGCTGCCGGAGCTGCAGGGCTCTTTGCCGTCGCCCCTGGCCGCTCCGTCGCCGGAGTCGCGGAACTCGCCGCCGGAGCCGCGGACCTTACCTCCGTCGCCCCTGGCCGCTCCGTCGCCGGAGTCGCGGAACTCGCCGCCGGAGCCGCGGACCTCGCCGCCGGAGCCCCTGGCCGGTCGCCCCTGGCCGCTCGCCGGCGTGCCTCGCCTCCCTCGCGCCTGGAACCCCGCCGCCGGGCCTCTTTTTCGCCGCCCCTGGCCGTCCTCTCCGTCGCCGGTCGCCGGGCCTAGCCGCCGGGCGCCGGGCCTCGCCTCCGCCGCCGGTCGCCCCGGGCCTCTCCTTCGCCGCCCCTGGCCGTCCGCCGCATCGCCTCGTCGGCCGGCCGCCGCCGGGCCTCTACTTCGCCGCGCCGGGCCTCGCCTCCGCCGCCGGTCGCCCTGGAAGCTCCGCCGCCAGGCCTCGTCGGTCGTCGCCCCTGGCCGCTCCGCTGCAGCATCTCCTCGCCGTCCGGCGCATCTCCATTGTTGCCTCAAAGATATTACTCTAAATTCATTTCCCGGTTTGCTAGTTATATATTGACAAACTTGTTAAACATGTCAAGGGGGGCCATTAGCAACGAATTAGCCGAATTGGGGGGGCTGGAAGGGATGGAAACGAAGAAGGGGGCTTATGTTGCTGTGGCACACCAACAGGGGGGGTTATAAGCAATTCTCCCCGTCGGGGTTAGGGTTCGGGTTGAGCGGGTCCGGGTAGCTGCTGGAGAGGCGGACGGGCGGCGCGTCGCGCTGCAGCGTGCCGAAAGTGTTGACGGCCACCATGGCCATCTCGTTGAGCTGCTCCTGGAGCTGCGAGATGATGTCCATGGCCGCTGATTCCTCTTCTTCCTCCTCTCCTCTGCCTCCCTCGTTGCTTTTCTTTCAGGATCCGTATTTCTTTTGGGGCTCTCGAAGTAACGAAGGCAGAGGTCACCTTATTTGGAGGTTTTTGCTTTTGGGGTCATTTTTTCAGAAGAAACCAGACATTTTTTTTCGCAAAACAGTAACGTTTGTGCTAATGATTTACACAGAACACAAAAACTTGTAATTACATTGTTTGACAACTGCTTTTTTTTTTTGAGAAACACAGTACAACGCAGACGCTCACATACACGCGCATACACTCACCCCTATGAACGCACACACGCACACCCTACCCCTATGAGCACATCCGAAAGACTGAGCCGGCGGTTGGGTCTTGAGATTGACGAAGTCACCACGAGCGCCTCGCTGTCGACGGGAACGTCGCCTCCCACTGAAAGTATATTCCGCCTAAATGAGAAACACCAATGTCAAACCTGGGGTTTGAACTCTGGTGGCCTGGGGGTACAACCACCCTCCTAACCATCTTGCCACAGGCAAGTTCTCATTGTTTGACAACTGCTGACTGGAAACAGAGTTCAAATGCTGCAACAACTGAAAAATTATCGGAAAAGGAGTTTCGCGATGAAGGACTTGCATGAAGCGGATTACATTCTAGGGATCAAGATCTGTAGAGATACATCAAGGCGGCTAATTGCCTTAAGGCAGAGTACTTATCTGGACAAAGTTTTGAAGAAGTTCAACATGAATTAGTCGGCAAAGAAAGGGTTATTGCCAATGTCGCATGGGATCCGGCTTAGCAAGACTCGGTGTTCAAAGTCGGCATATGAACGGAGACGGATAGACATAATCAATGTTTCCAATAAACAATTGTCAACATTTGAACATTGTTGCGACGGGTAAGGGGCCCTATCCCGGCAGCTCCCCCAAGTGCGACTGATGCATGTAAAATGCATACATGAACTTTGCACTATATTACTTATATTTCAATCATATTTGCATCATATAAGGGTTATATCAATGTTTTATAATGATTTTTTGGAATATTTCATGAATTTCCTATTTTTATGGAATTAACCCTGCGCAAGCAGAAAACCCTATTTTCCATATTTTAATGTTTCAGGGACCCAAACGACGTCCAAATGACCTGAAAATTTACGAGCGTCAGTTTTTGGAAGGAAGAAGACTTGAAAGCGAAGGAAACAAACAAGCGGAGGCCCGAGGCCCAAAAGAGGGTGGCCCACGCGGCCAAGGAATCTGGCCACGTGGGACCCATCATCTGGAGCCTCGAGGCTCCGTTGTCATCGATCTTTTCGCCCACGACTCCGTCTTGACCTAAAACCGACTATAAAAATAGTCTCCGACGCCCTTTGGAAAGGAGCGCCGCCGAAACAGAGAAACGCCGAAACAGAGACCTGGAGCTGCAGATTGGAGGGGGAAACTCCGGCGGGGCGCTGCCGGCGTGGTCTCCATCTTCTCCAACGACTTCTCCACCGTCTTCATGATGAAGAGGGAGTAGTCCACCCCTGGACTATGGGTTTGTGGAAGTAACTTATGTATCTCTCCTCTCTTTGAGCTTAACTAATTAGTACCGTATGAGTTGCTGAACATGATTACGGTCATCTATGTAATACCTATGTGGTGGATCTTTTTATGAGTTAATATATATTTGAGATTGCAATTGTTTTGTTTCAGTTATGAAACTAGATGCATATTATGTACCCCGTTCTTGTCTACTTGTTTTGATCAAACATGTTTATGAGAGCGTGTGTGGGGTGATATGTGCATTAGTTGGATTAACGGGGGGTGGTGAGTGCGGTAAGCTGATCACTGTAATATCGCGATCCATTTGGGTGTTTTACCTTACTTTGTTACCTCACTAGGGATAAAGAAAAATACCATGTTACCGGAGATGTGGGTGTGACCATTGCCACTACTCCATGACTAGATCTAGCATGTTCTTATTTTAACTTCATGTCATGATACTTTAAGTTATACTCCGAGTTATCTTAATTACTGAGGTGTTATGATTTAGTTCGCATCTTGGTGGAGTATAAGTGAGACTAATAAACAAAAGGTCTCTATGTTAAGACGTGATGCCCATATAATTAGTAACTTGTCACTAAACTTTTGTGTTGTAATCTCATATGTCAACTCTAGTGTTCCATTGTCTGCCACTTTATTATAGAGAGAGTGCATTTGTGAAACCATGAACCCCGGTCTATTTTTAATCATAAGAAACACCTTTCCACCAACTTTTATCCATTTTCCATTTTCTGCCATTTTAAAAATCCGAAAATACAAAAAAACTTTTACATCTTGCATTCATCTTATCCATCTTTACCTTCAAAACAATTTATTTTGTTTTGTCATTGTCTTGCATTTTTTATTTCGGTTTGCATATTTATGTTCAGTTTTGCATAAAAAATTAAAAACACATAAAAACTTGCATAATGAAAAAGAGAACCTTTTGGCCATTTAGTGTTAAGAACTTTCCTCAAGATATGAATATCCCTGTTGAGAAATGTGTGGTAGATCCTAATATCACTAAAGCGATTTATGAATACCGTTTTTATGGGAAACCAAAAGAAGATCCTATACTTCATCTTAAGAAGTTTAATGAAAGGTGCAAAATGTTAAATTTGAACCATGCTAATGTTAAAATTAAGCTTTTTCCTTACTCCCTAGGTGGAAAAGCCTTAGATTGGATATTGAGATGACCACCTGGAAATTTTAGCACTTGGTTTAATTTAAAAGTTGCATTCATTGAAAGATTTTATTCCACTGAAAAGGTTTGGAATCTTAGACAAACAGTTATCACCTTTAAACAAGAAGAGGATGAACCTTTGGTAAAAACATGGGAAAGGTTTAGAGGTATAGCTTTTGGAATGGAACATGGTCTTAGAGATTGGATGCTCATGCATATATTTTATAGAGGATTGTCTGAAACCTCTAAGGTCTTTTTGGATAATGAATGTGAGGATTCTTTTATGAATACTGTTGCTACTGACACTCACTATCTACTTGATGGCTTGCTTTAGGAAGTGAGAATTAAAGAAAGTCTAGAAAAAGCCCAAGTACCTGAAGATGTCTTTGATGACCGTTATGAAATATTTAACCTATATAATAGGGAAAAGAAAGTTGAGGAAGTTAAAATGCTTAGTGAAGTTAAGGAACCATTGCTTGACTTAGAAAATTGTAGCTTGCATGAATTAATATTTATCTTACAATAATTTGCAAGTGATCCTTCTATTAATGTTAACCAAGCTGGTTTTGGTTCTTATATTGCTAATCATGTCTTAAAAGAAAAGATTGCTAGGTACAACCAAGAGGCTATGATACCACCTAAGCTTGGGGATATATGGATTCCCAAGGTACTAGTAACTATTGGAAAAGAGACACACCATGCTATACTTTATCTAGGATCTAGTGTCTGTTTTATCTAAAGAACTATATGATGTACTTGAATTAAAGAATCTTGAAAAATGCTCTATTGAACTTGCACTTGCTGATGATTCCATTAAACATGCTTTAGGGAAAGTAAGTGCTGTTATGGTAGAGCTACATATGACTTTTGTGCCTGTTGATTTTCTAATCATGGACATGGGGAATAAAACCTCTAGTCCAATTATTCTTGGAAGACCTTTTCTTCGTACCACAGGTGCTATCATTGATTCAAAAGAAGGGAATGTGAAGTTTCAGTTTCCACACAAGAAATGCATGGAACACTTCCCAAGGAATAGGGGCACATCAAAATTCAAGCTCCCTCATGAGCTTCATCTTCAATAAACATCAAGTAAGAAGCCTAGTTATATGGCTATAAAGAAAGCGCTTTACGGGAGGCAACCCGGTTGTTTTTATTTGTGATTTTCTCTGTGTCCTCTTGCTGTAACAAGAGACTTAGTTTTTGATACGTCTCAAACGTATCTATAATTTTTGATGTTCCATGTTGTTATTATATCAATTGCTACATGTTTTGGTTACACTTCATATCATTTTTATGCATTTTCTGGGACTAACCTATTAACAAGATGCCACAGTGCCAGTTCCCTGTTTTCTGCTGTTTTTGTTTCAGAAAATCTATTAAGGAAATATTCTCGGAATTGGACGAAACAAAAGACATCGTCAATAATATCACGAAGAGATCACGGAGTCCAAAGGGGAGTCGGAGCAGACCCACCAGGGGCCACGCCACACTAGGGCACGGCCCAGGGTGGGCCCGTGCCCCCCTATGGCGTGGTGGCCCCCCTCGGCCACCGATGCCGCCTCTTCGCCTATATATTCTCCGCGACGTGAAAACCCTATTACGGTCGATCATATTCCACGAAAAGTTCTGTCGCGGCCGCCATCGTCAATCTCAGATCGGAGGAGTTCTGAAGCTCTTCCCGGCACCCTGCCGGAGGGGAGATCATCACCGGAGGGCTCTACATCACCATGCCTGCCTCCAGAGTGATGCGTGAGTAGTCCACCCCTGGACTACGGGTCCATAGCAGTAGCTAGATGGTTGTCTCTCTACCTTGTGCCTCCATGTTTAGATCTTGTGAGCTGCCTAATATGATCAAGATCATCCTATTGTAATGCTAGATGTTGTGTTTGCTGGGATCCGATGAATATTGATACCATGTTTATTCAAGTTGTTTATCTATGTGCTCTTGATCTTGCATGCTCTCCGTTGCTAGTAGATGTTTTGGCCAAGTAGATGCTTGTGACTCCAAGAGGGGGTATTTATGCTCGATAGTGGGTTCAGTCTCTAGATATCTGGATCAGTGACAGAAAGGTCTAAGATGGTAGATGTGCTGTTGCTACTAGGGATAAAACATTGGTGCAGTGTCCAAGGGCACTTGTATTGATTACATTACACACTTTACTTCATGCAATAATCTGTTGTTAGCAACTTAATACTGAATGGGATGCGGATGCTGCCTTGAAGGTGGATTATTTAGGCATAGATGTTGTTGGAATAACGGTCTATGTACTTTGTTGTAATGCCCAACTAGATTTCATAGTAGACATCTTGGCATGTATTGCATTGTTATGCCCTCTCTATTTGTCAATTGCCCAGCTGTAATTTGTTTACCCAACATGCTAGTTATCTGTTCTGAGAGAGACACAACTAGTGAACTGTGGACCCTGGTCCAATTTCCTCATACTGTTTACACAACCTGCTGCAATCATCTGTTTCCTGTTACTTGCTGTTTTTCCTGCTGTTTTCCACACCATACGTTTAACTCTTTGTTTCTGCAAGACCGAGAGATTGATAACCTCTCTGTTTCGTGTTGGGCAAAGTTCTGGTTTGTGTCTGTGCAGATTCCACGTTGGTGCAAGCTCCCTAGCGCCAGGGGGAGTCAACATCAACAACCTTCTGATAGATCATCAAGTCCTACTGGATTGATAACCTTGGGTAGATTTCTCAAGGGAAAACTTCTGCTGTCTACATCATAACCTTCCTCTTGGGGTTCACCAACACGTAGCCATCAGTTTTTAGTTTAGTTTCTGGAAATTTTAATAAAGTGCCAAGTTTTACTCATTTTGGTTTGAAAAAGTTGCTTATAGCGTTCGAAGATTTTATTCATGCACGAATCTGTGCACGATATGATTTTTAATTCTTATTATGTAACTCCGAATGAGCTCATATTTGAACTGTAGTTGCAACTTTTCATCCTATGTATGCATGAATGTTTTTGGAATTTTTCGACAAAGTTTAGTAGGGTAAAAAAATACGTCTTGTGCTGATGTTTTTCTGGACAGATTCTGTCCCATTTTGTTTGATGCATGCTTTGAGCTTTTAATTTGAATGTTTTTTATCCAATTGAGTTTATGAGTAGGCATACAACATTATACACTTTCTGGACATTCATATGAATTTTTGTTTAAGGATTATATGCAGCAAGAAATCTATTTGTTTATCACTACTAATGCACCCCACAGAAAAGAAATGGGAGAAATGGTGTTTCAAGTTTTTTCACAGGGATTGGAGGAGATGCACCAAGAGCTATCCAAGGATGGTGAAGACCATAAGCTTGCGGATGTGAATACAACCCCACTGGACCTACACACTCTCGGTTTGCACACGTCTAACTTCTGTTTTTCGATCGAAACACTTTATCGCATAAACTTGGAGCGTCTTTTTGCTTGTTTTGGTTTGATTTTTTTTTAGACCACCACACTATCATCTATATATGAAAGAGCTACTAGAAATATGGGTTGAATTAAGTTGGATGCTATTATAAGATTGGGAAAAGGGTTGTTTGAGTTGATTTTAAAAGATACACATAGTTGCATGATTCATGAGCTTGTTAATGAGAAATAATTTGCAAGTGCTTTATCAAGAGCTATCTTTTATTCATGTTTTGATGCTGAATGTTATTTTACGTTGTTTAACATGGATTAGTTAGTTCTATGGACACTCATGCATGCTTTTAGATGGTCAACTTTCTCCTCTTGCTAGCCCAATTTTTTTTTCAACAAGTAAAAAGCTTGTTTCCAACACCTTCAGCCAAAGTTATTCCAGTGAGTCCACCATATCTACCTATTAGCTTTATGCTATTCTGAGTATATCTATCATGATATTTGTGTTATCTATACCTCTGAATGAAAATGCTTATGTTGTTGATTGTTATGGGAAAAGTTGGTTATATAGCTCTCACGAACTTCATGCACACTTTACTTTTATTGCATTAATAAAACATGACCCATTGTGATTAAAATTATGATGTTGTGGGCTTGACAAATGTCTTGGGTTGGGAGTTAGCTCATATGTGCTGTCACATGACAAGCTTTCAACATGCTCTTCATTTCATTTAGTTGATATCATGTACTTTTGTTTATGGATGCTTATCATGGGTGAAATAAATGTGGAAATAAAGCAAGTTTAAATGAGTTTGTATAAATGGTTAGAGAGATGTCTGGGCCGCTAATCTAAGCCATGCATTATTCATGGTGGAAATTTACTTACATACTATGGTGAACCTTCTGTGATACACCTTATAATAAAAAGCTATCCAATTGGTAAATAAAAAGGGTGTTGAGATTGTTCATTTTGTTTGTTTGTCTTGTTATTTTGATATGGGCTTGTTCCATATCCTGGGACAAGAGGTACCCCAGTTGACGCTCTTTATGATGATATTATTACTTACAATGATATTTAACTTGAACTTGCTTTGTGTCCCAAGTTGAGTAACATATGGAGTAGGTTCTTGTATTCAAGGGACATGAGACATTCAACATATACTTTGTCAAGCACACTACTCATATTTGCTTTCACTTTAAACATTAATCATTCAAGATGCTATGATATGGGTAATGAGAGCTTGACACCATGGAATACCACATTACAATCACTTAAGTAGAAGAGTTTGGAAGTTAGATGAAACTTATGCATGCTTTACCTCTACCCACTTACATATCTTTCCAAAGTGTCCACCTTTTATATTCGACAAAGAAAGGGTTATTGCCAATGTCGCATGGGATCCGGCTTAGCAAGACTCGGTGTTCAAAGTCGGCATATGAACGGAGCCGGATAGACATAATCAATGTTTCCAATAAACAATTGTCAACATTTGAACATTGTTGCGACGGGTAAGGGGCCCTATCCCGATAGCTCCCCCAAGTGCGACTGATGCATGTAAAATGCATACATGAACTTTGCACTATATTACTTATATTCCAATCATATTTGCATCATATAAAGGGTTATATCAATGTTTTATAATGATTTTTGGAATATTTCAAGAATTTCCTATTTTTATGGAATTAACCCTGCGCAAACAGAAAACCCTATTTTCCATATTTTAATGTTTCAGAGACCCAAACGACGTCCAAATGACCTGGAAATTTACGAGCATCAGTTTTTGGAAGGAAGAAGGCTTGGGAGCAAAGGAAGGAAACAAGCGGAGGCTCGAGGCCCAAAAGAGGGTGGCCCACGCGGCCAAGGAATCTGGCCGCGTGGGACCCACCATCTGGAGCCTCGAGGCTCCGTTGTCGTCGATCTTTTCGCCCACGACTCCGTCTTGACCTAAAACCGACTATAAAATTAATCCCCGACGCCCTTCGGAAAGGAGCGCCGCCGAAACACAAAAACACCGAAACAGAGACCTGGAGCTGCAGATTGGAGGGAGAAAACCCCGGCGGGGCGCTGCCGGCATGGTCTCCATCTTCTCCAACGACTTCTCCACCGTCTCCATGATGAAGAGGGAGTAGTCCACCCCTGGATTATGGGTTGTGGAAGTAACTTATGTATCTCTCCTCTCTTTGAGCTTCACTAATTAGTACCGTATGAGCCGCTGAACATGATTACAATCATCTATGTAATACCTATGTGGTGGATCTTTTTATGAGTTAATATATGTTTGAAATTGCAATTGTTTTGTTTCAGTTATGAAACTAGATGCATATTATGTACCCCGTTCTTGTCTACTTGTTTTGATCAAACATGTTTATGAGAGCGTGTGTGGGGTGATGTGTGCATTAGTTGGAGTAACGGGGGGTGGTGAGTGCGGTAAGCTGACCACTGTAATATCGCGATCCACTTGGGTGTTTTACCTTACTTTGTTACCTCACTAGGGATAAAGAAAAATACCATGTTATCGGAGATGTGGGTGTGACCATTGCCACTACTCCATGACTAGATCTAGCATGTTCTTATTTTAACTTCATGTCATGATACTTAAAGCTATACTCTGAGTTATTTTAATTACCGAGGTGTTATAATTTAGTTCGCATCTTGGTGGAGTATAAGTGGGACTAATAAACAAAAGGTCTATATGTTAGGACGTGATGCCCATATAATTAGTAACTTGTCACTAAACTTTTGTGTTGCAATCTCATATGTCAACTCTAGTGTTCCATTGTCTACCACTTTTATTAAAGAGAGAGTTCATTTGTGAAACCATGAACCCCGGTCCATTTTTAATCATAAGAAACACCTTTCCAACAACTTTTATCCATTTTCCATTTTCTGCCATTTAAAAATCCGAAAATACAAAAACATTTTAAATCTTGCATTCATCATATACTAGTAGACTTGCACGTGCACGCACGTCTCAACTAAATTTTGTGAACACATCATTCTTTCTATATTACGAAGTAGTAATACTATTGTAGTATGATGAACTATCGTTGAATTTACAAGAAATTAGTCAGCATGCAATATGAGACAAGATCATTTAATACCTTGAAATTAGTCAGCGAATCCGGCAAGATCACTCATACATGTTTAATTTCCTCATTCACAAAATGAAGCATGAAGAACTTGCAAAATGGAAATGAGAGTGTTCAAAAGAGATAGACAAATGGAAAAGTTTTAAGGGAGTCAAAAGTTCTGTTATATACAAAAATATGAAATATACTCTCATCTAACTAACTCTAACATGCGGATATAAGAATGTAAAATATTCCACGCGGAATAATATTACAGAGTACATACAGATGAAATATATGATCAATGGAAGAATAATTAATAACTCGTATTTATTCTTAAAGGTCTATAAGAAATAGTATACACGCCGGTCGAAACTCAAGAGAGTTAAGCAGATCGGCCTAACCATGGATTGACCACATTCTTTTAATCCTGCAAATAAGCTTAGTAGATTATTAAGGCGTCCCTCATCAAGAATCATGCATGAAGGTTGATGTACAACACATGGAAACATGCTAACATAATTGATAACCACACTGTCAATCTATATTAAACTGATATCACTACCCTATGGTTAGACATGAAGTAGGCAAGGTATAGCAGCAGCACAATCATGAAGGCATAACTTTGTGTGAAATGGCTAAACTGTATGTAAGCTGCTTCTTAGGATTCCTAGACAATAGCATGATACACTTTGGAGTAGATTTCGTAAATTGAACGAAGATATAGGAGCTTCAAATCAATTTCAGAAGACCAAGATGGTGTGCAGTGGCTTTGCTCTTCTGCTTCTTCGACATCTGTTAAGTAAAAGATAAGTAAAGAACATAATCACATTGTTCAGAAAGGGATACATTTGCATTTGATTAACACTTTGAAATGAGTTCATTTTGCCAAGTACTTCAAGAGAAGCTTGACATGATGCCGATATGAGTAGTAGTTTCTCGATACTTCACAACAATTTAGTTATTCTCAAGCTAGTGAGAAGAGAATACAAACTTAATCCCTATGATTTCTTCCAAATAAAGAAGGTATGCAACTCATAAAGCAGGGTCTACATGTGTGGCTGGAATATTGTTGTGTACCAAGGGGCAAGCAGCACCGTTCAATAATCCAACATAAAATACCTAAATCGAATTGTTTCATCGAATATTATAAATATTTCACATTTTGGAGTAATTGAAACCCTGAACCGAAGTTGGCACATAACCATGTCATTCTTTTGTGACGATACATCTCTGATCTTCAGATTTCATCTCATTTAGATTTTCATTTTCTACAATCAAGTACATATACACTCTGTTAAAACAAATTCTATTCAGGACCGAGTGTTCCAATATAGTTTTATGTCCATATTTCCTCTTAAGTTAAATGTATTAGAAACTATCATCAAGAAGATAATAGGGAAAATACATGGTTTCTGACTGCAAAAATATCGTGGTTCCTGGTAAGGCGCTTCACAGAAATGGAATAAAACAATATGACACAGACTTCTTTTCAACCTACAAGAGAAATTCCCAAAAGTATGTATCTAGTTATCTACCATCGTTGGTCAAGTCACCATACAAAGATAACAGGAAATGAACGGAGATATATACCTTCTCGAATGATGCTATTTTCAATGTAATTTTGCATCTACAGATCCTCGCACAAACATTTGCCTCCAGCACGAAAACAACAACATGCAGAGTCCTTTACAAATGTTGCATCCCATCCATCCCTGGTAATTCCAGCTTCTTCAATTTCACCCAATGCATCTCAGTGCAGACATAGTACACCTTGTCCACCATAAAACAGAGGTCCATGACCTCCACCCTGTAACTACATCACCATCTCCACTCTACTACTTCTCAGAGACGTTGCTAAAACCAAGAACAAAATCAACGGGACCATGATACATGAATCTTACAAGCTTCAAATGTGTCGATAAAATTCCATTGAGATGTTTTGCGGGAAAATTCCATTGAGGTTTGGATAAACTGATTCAATGGAGTAGCCGACTGATTAATAAAAATAATATATAAATTCAGAATTCCATAGAGTAGTAGTCACTTTCAATTACACGCTGCTTTGCAGACAGTGTTCATAAAATTTTACTAAGAGAACCAAAATTGCTTACGATACAGATGAAAGATGATGAACCCAAACAACGCCGGCCTCGACTCCCGCTTCGCCACCGGAGTTGCCTCCCACGCACGTCATTGGCTCGTTGCAGTCCATGTCGGCGCAGCGGTACAGGGAGTGTCTTCGGCGGGAGTCCAAGAAGGCGTAGCGGCGACCATCCCCCAAACTTCTGAGGCGAGGAAGGGCAGATGCAGCTGTCTTGCCAGAACCAGAGCCGGCGCTAGACAACATGTAGGAGCAATAATCCTCAAATCAACATGTGATAGTGTTTGGAGATCTCCTGTTTCCTTGGCGAATTTCACAGCTATAAGCAATAATTATATACAAGTTAGTCTCTGCTTTTATTCTTAGATTACACAAACTTTTACGGTTAAAGGCTGAGTGTATCTTATAAAAAGCTAGTGTCACCATACCGTTGTAGGAAAAACAAACAATGATAATGTCACACAACTCAGTAATGTCACATGTTTACCCCAAAGATATACAACCAGATTGATATTCCACTGTCGATCTCCAAGATGTTCCACATGTATATCCTAATGTTGTTGACATGCGCTGAAGGTTAATCAAAATAACACCAAACAAATTGTCAAAATTGTGACTGATGCTGCTACTGGCGTTCAGATTTCTTGACTGCATTCCCCATTAAACAAGCCAACCAATACTTGTACAGATTAATCCACAAACTGCACAGAAAAATGGTGTCAACCTTACTTACAAACTCGGGGCTCGATGGGCTCGATTGGAGTCGGCGTCGCGCACCCCCGCACACTAATCACGCGCCATGAGGAGGAGGTGAGCAGGGCACCACCGGAGAGGACCAGTTGGCGTCCACCAAAGCCACTGCCACGCAGACGCCTTCGGTGCAGCTGGACACGATCCGGTCACCGCCATTGTCGCCGACTCCTTCGCGACCGTCTACCGCCGCGCCATCGCGGCAGCTCCTCACGCCCAAGGGACCTCCGTCCGCGGCGGGGCAGGCAAAGGGGCGGGAAAGCCGCGTCGGGGGCGAGAGACGACCGCACTTCAATCGGAGAGGGAGTTGCGGCGGAGGTGGCGGAGTTGCGGGGAGGACGATGATGGCGGCGCGAGGTTTCCTGGAATTGTGCGTGCAGTTGTTTGGGATGTTTTCGACTTTCCTTTTTTCAGCCACGGTTGCGTTGATGGGCTTCGGGAGGCAGAGTTTTCGTCTGCCACAACAAATTGCTAGGCGTACATATCGGTGGGGCTGGTAGGGATGTGGACGGTTAGATCTAATGAACGGGGCCAATCGTGGGGTATTATTTGCTCGTGGTTGTGCTGTATACTCTTGCGGGGTGCGCTTAGAAAAGATAATGTTTGCTTGTTTAATAGTAGTAGAGAAAACCCAAAAATACCATTTATCATTGTTATCACCATCCTTGCATATTTATTTACCACCATTGCATATTTATTTCTTGTTTTCATTGCATATTATCTTGATATCATTCTCACACCTTGTGCTTGACAACCACTAGGGTTGTTTTGTAGGTAACCAAAAGAAGGATATGAAGATAAATCTTTCACTACTGATTCCCCAAGAGTTCGATATTAAACCCTCGAGTCACCCTCGTGGGGAAAACACGTCTTCCACTTACTACACACTCTGCACTTGGAGTCTCAACCTAACCCATTTACTTTTCACGCAGGTAACTACGTGAAGGGCCATCAGCGACCGACCACCCAAACGCCTGACCACCAAAATGACATCAAGTCAGGCCACACCATAATATGCACCAAACTAAAGTTTCGGCCAACACCAAGTATGGACACATCAACACAACATTGAAAATGTATAAAAATATTTATTTTGATTCCCCCTTAGTGATGATGTGATTGCATTCATAGCCAAAACTAAGTCTTATGCCTCGGCCTCATCAACTCATGTTTATCGCGTCAGTGGACATGACCTTCTGCTTCTCGATTTTCTTATAGTTTTCTGCCATTGTCTATTCTCTTAAGTTTTTGGAGTTGCAACTCAAAGTATGTCTCCCACCTTTTTTATTGTATTGGGAATCAACTTGTTGCGAGTAGAGAATGATTAGGCCTCCTCGATGAAATTGACAAGTAAATATGTGCAATGGAGGGACTGGTTCGGCAAAGCCCCAAGCAAATTGATCATGCTATTTTATTTTATTTAAAATATATATTTATGAAATTCATTTTTTTAAATGCTGGATGTAGTCAATGATGTATCTCATAAATGTGCAATTTTTTTATTTTCAAATACTTTGTGCTTTGATCTGCACAAAATGACAAAGGAATGGATATGACTATGCATATATTTAAATCTCCAATTTATGAATTTTTGTGTGACCATAATACAAATAATTTTACATTACAATTTCCATGCTTTTAGGACATATTACTGGCTATGTTTAGTATTTTCAGAATTCTTAAAACTTAAAATATTACTATTTTCGAATATTCAAAATGAAATTTAATAATATTATTTTTGAATATTCAAAATGAGAAGACCACTCGATTTGGGGATTCAAAAACACTTTTCGTTACAAGTTCTCTTCAAGAACTTCTCGCGGAGTTCTTTTAGGCCGGGGCGGCGGCCCCGGATGTTGGTACGGCGTTCGTGGTCTGCGCGAGCAGCTCTCCTTGGGCAGATTGGGATGCGGGTGGCTGGTTTGTGCGGCGTCGTGACTCGGTTGCGAGCGGTGCTATGTCGGGACGGCGTTCCCGGAAGGGGGTGCTGGCGGCGAGGCTGTCAGGGCTGCTGGGGCAGCGGTTGCCTTTTAGGCCGGGGCGGCGGCCCCGGATGCGGATACGACGGCCGTGGTCTGCGAGCGGCTTACCTGGTGCAGCTTGGGCTGTGGGTGGCCGAGTCGTGCGGCGTCGTGGCCCGGGTGTGGGCGGTGGCATGTCGGGGCGGCGGCCCCGGAAGGTGGTCCAGGCGGTTTGCGCAGGGCGTGACGGAGGGTTGGATGTCGGGGCAGCGGCTCCGAGTTTTTCTGCTTCATCGAGGGCGTTCCTCCTTGGTTCGTGTGGGCGACAAGGCAGCTCTCGGTGCTGTTCGTCGTCGAGGCTCCCCGGTGGTGGCCGCTTTCATCTACGACGGAGTGTCCCGTGCCTGCTCCTCCCATAGCAGTTGCGGTTTCTCCTCTCCGGCAAGGGTGGATTGCTGGCCGGCTGGGCGTGGAGTGGTGTTGTGTGGGCTTTACCCCGTGGCGTTCGTTGTTGTTGGTGTTGGTGTTTGTTGTTTGGTTTTCGCCCGGTTTCTTCAACTAATAAACCGAACACTTTTTACTTAATTAATATAAGCGCAAAGCTTTTGCCTCTCGTTCAAAAAAAAAAAAACTTCTCGCGGAGTAGCGACCGGTTTAGGCCAACAGGGCCCGAGTCCGCAACGGGTCGCGCACGCCACCTCAAAACGATTCCTCTCTCCGCGCCGCGTGTGCGCTATTCCAAACGTGCTCCCCCCACCTCTCTCCCGTCGGCTGCGAGTTTTAGGGTTTCGGCAGCTCGCGCCGGCGCCGCGGTTCTCCAATCCACCGCCGCCCTCCCGTATCAGCGCCCCCCTCGTGGTGAGTTTCCTGCCCCCCTCACTCTCCACCCCTCTCCAAATTCTCGGTGCGAAATTGTTGTCCGATCGGTGTAGCGTAGGATTTCGCCCCGTGAGATCTGGTGTAGGGTTTGCTTGTGTAGTTGTGTCCCACCTCGTGCTTCTAACGGCTTCCAGGGATTTTTTGCTATACCACCCGCCCCAAAGTTGAGATCTTTGCGGCGGACGCCACGGTTTGCGGGCTCATGTGTGGTAGATCGGCGAGCTGTTAGGTGGGCCAAGTCTTTTGTTTCTTTGTAGGCATAGTTTGAATCACTATTGATTAACTTTGCTAGATTATGGGTGGTATTGCGGGCGCTTGTATTGCTGAATTTGTTTGGTTTCTGGTGCTGATACCATATAGTGCTTGTCTGTTTCAAGACTTATACCTTTGAATGCATGGGCGACCAAAAAGTAATGTGTGGTTCGCTCTGTACAAGGGTCATACAAAGGGTGTTTTTTTTAACGTTTGCTTAATTTTTTTCGGTGGAGTGAAGTATAAGGGCCTACATTTCGCTTATGATTAGTTTCGTCTACATCTCGCTTCTACAGCTAGTTGTTTTTTCAGTTCTCCTTGTTCATATGTTGGTCGCAGGGCGACGACTGTGTGGTCCTAGGTTCTTCCACCCTAGGAGTTACTCGGTTCTTGGCACGAATTGGTGTCCAATTGGTTTTGCTTATGTATTCTGCCTCGCGAGGTTTCTTGCCCTCGTGTTTATAATGATTTTGAGGGGTTTATTGCTTTACCCCCCCCCCCCCCCCCCCCCCCCCCCCCCCCCCCCACCCCCCCCACCCACACACACACGCACACAAACCCAAGTTTAGATTGAGATCTTTGTATATGGGTCTTGCTGGCGCAACGTTTCTCCAGTTCTTGTGTGCTAGTTCAGCAAGGTGATAGATTGTTGGCTAAGTCTTGTCTTGTTTCTTTCTAGACATAATTTAAATCAGTTGCGATACATTATTAGTTTGCGGTGTGTGTACTGTTGAATTTGTGTAGTTCGGGGTAGTGATACTATATTTTGCATGTCTTTTTTAATACATACCTTTTGAATGCTCGGGTGACATAAAGTTGTTTGTATGCTGTAATGCATAGTAAAAGGTTCCTATAAAAGGGTGTACTTTTTAGTCTTTGCTTAATTTTTTTGAAGTAAAAAATGCCTGCATTTTCCCTATGTATAGTTTCGTATACATCCCACTTCTTCAGCTAGTTAGTTTTTCAGTTTTCCCTGTGAGTATGTTGATCCGTTTACAGTTTTTGTCTGTTACTCTGTTTTTCTCTTGAGTGTTTCTACCCATCAAAGGAGTTGTTTCAGGTCTTAACAAAAAAAAATTCTTTTCTTTTTCAGATGGAAAATAAGTTGACTATAGTTCCATGATTTCGGTTTGGTCATTAGAAGCTGTGGAGCCATTCTCTATCATCTCACGCTTTGGAGTACAATTTCAGGTCTGTACATTAGTGTCACACTGTCACTTCTCATTGTACCCTTCTCAAGTATTGTTTGCACACCAGCATGATATTCTGTGGGCCAACATGAGGAGCTTTGTAGGCCATCCTTGTAATTAATATGGGTTTTACTGAAGATGTATAAATGCCAAACAAGCGCAACTAAACCAACATAATTATCTTTGGTGTGGTTGTTCATTTGGGTCTTTTTTTCTTGTTCATTTGTGATGATAATTGTCTGTCGGCAGTACATAACTGCCTTGTTTTAGTCACTTGTGATATGCAAAGACTGGTTTCTTAAAAT
The DNA here is from genome assembly GCA_947311845.1 of Poa pratensis. Classification (NCBI taxonomy): domain Eukaryota; kingdom Viridiplantae; phylum Streptophyta; class Magnoliopsida; order Poales; family Poaceae; genus Poa; species Poa pratensis. The sequence continues at coordinate 78,165,160 of CAMZMU010000074.1, forward strand.
TCACGTGGATTGCAGTTAATGATGACCAAAAACATTGACAATGTTGTGATAATCATATCTTGCAACCAAAGGTTTCTTGTATTTATTTAGATTCTCTACCCTGTAGACTAGCTTTCTTACTGACAAGAAACCTACTTTACTTGGTTGACGTTTAGCATAACCACAAAGGTGATCATTTGGTACTTGGGTATGTTAACCAGTATAGGTTTGTGGTTCTAATATGCCTAGAAATCACTGGAAGGCAATCACAGTAGGAGAAAGCACCAAGGAATTCATGTGAGCTGATAGTTATCTTTCTCACATGCAGGATTATGTAAATGCCAACTTTTGGAGTTTCTGCCCTTTTGGTTTAGTCATCAAGACCCTAGATAGCAATCATGTAAAGAAACAAACGAATTGTTAACTGCCACCAAGTTGGCGAAAAACACTGGAATGAGCAGTTGAGGGGCAGTAATGTCAGCGCCCAAGGTCTCTGCAGCTGGAGACAGTAACAATTAAACCTTAAGTATCCACAAAGTTTGGCAAAGTCGCTGGAACAAAGTAATTGAAGGAGAAACTTTGATGCCCAAGATTTCTGCCATTGCTGCTTGAAACATTATTGGTAGTCAGCCCTAAATTTGTAGATTTGGTTTCTGTTGACTGTAGAAAGCAAGCAGTGCTGACCCCTATTTACCTGTAAATTGTTGTTGTAATGAGATAATTCTACATGAGAGGGGTGTTTGTCTTTGTATTTCAACCGTGACTTGTTCAGAATCAGTAATCAAGAACTATTTCTCTCTTTGTGTGGGTATCCCTAGTGTTTTATGCCCGTTCATCCGTCTGTTCTTAGTTCAACAGTCAATTCGTCTAATACTTATCATGGTTGCATGCTTACATGTTTTTTGGTGGACCAGAAGACATTTGACGAAAAAGTTATGACATAAATATTTCTTTGCATAACTCTGTAAAGACCCCCTGTATCTATTGTGAAATTTGGAGCGTACATGTGACCGGTCCCACACATGATGACATGAGATTGTTGTAAGAAACTCTAAGAACATATCTATGTCTTGACCAAATAATAGGATCTCGTCCCCCTATGAGTGAAAATATGTACCCTGTTGAACATTTTTTTTTCTATTTCCTGATCTTGGATCCTACTTTGTTATACAACTGTGTCAGTCGGTGTGTTGGCTTCATCTGCCTTGTAATTCAACCTATATTCCTTTCATTACCTTCTGATACCTCTGCCTGTCTCAAGCTTATATTGTTGAAGGAATATTCTTTGGCAGATTATAACTTTATATACATATTCTTTGACAGTTCAGAGAAAATCAGAAGAACATTTCTGGATAAGCTGCAAGGGAGGTCATCATTTGGATAACACCAACTATATCATCAGACTAATAAACAAAGGCTAGATGAGTGGTGTTGCTAGGAAAGGGAGGTCCAAGTGGGACACAAAAGAAATTTCTTCTGATATTGTTGAGATAAGTGAAGATGATTCTTCTCCTAAGAATACAGATGATCGTCGTAAAGATGGAGATTTGCCCCCTAGTCAGAATCTCACTAATGATAATGGAAAGCAGCTTGGTGAATCTTCAAACCTAAAACCTGATGCCTTAATGCACCAAGGCAGTGCAGGACACGAGCAGGAACGTACTGATGGGTTAAATAAAGATACCAAGGAAAGGCAATCTAAAGCGTCATCTGATAGATGGCAGCCTCCTCGAATGGCTGATGAGGAGCATAATAATAATGAATGGGTTAAGTTGGCTTCGGAAAAGGCAACTGGTAACCAAGGCATTAGCAAATATGCAGACGACAGAAGACGTGGTGATGGATGGGGCACCGCTGGTGGCCGTGGTTTTTCTTCAAGGATGACTTCTGGTCCAGATGCTGCATGGAGGCCCCGTACTCGCAGTCCATCTCCAAGAGGTGTTTGGAACAGGTCGCGCAGGTATAGTTGAAAAAGTAACTATTTTCCGTTCTTGTGAGGAGAGTAATCAGCTTTCATTACTGCACATATATTGGTACTTTGGTTATGTGTTCATGCATGTTGCTTGAAAACCAACCTTTTGAGCTAATCTGAAGTTGAAATTTAGAGATGGAAATTTAGTTATAACTGGGAATTATCCAAGATAGAATTTGTGGTTATGCTGCAAAATAAATCAAGCTAGGGTCTATTTTTCTTCATTGAGTTTGCCGGTTGATATGAAACCCACGAGAGTAGTACTAGGGTGGGTGACCTCCTGGGAAGTCCTCGTGAAAGGTTTCATATCTAAGGGTTGTGATAGGCTTGGTGAGCCAACGTAAAAACTAGCCAGTCCTATGGGTATGAAACCCATTTGGGCGAGAGTAGTACCAGGATGGGTGACCTCCTGAGAAGTCCTCGTGAAAGGGTTTCATATCTAGCCTACCCCAACTTGTTTGGGACAAAAGGCTTTGTTAATGTTAAGGTAAGGAGTTTACCGGTTGATCATCTCTAATACACAAGCACCTTATCAAACCGTTGCAGTACAAATTATAAGAAAGAACTACAATCATTATTTCTATTTTACCTGCTAGAACCTATATTGTTCATATTGATTTGGTCGATGATCTGCCAATTTAAGAAATCCTCAGAACTTATACCTCTGTTCTTTAATATAAGACGTTTTGGCAGATTAAATTTTATTGAACCGCGAAAACTTCTTATATTAAGGAACAGAGGTAGTAGAAGATAGTTATTTGAAAAATTGTTGAAAGATTCAGTTTTTATATTTACCTTTTCTCTGCCACATTTGTTTCTCTTAACAGGAACAGAAGTGGCTCCAGAAGCCGGAGCAGAGAGCGAGGTAGAGGCAGAAGCAGAAGTCGAAGTCCTTATTTTGACCGTGGATCTGAGTGGAGGGCTGAGAGAGGAAGAATATCTGGAGGACCTTCTTTGCTCTGCAGAGATTTTACAGCTGGTAGATGCAGAAGAGGCTTGGATTGCAGGTTTCCTCATGAAGATGGCGGGCGCAGGCAGTTCGAAGAGCATTATCCTGCAGACTCAAGGGAAAGGTTTGGCCATCAGAACAAGGATTTCATGGATCCACGAGAACCAAATGACTTTCCACGGAGCAGGCAATCTCGGGGTCATTATGATGATGGTAGCTGGGAAAGATCTGAACCCCGAAAAGATTACAGGTCTGCTGACCTATGCCATGAGTTTGTGAAAGGACGGTGCAGCAGAGGTGCAAGTTGCCGATATGTTCATGATGATTCCACTTCTCATGCTGGTTGGAGAGATGAGTCTAGGGAAATTACTCATGGTAGAGGTGGTCCTGATTTATCGTATGGGAACAGGACCGAGCACCGTAGAGAAAATAAAAGGCCCTGTAAATTTTTTGCTGAAGGTCGCTGCCGTCGTGGTGAAACTTGTCCATATCTCCACGAGGAAGCTCCCCAGAGTCAAATTGTACCAGGTGCACCTGATGAGCCTCCAAGATATGGTGATGGGCGAACAACAGAAGGCAGTTATTCGAATTGGGGCGCACAAACTAATGCTGTACATGCAAGCTCTCATATTTTATCCAGAGATGACAGGGGAAACCCTGGTTCTCAGGGTACTGCCAGAAGTGATACTGGGTATGTGTACAAAAACCGGCAATCCGTAGATGCTGGAAGGAGTCAGTACCAGATAATTCCTCACGTGGAATTTAGTCCACAAGGGAAAAACAAACCTGACATAGCTGCTTCAAAACGTCCACGGTTTTCTGCTCCTATCCAAACAAGCGCAGATAGCCTAAACAATGACAAGGTATCCGGCACGGATGGTCAGGGTGTGTCTGCCACCACTGGCAATTTGAGTATGCAAACTGGGATGCATGCTGCTAATCTTTTAGGTGGGCAAAGCTTGAGCCAAACAGCACAATGCCAAGATGCAGTTCCTCCAATTGCTGGGGCATCAACTCACTCAGTCACCAGCCAGCAGGACGCTACGTCCATATTGCCTTTTAATAGCCAACTGCACGAAAGCAATTTCTCCTTACATCCAAGCAGGCAAGATCAGTTTGTAGCTTCTCAGGCAACTGCTAATAACTCGGGTCCTGGCATGCATAATCAGCCAGTACCTCCTTATATTGGACGGAACCAACACAGCTATACTCAAACTTCACAGGCATTGCCAGATCTATCTGTATTTAATGGGCATAATTTCAGTGCCTCTGGTCAAGCTCCACAAAATGGTCTTATGTCTGTGCATGCTGGGCAGAGTCAGGCAACCATTGACATGTCCAATCCTAGCCAAGATAGTGGTCCTCAAAACATGCAGAACACACATAATTTCCAGCCTGTTGCTCCAAATATGCAAATTCAGAATCAGGCCTTGCAAGGGTTGTCTGGAGTGCCTAGCCAAGATAGTGGTACTCAAAGCATGCAGAACACACATAATTTCCAGCCTGTTGCACCAAATATGCAAATTCAGAATCAAGCCTTGCAGGGGTTGTCTGGAGCGCCTAGCCAAGATAATGGTACTCAAAGCATGCAGAACACACATAATTTCCAGCCTGTTGCACCAAATATGCAAATTCAGAATCAAGCCTTGCAGGGGTTGTCTGGAGCGCCTAGCCAAGATAATGGTACTCAAAGCATACAAAACACACATAGTTTCCAGCCTGTTGCTCCATATATGCAAAGTCAGAGTCACACCCTGCAGGGGTTATCAGTATTGCCAAGCTCCAGCTCAGCTGATATGCCTGGAGCTCCCGTTCCTCAGAATGCGGCAAGAAGTGATGAAGACTTTCGTCGTGCAGTAACATCACTGGCACATTCCATCATAATGCAGCCTGGTACCACTGGACTACAATTACCCCAGCCTAATCTGAGTCCGAACTTTCTCAGTTCGTCTGGTGCGGCCGTGGATGTTCAACACAATCCGTGGCCTTGGGCGCAGCAACAGGCAGGAATGGTCCAGCGCACACACAATATTCCATCTGAACAGCAAGTTCCCCAGACATTTCAGGCATCAATGGCAGTTGGTGTTAGTAATGGCAACCCAGTGCTCTTACCTCAGTCTGTTGTACCGGCTGGTCATGCTGCTACATCAGTAGTTAATGAAACCACCATGCCTTCAGAAAATAAGAAAGGAGAACCCAAAGATACTGATGGCGAGGCTCCGGAAGATGGTGACAATAAGAAGAACAAGGAGTCCAAGGCTCTGAAGATGTTTAAGCTAGCACTTGCCGACTTTGTCAAGGAGACACTTAAACCTACATGGAAAGAGGGCCAGTTGACCAGAGAGGTTCACAAAACCATTGTGAAAAAGGTTGTTGACAAGGTTACAAGCACTGTTGAGAACACCCCTCAAACAAAAGAGAAGATCGACGTTTACATGTCCTACTCGAAAGAAAAACTAAGCAAACTTGTACAGGTCACCTCAGCTTCCTCATCCACCACTCTTTTAAACCTCTACGCCCACTGAAGAACACTTTTACCTCACATATGTTCACTAACTGGTTTGTCTCGCTTGCAGGCATATGTTGGCAAGTATGTCAAGCCGTAGCATTGGCCAAATGGCCATGTGTCAAAGATTGGAGGCACACCATATATGTCCTCAAGAGTTTAGGATCCTGTAATTTAGGGGCCATGGTTAGGTTAAACACAGGGTCTCTTTTTTGTTCAGTTTCAGTTGCTGTGGCAATGGCACCAACCGTTGCCTATTGTATCTTTTGTGGAAACGCTCATCTGAAGCATGAGTTTTCTGTAGCAGTAGATTGTGCAAGCTGTGGATCACATCTTTATGAAGAGAAGTCTTCTTTGCATTCATGTAAAACTTGACTTAGCATACTGCAACCATGTAATAGCTTCTAGTGCAGCCATGTAGAACTTAACTTAGCATAACTGCCCATTCCAACTCCCTGCTCTTTGATTGTTCATTTTACTATTTTGTTCATGTTCTTCGGGATGCTCATACGCGTGGCATGTTGAGAATGTAACACCGTCGAGCAGCACCATCTACCTATTTTTGTCCCGTCTCGTCGATTTGTTCTGGCCACCTGCCAGAGTTTTCTATTTGTGGTACCATATATTTGTGGTACTCTTGACCCGAGTCGGCCAAGGAGCGGCTCTGCCGTCGAGCTCGCGCGGGAGCTCGTAGCAGGTCGCAGAGGTGGTGTACGTTCTTGCACTTGCACTGGACGGGACATCCCCATTAGCCTCCATGTCGCGAAAGATGCACATGGCCGCCGTGCTGGTCGCCTTTCGCCGGCCGGGCGCGCAGGCCTCATCCACGGCCGCGGCGTCCTCTCCTCGGCCAACGGCAACGCGGAGTACGAGGGGGAGTGGCGCGCAGGCCTCATCCACGGCCGCGGCGTCCTCTCCTCGGCCAACGGCAACCGCTACGACGGCGGCTGGGAGGATGGCTGCCCGCGCGTCCAGGGCACCTTTCGCTGGGCCGACGGCAGCGTGTCCCCGAGGGCGCGCGATCCCCGCGACGAGTTCGCTGGGCGGACTCGTACTCCATCTCTACCATGACGCCCTTGCTCCTCCTCGGCTCCCTCACGCTCGCGGTCTCGCTGCTCCTGCTGATTGGCCTTGGCCATGGACGACGCGGGAAGGCGCCGCGGCGGCTCCCGCCCGCGCTGGTCTTCCTCGCCAAGTTCCTGGCGCTCCGGCGATCGATCTTTGACCTGGGCCCTCTGCTCGTCGACCTCCACGCGCGCCACGGCCCCGTCATCTCCGTCCGCCTCTTCCGCACGCTCATCTTTGTCGCCGACCGCAAGATGGCCCACCGCGCGCTCGTCCAGGGCCGCAACAGGGGGAACCATCGTCTAGGGACACAAGGACTACGAGTTGGCGTAGGTGACGCCGCGCCACGCCGAAGAGCTCGGAGCTGGCTTCGCGCCTTTGGCCCGCCATGGCATGGGCGAGGGAGTTCGCGCTGCGCCGTCCTAGCCACCAAATAGTACTAGTCCGGGAAAATATGCGCCACGCCGAGCGGACAAAGCTGTCTTTTGTGTCCGCGGTCCGCCCCAAACGGATAAAAAGGGACACATTGGGGTGTCACTTTGCGCCACGCCGCCCTAATGCGCCAAGACACGACAACACTATCTTGTCGCCCACTAAACCTTGGTTGGTGGGATTTCGATAGGCCCGGCACTCGGCGCCCCTAGGTGCACCCGGTCCACCGACGCCGGCCCGACTCCGTGCCATCCGCGTAGTCCACACGGCTCCGGTCCCGTGCACCAGGCTCACTTGTCCCACCAACCGGACTATATACCCGCCTCGCGCACCCTCGTGTCCCGCACTCGTCCCGTTCTTGTTTAATCAATCAAATCCATCCCCTTCCATTTCATCCTTAACCTCCCTCCGCTCGCCGCCAGCCAGCCGAATGGCCGCCTCGGCTATCAGAAACCCTAGCCCCGCCGCCGCCGCCTCGCTGCCCTCCCGCGCGTCGGTGCTGCGGATGGCGTCGTCGCCCTCGGTCCGGAGGGGCGTCGTGGCCGCCTCGGCAATGCGGCCGGCCAAGGCAGTGGCGGCGGAGGCGTCCTCCCCCGTCGCGGAGAGGGTGAACGGGGCGGAGGTGGCGGGGGCGGCCGTCGCCAGGCCCGACACGCGCGGGAGGTTCGGCAAGTTCGGGGGCAAGTACGTCCCTCTTCAGGTAAATCGATGGTATCCTCAAGGATTACGTAGGCCGTGAGAGCCCCCTTTACTTTGCGGAGCGCTTGACGGAGCACTACAAGCGCACCGATGGCACTGGCCCGCTGATTTACCTGAAGAGGGAGGATCTGAACCACACCGGGGCCCATAAGATCAACAATGCTGTGGCCCAAGCTCTGCTGGCCAAGCGGCTCGGGAAGCAGCGCATTATTGCTGAGACTGGCGCTGGCCAGCACGGAGTTGCCACTGCCACGGTGTGTGCACGGTTTGGGCTGGAGTGTGTCATCAACATGGGTGCGCAAGATATGGAGAGGCAGGCTCTTAACGTTTTCAGGATGAAGCTTCTCGGAGCAGAGGTAAGGATAAGAAAGTAGTATATTGTGCTTTCAGTTATACGTGAGGCCAGTACTTGTCTTGCAACTCATGCGATGTGAGCTGCAGAATGCTTCGTATTGTTCTTTGGAAGAATCTTAATGGCATGCCCGTTTCTTTCTCATCATGTGTATGATGCTTTTTTGCTCACAGGTAAGGCCAGTACATGCTGGGACTGCAACGCTGAAGGATGCTACGTCGGAGGCCATCCGTGATTGGGTCACAAACGTAGAGACTACACACTACATTTTGGGCTCTGTTGCTGGTCCACACCCATACCCAATGATGGTGAGGGAGTTCCATAAGGTGATTGGCAAGGAGACCCGTAGACAGGCCATGGACAAGTGGGGTGGCAAGCCTGATGTGTTGGTTGCTTGCGTTGGTGGTGGATCAAACGCCATGGGCCTCTTCCATGAGTTCGTTGATGATCAAGATGTAAGACTGATTGGAGTGGAGGCTGCTGGTCATGGTGTAGACACTGACAAACATGCTGCAACATTGACAAAGGGAGAAGTTGGAGTTCTCCATGGATCCCTGAGTTATGTATTGCAGGATGCTGATGGGCAAGTTATTGAACCACACTCTATCAGTGCAGGGTAATTCTTCTGATGTTTACATCGCAAGATATTATTTTCTTACAGCAAATGGCTAATTATCCATTGTGTCAAATGATAGGTTGGATTACCCAGGCGTTGGGCCTGAGCACAGTTTCTTGAGGGATATTGGACGTGCTGAATATGATAGTGTGACAGATCAGGAAGCATTGGACGGTATGTTTCTCTAACATTTCTGTTACTTTCCTGTTATCCTTCATTTGCTATACAATCCTGCATACTGGCTGCAAGTTAATTTCATCTACTAAAGGCTGAAAGTATCAGGCGTATAGTTCTTAATAACATTGTGAATGTTTTGATTTCTCTTGATGTGAATGAAATAGTGCTTTAGGCACCATGGCTGTCGTAGATTACATGAGAATTTGGATGTCGCTGTAGCCATTTCTGAAGGTTTAAACTCTTGAGAGTAGCAAGGCATCAGAACTCTGAAAATCTGAAAATGACAGTATCACCCAAAAGTAGCAAGTTGCATATTAAAATGTTCTTAATCGGTAGCTTGTTAACCTTCAGTGACTCAATGTTAAGCGTATGTTCCAATCTTGGATATTGCAACATGTAATGAATGTAACACCAAGGCATCTGCAGGTAACTGAATTACAGATAAATAACACATTCTTTTTGTTCAACATGCTTTATCAATAGCTTCTAATCCTTAACCGTCTCAAGTTGCACACATGGTAGATGTTGCAATCTTGAATACAAATATACAATGAACAATGAAGTAATACCAAGGCATCTCCAAGTGACTGAACATAGAAAAGTGACACGTGTTGTTATTTTAACTTCGCTCATTCATGTTAAACACATGCTTGATGCTACAATCTTCGATATTGGCTGCACGTGATTGAACTATAGTAAAATAAGATGGGGAAATCTAAAAAAATGCTGATCGGTAACTTTCACATCCTCAGTTGCACAATGTTAAGTGATAGTCTTCAATGTTGCGATACATAATGGTGTGATACTGTGTTTTTGTGAGTAAGCCAATTAGCATGCTGCTTTTAGGCCTTAAGCCTGTTAGTTTGATTTCCCTGTTTTGTTAAGAACAGTTTATCTTATCATGCTGATCTCCACATGCAGCTTTCAAGCGCACCTCTCGGCTGGAGGGAATCATCCCTGCCCTGGAGACGTCCCACGCGCTCGCCTACTTGGAGAAGCTCTGCCCGACACTACCTGATGGTTGTAGGGTGGTACTGAACTGCAGTGGAAGAGGAGACAAGGATGTCCACACAGCCAGCAAGTACCTTGACGTCTAGACCTCCAGAGATGCCAAACAATGGCGTCTTTTCCATTAGCAGTTTTGGAAGCCAAAAAAGGGAAATGGTTGCCGAGTGTTATGAGGTACAAATAATCCTGGGAGTTGGCCAGTTACTATAGCTAATTAGCTTTGTTTGTTGTTGTTGTCTTATATCCGAATAAGAACATTTTATATGTTAAAGTTGATAAATAAATAAATAAAGGCTCGCTGTGTTGTGCATTACTCTGAATCTGAAGTGGTATGTTCTGCTGGGAAGAAACTGAGAAGATCCATTTAGTTTTGTTGGATGGACTTGTCACTTAAGACAGTTGGTGCCCCCTGACCGCATCTTCGTGCAGTTCATGGCCTAGTGTTACTGTTTTAGCGTCTTTCTGCGTTTGACCCAACAATTGCGGTACCCTCCTTATTTGCATTTGACCTTAGGTTCCAACCTTCCATGATAATTGCAGCACCTCCTTTTTTCTTCCAAAAGACAGATCCACGCAGTTTGCACTACGGTTTTTTTCCTTTACCGGCAGTAAGACAGAATAGGGCATGCAGCAAACCTACCCATACCCATACAGAAACAAACTCCTACCCACCTTCACATCTTAACCAAGAAGAAACAGACAATATATCACACATCATGCAAACAAAACTAGTACTGCAGCGTCTCTAACTGAAACTAGGGAACGACATGAGTGAATGGCATCTTTCGAAAACGGCTTTAGTAGGCGAATGCAAAAAGACAAGCATACGCAGAAGCAGAAAGAACAGATTTACCCTATACCAGAATCAGATCTCTAGGTTTACCAAATCCTTCTCAACCAAATGTCTTGTGAAAGAGGGCTTTAAGTCTGGTCTGGAATCTTTCGAACAGAAAGAGGTGGCTGATCCCTCCGCATCAGAATAGGCATACAAGTCTGCTTTAACCAACAGGGGAGTGTATTTCTCACTTTCCAGGTAAGATAGAGCGAGACAAGACAAGCTGGCCTTCATCTGTGTGGAGCAAAGTCAAAAAGTGGATAAGATTGCCAATCTCAAAGAAAAACGAGGAGGAAGGGCAAAGCCAAATGATGAGGGAATAGCACACAACCAATAGAAAGGCAGAGTCACTTTCCACGGGATTTTTGACATATTTTCGATCCTCTTTTGACAGCTCTCTTTGAAGAGAGAAGACTGCTGGATGGGTTTTGATCATTGTCTTTTAGATCCAATTCTGTAGGAGAGAGAGGCCTACCTATAAAAACTAGTAGCCCTGCTTGGTACATCCCCCTCCCCAAACTCAAAAGGTCAATATGGTCTTTTGCCCTTAATTATTAAGATGATTAAATTAGCTTGGCCTGTATCCAAACCGTGTATACCAGGTATCGGCATACGGGTATTAAGCATAGATCACCACGTCCCGCTCGGCGGTCGACGGCGGCCATCTCCGCTCCACGTCGGCTCATGGTTCCCGGCGGCCATCTTCGTTCCTATCAGGCTCCGGCGGCCACGGATCGATTCCGGCCGTCAACATCTCGCGATCACCGCCTGCTCGGACGGCCATCTCCGATCCTCACCAGCTCGGAAATCATCCCGTCTCGACGTTGTTGCCGGTTCCACAGCCGGCCTCCTCCCGAGCGAAAGGACTTCTCGTGAACCGCGATGGTGGAGCCGTGGAGGGGCTCGCGAGGAGCGGCAGATCGCAGAACGCCGTCACGTTGCTCAGGCTCTTCGACGACGAGGCCTCGCTGAACCTGAACGAGGTCACCATCATCAGCGTCCCGCACGACGTCGCGTCACCGGTTCTTGCGCATTTGGCAAGCTGCTGCACTCGTCGACGAGCAGGTCGTCTACAACGCGCTGATCAACGCCACCGCAAGTACGATGAGACACGGCTGGCATTCGAGGTGTTCGACCTGCTTCTGCAAGCAGGTCCTGATTTCCTAGGACACCGGCATGAGGGCCATGGCCATGCACGGCCGGATGCCGAGGACCCATGAACAAATCGGGCGACAGATTCACCAACTAGTTTGGCGGCCGCGGTCGCCGGCGCTTGTGCCGGCCAGCACCATCCACGGCGTGGTACTGCTCCTCGGCGACGAATACGGGAACCACAATGATCGTGCGCTGTAGGGACGGGCCCACCAGGATGCACGGATTTGTAGTATACGGATGTACGCATACTGATCCAATTATTCATTAGTAATTAACTAATAAGTTTAATGACCATCATGTCCTTAATTATGAAGGGGTATGGAGATATCTTAGCCGTTGTTGTGTTTTAAGTTTGGTGAGGGGGATGTACCGAAGCAGAACGATATTGTTAGATGAAGGCGGCGATCTCTCAGCTTCCAAGTGCTCCCAGACCGGATGGTTTTACCGTGGCTTTCTTCAAATATTGTTAGGACATGATAAAATTGATATCTTAAATGCCCTCAATACATTCTTCACACTCAAGATCAACATTGCCTTAACAAAGAAAAAAAAAGATGCCGAGGATATTAGAGATTTTTGGCCTATTGGCCTAATTCACTACTTTGCCAAGCCGCTGGCTTGATTGAGCTCATCTCATCTTCGTAAACTGCCTTTATTAAATCATGAATCACGACATTTTTTACTCGTTCGAGGATTTGCTAGGAGACTTGACCGACCCAAAACGCTTGCTCTTCTGTTTAAGCTCGATATCAAGAAAGCTTTCAGCTCAGTTAGATAGGATTACATGCTTGACTATTTGCAGCAAAGAGGGTTTCCACTTAGGTTTCGAAATTGGACGGCGGCTCTTCTTGTTTCATCCTCCTCTAGAGTTGTGCTCAACGAACTGCCACACAACTTGGGAGAGGATTACGACATGGGGATCCACTATCCCCCTTCCCTTTTGTGGTGGCCATACAATTCTAGATAATACAATTACGAGGGACTATTTAGCGAAATAAGAGGGAGAGGGCCTTACCTACGCACTTCTATGCGGACGCCGTGGCCATGTTCCTGGCACCAATCAAGCATGAGGTGGATGTTTTTCAAACATTCTCATTTTTTTGTCGAGGTGGCAGGGCTTATTACAAAATTTCAGAAATTATCGTGGCTCTGATTCGATGTGAGGGTATTCAATTTCACGACATTACTATCTCATTCCGGCTATGCGCTCGAGTTTTCCTCTAAGTTATTTTTTGAGTATTTTGGCTTAACTAGGCGGATTCACTTGAGCATTTGGGAGACAAGCTTTCTTTGAGATACATAACGAGGGGCAAAGATGTCACTATGACCAGCCCCACACACTTTGTTAAATCAATCCTAACCTCACAAGCTCTTACAACTTCACGCCCCTTATGGTCCTTGTTGGGACATCCAAAAAATTAAGAGTGTTCCTATGGGACGGCACAAATAAACTCACTGGGGCAAGTACAAATTAAAACTATCGGCCTCGTATCCTCGGTGGGTTGGGGATTCTAGACATCCGGAAATTATTTCGCGCGTCACGTCTACGCTGGTTATGGATCACCTGGAATGACCCCAATATGGCTTGGGTGGCGCTCGACAACTGGTGCGCAATGTGAAGGACATGGGTATTTTTTACTCGACGACGAAGATTACGATGGGTGATGCGGTCTTTGACAAATGTTGGCATGCACCTTCGCTGCAGGGATCGATGCAAGCCAAAATATATAGTCCCACTATTTTTCTACTCTAAATGTTCACAAACAGGAACGTCAAGATCTGTATACAAAACAATGACGGGGTTAGCCACACTAACATTCAGAATGGACTCATCTGCAGAAATTCCTCGATTTTTGGATTATGCTATAAAAGGTAAACCCTCATTGCACTACTACGCCGACGGCTGTCCTGTACGCCGACGGCCAAATGTCGGGGCCGTCGGCGTACATTACGAGCTAGGGCAGACGACAACAAAGCCGTCGGCGTACGCAGAGCCGTCGGCGTAACATTAACTTCGCCGACGGCGACCGTTGGTGTATAAAACCCCGTCGGCGTACTATAGGGCACCGTGACGGAACGAAGCCGGCCATCCAGCAACGCTGATACGCCGACGTTTAGTTTTTCCTTTTTTTATTTATTTCGCATATAATATTTATTTCTTTATTTCTCTAAATAATATTTAATGTAGTTGTAATTTGTATATATATTGGACCTATAATTGCCCTCCCAATTTCAGTATCCCAGACCCGTAAAATTTTTTGGTTAAATTTTTTTAGTCCAAGCAAAAAAAGTCCACTAGCCTACCCCTTCAACCGCACGTCTATGGGGGTAGACAAAAAAGTTAGGGTTTTCCAGCGGATTCAGGGTTTCGCCGAAGCGGGGCCCCGGAGCATCGGAACCCCACCAAAACCTAGGTTGATCCATACCATAGGTATACAAGTGTGTTGTGTGTTGTAAACGTGCAATATCCTACTCCGGGGTATGACCGGCTTCACCGGCTTCACTTCCTCTCTAGTGACATTCTGCACTTAGAGGCGAAAACTCCCCTTTCGGGCGAACCGGATGGAATCTTGTGTTGATTTGGGGTAGACTTTGGTTTATAACCTTCCTATGGCCTAACCTAACACAAGCAAGCAAAAAAGTCCACTGGCCTACCCCCTTCGACGCACGTCTATGGGGGTAGACAAAAAAGTTAGGGTTTTTAGAGCGGATTCAGGGTTTCGCGGAAGCGGGCCCCGGAGCGTCGGAACCCCACCAAAACCTAGGTTGATCCATACCATAGGTATACAAGTGTGTTGTGTGTTGTAAACGTGCAATATCCTACCCCGGGGTGTGACCGGCTTCACCGGCTTCACTTCCTCTCTAGTGACATTCTACACTTAGAGGTGAAAACTCCCCTTTCGGGCGAACCGGATGGAATCTTGTGTTGACTTGGGGTAGACTTTGGTTTATAACCTTCCTATGGCCTAACCTAACACAAGCAAGCAAAAAAGTCCACTGGCCTACCCCCTTTCGACGTACGTCTATGGGGGTAGACGAAAAAGTTAGGGTTTTTACAGCGGATTCAGGTTTCGCCGAAGCGGGGCCCCGGAGCGTCGGAACCCCACCAAAACCGAGGTTGTGCCATACCATATGTATACAAGTGTGTTGTGTGTTGTAAATGTGCTATATCCTACCCCGGGGTGTGACCGGCTTCACCGGCTTCACTTTCTCTCTAGTGACATTCTGCACTTAGAGGTGAAAACTCCCCTTTCGGACGAACCGGGTGGAACATTGTGTTGATTTGGGGTAGACTTTGGTTTCTCACCTTCCTATGGCCTAACCTAACACAACCAAGCAGAAAAGTCCACTGGCCTACCCCTTTCGACGCACGTCTATGGGGGTAGACGAAAACGTTAGGGTTTTCCCAGCGGATTCAGGGTTTCGCCGAAGCGGGGCCCCGGAGCATCAGAACCCCACCAAAACCGAGGTTGTGCCATACCATATGTATACAAGTGTGTTGTGTATTGTAAACGTGCAATATCCTACCCCGGGGTGTGACCGGCTTCACCGGCTTCACTTTCTCCCTAGTGACATTCTGCACTTAGAGGTGAAAACTCCCCTTTCGGGCGAACTGGATGGAATCTTGTGTTGACTTGGGGTAGACTTTGGTTTATAACCTTCCTATGGCCTAACCTAACACAGCCAAGCAGAAAAGTCCACTGGCCTACCCCTTTTCGACGCACATCTATGGGGGTAGACGAAAACGTTAGGGTTTTTACAGCGGATTCAGGGTTTCGCCGAAGCGGGGCCCCGGAGCGTCGGAACCCCACCAAAACCGAGGTTGTGCCATACCATATGTATACAAGTGTGTTGTGTGTTGTAAACGTGCAATATCCTACCGCGGGGTGTGACCGGCTTCACCGGCTTCACTTTCTCTCTAGTGACATTCTGCACTTAGAGGTGAAAACTCCCCTTTCGGGCGAACCGGATGGAATCTTGTGTTGACTTGGGGTAGACTTTGGTTTATAACCTTCCTATGGCCTAACCTAACACAAGCAAGCAGAAAAGTCCACTGGCCTACCCCCTTTCAACGCACGTCTATGGGGGTAGACGAAAAAGTTAGGTTTTTTACAGCGGATTCAGGGTTTCACCGAAGCGGGGCCCCGGAGCGTCGGAACCCCACCAAAACTGAGGTTGTGCCATACCATATGTATACAAGTGTGTTGTGTGTTGTAAACGTGCAATATCCTACCCCGGGGTGTGACCGGCTTCACCGGCTTCACTTTCTCTCTAGTGACATTCTACACTTAGAGGTGAAAACTCCCCTTTCGGACGAACCGGGTGGAACATTGTGTTGATTTGGGGTAGACTTTGGTTTCTGACCTTCCTATGGCCTAACCTAACACAACCAAGCAGAAAAGTCCACTGGCCTACCCCCTTTCGACGCACGTCTATGGGGGTAGACGAAAACGTTAGGGTTTTCCCAGCGGATTCGGGGTTTCGCCGAAGCGGGGCATCGGAGCATCGGAACCACACCAAAATCTAGGTTGTGCCATGCCATATGTATACAAGTTTATTGTGTGTTGTAAATGTGCAATATCCTACTCCGGGGTGTGACCGGCTTCTCCGACTTCAGTTTCTCTCTAGTGAGTTTCTGCACTTAGAGGTGAAAACTCCCCTTTCGGACGCACCGGGTGGAACATTGTGTTGATTTGGGGTAGACTTTGGTTTCTCACCTTCCTATGGCCTAAGCTAACACAAGCAAGCAAAAAAGTCCACTGGCCGACCCCCTTTCGACGCACGTCTATGGGGGTAGACGAAAAAGTTAGGGTTTTTACAGCGGATTCAGGGTTTCGCCGAAGCGGGGCCCCGGAGCGTCGGAACCCCACCAAAACCGAGGTTGTGCCATACCATATGTATACAAGTGTGTTGTGTGTTGTAAACGTGCAATATCCTACCCCTGGGTGTGACCAGCTTCACCGGCTTCACTTTCTCTCTAGTGACATTCTGTACTTAGAGGTGAAAACTCCCCTTTCGGACGAACCGGGTGGAACATTGTGTTGATTTGGGGTAGACTTTGGTTTCTCACCTTCCTATGGCCTAACCTAACACAACCAAGCAGAAAAGTCCACTGGCCTACCCCCTTTCGACGCACGTCTATGGGGGTAGACGAAAACGTTAGGGTTTTCCCAGCGGATTCGGGGTTTCGCCGAAGCGGGGCATCGGAGCATCGGAACCCCACCAAAACCTAGCTTGTGACATGCCATATGTATACAAGTTTATTGTGTGTTGTAAATGTGCAATATCCTACTCCGGGGTGTGACCGGCTTCTCCGACTTCAGTTTCTCTCTAGTGAGTTTCTGCACTTAGAGGTGAAAACTCCCCTTTCGGACGAACCGGGTGGAACATTGTGTTGATTTGGGGTAGACTTTGGTTTCTCACCTTCCTATGGCCTAAGCTAACACAACCAAGCAGAAAAGTCCACTGGCCTACCCCCTTTCGATGCACGTCTATGGGGGTAGACGAAAACGTTAGGGTTTTCCCAGCGGATTCGGGGTTTCGCCGAACCAGGGCATCAGAGCGTCGGAACCCCGTCAAAACCAAGGTTGTGCCATACCATATGTATACAAGTGTGTTGTGTGTTGTAAAATGTCCAAGCTCGGGGGTAGATATGCGGGTCCTGCCGGACTACGGGCGCAATAAAACCGGATAGCTAAAGTGTCGGAATCACTCAAAAAATTGCGTGTGGTCATACGATATAATAAAATAAATTATAATAAAACTCTACAAATTTATAATGTAATAAATTCTAATGATTTACAATATTAAAATTAAATAATATTAAAAAAAGGAAAAACCCAACGCCGACGGCATTGCCGTCGGCGTAGGTCCACCACCTTATCCACCACAGATATCCTATCGCGCCAGCTGCCCAGCCACTCCGTCACTCCACCTTATCCACCCAGCCACGCTGCCCATCTCCGCCACTCCGTCGCCGGCTAGGCTGCTGCCGCTCCATCGCCTCCTGCCGCTCCGTCGCCAAGGTCCGTCGCCTCTCACGCCGTGCCAAGCTCCGTCGCCTCCTGCCGCTCCATCGCCGGCCAGGCCTCCTCGACTCCTCCCCGCGCCGCTCGTGGTGCCCCGGTGCACCGCCGCCACCGCCCCTCTGCCGAGCCCCTCCACGGTTAGTCCCTCCGCCCCCGCCGTCGCTTGCCCACCCCCGCCGCCGCCCCTCTAGTTCTTCTATCCCCCCCACCGGCCGCCACTGCCCTCTCAGCTCCCCCACAAGTCCACCGCGGTGACGGCGCTACCAGGCGCACCAACCAGAGCAGGAGCACGCATGCAGCACTAGCTGCAGCAGTCAGCAGGCCACTGCACCCAATTTTGTTTAGTGCTCCAATTTTGTAGCTAAATTGGGGAATGTTCAAACTAGGTCATGCAAAAAGAGCTGTTCTTTGACTCTAATTTTGCATCTAAATTTGGAGGACCTTATACATATATTAATGTTAGAAATGTATTTTGTTGACAAAATCAATCTAATTCTATATGTTTCTGAAAATGGTAAAAAATTAAGCTCGTTGTTGTGGTATCATTTGTTGTCGATTCCAGCCTCGGGCAATTTGATTATGTTTAGGAAAGCGTCGTTTAGGTAGATTGAAATGATACTTAAATAAGCCAATAATAATGCAAAAGAATGAAGGCAATTTGATTAACCAAAGATACTGCTAAAACTTAATATGTCAAATAGTTACAATGATTTTGGTGTAGCAATTAACATTCTTTATTTTGTTTCTCGTGCAGGAGTATGTGTGGAGCGTGAGAGTGGGGATTGTAGACGGAGGGTGTCAGCGGAAGATCTTCGCCGTCGATCACGCTTCGAGGGTAAGAAATCGATGTTGTCAAATACTTTTATCTATGCTTCCTTGACTAACCCGTGTATCAAATGCTTTTGCTTAACTAAGTATCATGTCGGAGCCGAAGCGAAAGTTTCGTGGTGTTCATCGGAGACACACGAAGATCCCGACTTGGGCAGCTCAGATCACAGTGGATCACAGGAAGATCCAGCTTGGTACTTTCAGGTGCCCGTGGCAGGCGGCCCGCGTTGCTTTGCAACTTAGAGACGATATTTCCGCCAGGCTTCTTTACTCCGATGGCACATCTTGTTGTGCATCTTGCAAACGAGGTACTCTTGGGTGGACCGGTGCAGTTTCGTTGGCAGTTTTGTATTGAGAGAGAGTTTAAATATATTCGAACCAAATGTGGAAACAAAAATAAGATTGATTCATGCATAGCCGAGGCAACTATCCTCCAGGAGATGGCAGACGCCAGGGTAACGTACTACCCCGATGATGTTCCCACTATGCATAACCAGGCCTCTCGGTACAATGTCGACGAGCTCAAGCGAGACCCCAAGCTCGTCCTCTTCCAGTGTCCCGGTGGCAAGAGCGGTGGCTCAACAAGGTATAACTTGACAAATGATGAGCTGGAGTGTATAATGCTCTATGTGCTTATGAACATGAAGGAAGTGACCCACGACGAGCAGGGAGAAGAGGGCAGTTTCCTTAGGTAAAATGGGGAACAAATTACTTTGCAACTACTAACATGGTTTCGTTCTAATACGTAGTTTCTCCTTTTAGTCAATTCACGGATGAAATGTGGTCGGGAACATCAGATGGACCCGATGAAGCCGCGTTGGACACTCTTTTGAAAGAGCCTTTCCCCGGAAAGAAAAAATCCACGGTTTGGCTCAGGGAAAAGGTAATTTCAAACCTGTCCCTTCTACCTTGCAATCCGTGTCTTGTCCCCTCTTACTAATGCACAAAACAATTTGTACTTGTAGGGAGCTGATCCCAACGTTGTGATGTCAGATGAGTTGAGATGTGTCTCCCAAGGTTGTAACCGTAGAGTCGAGAAGTATGAGAAGTATGATGTGAATGGGTACCGCTTCCATACAGAGCATCACCAGAACAGTCGGCCTAATGCAAAGACTATAAATACCGGGGTCTTCACCAAAGGAGCCGGTACTTATGATTACTACGGAAGGTTACAGAACGTATACGAGCTAACGTTCAATAACACGAACATAGAACTCAAGCTTGTTGTGTTCAAATGCCACTGGTTCGACCCTTATGATTACTACGGAAGTTAAGCCTTCAACCACCTACCATGGATCCGATGTCTTTGTTGTGGCTCACCAAGCCTTTCAAGTTTATTATTTGCCCTACCCATGCAAGAAAGAGGGACTCATTGGTTGGGAAGTCGTGTTCCATGTATCGCCACGTGGTAAGCTACCCATGCCCTCCGAAGACGATTACAACAACATTGACCCTAGAACATACGAGGGGATTTTCTATCAAGAGGAGCAAACCTTTGGGGACTTTGGCATACAAGGTCTTGAGGACCGCGAGGACAATGCACAAACAGGTGGTGACGTAGTGGTGGATGTAAAGGATATAGATATGCTCAACAAGTTACAGAGTGATAGTGATGACGATGATGAGCCTCCATCGTGCGAGGAGGTTCCAATATACAACACTCGTGATAGTGATGTTGATAGTGATGATGAGAACCTAGGACTTAACTATGAGAGTGATGATTAGGGGTGAGGGTCGTTTATGTCATTTTCCGTACTATTTACTTTTCAACATGCTTAGTCTTTCAACATGCTTCTTCTTAATTGCATTACGTCTTTATTCTTATTTACTACATTTTTCAACATGCTTAAAAGTTTATCCTTTCTCAATGCAGGTCGGTCGCCTATTCTCACGCTGTCAGAAATGGGTACCTCGGGCTCTCGGGAGGTGTAGGATGTGTCCGGGTGTAGCGTGTGTGAATTCGAACTATGTTTGTGTCATTTTTGAGTTTGTATGGATGTTTGTATGAATTCGAAACATGTTTGTGCCATTTTGGATATCTATGTGATGTTTATGTGATGTTCCTGTCATGTTTTATAATGTGTGCAATTTTAATTGTATTTAAATTTTGCTAGAAACCAGCAGCGCAAAAACTGGAATTATGGTCAAAGCTATTGTCGTCGGCGTAGAGTCCTCACAGGCTCACAGGACGATGACACGTCGCCCTGAAATGACCATTGGTCATGTATACGCCGACGGCCGTGCCGTCGGCGTATATTCACAGAGGCACCAGATCACCCCACGTGGCTAGCTAGGCCGACGGCACCGCCGTCGGCGTATGGTGGAGCAGACGGAGACGGACGTCCTCCGTTTGTGGGTCCCACTGCAACGGTACGCCGACGGCTTACGGTACGTCAACGGCAATCTGGCTACGCCGACAGCCCTCTACGCCGACGAAGTTACGCCGACGGCAGCCGTCGGCGTAGCGTCTGTTCCCGTAGTGTTGAGGGGACCATGGATGAGATAGAACGGAAATTCACAGTTGACTGAAACTATACGACATCTTCAGTACATAAGATGCAATTCCTAGAAACCATATATTTGGGGCACGCCAAGGTTGGACGCCGCCGAAGATCAATTTCTTTTGATTGGCTCGTTATTCAGGACATATTTTGGATGAAGGATAGATTTGAGGATCGAGGGTGGCCTTTATCAACTTTGCAACCAGCACAATGAATCATTGACACATCTCCTTTTCTGTTGTGGCCTCTCGATGAGGATCTACAACCGAGTCAAAGATTGTCCTGACATGCATGAGCTCCAAACTAAGGAGTAGACATGTTTGACTTAAGTGAAAGAATAGTTGACCTCCACCATCGTGTTTAGGTTCCATGCCTCCAATGATCATGATCAAGATCAAAGACGAGGTTACCAATTGGGGTCATCGCCGGGCCGGGCAAAGCACTTGAGTAGTTTTACGTCGAGAGATTAGGCCCAGTTCTTTTGCTGGGTTAAAAAATAAGCTCCCCTCCCCCTAGCTTCTCTCATAAGCCGACCAGTTTATTTCTTGGGGCTTCTAAAATAATTATCTCATACCTAATCTGGAAGCTGCAAGTAATAAGCTGTTCGGCTTATGGAATAAGCTAGGGGAGGGGCGGCTTATTGAATAAGCTAGCAAAAGAACTGGGCCTTAGTCCCTTTGCTGTATCAGGCTCCGTTGAACCTAAAAATACTTCAAAACGCTGAACTTTGTGAGCTGTTATCTTTATTTAATGATATTGGCAAATCCTTTACCTCCATTTAGAAAAAATTACAAACCAAGTATTTGAGGATCTCCTCAACACTTTGTATCGTTTGACCAATTTGACTTTATTAATTTAAATGTTGGCTGCAAAGTCTTCTTTCTAAATGTATGTGATACTAAGCGCAATAATGGCGGAGACATGGGGACTAGCAGGGCCTGTACCCAAGTTGACATATTATAGTGATTAGTTGAAATGGCCGTGCGTTGCTACGGGCTATCAAACTCACCACAACTCAGTCATTGTGCTATTGTAATTAACCACACCAACTTCGTCACTCTACATGTGTTATCACAAAAAATATGAGGAAAAGTCTATTCATAAATTATATATCTTTTTTTGAATTTTCATAAATTATATATCTTGTGAGTATGCGCGCCTAGGCTAGCATGATATGGACGTGGATTCGTTGACTTTACCGGATACAAAATCAGGCGAGAATTAACTCCCGATGAAAAATAAATATATAGAACACAACTAAAAAGGAACCTATTCCTGTTTAAAGTAAACATGAGCTTTCTAAACCTTCTCGCGAGTGCTAAGTGAACTTTCTCGCGGAT
This sequence comes from Poa pratensis, assembly GCA_947311845.1. Lineage (NCBI taxonomy): Eukaryota > Viridiplantae > Streptophyta > Magnoliopsida > Poales > Poaceae > Poa > Poa pratensis. The sequence goes on from CAMZMU010000074.1 coordinate 78,187,603, forward strand.
GACACGTGAACCTTCAAACGGAACATGAAGTGAACTTTTTCATGAACATTTTTTCGGAACGAGGTGAACTTTTTTCGCAACAACACATGAACTTTTTTCTGTACCAAGTGAACCTTTTTTTACGAATGAAGTGAACTTTTATTTAAACTTTTTTTTTGGAATGAGGCTTTTCTGAGCGGTCTCAACAATGAAATGTGAACCTTCTCACGGATGACATGCGAACCTTCTCACGGATGACATGTGAACTTTCAGAAAAAATATGAGGTGAACTTTTTTCCTGAACAATTTTTTGGAACGAGGTGAACTTTTTTTCGCAATTGCACATGATTTTTTAAACTTTTTTATGAAATGAAGTGAACTTTTTTAACGGAGTGAATTTTTTTCCGAGCTTGTTTCATCACACATAATTGTACGAGTGAACTGAGTGTGAACTTTCTATATGTGGAAAGTGAACCCCTTTTTTATTAGTTCAACACTGAGCAGCAGGTGGGGTAGAGGCCACGGCGACCGGCCACCGTCGATCAGAGGCGCGGCTGGATGAGAAGCAGAGCAGGGGAGGGGCGCGGTGGATACCGGGGGCGCCGTCGCGGTGATTTCCTGGGCTGCGGGGCGGTGATCGAGGAGGAGCCGGCGTTTGGGGGTCGACGGCGAGGACGACACGGTGGCTTGGCGACACCGGGGAGAATGTGTGACGGGATCCACGGCGAGGCGAGAGGTCGCCGGAGAGCTAAGGTGTGGTGGGAGTTCGACTGATGTCCTCGCGATGCAGGAGGTCGCCGAGGCCACGAGGTGTGAGCACCGGGGCGGCGCGGTCCGGCGTGAACTTTAAAAATTCATCGGCTGAACCTTCATTTAATATTTAATAACTGAACTGTTAAAGCTGACCAACTGAACTTTAAAAATGAACCACAAAAGGTCAGCTTGACATGATATCAAGTAGGGGAGTGTCGAGGTGTGCCCTCGGCAAATCCCATGGTTGCTATACCTAGGGTTGATTATGTGGTAGAGGACGCGTAGTATTGGTGGAATCGACGGCTGACAAGCTGGATTTACCCAGGTTCAGGGCCCTCGATTGAGGTAAAACCCCTACTTCCTGCTTGTCTGTGTTTATGATTTGAATATGGAGGTTACAAGGGTTCAACGAGCAGTAGATCTCGTCGAGGTTTTGGTGGCTATGGATTCCTCGTTCTTGACCGATCACCCTCCCAGTCTTTATATAGGAAGCTGGGTCTCGGGAAACACAACCGACCAAGGTTACATGTATGGAAAGTCTTAACCGACTACAACTTGATCTAACTTGGGAAATACTCCTTGCTCGGGCCTTCCTTCGTGGGCTTCGATTAATCTTCGGAGTTCTTTGATCATCACGTGCACCAGGTACCTCTAAGCTGGGGTACCCGCAGAGTATAACCTCGTCATTAGCCCCCGAGTACTTGCTTGACTCGAAGAATCGAGCATGTGCTCCCTTCATCGTGCACGTCATAATCTTCTGAACTTGCGTTTCTGACCCGATGTAGTTCTTCGAGCTTTAATTTGTTTCAATTGTATGTGTATGTAATCGAGGGATATTGACATAGTAGGCCTGATTCACTCGAATATCGAGCTCAGTTAACTGCTTATTTGAGCAAAAAACCTTACTAGTCTTCAGTCAGACTCGAGTCCCTGGCTCGAGTCTGGAACGCAATCGAAAAATTATGCCTAGGGATATTGACATAGTAAGCCTGATTCACTCGAATATCGAGCTCAGTTAACCGCACATTTGGGCGAAACCATACTAGTCTACAATCAGGTTCGAGTCCCCGGACTCGAAGCTGGAACACTCTTGAAACTTTTGCCTAGGGATATTGACATAGTAGGCCTGATTCACTCGAAAATCGAGCTCAGTTAACCGCACATTTGGGCGAAACCATACTAGCCTTCAATCAGGTTCGAGTCCCCGGACTCGAAGCTGGAACACTTTTGAAACTTTTGCCTAGGGATATTGACATAGTAGGCCTGATTCACTCGAAAATCGAGCTCAGTTAACCGCACATTTGGGCGAAACCATACTAGCCTTCAATCAGGTTCGAGTCCCCGGACTCGAAGCTGGAACATACTGGACAGACTCGACTCAGGCCGTTGTAGGTCTTACTGATTCGTTCTGCAGTTTAACTTTTGATACCTAACGCGTCCGTCAGGATTTTCATCATGTCTGTTGACACGGAAAATTTCAAGGGAAAACACTGTTGGAGCGTCCCTCGGCCCATCTCGATTGCTCGGCGGGTCTTACCTTTGCATTTGCGTATGCAGCATCCGAAACATCTGCGATTGGCATAGTCGGGAATTTATGAAGTTTGATTCTTTGATTTGTGAAGTACTTAATGCTTTCAATCGAGCTGTATCGAGTGAATTTTTCTTACCTTGTTTGGAAATCTATGGGAGCGCGACAGCGCTCCCATGGGAGTAGCCCCCGAGATTGTGGTTTATTGTCTTGCAATAGAGGACAATCTCAAATCATCCTTTTACACTGCTTTTTGTCAATCGAAATATTTTGTCTTTGAAATCTATGGGAGCGCGTCAGCGCTCCCATGGGAGTAGCCCCCGAGATTATGCTTTATTTCGTTTGAAGTAGAGGATAATCTCAATAATTTTGCTCCTTTTTTGATCAATCGCAACAAATTTTTGATATGCTCCCATGGGAGTACCTTTGCTAGTCGAATCCTTGCGTCGATTGTAGTCTCGAACCCACCACTCGAATGTGGACGTTATCATGCCCCTGACGTCATTCATGACGTCTTTGGCGTGCGCCCGCCGTTTTGACAAGACGTGTCTGTGTGGGCCCAATGTTCAGAGTTTTGACCGCAGAAGACGCCGTTTCAGCTTTGATTTGACCGGACGTGGCGAATTTTTCGCCGCGCCATCATAACCTCCTAGGGTTTTGTGCGTAGTGGGCGACGTGGGATGCGACGGTTGCTCTCTGCGCTCGCCACGTGTACGGCCAGATGCTATGTGCATTTGGACGGACGATTACGATGGGTTTTGCGTTGTGCGGTAAGTAGCAATATTTGCGCAAGATTTTGATTTACTTGCCATTCACTTCCTCTGTTCCTCTTCTTCCTCGCGCTCCGCACACCATTGCTCTGCCTCCCAAGCTCCTTGCTGCTTGCTCCTTGCGCAATGGCGCCAAAGAAATCAAGCGTGCCGCTGCAACTGCCTCCGCCACCGATCCATCGGACAAGGGGAAGGATGCCCACGCGAGTGAGCCTGCCGATGCGCTTTTGAAGATCCCCGGTGACTGGACCAGATCCAGTGTAACCGAGGATACCCTTTCTGAGTACCGTCAGAAGGGTTGGCTGCCACCAGCTGACCAGCTGGCCGCGCGTGCTCCAGGTCTGGAGGTACGCCCTGACCCTCGCAACGGCGAACGCGTCTGCTTCGCTGAATTCCTTCCCCGCGGCTTCTCTCTCCCTTTGCATGATTTTGTGCGAGGGCTTCTGTACGCCTATGGCCTACAGATTCATGATCTTACTCCCAACAGCATTATGCATATCGCCTGTTTCATGGTGCTTTGCGAGTGTTTCTTGGGAGTGTCCCCCAGCTGGGCATTGTGGAAGCATATCTTCAAGGTGCGCCACAATTGCCGGGGTAAACGCCCTTGCCCGGTGGGTGGATTTCAAGTCCAAGTGCGAAGCGATTCGCATTACTTTAGCTTGAAGACAGTCGACTCTGCCCAAGGTTGGCGGACCAAATGGTTCTATGTGCCAGTCGACCAAGTGGTGCTCCCGGCTTTTTCGATTGAGAATCCTCCGAAGAAGACGGTGGCCTGGGACCACCCTATCTCTCCTGCTGAAGCCAAAGAAGCCACCCCTTTGCTGAATGAGATTGGAAATTGCTGAAGACTGTTTCTGGTATTCAGTTGATCAGCACTTATTTGAAGATGCGAGTGTGGCCCATGCGCCTTCGTGCCCACCCGATGTGGCAGTATGAGGGTCCACTCGACAGCACCAGGATGAGCGCCTCCGAGTTGACGCCAAAGGAGCTCAGTGCTCAGGTGAAGAAAATCACGAGCATCAAAGCTTCCACAAAAATCGACTTCAACTTTTCCCACGTCCCCTACGGGCCAGAGAAGGCCTTACCCGCAGTGAGTGATTCTTTTTTGCCGTTTTTATGCCTCACCATCTGCCTTTGCATCCTTTTTGCTTCCGTTCTTATGATTATGAATTGTACTTGCTACATAGGGTCACTCGACTACCTCCTCCTCCCTCCTCTACCCGAAGCCGGGCCTACTGTGGAGACGGCAGTACAGGAGGAAACCAAGCTGCCCATTGCTGACCCTGCTTCTGCCCACTCGACTCCTCAGGAGAATCCCGAAGAAGAAACAGGGGAAGAGGTGGAACAGTTGTAGCGGATGCTTCGGATGAATCAGATGCTGAGCAAGGTCCTCGCAAGCCTAAACGCCAGCGTTTGGTTCTTCCGGAGTCTTCGAGTACAGAGGATGAGCAAGGGGACACCGGTAATTCGGGTATCCCTTCTCCTGCTAAAAACCATCCTCTGACTGTCTCCCCTCTGGCTTCGCGTCCTCCTGCAACTTCGAGTAACACCTCTCGACTGGGTGTTTTCTCTCTTGGCGACGAACCTGATTCTGATGAAGAAGATGAGCCAAGGTTTGCTTTGTAGTCGATTCCTTTATTGTGTCTGCGCCTTTATTTTTGTTTTTTGATTGGGTGTATTTTTTGCTTTATGATACCAGTGGCAAATCGCCATCTCCACCCCCAGTCGCGGACACTTCGATTGTGGCGCAGCCATCCGTCCCTCCAGAGGCAGCACAAGGCACTATTCTTGAAGCGGCCAAGGACGCCACTGAGCTGGTGGTTGCTGATTTGAACAAGGAGAAGACTGCCCCAACTGCGGATGTCGTGGCTTCCTCCTCCAAGCCTGCCTCTTGGACTGATCACGTGAGTGCTTCTGTTATTACTTACACTTGAAAATTTTGTTTCTTCTGCACTCGACGATAACATGCGTATTCTGTTTCAGCCTATGTATGCCGCCATGGCCCCTTGGGTCCAGTCCTTTGTTCGGGTGGAGCAAGAGAGGGACTCCCTGCAGTCAACTTCGACTGAGCTTGCGCGTAAGTGTTTTTTGCTAAAAACTCTTCCCTTCTTTTGAAGTTATGATACTAATCGAGAATGTTTTTGAACTCCGCAGAAAACAAGAAGTCAGCTGAGGAGCAAGTGGAAGGCCTGAAGAAACAAGTGCAGGACTTGCAGACCAAGCTCTCCAGCCAGCAGTCTGAATCGAAGAAAGCACTTGCTGATGCTCAGGACGCAACCACTCGCCGCGATAAGGAGCTTGCTGCACGTCTGTTGGGATTGGCCCGTTCTGCCAAAGGTGAATGAACTATTTTTGCGAGTAGCTCTTTGGTTATTTTAGCAGCTTGTGCTCATAACTTCTGCTTTCTGAATTTTGAAGGTTCTGAAGGCGCCTCGGCTTCCACTAAGCCATCGAGTGACTCATTGTCACTCGATGATGCAATCATGGAACTCGAATCTGTGTATACAAGACCAAAGGCGAACTGGCTACCATGACCAACACCCTTAGCAATTTGCACGCGGGGATGTGTCCTACAGCCGCTGCTCCCTCGACTGCAGAAGGACTGGCTGCAGCTTTTGGCGAAGGATCGTCGATTGTGGCGGATTTTGCCCGCGAACTCACGGTACGCGGCTCGGAGTACACCCTCAGGCTTTTGTTAGGCAATGGTATAGAGGCCGATTTCAACAGTGCTTTATCGGATTACCCGAAAAAGCCTGATGGAAGGCCGCTATCATTCAGGGGTGTAACCGAGCCAGCTACGCGACTGAGCGAAATCTGCGTCCAGACTATGGAGCGCCGGGCTGAAGCTGTTAGGGCTCAGTCGCGTAAAACTAGGGCAGAATCCATCTCACAGGCCTAGGAACTTTTTATTCTGTAATTTGATTACTCGAACCTGGCATGTATGCTTTTGCTACTTATGTTTATGCTAGTATATACTTTTGGGTGCTAATGTTTGAATGAAATTTGCTGAATCATCTGAATTTTGCAACTTCGTGTGTCCGGGCTTCTGAATGTTGCGTTTTATGAACCAGCCACAAGAGTGCGAGTCTGGTGGACCTTCTCCATCTCGTACTCGAACATCTGGTCAGCAAGGAATGATGCGAGGGTACTTGCTTTTGCGAAGAATCGAGTGAGTGAACTAGAGCAAGAACTCAAAAGCACTCGAGCTGAGTTGGAGCTGTTGCGTTCCAGGCCAAGTTTTGCTACCCAACGCGAGGAATATGTTCTTGGCGAGATGGACACATAAACAGGCAACTCCAATGTGAGTTTATGACATCATTTTTGCTTGAAAGTTTTCACTTGTTTGCATTATGCTTCGGACCAATAACTTTGTCCTTTTGCAGGTTTTGTGCCTGATGCCCAGCAGGAAAATAGGAGGGTCAATCGACTCCTCGATAATGTTGTTGATGTACCAACTACTGGCAGGCAGCATTTTTATTTGGACAAGGTGCACGCTCGCACTCTTGCTACTTTGAAGGATCGAGTATGGCGAAACGCCCAAGTACTCGAGATTTGCAGGCGTATCTTGCTCGCTTAAATTACGCGCTCTTCCCGTCAGGACCTCAGCCTCAAGGCTTGTTTCCCTTGATCGATATCTTTCGAGTGACGGACAGTCAAAGAGTCTTTGATGCAGCTTGCTATTCGTGGATCCAACACTATGGCTTACATCCGCGACCGTAAGCCAAATTTTTCGATTCGACCTCCTGCAACTGGCACACTTGTATCCCAATCACATTTGATCGAGACACGCTCTGCTGCTGAGGAACTCATCGATTGCTGCAAGGAGCAGCTTTTTGGTTCTGTACTGGATGCAAAGGATGAGCCAGATTCTTAACTTGTGAATTTTTGAAATCCTCGGCATTCTCCAAATGTAAATATATACTATTGTATTTGTGACGAAGTATTTTTTGCGTATATTTGTGACGGCCCCCGAGTCTATCGAGTGGGATTTTTTGAATTTTTTATGCTTGACCCAGCCCCGAGTATATCGAGTGGGATTTTTGAGTTTTATGCTTGACCCAGCCCCCGAGTATATCGAGTGGGATTTTTGAGTTTTATGCTTGACCCAGCCCCCGAGTATATCGAGTGGGATTTTTGAGTTTTATGCTTGACCCAGCCCCCGAGTATATCGAGTGGGATTTTTGAGTTTTATGCTTGACCCAGCCCCCGAGTATATCGAGTGGGTAACAATAAAAGGCATATATGAAAATATGGACGAACATGTATCTTTATTCGAAATATGTGTTCGACCAGCAAGCCGCCTCATTAAAAACCTTCCAGTCCCCTTAGGTACCCTGGTAAGGGAAAAGAGTGCGTCTGAAACCTGCTGGTTCTTCCGACATTATGCACTTATTACATATCTATGCATAGAACGGACGCAGATGCGCCCCTCTATGTACTAGTGTGGCTTGACAACATGTTGACCGTCCCTGAAGGTCCAGTCGGATGCCCCTTGTACTCCATCGCGTCGTTGATGGCTTTGAGCCCTCTGTCGATTGCCATCTTCTTGCTTCCTGGTAGAGGCGCACGGTCATTGGAGACCTCAAGCTCGGCGAGTGATTGCTCCACCCCGTACATCTCTGAAATTTTGCTGAAGTCACGGTCACATGAATCTGACCTTTGAAAGTTCCACTGACCGTGATGATTCCTTTTGGTCCTGGCATTTTGAGCTTGAGGTAGGCGTAGTGCGGTACGGCCATGAATCGAGCGAAAGTGGGGCGCCCAAGTATTGCATGGTATTGTGACTTCCAATCGACCACTTCGAACTCAATCGGCTCGGTTCTGAAGTGAGTAGGATCTCCAAACGTAACATCGAGTTGTAGAGTGCCTGCTGGGAGCAATGCTTTGCCTGGGACGATACCATGGAAGGTACTTGTGGATTTTGGCAGATTTTCGATTGATTTGTTCATTCTGCGTAGCGTATCTGCAAAGATTATGTTGAGGCCGCTACCCCCATCCATGAAGACCTTGGTCATGGCGTAGCCTCCGATTTGGGCGCGTGTACCAAGGCTGCATGCCCTGGTCGGTATACTGCTGGTGGATGGTCCTCTCGATTGAAGACAATCGGAGTTTCTGATCCTTTCAAAAAGTCTGTTATAGCTGGGGGTGTCATGACCGCCATATTGACGTGTCGAGTGTGTAACTTTTGCTCTCTATTGGAGGGACGCCCTCGCTGGATCATGTTCATCTGCCCGCGAGTTACGGGATATTTTTGTTCATCTCCTTACTGCATCTGGTGCACGGCTGCTGCCATTTGTGTTCCCGTAACGGGTTGCGCTGGCACCATGTACACTGGCGTCGATTGCGCTGGTGTTGGTGCAGGATACACCTGAGTAGGCTGCATTTGCGGTGGTATGGAATTTACCTGTGCTTGTTGTACTTGCTGCGGTGTTTGATATGCCTGAATAGGCTGTGTTTGTGGTGTCACTACTAGATATCCCATAATATCCGAGGGGTAACTTACCGTCGGTCATTTAGGTTTACCATCGGTTACGAATATATCCGACGGTGCACCGTCGGCTATCTCCCGTCGGTGATGCTCGGTCGGCCATTACTTAAATGTCCGACGGTACCGTCGGCTATTATCTTGGCCCACGGTACAAAGCCGAGGGTGAGCCGTCGGCTATCAGTTGGTGGAGGGCCTCCTAACCATGTTCCGACGATGCTTATGACCGACAGTTAACCGTCGGTTATGTATTTAGTGATGGGTTTTTTCTCCCGTCGGCATTCACAATAATCGAGAGTATATATGTACCATCAAATATTATTATAGCTGAGAGGGCACCTGACACCATCAATTAGCATAATAACCCACGGTCCAAAGACCCTGACAATCTCACACACAGTCAGACATTACTATTGATGAGTGGGCCATAAAGACCATTGATTTATATCACTGTCGAGGGCACTTGGTCAGCCATAGCGATTAGAACTTTAGAAGTGGTTCTCTAATCTAGTTAAAACTGAAACAAACTGTTGCACAAGGCACAAATCTCACAATCATGATATTATTTCAGAACTGTGTGCATTTCAATACATTTGAAAGAAATGAAAGAAGATATATATATTTGGCACAATCTGATAATGTATCACAAATCGGAATTAAAAAATGCATTGTTCTAAATATTTTGCATGAGACAAGTGGTCCAAAAATATCAAACAAAAATCTCCAGCTTGAGCAGTTCGCTTGGTTGAATAACTTGTAGTCTTTTCTACTATCATGCTCGTCATCGGGGGTACGTTCTCATCATTGAGACTAGGTCTAGCATTGCTCCTCATTCCCTACAATATAACCAAACTAGTTGTAAGAAAGATGAAAACAAGATGGCAAGATAAGTCAACAAGTCACACAATTATATAAACCAAATATATTGTTGTAACCAAGAGAAAAAAAATAGTACTACTACCAATCGCATAGATTTTGACAAACAGCCTACTTATATGGAAGCATCAGGTACAATTTAAGCATTGGATTGTACCACGGTTGAAAAGTAATTTTTAAGCATAGAAACAGGGCATCATGAATAGTTGCACAGGAAATTTGAGTTTCAGCATTCAAGTTGCAGATATACGTTTCGTTTGAGCATCAGATATAAAATAAAAATTGCAATAAAAAGTGTCTACATACAAGCAACTGCATAATGAAATAACTCTATATTTAGCCTAACTAGACAGACTGTTTAACTTTTATCTGAATCTACAAGGGAAATACTTCGACAGAAAAAGGGTACGACCAGAGAGAGAGGATAAAGAGATGGAAACCTTGGCCACACGCTATGATGACTGCATGTTGTTTGATCCTTAATTGCAGAGGAACTCTGGGTTGCTGTCTTCGCTGATAGCAAATAAAAAATACCAGTGGACAAGGTCGGTCTTGTGGATAAATACCGATGATTTATAACCGGATGATCAAGAGATTTATAACCGGATGACAACATGTACCTCACAACCAAGAATACAACCAGTATGTAACAATTCAATTTCCTTGGACCCTGTTTGTAGTCTTGTACCTTCAATTGCAGATAGATGGAGAATATTAGCGCCATCTTCCACTTCCTGATAGAGATCGGCACCAACGTCCAGAAGGTACATGAGCCGGACATACATGCCCCAGAGGCGACTTCTTGCCTATACCGCGCCTGTACACACCACAATCGATGCATAATTTACTTATGTGAAGAACAAGATGGAGGAGGAGGGACGGAGAGATTTTTTTACTTGGGGAAGTATCCCACGTGTTGACGTCGAGCTTAACGACGTCGACGAGGTACCAGCAGGTCAGGAGGCGAGCTTGTCGAGGCCGCAGACAGTAGCGTCGCCACGGCAGCTGGTGGCGGCGACCGCGCCTCCGGTTTGTGTCCAGGCTCCTTCGATCTCTGCATCTAGGCATTAACAGCAGGGGGATTTAGATTGCCATTGAGGCGGCGGACGGTGTAGGGCGAGATCTGCACGCTTTCGCTCCTCCTCCAGCGGCGGCGGCTGCCTAGGGTTGTTTCTCCTATTGGAAGGCGAGGGGAAGGAGTGAAGGGCGGAGAAGATTGTGAAAGCGTACATATCAGGAGTATGCGGAAGTTACGGAACTACTCGTAATACGTGGGCGTGTTGTGGCAACAGTGCGGGAATATTTATTTCAAAAGAAAAACAGTGCGGGAAAGTTTTAGGAAAAACAGATTAAACGTAACTAATCTCAGAATTTGATTGTCGCCTTCTCGTAAAACAGGAAAAATAAAGCACATCGTCTTCGCCGACCATGTCGTTAAGTTTACCAAAACGATTCCTCACCTCCATTCACCGTCTCGACGTCATCGAGCAATATTCCCAATGCCTTGGAACTCGTAGGCACATCGTGCTAACAAAAATGTCGTAGGAATTGGCCGGTAATTAAGGAAGAAAAACTATCCTAGTTAGAGGCTTCAAAATTAGATCTCGACCCACAATTCCTCTTTTGATGGACTACACTGGCTTAGATAGATGGATAATATGAAGCACTTATCCAACATCTCCACCGGTCTTCCTCATCGATTGAACCAATCCACGATAGTACCCCATACTGGAATAGCTCAAATTAAAAATGCAAGTTCTCTAAGGACATAGGTGATGGGAGTTTTTACTTTCTCGCAAAACAAGCTCAAATCTTATATAGAGCTGAGGAATCAAAATGGATATCCGCCGCAGATGACCGGTCATAATCTCAAATAGGCCGTTCATTAGCCTCATCGACCATTGAATAAAATAACCGATGGATACCTTAACAATCGGTTATTATTATTCACCCTCGGAAATTGTCATGTATGACCGACGGTTAAACTTCACCGTCGGTAATTTGAGAATATAGCCGAGAGTTGCTTTTGAACCGTCGGCTATGTTACGCAATACCCGACCGTGGTAAATGAACCGTCGGATATTACTATGAACCGTAGGCTATTACACGTTTATACCCGAGCGGTGTTTCATCCCGTCGGGTATCTGAAAACCCGTCGGTTATAAGAGATAATAACCGAGCGTTTGACTTAAACCGTCGGTTATCCACATCACCGTCGGCCATAAGTGTAATAGCCGACGGGCCATCGGTTATTAAATTTCACCGTCGGAAATAAGGGGATTTCTAGTAGTGTGTAGTCGATGGGGTCTGCGTCAATTGAGGAGGTGCACGTCCGTCTTTTTGCAGTCGCAGTATGTGTTCAATCGCAAGTTGATCGAATTCCCTGTAATTTCTAAGCGAGTGGTTAGAGCGAAGCTGTCCCCTTTATAAAGATGGAATCTGCAATAATCGTTCATCCTTTCTTCGACTGAGCGCTCGGGATCTTTGTCTGCTCGACTGCGCCACTCTGGCCTTCTGTAGTTATCGCGGTCGTCGCGTCTGTGGTCTCGACTGTCACGTCGATCATCTGTGCGATGGTCTCGATCACTTCGGCGTTCGTCAGTACGATGATCTCGATTATCACGATGATCGTCGGGTCGTCAGTCAGTTTGGTCGCGGTTGTCTCTTGACTGGACAAAGCCTGCTGCGATGAAGTTTGGGTGATCATCATCGTGATAACGATGCTTGCGCTTGCGCCTTCGATCATCTCTGTAGCTATCTCTGCGGTCTCGACTGCCACCCTCGTGATTTTCATGTGAGGGCGCGGCTCGAGTGGCTCGTACGGAGTCTTCTCCATCTGCCCATTTTGTTGCGAGTACCATGAGTGCCGCCATTGTCTTCGGATCTTCTCGACCAAGCGTTTCTTTGAAATCTTCCCTCCAGAGTCCATTTTTGAAGGCGTCGATTGCCCTATCTTCTGATACGTTGCCTACTGAATTACGGATGGCAGTCCACCGCCGTATGTACGATCTCAGAGATTCATCTGACTTTTGCTTGCAGGTCCGGAACTCCTCGAAAGTTTTGGGGCGCTTGCATAAAGGTTCGAAGTATTTGATGAAATCGCCTTTGAAGTGCTCCCACGAATCGTAGTATGATTCGGGTAGCGATTTGAGCCAATCAAAAACTGTTCCTTCCATCATGAGTTGTATGTACTGCATAGCCGTAGTTGTGGTGCCGCGCTGACATCCGACTGCCAGCATGTAGTCTTCTAGCCAGCCTGATGGCTCTTGTTTGCAATTGAACTTTGGCGTGGTAGCTAGCGAGAATTTCTTGGGCATTCGAGCCTCCCGGATTCGTCGAGTGAAGCATAGCGCTCTACAGGGTCCGATTTCTGCTTCTGAGTCTGAGCTATTGCTGTATGACCTCCTCGAGTGGCTTCTGCTGGAGCGATGGCGGTGTGAGCTTTTTCGACTTCTCCTTCCCCAAGGACTTTGACTGCGACGGTTCCGATCTGTATCTCTCCTTGGAGTTGCTTGTGGCTGCAGTATGGCTTGTGCTGCTATTGCCAGTTGTTTGTACAGTTGGAGGTGCTGGTCCCTCTTTGGGTCTCCTGCAGGAGGTTCGATTGTTCTGAGATAGGTGCCGAGCGTCATCAGCGCTCCGGCTGGCTCAGTAGGTATGGGGACTCCTTCCGCGTCGACTGCCATAAAGGCTGGGTTTAGGTTTCGAGTGACCGCTGCACGATCTGCGTCTCCGAAGTTTACGAATCGTGACCTGTTCGCGAGGTCGTTTCTGCCTGTTGAACTTGTAGACAGTGCTCTTCGCCGAGCACTCGATATGCTGGCCTGCTTTTTGCGTTCTTCGAGTACCGCTCGGTAGTTCTTCAACCGTATCGATTCTTGCCACTGGAAGTATTGTAAGGTCAACACCTCCTCCGGAGTTGCGTTTGCTGGTAGCATCGTGCAACTTTCGATTACTTTGCTCACTTTTTCTGCCATCTCTGCTGTGATGGTCAGCGTGGTTGTTCCGTCAGGCATGGTGACTGTGCAAGGGTATTCAGTAGGTCGACGGCATGTTGCAGCTGCTGACGTTTCTGCTGTACTCGCGGTGTATACCTGATAAGGAAACACTCGATCTTCTACCCATGTGTTGCTGATGCGCATTATGGATTCGACGTCGTCACCCAGTCTGGGGTTGCTTTGCCTGCCAGGGTTTCTGCCGCAATCGAGTTGATATTCGAGTGCCCTGTCCTGGCTATTTGCATCGCAGGTGAATATCTCATGGCTGGCACGGATTTCTGGGCCATTGAGATCAGCGAGGTATATGTTGTCATCTATGTTCTCCTCGTTCCCCGCGACGTCGTAGCAGTCGACGACGCTGTCGAGTGACTTGATTGCGTTATCTGGACGGTACGCAGATTCGATCTCGCTTCTTCCAAATCTTTTTGCCACTTTGTCACGGAACTCTTGTGAGGTCATGGACGTTGCAGAGTCGCTTGGCGATTGGATCGGGACGATCTGCGACGATGTCGCGTCCAAGATGGATGGTGTTGCAGTCGAAGCATTGTCGATCGTCTCCATGTTGAGTGTCTCCACGTCGAGTGGATCTAACAGGTCCTGCACACAATCTTTATCGACAAAGAAGTTAAGTTTTCCAACCGTAATATCCAAACCTGATTCGAGTCCGGCGAAGGCTTGTTGAGCTTCCATCGAGTGCGGCGTGAGCCTCCTTGGAGGTTTTGGCGAGTGATCACTTTTTGAATTGATGCTAGTAGATCTTGCTGGTGAGTTGCTGTTTGCAATGGTGGTTGATGATTTGCTTTTCGATGACGCGGCAGGCGAGTTACCTTGTGCAGATGCGATCGTCGGGTGGCCGCTTGATGATGAAACCGGCGAAACCGTGAGCCCAATACTACATGTTCCCACAGACGGCGCCAATTGTCGAGGTGTGCCCTCGGCAAATCCCATGGTTTCTATACCTAGGGTTGATTATGTGGTAGAGGACGCGTAGTATTGGTGGAATCGACGGCTGACAAGCTGGATTTACCCAGGTTCAGGGCCCTCGATTGAGGTAAAACCCCTACTTCCTGCTTGTCTGTGTTTATGATATGAATATGGAGGTTACAAGGGTTCAATGAGCAATAGATCTCGTCGAGGTTTTGGTGGCTATGGATTGCTCGTTCTTGATCGATCACCCTCCCAGCCTTTATATAGGAGGCTGGGTCTCGGGAAACACAACCGACCAAGGTTACATGTATGGAAAGTCTTAACCGACTACAACTTGATCTAACTTGGGAAATACTCCTTGTCTCGGGCCTTACTTCGTGGGCTTCGATTAATCTTCGGGCTTCTTTGATCATCACGTGCACCAGGTACCTCTAAGCTGGGGTACCCGCAGAGTATAACCTCGTCAGGGAGAAAGTGGATTTCACATGGAACAGATAAAAGGTGCAGAACATGCGGCAGCTGATAGGCGCGCGATGGATTTCTTTTTGACATGGAACACACATATATTCCGTCACCCACATAGAGTGTTCAGCATCAACTACATCGACACCCAAAGAGTATTGGGAGGTAGTGAAGCGCCTAGCACCGCCAAAGTTCAGAACGAGTGCCAACAAAGTTCATAACACACACCGTGGCTGAACAATTCCAGAGAGGCGTCATTTGTTGGGAACAAAGGCAACGGAGTTCACTCCATTCGACGGACACAGTCAGGCAGGGATCGAGGGCGGTGGGCAGTAGGGGTGGACACAAAGCTCGAGGCTCGGCTCGGGCTCGACAAGGCTCGACTCGGGCTCGGCTCAGCTCGAAGGTCAGACAAGCCAAGCCTATACCTTCTGGACAAGGCTCGAGGCTCGACAAGCCGGCTCGGTGAAGCTCGCAAGCCGGCTCGAAGGCTCGATGAAATACGAAAGGTTGACATGATCTTTACTAAAAATGGATAGTTCACAATTATAATCAACAAACAATTGAGCATGAATAGATCATCTAGTATGGCGATGTCAAAATTGGACATTAGTTTGACATGTACAGCTAGTCTAGTATAGTTTTCGGATGGCAAAAGCATTAATCTTATAACAAGAGAACATCTACAGCTACAATAGCATATTCAGACACTTTATCATATATACAAGCAGTCAAGAAGCCAAGACAAAAAAAGGCACTTCTGTTTAAAGCACACAAATCAATCGTAGGATTACTAAATTAAATTTTCTGGGTGAATTAGAAATTACTTACAAACAGACCATATACAGATCCATCGAATGAGACAATGAGTAGAAGGAGCCGCCACGGGGAAATGGGGAATAGACTAAAAGGAGCAGACATTGGATCGGGGAAAATTGCTAATCCTAGTTTATACAGATCCCTGCTGTACACGGACGGCGGGCAGCGGAGCGCCGGCAGACTGGGCAGCACAGCACAACAGTGGCTCGATTGGATTGATGTGTAGCTCGGTGACCGAGCGCACGTCCAGCGCGGGGAGGCCATGGGATCTCGACGGCAGAGAACAACAGGGCCGGAGGTGGGAGGTCGTGCGATCCAATCCGCAGCAGAGCAAAGACCAGCGCGAGGAAGAGCTCGGGTTCCAGGCTACGCGCTGGTGAAAGGCTCGCCGGCGGGAGATGAAGGGGGCCGTCGGTCGGAGGCGGCCCGCGGCGTCGGCCAGGGCGGCCGCGAGTCATGCTTGCCGGCGGCGGCACACGGGTCTGCCAAGCGAAGGCGCAGGGGAGCAGGGGCGGGCGCCGCAGGGGATAAGGAAGGGCGCCACGTCGGAGAGGAGCAGGGCGCCGCGCCGGGAAGCCCGGGTCGAGGAGGAGGCGCCCGGTGGAGCAGAAGGTCGGGGGAAGGGCAGGGCAAGGCAGCGCTCGCAGGAGGGAAAGATAGGGTGTGGAGAGGTCGGAAGAGGGATTAGGAGAGTAAAGGACCTTGGATTGATTTTCTAATACTCAAGGGAATAAAATGGAAAATAACCACCGAACGGGTATTTACTTAGCGGTGGCAGCATTGTAAAATCTCATAATACACAGGGGTAGAACCGGAACTTTGAAAAAAGCAGCAACACCTTCTCAAGCCATATTATATGGGCACGTCTGCAAAACGGCCGGCCGTTGGTTCGCTCACCTCAACGGCCGACGGAAAAAGAAGGATGCGGAACTCACGGCCACAAAGCGTGCTCGCCGTGCTCGCCCGGTCCAGCACGCGCGCTACCGCCGCGGGCATCCCGTCCATCGGGCGCGCGCCCGCCGCCGGCCTCTCATCCAGCGCACGCGCCGCTGGCTTCCCCAGCTCCCCCGACCTCCTCCTATCGTGCTCGTGCTCCTTTTCGGTCCAGATTTCGCTCCATCGATGCAACCACCTTGCCGACACGCCGGCCTGCACCGGCACCAGGATTCGACGTCACCTCCGTCGTCCTGCACTGAGCACTTGCTCCGCCGACGGCGTACAGCTCGAACTCGTCATTGCGGCCGGCCGGAACCAGCACGTCTACGCCGTACAGAGGCTGGAGCGTGAGTGGCTCAGGAAAAGGATGGCTTGAGTTGTTCTGCCGTGCCACATGCTAGAGCCACACCAAGCAAGGAACAAACATGTTCTGCCTTTTACGTAGAGCAGTTGTTTATTTTTGTTAGATCGTTGCCTATGATCCCACAGAATTTGCTCACTTATGCCAATTTATTGCCTAATAATTGGTTAATTACGTCAGTTAATATAGCTGCTCAATTTGTTGCCTAATAATTTAGCTGCCTAAAATCGAATAATAGTTGCTCAATTTATGCTAGTTTGTTGTCGATCAGTATACTGTCAGTGTAATTTGCCCTGACAGAAATATAGTTACCAAATTTTAAAGTTGCGTACACATAATATTTTAGGCAACAAATTGATAGAATTGAACAACTACTACATGCAATTAGGCAACAAATTGGTAGAACTGAGCAAGGTCAACTTAATACAGCGGTAGGCAACTGTACACCAAGAAAAAGAAAGATATCGGCAACAATCTTAGTTGGAAGGCAAATTTAAGATATTATATGTTGGTCTCATGTGCGGTGAGAAAACAATATTTTAAGATATTTTAGCCACGGTGAGAAAACGGTCGTCCCTTCTGGTAAGCTGGAGGTTGGCGTCTCATGTGCGCATGACGGGCATAGCGCATCACGCAGGAGCTGAAAATGATTTAAGTTGCCTGAAAACACTCTTAGTTGCCCTAAACTATACAAAAAAAAAGCCAAAATAAGGATTTAAAATTGCACGAACCACTACTTAATTGCCTAATTTATTTTAACAAAATTCCTCAACAACTGAAACGTTTGCCTGAAATCACTACTTAGTTGCATCAAACACAAGAAAAAAATGCATAGGCAATGATTTAAGTTGCCTCAAGCACTCCAAATTTTGCGCCCGAAACACCACAAACATGCCTAAACAAGGATTTAAAATTGCCCGAACCACTAATTAATTGCCTATAGCAATGATTGAAATTGACTGAAACACTCCAAAGTTTGTCTGAAATCACTACTTAGTTGGATGACACACTACAAAAAAAAGCGTAAAGCAATGATTTAAGTTGCCTAAAACAATCCAAATATTGCGTGAAAAAACTACTTAGTTGCCCAAAATATTACAAAAATGGACACCATTTTTTTTGGTATAAGTAACTAATATACACAGTTACGCAACAAATTGAGAGAGTTTAGCAAGTAATATATGAGTAACCTCATAAATGAATTCGTATAAATGATCAACTATTGAAATATTTTAGGCAACAAATTGATAGAATTAAGCAACTAATATATGCAGGTAGGCAACAAAATGGTATATTTGAGCAATTATGTATGCTTATTTCACAATCGCGATATTTTTTGTAAAAGCAACTACTCCCTCCGATCCGGAATATCGGTCGCAGCCTCTACACAAATATTGTACTACAGCAGTACATTTCTCACGACGTTTAATCCGGATCGGAGGTAGTAATATATGCCGCTAGGCAACAAATTAATAGAATTGAGCAACTAATATATGAGTAACCTCATAAATGCATTGGTAGATTGAAGAACTATTGAAATATTTAGGCAACAAACTGGTAAAGTTAGGCAACCAAATTTATATGTTAGGCAACCAAAAATCAATCCTTTGAGTTAGGCCTCCAGGAGCAGCTCGTGGACTAGTAGTCCTATGGTGGAGCTCGTACATGGACACCTAGGACAGCCAGTGGAGGAGCACGGCAGGTCGCCTGACGGGACGAGCGAAGGGTGGACTTGGACTTGCTCAAACGGGAAAAGAGCTTGGGGAGGCGTCTAAGCACTAGCTTGGACGGGAGGGAATACCGGCAGTGCTGCCAGACGTCGCCGCGGGCGCGGAAATTTGTGGCTGCAGCGGTAAGCTTGAGCTGGACGTAGCTACCGGCAACGACGAGCTCGCATCCTCCTCCCGCCTCAACTGCGGCCTCCCCACCAACGAAGTACACCAATAAGCGTGGTCGTGGATCCCGTCGACGAGTGCGGCCATGGAGAGCGGGGGCAGCGTAGGTGGATCCGTGGACGAGCATGGCCATAGAAGCCTTCGAGAGAAGCAACTGCCGCTGAATTCGCGATACACAAGCAGAGGAATTCCGGCGGCGGCGGAAGTGCTAGCACGCGTGCGACAATGGGGAAGGGAACTGGAAGTTGGAGGTCAAGTAGGTCAGGTTGCTTTGAGATTCGTAATGCTACGTGTCAATCGAACAGTTTGGTCCAGCCATCGGGAGGTACGACCATGGTCGCATAGGATTTTCTTCCGAGGGAGGTAGGGGACGACGGGGTCGGGCTGTTTTTTGTCGTTTGCAGTGAGCGTCTCGCTGAGCTGTGGGAACCCTTCCCGACCAGGCTATTTTTTGCCAAATCTGGCCCTTTGGCCGAACTAATCTCGTATCTGGCCCCTCTGAGAAACTATTCTCGGATCTGGCCCCTCGGGTCGGCGCCAATGGACATGGCGCCGAAGTTGTACAGGTCGGCGCCAACATTTTGCATCGTTTTGAAAATTCATGGGTTCGGCGCCAACCCACTTGGCGCCGACCTAGCTCGGCCAATTTTTTTCCTGGCGCCGACCTGTACAAGGTCGGCGCCATCCTCGTTGGCGCCGACCTCAGGGGCCAGATCTGAGAATAGTTTCTCAGAAGGGCCAGATACGAGATTAGTTCGGCCAAAGGGCCAGATTTGACAAAAAATACCCGACCAGGTGGCACCTGGCGCACAAATCGCGACGGCAGCGAGGGATCGAACGGCTCACGCTCGGCCGTTGCGTCCGTCCATTTAGCGCGCGCTCGTTAATAAGCATTTGGGATATTATATACTCCCTCCGTTCCGAAATATAAAACGTTTAACCAAATTCCGACAGCGTGCAAAATCGCCATAATGACGTGTCTGCCCCCACTCAATCACGTAAATAACAAGTAATGCCCTCCCGCAATTACGTCGCCGCAGCGAACCGATCAATTACACCGAACAGAATTACAGGGATCTGGAGCACCTCGCTCGGGTCGTCGCCGGCCAGGAATACCTCGCTGGGGTCGTCGCCGGCCAGGAGCACCTCGCAGCCCCTCCCGCTGATCCTATCTGCACCTCGCTGGGCACGTCGGCGCAGATCCCAGGATCCCAGCCCTGCAACAGGTCGTCGCAGATCCCAGCGCCTCTGCCCAAGATCTCCGGAGCGCAGATCGTCGCTGGTGCTCCAGATTGTCGCCGCACCTCCTCGCCTGGTGCACAAGATCGCCGGAGCCCAGGTCGTCCCCGGAGCCCAGCTCCTCTCCGCCAAACCTCCTCTGAGGCACAGCTCCTCTGCGTCCAACCTCTTCTGCGCGAAATCTTCTCTGAGCCATACTCCCAGCTCGCTGCCAGGTCCCCAAAATTCTGCAAGTTCAACAAAAAAATTGATTTAAAAGTTGCAAGCAAACTGATACTCCAATTCAGCCACTTGTTGTCAAGCATCATGACGATCGAATTTAAAACTTGATGTCTACTCCTGCAAGTGCACTAATCTACTACTGCTGGAATTTTAGGTTCACTCAAGCAGTGCACTGATCTACCTACTGCTGGAATTTTAGGTTCAGTCTACCAAACATGAAAGAATCACAAAATGCAAGTGCAAGCATTCAGCAAAATTCAGGACAAGTAGCAGTAGCAACCAACAGAGATTGGAGAAGGACAAGTGTATATTCAGGACAAGTAGCAGTAGCAAACAACACATGAGGACGACTCACAACACTGTACTGTACATTTGCACAGTACAGGACAATGCAAAGCTAATTGACCACCAGAATTAACTGTGACTCGATAAGCTACTAGAGAAAAAGGTAGCTTGACAGTAGCACCTCGACAAGCTACATGTTTATTTAACTGAAAAAGTAAGGAGAATTTGCTTAATTTAAAAGGCAGGATTATTTGCTAAACTGATAAAGCAAGGAGTATTTATTGACATTACACAATTATTGCAAGCAATTATTGTAACAGAGACCTTGACAGTAGCACCACAAGCTACTGACAGTAGACAGACATTAAGAAATTGCAATCAAGCACAAGCAAAAAATGCAGGTTCTATACCAATTTGGTGGTTTGGTTCCAAGGAATAAACAACAGCTATTTTAGCTGCCGTAAGATTGACAGAACAATCTGTTCATGTGAGCATTAAACTAGAGCTATGTCAGCTTCCAAGAATGCAAGTGATTTATGATCATAGCCATGTGTTGCAGCCAGTACTACTGCAATAATCTACTCCAAGAACAAGAAATTGCATCAGAGTTTATTCATCATAGTTAAGGAGCCATGATCGAGTACCTACTGCAATAATCTACTCCAAGAACAAGCAATTGCAGTCAAGCACAAGCACACTGCTAGCTCCGGTCCAGCATCACCATCCTCCTCCCCCAGCAGCAGCATGGGGAACTTCTCCCTCACGATCTCAGCATCTGCAATCGACCACTGCTAAAACAAATCATTCCACGAACAAGAATCCCGTACCTCAAGGCAGACCCTCGTGCAGGGGCGCGGGCATCGGGGGCAGCACAGCCGAGGTGGACGGCCTGGGCGCGTCGGAGGGGCCGCCGGCGAGCGGCGGCGGGAGAAACTCGACAGACAGTTACCCCTGGACCCGCAGCTGCTCCGGACAGCGCCCGCTTGTGCGCACGGCAGTGTCTGCGTCTTGAACGGCTCCATGTGGCTCCCCGGGTCGATCCCCTCCGACTACGACGGCGCCGGCGACGCCTTGCCCAACTTCCGCCCACGGATCGTGTACCTCCGCCCACAGATCGAACACCGCCTGGCACGGCTCGAGCACCTCCACGCACAGATTGAGCACCGACGCGGTAAAAATATCACCTTTGACGGGTGCGAATCGGGGCGGTGAGGAAGATTCCGGCGAGAGGGAGAGGCCGGCGACGGGGGTAGAGAGGGAGAGGCCGGCGACGGGGGGAGAGAGACCGAGAAGCCGGCGTCGAGCGGCTCGCGAGAGGGAGAGGAGAGTGGGGAACGCGTCGGTGAGGGGCAGAACGGGAACTTAGAAAAGCGTATAACGTGCGAAATTTTCTTCTACAGACGTAAAACGTCTTATATTTCGGAATGGAGGGAGTAGTTAGTAGGATGTAATTTCTGATTTTACCTCTATCTCCCGCACTGCTCTGGGAATATCATCAATTTCTCCTACCAGGTACAAAGTGGCATTTTTTTTTT
The DNA here is from genome assembly GCA_947311845.1 of Poa pratensis. NCBI lineage: Eukaryota > Viridiplantae > Streptophyta > Magnoliopsida > Poales > Poaceae > Poa > Poa pratensis. The sequence goes on from CAMZMU010000074.1 coordinate 78,209,673, forward strand.
TGAGACTTTACAAAGTGGCATTAGCAGGGTAATACCATCTCTCATGGAACTTGCGGATCTTATCAGGATCCCATTTAAGTATTTGCTCCTCGAGTCCAATAGGAAATCTGTTGCTCAATTTGTTTTCCGAGTGTAAATGTTGCAACAACTGCAGCACGGGAGGCACAATTAGTACAGAAAGATAGTGGCCTGGAATGGAATATTAGATGATCCAGCACTGTTCCAGGAATATTAAAATAATATCCCTTCTCAGAAGTTTCTCAAGTGGTAAACACTGGGAAAAAAGACTTGCCTGACAATCAACACGGTACTCGATTGTGTTCATCATCTGAAGCTCTGAAAGAATTGTTCTTCTCTCTTTCTCGACACGAGATGAAGAAAACTTTGGATGAAAAGCTATCTGAAAGGAATAAAGTGAAGAACTTTTTTATACATCTACACAATAACGTCAAGAGATCTGTCAAACAGACTAATAGAACATGTATTGTCAAGTTAGTTGCTTAAATCAAATGGTTGCCTGAGTTTTTGACCTGTGTTACCCACTAGTGTAATCTTTTTGGTATTTCCATATTTTACTTGTTTTTGGATCAAATACTCACTCTCTGAACATGTAGATCATGGCTATGACAAAAAACATGTTAAAAAAAATACGGTAACTATGAATTATATGGGTGGTAACAATTTACCGGTAATACGGTAACTACAATATTATACCTGACAACTGGCGACGAAAAAAAGTTCACCAAAAATGTATTAACATGAGATCTTGTTTAAATTTACTAAGTCGAGACAAAACAAGTGAAAACAAATCATCAAATTGATTAACGTTCAAAAGATAATTTATTTTTAATTTTCTAGTCGTGAAAATATTTCTCACATGCATGTACGCGTGAGTGGCTCCACACCTATAGGGAAAAAGGCAACCGGGAGGGAATCCATTTCCTGTGGCACGTCCCCTCTTAGAATAAGAGTTCATCAAAACACTTGCAGAATAAAATAAAAGATAAAATCAGTGAGACGAGAATTTGCATGGTAGCACATACCAATAGGTAGTTTGGATTAAAATAGACATAGCTTGGCATTGGAACATCTCATCGAAGACACCTAACAAAACTGACATGAGTGGATGACATCTCTCGGGAGAGACACCTAACAAAACTAAAATTTTATCGGAGTAGAAAATTTCCTATGTCCGCCGTGTAAAGATTACGCGAGCACACTCGGAGAGAAAATAAGACCTCGATCACTGGCATCTGGCGGAGAGCGGGTAGAGGTTGATGCGCACGTAGCTGGAGTAGACGAAGGAGACGTTCCCGTTCTGCCGGATGGTGTGGCCGTTGTTGAGGAGGCAGACGCCGGGGCGGACGACTCGGAGCAGCTTGGGGTCGACGGGGATGAGGGAGCGGAAGTTGCCGCACTGCAGGTGGATCTTTGAGATGGCGCAGGGCCTGCCGGTGAGCTCGTCGCCAGTGCACTGGTTCACCACGTCCACCCTGTACTCATCAGAGCCGTCCCTCTGAGGCTCGCCGAGGCTCTGCCATATGAGGAGGTCCTTCTGGAGGTCGTCGCAGAGGCCGGCAGTGGTGGCGAAGGTCGAGGCCACAAGGACGGTGGCCATGAGCACAGCGATGGAGCAAGGGATCGTCGTCATGCCGGATTGTTGGCGCGCCGGCGGATCGAAAGTTCAAGGCGAGAGAAGCAGCACCTATGATCCAATCGACTCACGTACGCTGCGGCTGGATTCATATATACATGCATTGCAGAGATATATATGGATAGTGAAAGAATATATGGAATACTCATAAGTACTTGGAATTTGTTGCTGTTTAATTGGAAGTGTCGGATTATGCACGGCGAGGAGATTTCTTTCCCCTGATTCGGCACGAAATGTTCCCTTGCCCATACGGTCTACGCTGGGTTTAAACTAGTATTACCTCCGGTCCGAAATGTAATTTGTTTTAACATTTCTCTGAATACAGATGTAGCTGGACGTGTAGGTCGTAGGAGTGTGTAGATTCACTTATCTAATTCATATTAAAATATCTAAAACATTTTATATTTTTATAGGGTTGAATAAAGATTCTAAGAAATTAACTCCTTTGCATGGTTGAATAAAGATTCTAAGAAATTAACTCCTTTGCATGGTTGAATAAAGATTCTAAGAGTGGAATCCTAGACTTCTTATATGTCAACTGGCCATAGAATAACATGGCCATATATATGATATCCTAGATTCTCCGTAAGTTAGAGTATGTACAATGGCGTGACATCAGATTTCTTATAGACTCGCCACATCAGATTTTCGCTTAGTTAGATGAGAGAGACTAACGAAATATATGATCGCCTTCCGTTAGATAAGAAATGATATCCTACAAAATTAGAGAAGACTAATATCATCATTATATCATTTGCCTTCCCTTAAAAATATATTTTCATACTAAAATATAATTAAATATCATTAATTGCTAGCAAAGACTATAAAATATAATTAATATGCATTGTACAACTTATAATTTTGTTTTCTCTAAATGACATGGATGGATAAGAAAAGGTATGCCCTTATGTTTCCGTACTAAAGGATCTATTGATATAGTGAATGTACATGAGAATAAATTAAATTTGTGTGATGAAATTGTGTAAATAAGTGAAGACATATGATATGATGGAGAAAATAGTATTCTATTCATTTTTAAGAGATCATCCAATCTAACGTGACTTATGTAAGAGAAGTCTGATCACCCTATTGTAGGTTTCCCCGTAAGTTTTCTGTCCATATAAACTTCCCGTTTTAGTTTGTCCATTGATTTAGGATTGTGTTTCGTAGAAAATTTTAGGGCTTCTTTAATTTAAAGGAACTTCATATAATTTTTGAAAGATTTTTCCTATATAATTTTCTTCTATGTTGGTCGTTTGACTGAAACAAAATAAAGTGTTTCAAGAAGAAAAAAAAAGATACTCTAATACTCCTTCTGACCCATACTAATTATCACATTTTTATTTTTTTAACAGCGAACATTGCTAACATTAGAGTTAACTATACTCCTCTAGAAAATTCTTGACTAGAGTCTAAACCAAAGACCACCTCCGTGTCACTACATGAATAAACAAGACAATGGACTTAACCAAACTAAAATTCGGCCATAAGAACAACGGAAAGTCATTTTGACTCCCAATCTCAAGTGCTCTCTCTATTTAATTTTTAAAAGTCATATTTACAAGTTCATAAAATATAGGAAAAATCTTCTCAACGATGTATCACATAAACATGCAAACTATCGATTCAAAATATTTATATTCTAAAAATATAAATCTTTATATTTTGGAGATTTGAAGTGTGTATATTTAGATACATATATTTGTCATTTTTGTGCAGTTCAGAATATAAATATTTCAAATTGCAATTGATCATTGGTGTGATATATCATTGACAATATACAAGACTTTTTTCATATTATTTTGAAACTTATAAACATGATTTTTTTTTTAACAAAATCACCGGAGATAGGGAGTCATAAATCTCTACTCATAAGAACATCTTAACTAATAAACTTTTATGCGATTTGATTTTGATTTGGTCGTGTGTTTTTCCTATTCACACCAATCATGATTTTGATTTGGTCGTGTGTTTTTCCTATTCACACCAATCAGACACACAAATTCACAGTTTTCCATTCCTCTGTTTTGCACGTGCATTTAGGTCATATTCTGGATTTTACATTGCAACATCAGACCAAAAATTCCGTCAACTCCAAAATTAAGTGAAAAACAAGAAACAACATCAACTCAACGATGTAAAACAAGTCCAAATTAAATTCTTCCAAGCATAATACACAATTTATGCAATTGTAATTCAAAGACACCCCCTCCATGAAGGGATGGATGGAGCTCAACATAGCAAAACAGATGACAACGAAATTAACTAAACTGAAAATTATTCTGATTGTACATAAATCCTGGACGATCATCCTAGAGAGCGACTGGCAACCCAGAGAGACAAAACTAAAAGAGAAGTCAATACCCGAACCAACCGCCCTTGCATAGTGTTGTTGCCTGCTTGCTTCTGAATCTTCATGACATGATGATCTTATCGAGAGAAGGATGCTAAGTCTATTTTGAAGCAAACACAAACATGTAAACATGTTGATGGGTTGAAACTAGTAAATTAAGCAACACAACTCAGAGCCTATGACATGTTAATGCGTGCATTTATATATGCAGCCATGATCGTAGGACCTAAGTTGTGTTCCTCTACAGTTGATCCCTCTGTGCTGGTGGTGGTGGTGGTGGTGATTGGATTATGCTGGGGAAGAGGAAAGGGGGAAAAGCTGAAGCTTATGCAATGCAAACAACACTTGGCAAGGACAGTCTGCGGTTCGTTCTTGACTTCCCACATCGCTAATTAAAACCTCCGGATCCGCTCTTGATCCCTCCCTTAATCTCCTGCACCAAAAAAGGAAGAACAAAATCAGATCAGAAATTCAAAGAATCCTATGGATGGGGATTTGGGGACACGCCTTATCGATGTCATTACCATTGCGCACGACGGATGGGTCGATGGCGTTCACCGGGTGGTGCAGGGCGCGGCAGCGTTGTCCCCGGCGTCGACAACGACGGCCGCCTTGATGCGCTCGACGGTGCAGGCGATGAGGCTGTTGACAGTGGCGACAGATCCCAGCGAGAGCTTGGCGGTGGGCACGGAGTCGACCAGGATCTGGAACGCCACTGTGAGGAGCGACCCACCAGCGTCCGGTGCGCCGGCCGGCCCATCAGGCAGGATGGCGAACCCTGAAGGCAGCAGCGCCACGTAGTCCGGGTCTCCGCCATTGAGCACCACGTTCATGGCCACCACGTCCACCGGCGCATACACCACGTAGGACCCGGTCGCGTCCGTGCAGCACTCCTGCAGGATCAGCATGTTGCTCTGGTTCGAGTTCGCGTTCTGCAGGATCGGCATGAGATCAAATTGTCAACCATGGCCGTTACCTTGCATTGCACCATAGAGAAATTAATGTAATGGAGTAATGGGTACGTAGGTACTGACGTTGACACGGAGCAGGGAGACGGCGTTGCCGTGGTGGCTGCCATTGGCGATGTGGGCCATCTCCTGGACGACGCCGCCATTTGAGAGGATGTCCCACTCGCTGCGGGTGGAATCGTCGCGGAGGAAGCCGAATACGCGTGATGGAGGGACTGGGAGCCAGAAGGAGGTAGCGGCGTTGAGAATGATTCCCGGTGGGCGGCCGGGGTCGTCGACGCTCTTGCGGGTCATCACGCGCACGTCCTCCGCGCCGCTGCCGGAGAGCGTCGTCCACTGGTGCGTCGTTGACGCCGTCACCCCGCCGCAGAAGCTTGCCGTCATCCGCTCTGCCAACTTCAGCATGCTCCTCCGCCCCTCTGCCGTCGTGATCACGTCGCCTCCGGAGGCGGGCACGGTGGCCATGGCGCTCGCCAGCCGCTCGCACTGCCGCTTCAGCGTCGACGTCCACCGCCGCGCGCCAAACGCCAGCCCAGAGTTCACCAGGGGCTTGTACAGGTCGTGCACCATGGCGTCGTCCCCGGCCTCGACGTGCTCCACCCATGTCACCTTGGAGTACCCGTTAGGCATCTCCTGGATAAGGCACCCGGACGCGCGGCGGCGGAAGTGACCACGCGCAGCGGCGGAACGGAGGCCATCGAGGGAGACGTCCACGACGGCCCATGCGCCGCCGGGGTGCTGCTTGCAGTAGCGCAGGAACTGGGTGTCCCGCGTCGGCACCAGCGGCGATGGCATCTGGAACTCAGCGGACATGAGCTGCAGCGCGCCATCGTGGTTGCCAGCGACGCCCGTGGAGAGCACCTTTAGCGTGTCCGCGCGGGACACGATGCTGGAGAAGAGCGCCGACCACTGGCGTACGTCCATGAGCATCTCAACTAGGGTGACGTGGTTCATGATCACCACGTCCGTCTCCCGTGACGCCTCCGAGCGGAGCTCTGGCGACTTGGGGCCCATCGCGCCGCGAGGGAAGGCGCGCGTGTACTCCTCCTCGTCGAGCACCTCGCCGTCGAGAGACGGGATCCACATCGGCTCGCCCAGCTGCGCCATCCGGACGAGCTCCTCCATGGCCGCCACGGCTAGCTCAATCACCAGTGGCTTGTCAAACTCCGCGCCGGCGAAGATGCCTCCCAGGTGGTGATCAATCGCAGAGCGGCCGGAGGAGTGTGGCGGAAGCGGCGGGTACGCGGCGGAGACAGGGCCAGCGCCGGAGACGGGCTTGCCGCCGATGTACTTAGCAGCGATGGCGGAGATCCTGTCAATCTCGTCGCGGAGGCGCGCGTTCTCGATGCGCAGGTGGTGCTCGTCGAAGGACATCTCCCCGATGGCCGCCGGCCCACCGCAGTTTGGGCACGACGCGTTGGCCAGCGCCTCCTTGTACCTCATGTTCTCTGCCCTCAGCTTGTCATTCTCCGACCTCAGAGCCGTGTTCTCCTGCCTCTCGTGCTGCGTCTGCACCACAACAATTCAGAAATTGAGCATTGCATCGATTGGATCATCGATCACGTGCCATGAAAGTAGAAGGTTCCGTACCTTGATCTGGGTGCGCTTGTTCTGAAACCAAAACTTGACCTGGAGGGGCTCCAGGGAGAGGCTGCGGCTGAGCTCCTTGCGCTGCTTGTCGTCGGGGTGGGGGCACTCCTTGAAGAAAGCCTCGAGCTCCTGGATCTGGTGCTGGGTGTGACGGTGGTAACGCTTCTTCTTCCGGGGGTGCTGCCCAGCGGGGTCCTCCTGCTCGTCTTCCTCGCCAGCACCGCCGTCGCCTCCTCCATCGAGATTGTTGTCGCTGCCAGTACCTGACTTGCTCATCTCCAGCTCATCATTGTTGTTGCTACTGTTGTTGTTGCCTCCGCCATGAGGGCCACGGGCGTCACTCTCGCTAGTCGCCTGCTGCTGATGATGCTGGTTGTGTTGGTGCTGGGGAAGAAGAAGATGGTGATCCATCAACTGATGCTGCAACATTGCTGGGAGCTGGTGGTGGTGCACCCCATCCATCAAGTTCTGCATTGCATAAATAAGTACAAATTTTCATCATTCAGTTAACAGTTCTTGACAACTAAGCTGATTAGTTATGGGATTCCAAATTAGGCAAGAAATTCAGGTCGACTGAAGAATGATGCTGCTAGTCTACTGAGTACACTACATATTTCATTCTTCAGATGGCCTAGCAATTTATACTCCTGGGTTGATTAAAGGCTTGTGAATTGCGTGTGATTTGATGTGTACATAAAATAGGGAAATCAAGTTATTTTTTGAAATGTGATAATTCTGAAATGAGAGGAGATCAAAGAGTGAAGAAACAAAATACTAACTGCACATGGAGTACCATTGACATTGAGCACTGATTAGGAAACTTTCGATGGACATGCAATTTTATGGTAGTGACCGGACTACCACAAATTAGCCATGCAAACCAGTAAATATAATTACCCAGAGAAATTGCAGGCTTGTAAATTGCTCGTGATAAACAAGAAAAACCAGGTTTGAAACGTGAGTAATTATCTAGGGAGAAATAAAGGATCGGATATTGCTTCAGTTGTGAAGTAGAACTACATAAAATGGGGAAGTTGAGTTTGAAGTGCGAGCATTTTGAAATGGGAGGATCAAAATCAAGACACAAACTATTAATTGCACATGGGGTACTGGTACTGATTAGTAGTACTGACTAGGAAACACTGCTGGGAAATTTGGTACTGCTACATATTTGGGGAGCAATTAATAAATACTGGAAAACATATTCAGTAGGTTGGGGAAAAGGGGGTAGTATAGCACACAACCCACACCAGCTCGAGAAATAAAGGAGCTGACCTAGGCAGGAAACAACTTAATGCTCCACCCAAGTGCAGCTGCAGGCGGGCACCAACCGTAGGCATGTGTACATGATGTATATATGTGTTCATTTCATTTCTCAGGTCAGATATGAAAGCAACACGAATTAAGCCTTGAGATATGGCATGAATGTTGAATCCCTTTCTGGCTTTTGGTATTTAACTCCTAGTACAAAGTAGCTAGCAACTTAAATGCCTTGCGCTCTTTTTTGAAAGTAAATACCACTACTAACTCCTCTATCAACACTCGATGAAACACACATATATATACTGAAAGCATACATGCCTGTACACAATTATTCAGCCAAAAATTAGCGAGAAATCAAGGACAGATTTGTGCATGAAACAATGCATGCAGTTCGGCATGCAATTTTTGTTTTCGATTACATCACCCTTGATGCAGCAGCTTCTGCATGGAAGTAAAACTTTCTGGAAACAGTAGGTAGAAGTGCAAGTGCAACAAATTTACAAATATGAGAAGTGGCACAAAACCTGGCCGAGGGAGAGGGCGGAGGAGGAGGAGGCGTATGCAAGGCCGTTGCTCCGGCCGATCATGTTGCGTCCGGGGACCATCATCCCTCCGGGCATGCTACGCCTGATCTCCTTCTTCCACAGATAAGGAAACCCTAGCTATAAACTCCCTCGCACCATGCAAAACCCTCTTGCAAAGTCGCGTGCAGCTATCGCAGATCGAAGCTAACTCGACCGACCAATCCCGGAGCTCAGATCTATCCACCACACTGCCGCCACCACACGGAGTAGAAGCAGCAGCGAGCTACACGCAGTCTTCTTCCCCAGCCGGTCGATCCACCGCGAGCACGACGGAGCTGGAGGAAGCTGCCGCGAGAGATGGATCGGGGAAGAAGAGGAAGAGGAGGGAAGAGAGGCTGGATGGAGACGGAGGAGGGGGAGAGGCCGGTGGAGGGTGCTCGTATTGAATGGGAGGATCGGAGTTATTGCGGAGAGTAGCTAGCGAGAGGAGGGTGCAATGGCATTCATTGCGGCCATGGCGTGGAGTTATTGCGCAGGATGCCACCCCTCTCCACCCCTGTGATGCATCTCACACTCACAGAGAGAGAAACTCTCCCAGAGACTGTAGCGAGAGAGATGGGAGTGATGCGGTCTGCAGAAATGTTCAAGCTTACCTATTTTAATAGCATCACAAATCCATTTTGCAAATGTGTATGTTCAATGCATATATTGCTTTTTTTTTTTTGACACACAGCTGCATGATACAACTGTAAGCTATTTGGAGAACATGTATCTATACTTGGCTAGGATGTAAGACGTCTGAATTAATTTTGTTTTCGTCCTACACAGAAGCAGTCAGTTTTCGTCCTACACAGAAGCAGTCAGTTCGTAAACTATGAACACACAGGAGGCGCGAGGGTATGTTTTTCTAGTCGTAAAATTTTGGAAAGATTAGAGAGTACTGTGCGCTGTGGTAAACGGATCGAGCTAGAGGCGGTTTAGGTCCACGATTTATTGCCTGCATGCACGCACATCATAGCAATCGGATTATGGGTGGAAGTGTACTGAATATTCATGTTCTTTACTGTTGTGAAGATCAAGTGAAGGGTACAAAATGAGCAAGTTATCTTTGTTAGGTGACTAATATTAAGTGACTGATGTGTGCTTCTGGGCGGTTACGCTTAACCTACCTCCAAGCTTAGGCGTGTTTTCTTTGGAATATTTTAGTGTGTCGTGGAAGTTTCAAATTCATGGTCCTCTTTAATCTAGGCATTTTCCGAATTGGAAAATATTATTGAAGTTTCAGAAAGTTCTAATTTATTTACGTAGATATGTACAAATTCTCCACATAGATGTAAATATTGCTAAAAAATGCTTGGTGCTCTTTGCTACAGAAAAATCACAAAATCGTGGCTTTGAAAAATAAAAGAAAAACTCGTTTTGCTTACAAAAGTTTTCCATCATACATGAAAAGATATTTTGTAAAAAACATAAATATTTGTACTCGTAAGGTTTTATCAGAACTTTTAGGGAACTAAAAATAAAGTTTTCATTTCTTTTGTTAGAAAACAAGCTCATTGGAGCTCGGGGGTTATAAGTATTTTTCGTTTTGTATCTACAATTTTATGGTTTCCCTTACTTTCAAGTTATTTATCAACAAAATTCCCACTATAGATATTTGGTGAAAAAAAGGAAGACATTATGTGTGTAAATTGTTTACTAAGGTAAAAACGTGCGTGAAAATAAGCACAAGATTAAGGTAGAGATCTCTCTATTTATCATTCATATCCAGAGACAATACATGTTCTTGTGGAAACAAATATTATTCACCCACGGGCTTTTTACGAGTCTACCAGACATCTAATTGGATAAATCAAGCCAAGACAACTCAATAAAAATATATGATAATGACATGATCAACTAGGTAAAAGCGGAAATATTAAATGAAAGACAAACAAAAAAGTGTATCCCATGAAAAAAAGACCATTAAGCGAAGGGATATAGATGGACTAGTCTATCATGGACCACATACCTACACCCTGTTCTGAGAACTCGTAAACTAGTGAACCAAGTGTTACCTATGTACCCTTCTGACCTAGCTAACACTACAAATGATAGTCTTGGTCATTCGTGATGGATCTGGATATGTTGCTCCAAGCCTCGTAGAGAGAGTTGTAGTCTAGAATCCGAAGAGCCTCATATGACTTGGAATAATGTCGAGTTTGGAGATTGTTTTTGCCCATGGGAAGTCTCGGACGAACCAACATGTGAGTGGTTCGCTCTTTAACAAGGCGCACAAACCAGTTGAAATGGCATCTTATGCCTCCCTATGTTGTTTTTGGTGATAGATGACAACATGTTAAGAGACTAATAGTTCATACACGGAAAAAAAGTAACTGACTATAGTAAGTGATACGTTTGAAATGTATCTATAATTTTTTATGTTCCATGTTGATAGTATATCAATTGTTACATGCTTTGTATACAAAAAAGTTGTTCTGAAAATATTCTCGGAATTGGACGAAAATCAACGTACCCCAATTTTATTGACACGTACACGGAGTCCAAAGGGAAGACGGAGAAGCGCCATGGAGCCGCCACACCAGGGCTCGGTGCGGCCCCCTTCCTACCGCGTCGAGGAGTGTGTGGGCCCCTCGGGTGCCCTTAACCGCCACCCTTCGCCTATATATTCCTCCTGTCTAGAAAACCCTAAATACCTGAGTCATATTCCACGAAAAGTTCCAGAGCCGCCGCCGCTGTCAACCCTATCTCGGGAGGGTTCGGAAACTCTTCTCGGCACCCTGCCAGAGAGGGGAATTGTAATACCCCACAGTTTAGAGAGTCAGAAGGATAGAAATATGATTTGTGCATTTGCATAGCATGCATATGAAAATGCGGGAAATTTTGGCGCGTTAAATTAAACGATGCAAAGTGATCGATGTTTCTCTCGACTCGATGAATTAGGGTTTAGATCATCCTGTTGAGTGTTATAAACTTCGACATGACCTTTCCTAATTATCAACACTTCTGATTACAATTCATAATATGACAAGGTATAATTCAATTTAACAAAAGACACAAACACAATCTCATCTATATGATAATACAAATCCAACAAACATCTATATTATCATCTCATCTCAATTCATCACATTAACACCTACATGATCATATCACAATTCAATTACATCATGTCCCAATTTCAATCTTATCTCATCTTATCATTACACTCATCTCAAATTTCTAATACAAAGGTCCAAAATCTTTATAAGATATAAAAGGGACACAAGATCAAACTTTACAAGTGTAATTTGAAGGAATAAATGAATATTACAACATTTAATCGAATAAGTACATATCTCGTCCAAAAAGGAAAGAAATTTACAAAGGAATAAATGGAAATCCTAAACTAAATCTTAAACTAGATCTTCAATTCATTTTTGATCTTTTCAACTTATCTTGATCTTCTTATCTTCCAATCTTCTCAATTTTATTCCTGCAAGACAAAGAACTCAAGGGAGAAAGGAAGAAATGCAACCAATTGGACTGGAGAAGGATGCACATATCAAGTACCTATTCTTATCAAATCCTCTAGAAATTGTGTGAAATTCAAAAGCTTGGTGTTATATAGAAAGTAGTTTGGACACAAGACTTGATCACTCTTGTTTCCAAATTCTTTTTGTATACATGAGGCAATTGAGGTTCATCTAAAAATAAACCAAAACAAAAGAAATATTTCTTAATTAAAATGGTTGCCTTCACCACAAGGGTGAGGCAATTTGCCGTTGGAACTCGACTACTAGATATTAGGAACATGTCCTAATACCAAGTGGTGATTAGAGGGAATTATATCTAAGGCAACAATGGATCCTGGATCAACTTTGGATCACTTGGATCATCTTGAGGTAAATAGGCAGCAAGGAAAAGAAGGCAACATTGATCCATTTGAGCAAGCAACAAAGGCAACAGGGGCAAAGGCAAATATAATTGATCCAATTATCTTTAGCAAACAAGGCAACATCTTTGTTTTCCCTCTAATCTAGTCAAGTTCCTAAATAAGAAAGCCCACATGAAAAGATAGATTATTTCTCCAATGGTATTATTTACCAAGGAAGAAAATAGATAAATGCTAAAGCCCACAATCTGAAATTATTAAGCCACATGATCACCACCCATAAATGGCCAAGCCCACATATGAGAGAAGCCACACAAGCCCATCTAGTGACAAATGCCACTTGGCTTGATAAAAATTTAATCCTACAAGGAGATAAGATCAATGACCATGCATTCTTATCCACAAGCAAAATATCTCACATAACTTGTACATCAAGAATATCTCACAAGAGGATAAGACCAATGACTACTCATCTTTATCCACAAGGGAAATATCTAGCTTAACTTGAACCCCAAGTAATGCACATGTGTGAGGGCATGACAACAAGTAGCTTACTCATCCATGCAAAGCAAGAGTCACCACTTGAGGTGTCAACTTGTGGGGGATAGCTAGATCCTATAAAAGAGCATGTCATCCACACAAATAAAGGAATTTGCTCACACATTCATTTTCAGCAAAGAACCAGCCGTACCAATTGTTCATTATATCAAGGAATTCATCTACAACAGTACCCAACTGTTTCTACAGCCCCAAAACAGCAAGAACACCTCACCCATTTCTCACATCAGATCAGCTAGAACAGCTCAAGAACATCTCAAGAACACAAAGAACATCTACTGAAATAATTTGCAGCTAGATAAATACACCCTAGGAACATTGAAGCAGCGAGGAGGAGCAGGCTAGCCACAAGACGCAGGTTATCATCATTTTCCAGAAGACCAAGCTGCTCAACAACAGCAGGTTAATTCTTTGTGTGTGTGTGTGAGGCAGAGGAGAGGTGCTAGCAAGTTCTGTAAATGACAGACAATGCTAGAAAGAGAGGAGAGCAGGGCAACACATCAAATCCATGAATACATCTTTAAATCATTCCAATTACCCTTCAACTAGTTTCCACTAGGAGGATAGAAGGAAATGTTTCTCTCAGATTGGCATAGTGTTGCTATGCTAAATCATCACAGAGAAGTAAAGCACACACTAGTATCTGTTATTAAAAACAGGGCCTGATGACCCACAAGTATAGGGGGTGTATCGCAGTACTTTCGATAAATAAGAGTGTCGAACCCAACGAGGAGCAGAAGGTGCTGGCAAGTAGTTTTGATCAAGAATTCACTGTAAAAGCTAGCAGACAGGTTTTCAGTACTGGCAAGTAGTTTTGATCAAGAATTCACTGTAAAAGCTAGCAGACAGGTTTTCAGTAGTATTCGAAACAGCAGGTAAAAACAGTGCAAGTAAATAAACGAGCGCGGCAACAAATGCAGCGAGTGGCCCAATCCTTTTGAGTGCAAAGGACAAGCCGAGTGTGTTGCTTATAAGAGACAAATGTTCCTGAGGACACATGGGAATTTCGTCAAGTGCTTTCGCTTCGTGCAACAGGTTAATCTTCATTTTTTTGATAAGTGTTGTGTGGGTGAATCTATGCTAACGCACCGCCCTTCCTAGGACTAATACGCACTTGTGATTATACCCCCTGCAAGCATCCGCGAATGCAGAAAAGTAATTAAGATAAATCTAACCACAGCTTTAAACTCTGAGACCCTACGCTCCCTCGTGCACTATCTTACTAACGGGGGTTTAGGTTTCTGTCACTCCGGCAACCCCTCAACTAGCAAGCTAGGTACACAATGCATTCCCCTAGGCCCATAAAGGTGAAGTGTCATGTAGTCGACGTTCACATGACACCACTAGAAGAATGACACCACAACTTAAATATCAAACCATTAAATATTAACGCAGCATTATTTCACTACTAACAACATGACTTCCCCATGTCCTCAAGAACTACAAACTACTCACAAGACATCATATGGATCATGATCAGAGATGATATGGCAATGAATAACAATCTGGACATGAACACAAATCCACCAAACAAACTCAATAGCATCAATAACAAGGAGTAATCAACACCGGGAGAGTCTCCCCAATGAACTAGACAAGGTACAGCCCTAGATGTTACAACAAGATGGATGTGGAGTCGGTGGAGATGATGGTGATGGCGCAGTGGATGGTGGTGATGATGATCCCGATGAAGTCCAGCGTGATGACAATGACGATGGCGATGATTTCCCCTCTCCGGGAGGGAATTTCCCCGGCAGGATCTCCCTGCCAGAGAGCTCTTTCTCTCTCGGTGGTTTCCGTCCCGTGGAGGCGGCGGAATATTTTGTGGACATCCCCCCCATGCTTAGGTTTTCGGGAGGCAGATATACGCGAAGAGGCAACCTGGGGGGTGGACCCAGGTGGCCACGACATAGCTGGGCGCGGCCCACAGGCCAGCCGCGCCCAGGTGTGGCGTGGGGCCCACCTGGCCCACCTGGCTGTCTCCTTTTGGCTGCCTCCGGCATCTGACATTATAAGACCCCCAGAATTGGTTTCGTGATTTTTGGAGTTCCGCTGATATGCTGACTTGACGACGCTTTTTCCAGCAGAAACCTGACTCCGGAAGGACAATTCCCAATAATCATCAAACATGCAAAATAAGGCAAAATAACATAAGTATCATGTATTAATATGAAATATAAGGATAGATAATGACAAATTATGATATAAAATAGTGATGCGAAATGGACGTATCAGGGCCTCAGCCTTTGCATCACAGGCTCCGCCAAGAAAGCAAGCACAAAACCTGTTCTTATCAGTTAATAGCTAAATCTGTCAAGTAACATATCTTTGAATCATACCAGCAGCACTAAGTCGTGCTGAGCATATATTTCCACCTGTGCACACTCAATAGAGGCATCACAGGGGTAAATACTACACAACAGACAAGCACATGGGCACGAAATCATTTAGATATCATCTCTGAAATATTAACTGACAGAAACAAGCAAGTGCTAAATGACCAAACTGAATATTTCTTCAGTTATCATAAGTGAGAGTGAGAAGCACCACAAGCACAACATGATTTCAAGCATCGGTTCCTCACTAGGATGAACTGGAATCACAAGTTCAACAGAGCCATAACCATTAGCTAGTTCTAAGCATCACAGCAGTGCATCACGAACACGATTCATCAGCACAGCTGGTTACAGAAGAAGATCACCTCGAGAAGTTGTAGCCGAGGCAGAACATGGAGGGGCTAGAGTAGGCGTAGCCGTAGGAGTTGTCGCAGCCGTGTGTCGTTGAGGTTGCGGTGACGGTAGCACCACCGTCCCGTCAGCGACAGCAGCAACAGAAGCACCACCGTCCCATTGCAGCAGCAACACCACAACCGCACCATCACCAAAACCACCGCACCACACCACCAGAACGAGGAACCGGGGCTGCACCAAGGCACCGTCCCGTCGGCGTCAGTGTCGTGGCAGAGGAGCAGGGGAATTGAGCAGGAGCTCGTGGTCAACACGAAGCAGCTCACCGAGGAGGCGCGGTTGAACAGGTGCTCGTGGTTGTCGGGGAAGGCAGTCAGGAGCTTGAGGGAGAATTGGAGGAGGCATGGCCGGAGCTGGGAAGCAGTGGTGGCGGCGATGGAAGCCGGCGGAGGAGATCAAGCTAATGGCGATCGACACGGCTAGGGTTAGCCGCGGTGACGCGCTCGGGAGCGGTGCGACTTATTGGCGGCGGGGAATCAGAGGAAGATGTCGAGGCGGAGAGAGAGCAGCAGACGGCGGCACCGAAGCAGACCGGCAGCGGCCGGAGTAGAGGGGCGCGGCGGCGGCAGCGCATCGCCAGGAAGAGGAACGAGAGAGAGAGGGGGGGAAATCGCACGAGGGTGAGAGAGAGTGTGTGGTTCGGTTCGGTCCAACCGAACCAGGTCCACCTTTGACCTGATTAAGCCAGGGGTTTAATTGCAAAAAATTTGAATTTGTAAAATTTCCCAAATTTCAAAACTTGCTATAAATTCAAGTAAATTCCTAAAAATACTTTAAAAATATCTACAAATATTAGCAGAAAATAAGCTATTTAAATAAAATACTAACATGAATTTTGAAAATTATTTCTTTGATTAAAAATCCAAAGATCCTTAAGTGGATTATTCTTTGGAATAATTTCTAAATATTATTTTCTCAAGAAAAATAATCTGGGAAAATAAATACTAAGTTCAAAATAATATTTGAACTATACCAAGACTATCCTGTTACTCATCCTAAATCAAAAATATTCAAACTTAAATGAATTTTTACACCAAATTCAAATACACAAAAATCAACTAAAAATAGTCAACACACTCTATAAATTATGAGGAATTTTAATATAAGTTTTATTTGAAGTTTTGAAAAATATTTTGTGGATAAAAATTCAAAGATCCTTAAGTGGAAATGATTTGCAATTCTTTTTCAAAACTATTTTCCTAAAATAAAATAATATGGGAAAATAAAGTCTTGAAGTTCAATTATGTTTAACTATTAAAATTTAATCACTTTAAAATCTATTTCTCATGAAAATTATTGTCAAATTCTTTAAATAATTAAAAACTCCAAAGCACTTGAAAAAAATCTTAAATCCGCAGCTTGGGAATTTTGGGGTGACGATGCATATCATGATTATGCATAATAGCATGTTGCTTGATTTATCAGTAGTCCTTATCAGGATTACTTTGCTACTTTTCAGAATTTGGGGTTTTACCGCAAACCCTAGAACCCCGAAGGATTGAACGGCCATTTCTACCACAGGCAAGTTCATTCTTGCATGTCCTTACTGAACTATTTTAATAAACTATTTTAAAACTATATTATTATCATTGCATTGAAAAAGAAAAACTATTTTTGAATGATGTGAATTGCTATATATATTGTTTGGCTGGCAATGGAACCACGGTATGACGTTGTGGTGGAGGTTCCATTGTACGGGAAAGTATATACCTAGGATTAATTACCAATGTCACAGTGATCCTTGCGCCGTATTGAAGCATTTACCATGAGATCTGCTATGGACGGTAAAAGTCAGCCGTATCTTCTCTCGTTCACATATCCTCGGCAGGCTATTACCTGGTTCCGTCCGTTGCGGCGGCCAACTGCGTGGAAGAGCATGACCTTCCCACTCGACGGGGTGACTGGAATAGAAGCTCGGGAGGGGTGGCGGGCCAGTGGTCTTAGTTACCAGCCGCGTCACAAATGGGCGGATATGTGTTGTGCGGAGAGGGGCGGTGATTGGCTTTGGACTCACACCTAACCCCATACCATGGTAGTATGGACGGGAAAGTACGCCCGGAAAGGCAACAAGGCTGGGTTTCTCTCATGGGTAAAGTTACGCATCTCTGCAGAGTCAACAACAAGAAATTGTGACCGTCACATCCGTGTTCCCGGAAGGAACTACAGACCGCAGCGGGAAAGGCATCCAAGTGATGACTATGAACCCGTGGAGACTGTGAGCATAGTTTTCTGAAATAAAACCTGACCTTTTGAAGAAATCTTTTCCAAAACTTGCATTATGTCAATGACCGTTGGTCATGGCAGTAGCTAGTGCATGAAACACCTTATCGCCTATAATTTGAACTTGCTGAGTAACGCTCGTGTTGCTCATCCTTTCCCCATTGACCCCCTGCTTAGATTTTTGGGAGCCAGCAAAGGAGTTGACAGTTATCCATCACGACGTCGAGGAGATCTTCTACGAGGAGTCAAGTCTACCTGGTGAACCTTGAAGGAATCAACTGCTACTTCATCAACATAAGAACGACGACAACAGTGACAATGGTGGAGCAACAACAATATTGTCAATGGCATACATGTCGACCACTTTGCCAATGAAGGAGACAACAACTATTGGGAGGAGGAGACAACCCTGGATAAAGATATTCCAGATAGGATAGATTAGGGCTGTGACAACAGCAGTAGTGGATGAGGAATTAGAGCTAGAGCTGATATCCAGCTTAGATTTACGATTTGGATTTTTCTGTATTTCATTTGCAAGAGATTTGCTTCAATATAAAGGAGGGTCTCAAGATTTTGTACTGAATAGTGTTGTAATCCTATAGTGTTACCTTGGACCGACTATGTTTCTGTTGTACTACTCTGAGGGATGTAATATTTGCGGAGAGGTCCTTCCGTGCGTGTTACATCAACGACTTGTACACTACAACATGCAGTGGTGTGCTAGGTCATCGCAGGAATCATCACCGGAGGGCTCTACATCGCCATGCCTGCCTCCGGAATGATGCGTGAGTAGTTCATCCTTGTACTACGGGTCCATATTAGTAGCTAGATGGTTGTATCTCCACTTTATGCTATCATGTATAGATCTTGTGAGCTGCCTATCATGATCAAGACCATCTTATTGTAATGCTATATGTTGTGTTTGCTGGGATCCGATGAATAATGAATACTATGATCAAGTTGATTATCAATCTATCTTTATATGTTATTTATGATCTTGCATGCTCTCCGTTGCTAGTAGATGCTTTGACCAATAAGTAGATGCTTGTAACTCCAAGAGAGAGTATTTATGCTAAATAGTGGGTTCATGCCTCCAGTAATCTGGGCAAGTGACAGCAACGTCTAAGGTTGTGGATGTGTTGTTGCCACTAGGGATAACATAACAATGTTATGTCTACGGTCATATGCGTTGTTTACATTATGCACTTTATTTAATGTAATAATCTGTTGTTTGCAACTTAATACTAACGGGGGACACGGATATTAACCTGGCGGTGGATTATTAGTCATAGATGCAGTTGGATAACTGTCTATGTATTTTTGTCGTAATGCCCAAATAAATGTCATAGTAGTCATCTTGTCATATATATGCATTGTCATGTGCTCATTGTTTTATCAATTGCCTAGCTGTAATTACCCAGCATGTTAATTATCTTTATGGAGAGACACCACTAGTGAACTGTGGACCCCGGTCAATTCTTTTACACTGATAAAACCGCCAACTGCAATCATTGTTCTCTTTTACTCTCTGCAATTAAACATTGTTTTCCACACCATACGTTTAACCTTTTGTTTTCAGCAAGCCGGGGAGATTGACAACCTTCCTGAACACACGTTTGTTGGGAGACCCCAAGAGTAAGGTATGAAGCAGTGCAGCAGCAAATTTTTCCCTCAGTATGAAACCAAGGTTATCGAATCCAGAAGAAGTAGGAGCACTTCAAAAGGTTGTCAACGGCGCCAGAAAAATAGTTGTTGCAGAGGATCTGGACTATTGATGTGGAACCTGCAAAACACAATCAAATTATTTTGTCCCAACAAAACAGGAAGGTTGTCAATCTCCCCGGCTTGCTGAAAACAAAGGGTTAAACATATGGTGTGGAAAACCGTGTTTAATTGCAGAGAGTAAAAGAGAATAATGATTGCAGTTGGTGGTTTTATCAGTGTAAAAGAATGGACCGTGGTCCACACTTCACTAGTGGTGTCTCTCCATAAAGATAATTAACATGCTGGGTAAACAAATTACAGCTGATCAATTGATAAAATATTGAGCACATGACAATGTATATATATGACAAGATGACTACTATGACATTTATTTGGGCATTACGACAAAATACATAGACCGTTATCCAACTGAATCTATGATTAATAACCCACCGCCAGGTTAACATCGGTGTGTCCCCCGTTGGTATTAAGTTGCAAACAACGGATTATTGCATTAAGTAAAATGCATAATGTAAACAACACATATGACCGTAGAGGCGTAGACATAGCATTGTTATGTTATCCCTAGTGGCAACATCACATCCACAACCTTAGATGTTTCTGTCACTCGTCCAGATTACTGGAGGCATGAACTCACTATCTAGCATCAATACTCCCTCTTGGAGTTACAAGCATCTACTTGCCCAAAACATCTACTAGCAACGGAGAACATGCAAGATCATAAATAACATATAAAGATAGATTGATAATCAACTTGATCATAGTATTCATTATTCATCGGATCCCATCAAACACAACATGTAGCATTACAATAAGATGGTCTTGATCATGATAGGCAGCTCACAAGATCTATATATGATAGCATTAAGTGGAGAGACAACCATCTAGCTACTGCTATGGGCCCATAGTTCAAGGATGAACTATTCACGTATCACTCCGGAGGCAGGCATGGCGATGTAGAGCCCTCCGGTGATGATTCCCCTCTCCGGCAGGGTGCCGGGAAGAGTTTATGAACCCTCCCGAGATAGGGTTGACGACGGCGGCGGTTCTGGCACTTTTCGTGGAATATGACTCGGGTGTTTAGGGGTTTTCAGACGGGAGAAATAAATAGGAGAAAGGGCGGGGGCTGAGGACACCCGAGGGGCCCACACCACCCCTTGACACGGCTAGAGGTGGGCCCGCACCGAGCCCTGGTGTGGCCGCCTCATGGCTCTTCTCCGTCTCCCCTTTGGACTCCGTGTACGTGTCGATGAAATATTGGGCTACGTTGATTTTCGCCCAATTCCAAGAATATTTCCAAAAAAGCTTTTCTGGAATACAAAAACAGCAGAAAACAGGAAATGTCACTATGGCATCTTGTTAACAGGTTAGTCCCAGAAAATCTATAAAAATGATATGAAGTGTATACAAAACATGTAACAATTGGTATCAACATGGAACATCAAAAATTATAGATACGTTTGAGACGTATCAGTCATCAGTAAGCAAGAGACCGTTGCCAAAGAGAGGAGAACAAAACAACAAATTGAAACATGAGCTTATTTTCTCAGTAACAGTTGCTAGTTTTCCCCTACTTTTCACAAATAGCTGCGACAAACCAAACTAAGTAGGCTATTTTGTCTACATCATTGCAGTGCCCTCAACAACCAAGAGGTACAAAAATTTGTGGGTTTTATGTGGGCAATGCAATGAAGAAAATCATCCCCATCTCATAGCTAGAAAAATGTGTCAAACCTCCTTTCGGTTAGTAAATTACCACATCATCACCAATGCTTGTCTCATAACAATATATGTAGAGATGACGAAAGCTACCTGGCCTATCTCTCAAAGCTATGATAAGAAGAAACTATGCTGAAGGTTGACCTCTCTCCCTGCTAGAAGAAATATGACACGAGGAATCACTTCAAGACTCAATCTATCAAAGTAGCCTTTTACCTCATCTCCGAAGTTACCTCAAGATGATTTTGAAGAAACATCCCAAACAAGCTTGTTGTACCCGAAGACACTACAGCGATGCCTAAAGGTAAAGAAGCAACAAAAATGTTGTTCTCAAATTTACTGAGGATGCAACCACCTCCTCCAACGAACTCCTAATGCAACTTCTAGAACATCAAGTTGTCTAATACAAGGGTACTAACAATACATCAAACATTGTATCAAGTTTTATGCATCACCTATCGAAGAAGATAGAGGATCCTACCTCACAAGTTCCTACTTCAACTCTGATGTCTCGAGCCTACTGCTTCATGAAGATATTTATAGACTGGTTCTGTGAACCCTTCTGGTGGCTCCTTTCACATCCTTCTGAGGTAGATCCGTGACAATGCATGTCTGTGGATAAGCTCGTTTAAGTTTAATCCTTGCTTTCAAGTTCTCTTTGTTGTAGCTGCTCATAAGACCTCTAAGCTTTAGTAATTTTCTTAACCCTCTCAGGTTGTCAGCATCATACAAATCTAGTTATCTCATTTCAGCTTGTGACTTCCGTGGTGCATTTTAACTACCCGGTGGCCGCATTGGTGGACCTCCCAGTCCGCCAGTTGTTAGTCACCTAGGTAAGTTCCGATTCTAGGCATGTTCATATTCAAAAAATATGAACCTCCAGTTTCCCTATTTTTTTAATTCTAGAAGGTTCATGAAAATACGAAAAGACAAGTTTCATGTCCAGTAAAACTAAATTAAATAAATACTGGATTTTTATTGGAAATTTCCGTAAATCAGTAAAAAATAATAAGAATTTTTAATAATGAGAAAAACAACACAATAAACATTAAAATTCGTATATACAATAAACTTTTTGACGTATCACGGTCCTAAGTGCACTTTATGTCCTAAGAGTTAACTTGCTATATCAATGAAGTTTTTACAGTTTTATATGCGCACTGCTAGCACTAGGATATGCATCCTCACTCTACGGCAATTTGTACTCTTGGTAATTCTAGGAATTAAAATGTTACTTATATATTTTAACAAGTACTTTAACTCATTAGGTGTGTCCGAAACAACAATCAACACAACCATTGCCTCCTTGTAGGGGTCGATACCAAACTAGGAACGATACTTCCCATGAAAATATGTTTTGACTAACCTTTTGCGCTTTTGGTTCACTTTGGATTGTGATCTCGGATTTAACTGCAAACTATAGACATTAATTTTATAAAACCATTTAAAATGAACCATGGACCTACCAATTAAAAAAATCGTTGTCAAGTATTTCGTCCTTCTAGCAAATGTGTAAACTCATGAATATATGGATGTTGTTAAATGATGGACCATAAGATCATTCATAAATAAGACTATTGATGCCATGTAAAGAAACGAAAAAAAAAACTCATTTGTGTTTTGCATTTTGTTTTGTATAAGACATTTGGCCATATTGGTTAATGTTTCCTTTTCTAGGTCTTACTATTGAATTGTCCATGTTTTTTAACCTCATCCATGAAATAATTTTCTTCATATGTATGATATAAGCAGTCATGTGTTTTTTGTCCATTTGATCCAAACTTTGAGAACATTTCATCCCATCTAATGTCAAACAATGTATTTGTTCCATACAACTTCCCTAAGGTGACCGACCCCGGAACAGATAGACTGACCCATATAACTGGTATAACAAGTAGGCTGACCCATATAACTTAGAAGCCCATGAAAATAGACCCGCAATAGGCCCATGAGAGCATATAGTTTTGAAACCCTAAATTCCAATTATAAAACTGGAACAAACACCACAATCTATTTGTAACTTCGCCCGCCGCCTCAGACAGCCCCCCTTTTGACATCCATTGTCTTCCTCGTTCTCCTCTCCCTAGTTATGTTGTTGTTATCCCCACCATAATACTTCCTCGTCAGATCAAGCAACAATTTCCCATTGTCCAATTGATATTTAATCATACATCCATCCACGATCCGTCAGAATTCAGTTCAGCCTATATTTGCCTCCCAATTAGAAGCACAAACTATAGATTTGGCATTCCCATGAAGATAAATTGCACCTTTTTCGAGATCTAGCATCACATGAGAAACATACACCACCCGTTTTAGCCGTCATTGTCAGGGATCCAAAACATAATCAACCACACCTTAGACCTACCAAGGTCCATTTGTCAGTCTCAATACCATCGACTCGCCATGAGCTACTCAACCGACGATGATTGGTTGATGGACTGTGATGTCAGGAAGCAGTATAAATCCCTTCTAAAGAAGTAAGTGATGCTCCAAATTGTTTGTTACTGCGAACTTGATAAAAGTAAACTGTATTTGAGATCCTATGTCATTACACTAGTGTTTTCAGTCTTAGTCAAGGCATGGTAGGTGGTTCCATGATTTTCATTGTTAATAAAAGAAGTTTTGGTTCGCCTGATTATTTACAAAGTAGAGTTTTAAGCCAAAAGATTGCGTCAATCAACTACGGTGAATCTCGAGATACATGGTGCATAGTAGTCCGCGTGATTTAGAAATCTATCGACACAACTCTTCAAATGACGATTGAATGAAACTCCAGGCGCAACATGTTGTTGTATTCTTCTGCTACGGTAGAGCTCTCAGTTCACATGAACATTAAAATGTTACTTGGATCTTAGAGTACAAATCCGCGTAAAAGAACTCAAACATATCGCTGCAACATCAACTATGAGCCTGTTCAGTAAGAGATGGCTAATTTGGATACAAATCCAGCTGTATAGGATTAATAGAATTGAGTACAATCCAAATTCACTTTTATAACCTGCCTATAGGCTATATGTGCGTAATTAATTGTTTCTACTGTATATATATCAGGGTGCCAGTTGTGCAGTTTGTAAAGATCCCATATCAAGCGGTAGCCTAGCAACTCAATGCCATAAAAAGAGTACTACAATTTTGGATGTATATCCAACTGTAAACTGCTGTAGGTGCACAATTAATCACTTCCATCTATAGCTGATTTCCATAGAAATGTCGAGAAAATCTTTGTAAATCTGATTTCCACGCTGTGCTTAAACCCCCAATCTCTGAACTCTGAAGCGCAACTACTCCCGAGCCCGACTCGCTCCGGAGGTCAGAGCGAAGGCCCACAACCGCCGCCGCCACCGCTGCCTCTGCTGCTGCCGCCGCTGCTGCTGCCGCTGCCGCCGCTGCCAAGGCGTCGTCCGAGAGGAAGGCGAAGGAGAAGAGGAAGGAGAAGGAGGACGAGAAGGAGAAGGGGGAGGAGGCGCCGGAGCCCCCGCCTGTGGCAGCGCGCATGGCGAGGGTCGGCCCGGCGCAGGGGCTAGGGTGCGAGGCGGCGGTGGGGTCGCTGAACCCCAGCAAGACCCGGGAGTACAAGCTCTGCAGCAAGCACGCCGAGGGCAAGCGCCCGCTCTACGCCATCGGCTTCAACTTCATCGACGCCCGCTACTACGACGTCTTCGCCACCGTCGGCGGCAACCGCGTAAGCCTTCTCTACTTGTTTGCTCTCTTGCCCAATCCTTAGATTTGGGGGTTGTTTTTTAATCGTGAGCGATTGAGGGGGAAAGCTGGGGTTCCACGCGCGCGACTCCTTGTGGATTCTCCAGCAGATTTTGGTTCAGAACATGGGACTTTTGTTTGTCTACCAGTTATCAAACAAATGTGGTTGCTCTTAGGGAGTACAGTTCTTGACATATCTGATCAAAACTTGCAAATTTGGTGGAACTTTTAATCAAATATCACAGAGGAGGGATTGTTGGGAATCTGGTCCTAATTTGATTGTAAAATTCATTGCTTTGCTGTGCTCTTGTCATTCAACAAGCTCATTATTTTGATATTGCAGGTGACAACTTACCGTGGTCTCCCAGACGGTAACTTGGCTATTCTGCAATCGTACATTGACGAGGATGTAAGCTCCATTATAATCTCTAGTGTCTTCACTTTATTATATTACTTTACATTCTCCGATGCTGATGAGGTCTGACATCCTATCTCAGAATGTTCAGTCATTCTACACCCTGAGCTGGGCTAGCGACCTTGACGGCACACCACTATTAGTGGCAGCAGGAAGCAATGGGGTCATTCGGATCATCAACTGTGCCACCGAGAAGTTGTTTAAGGTCCAATAGTGCCATACTTTTCTACTTTGTTACTGTTGCCAACATAGATGAAGTCATTTGCATTTTTCCATGATTAGGAAATGGCCTTTTTGTGCTATATAGTATTTATTTTACTCCACAACAGATTGTACATGCCAAATACTTTATTTATCTAACATGGTGATAACAGGTACAGTCTAGCAGATCTGTTCATGTGAGGTAGTCATGAAATCGGGCATAGATATGATCATTTGTTATCCTATACAATTGATTATAAACATGGAGTAAGCTTCTTATTTCTACTTGCAAATTACACAGAGTTTTGTTGGCCATGGTGATTCGATAAATGAGATAAGAACTCAACCATTGAAGCCTTCACTCTTCATTTCTGCAAGCAAGGTTGGTAGACAAACTGGTGTGAAGCTGGATATACTTATATCTTTTATTTTTCTGATGCAACTTCATATGGCATTGTATAGGACGAGTCTGTTAGGCTATGGAATGTCCATACAGGGATCTGCATTTTGATTTTTGCTGGAGGAGGAGGTCACAGGAACGAAGTATTGAGTGTTGTAAGTTGCTTCTGCCTCCTTAGTGTGACATTGCTGTGTATTACCACTCACTTGAGTACTTGACACTGCCCTAAATATAGCTTTCTCCAGCTTCTGATGTTATTGAGGGGATCAAACTGTATTTAGTACCATTGAAGGATTTGTCTCCATACTAATTGTGCTATCATCCATACTTCCATTGTATCAGGACTTCCACCCTTCTGATATATACCGCATTGCCAGTTGTGGCATGGACAACACTGTTAAAATCTGGTCAATGAAAGGTTAGTGAACCATTTCAAGTATCTATTTACATTTGCGTATTGCCTAACACTTCACTGTCTGTTAATGTTACCATAGAGTTTTGGCCATATGTTGAGAAATCCTTTACATGGACTGACCTTCCATCAAAATTTCCAACGAAATATGTCCAATTTCCGGTATGTTAAGTGTCTGTCATATTTGAACCTGTTCTTATGCAATCTATTATTACTTTTCTTATTAAGTTTCTCAGCATCGTACCAATCTAGCTATCTCCTTTCAGCTTATGACTGCCCAGGTGCATTCAAACTACGTTGACTGTACTAGGTGGCTTGGTGATTTCGTCCTCTCCAAGGTAAATTTCTTCTCTCTTCTTTCCAGCAGATGAATTTGAGAATATACAATGGGGTGGAAAATTTCATGCGATACAGTGGCAGAGTTACAGCAAGGCCAACTTAGGCCATGGTCCGCCTAAGAATTTGAAGAAGTAATTATACCTATAGACTGACAACCTAATCCAGTAACACTAATGCATTTTTCTCGATCACTTTGGTGTTCACACCTGTTTTTTCTAATGCTAATGTGGTTATTGCCTGAAGGATGAGAATATCTGAGATGTGTTTTTTTGAACTTGCAGAGCGTTGACAATGAAATTGTGCTGTGGGAGCCAACAACGAAGGACCAAACTTCTGGCGAGGTGAGATAGTTTAACTTCTATAAAAGTCTAGAGCTTAGCACATTATACTTTTATACTGATCTAAACTAATTGTGATTCTTCTGCTTTATTTATAAATGACCCTTACCATTACTATGTCTTCTTTTTGAAGTGATTCTCCATTTTGTCTACAGGGTAGCATTGATGTTCTACAGAAGTACCCTGTGCCAGACTGTGACATTTGGTTTATCAAGTTCTCATGTGATTTTCACTTCAATCAATTAGCAATAGGTAACACTTGTTATTTACACTGGTATCTGAGAGGAATTGTTTATGTGAGGTTACCCTTTTATATCTGTCAATACTTTATAAACTCTACACACCACAAGTTTCTGAAACTGTCCATATTTGTGCATGTGAATTTGTTTTTTCAAAAAAATGCTACAGAACAATACTAGTCTTGCATTTTTGTTGTATAAATGTAAACCAACTCATCTACATGTCCCTGGTTAGACTTAGATGAAATTCAAAATGTATAACTCTTGAAGCTAATAATTTGCTTGTAAACAGGCAACCGTGAAGGCAAGATCTATGTCTGGGAAGTACAGACAAGCCCCCCTGTTCTAATTACAAGGTAAGTTCAACCGCAACACCTTCAGCTACTCCTAATTTCTCATGATCTGCATGGGGTGGTGCCTGCTAGCTACTAACTTCTATGCTTCATGTACACACTCATAAATTTCCAGGCTGAGTAGTCCGCAATGCAAATCACCAATAAGACAGACTGCAGTGTCGTTTGATGGAAGGTACATTACCGTACTTCGTTCGCGATGATGCTGTATCAACTCTAGCATTTATTTATCCTGTTTTTTTTTCATGGAAATAGCTTCCCGTGTCTGTTGTGTGCACACATTATCATTTTTCCTTAAAATCCAATTTGTTTCTTCGATGCATAAGAAACGTGACATTGTTCTTGTACCCCTTCTTCAGCACTATCCTTGCCTGCTGT
Source organism: Poa pratensis (assembly GCA_947311845.1). Taxonomy (NCBI): domain Eukaryota; kingdom Viridiplantae; phylum Streptophyta; class Magnoliopsida; order Poales; family Poaceae; genus Poa; species Poa pratensis. The sequence goes on from CAMZMU010000074.1 coordinate 78,237,645, forward strand.
GAGGACGGGAGCATTTACCGCTGGGACGAAGTGGACCATCCAACGGCGAAAAACTGAAGCAGCCGAAAGCAGCCGTGTGGCCCCCCTGTGGCAATGGCAGCCAGTCTATAAGCCTGCCTTGGGGTGTTGTGTGCTTACTCTGTTGTACTTGTGGTAGCCTTACCGGCGCGTGGAACCGCAATCTGATCCTGCTGATGCGAGAAGCTGGGGGATCTGTAAACCTAATGTTGTAAGTTTAGGATGGTGATTCGATGATTCACTGGATGTTTGTGTTTATCATGTTCGCTCTATCATGTACTGTGTTGAAATAGTACTCCGTCCTTGTTGCTGCTAGGTGCTAGCTTGTGTTGTGCATTCTCGTTAAGTTGGTGACCTGCCTGAACTTGAAACAAAGTGTTCCCGCCTTGCTTTCCCTGGTTAATTTGGTGGTAACAGATAACCCCAATGGAATAAACACCTTGTTGGCTGAGGAAGAAGAATGAAACAAAATTCATGAAAGCGTTCATCATAATCCTTTGTGTTGTACCAGCGTGTCTCTAGGAAACAGCCGATTTAGGAAAGTAAAGGAGAAAATTGGAAATCATGTGAATGACGCGTGTCTCTAGGAAACAGCCGATTTGAAAAGGATTCCCACTCGTCGGAGACGGTTTGGTTCCTTTCCCTTCCGTTCGCTGCAGCACCTCCACTTTCCCAGTACCTTGCGGCTCGGGCCGGCGTCCATGGCGCCGCCGTCGACGCACGGGTTCCGCCTCGCGCCTCTCCGCGCGCTCCTGCTGGCGCTCGCGATCCTGTCGCTCCTCCTCATCCTCACGCTCCACCTCCCGGCGCGCCACCGCCCGACCCCTCCCGCTCCCCTAGTCCTCCCCACGGCGCCCCTCCTCCGGACCACCACCACCGCAAACACCCAAAGTGCGGCGAAGGCCGACCTCTCGTCATCCTTCTCCTCGACGCCCTCGCCGACGACGCTATCGCACGTGGTGTTCGGCATCGCTTCCACCCACCGCACGCTGCCGCTGCGCCTCCCGCTCCTCCGCACCTGGCTCCATCCGCCCGCGCGCCTTCGTCATCCTCGACGCGCTGCCCGCGCCACCGCCTCCCTCCCAGCCAACCTCCACCTCCGCATCTCCCGCAACGCCTCCCGCTTCCCCTACACCCACCGGCGCGGCCTGCCCTCCGCGGTCCGCGTCGCGCGCATCGCCAAGGAGCTCCTCCTCGACCTCCGCAACCAGCAGCGCCAGAACCCGTCGTCGCCGCCGCCGAGGTGGCTCGTGCTCGCGACGACGACACCGCCTTCGTCCTCCCCAACCTCCTCCACACCCTCTCCAAGTACGACTGGCGCGAGCCCTGGTACCTCGGCGCGCGCTCCGAGTCTGCCGCGCAGAACGCGCTGCACGGTTACGCAATGGCCTACGGCGGCGGCGGCATCGCGATCAGCTGGCCCCTCGCCGACCGCCTTGCCCGCGTCCTCGACTCCTGCATCATCAGGTACCCGCACCTCTACGGCAGTGACGGCAGGATCTACGCGTGCCTCGCCGAGCTTGGCGTCGAGCTCACCCACGAGCCAGGGTTCCACCAGGTGACCCCCCTTGCCTTTTTTAAGGATACGTCCAAGCGGACGCATCGGTTTCAAGGAGAAGAGGCCAAGCGGCCGTTTACAACGCGTTTAGGCACATACGCCTGAAACGCCATCCATCGAAAGAGAGAAAAAAAGGGATCACTCGCCAACCCTCCACCTATCTACGGGTTCTAGGCTACCCCTGAACAACCTAGCCGATCGCCACAAGTCGGCCTCGGCCTCAACCATCCTGATGGCAGCCTCCACCGACGGTCTATGCCCTCAAAGACTACATTGTTCCTGTGTCTCCACAAACTCCAGCAAATCAGGGTGATCGCGGTCCACATCTCCTTCGCCTCATTGCCTCCAAGCGTCCTTAGCGGCAACCACTCCTCTAGACGGGCATCGTGGGCAGGAGTCCAGTCTGCTCTCCCCCATCTAGTCAGGAAGGAGGACCAGACGCCTCTGGCTAGGACACAACCGAGCAGCAGGTGGTCAATATCTTCTTCCACCTGCTCACAGAAAGGGCAAGCAGCCGGCCTAGGCAGCCCCCGACGCCCTAGGCGGTCCGCCGTCCAACACCTCTTCTTCAGTGCTAGCCAAAGGAAGAACTTGCACTTGTTGGGCGCTCGCGATCGCCAAATTTGCTGGGCCCTGGCCATTCCAACCTTGCCCTCAAAGAAAGCCCTGTAGGCCGATCGAGCTGAGTATTGGTGGTTGGCCTCCAAGCTCCATCTAAACTCATCTGCGGTCCCGACGGTCAGGGCAAAGCCCTCCACGCTGTCAGCTAGGGACAGCAATTCGCGTAGCTCGTGCGCGTCTAGATCCGGCGGAACATCCTCGAGCCAGCCACCAGCGAGCCCTTCCCTCACTCGGCGGGAGCGACAGGCGCTTTTGGGTACCTTAAGGTAGAGGCTTGGAGCCACATCCCTCACCCGACGGAGCCCTCCAAACAACCACCTATCGGTCCAGAAGAAGGTGGAGGCCCCATCGCCCACAACTGACACCGTGGCCGTCTCAAACAGTTGCCTAACCTTACGGGGAACCTGGATGTTGAACTCGGCCCAGGGCTTTGTCCTGTCCGTCCTGCTGAGCCAGAGCCACCTTGCTCTCAGGGCCAGGTTCATGAGCCTCAGGTTCGGAATACCGAGACCCCCCAAACGCTTGGGCATGCAGGCTCTCTCCCACGCAACCAAGCAGTGTCCTCCACGCGCATCCTTGCGCCCAGCCCACAGGAATCCGCGTATGATCTTCTCAATTGCCACGAGCGTTTCCACTGACAAATCAAGCGACATCATAGCGAAGATGGATACCGCCGAGAGAGTGGTTCTCACAAGCTCGAGCCGCCCACCACGGTTCAGAAGCCCTGCACGCCACCTGGGGAGGTGACTGGCGACGCTATCCACAATATATTGAAGCTGAGCTGCCGTCAACTTCCTGAGGGAGAGTGGAAGGCCCAAGTAACGCAGAGGAAACGGGAGCAACGGACACTGTAGCTCCTGTGCCACCAACAGAGCCTCAGGCTCTCCACAGCGAATCAGGTGCGCCGAACATTTTTCCAGATTCGCCCTTAGACCCGAGACCATGCCGAAATCTTCAAGCAGCTGCGAGAAAACTCTGAGGTCTCTCGGTAGTGGCCGGAGGAAGGTCACCACGTCATCAGCGTAGATCGACGTGCGGTGTCTAAGCCCCGACTCCGCGAGAGGCGTCAATAATCCACAGGCCGTAGCCCTCTCAATCAACAAGTGCAGAACTTCCATGATCAGGATGAAGAGTTGCGGTGAGAGCGGATCCCCCTGCCTCAGACCGCGCCTGTTGAAGATCTTCCCCCCAGGATGTCCATTGAGAAGCACCCTTGTGGAGGCGGATGACAGAAGGGCGCAAATGGTTGCAAGCAGGAGCTCTCCAAACCCCATCTTTCGCAGCACCTCCAACAGGAAGGCCCAACTGACTGTGTCGAAAGCCTTGGTGATGTCGAGCTTTAAGAGAACTGCCGGGGTTTCCAAGCTATGGAGCTTACGAGCTGTGCATTGGACCGTCATGAAGTTATCATGTAAGCACCTCCCACGGACAAACGCGCTCTGATGCGCACCCACTAGCTGGGCAGAGAGGGTGCCACCCTGCAGGCCACCACCTTGGCCACCAACTTGGCGAAGCCGTGAATCAAGCTAATAGGCCTGAAGTCCCGCACCTCTTCAGCCCCCACCTTCTTAGGCAGGAGGGTGATGAGTGCTTGGTTGAGGAGCTAAATCCACGGGCATCACGGCGAGAGAGTGAGTCGAAATCCTCCATGACATCCTTCTTTATGATTCCCCAACATGCCACATAGAATCTGTTGGAGAATCCATCAGGGCCCGGACACTTGTCCAACGGCATGCCTCTAATAGCATTCCACACCTCCTCTTCCGAGAAGGCCGTCTCCAGGTGGGTGAGATCCAGTGGGCATCTGCAGGAAGTCTAGGTCGAAGGAGAAGGGGCGATCGACCTCCAAGCCAAGGAGGTCGTCGAAGAATAGGTCCACGGCCTCAGCCTTGTCTGCATGCTCGGTTTTCCTCGTTCCCTCGACCATGAGGTGGCCAATGAAATTCTGACGCCGTCGGTGGCTGGCGTGTGTGTGGAAGAATCTGGTGCAAGCGTCCCCTTCTCGCAACCACAGTACTCTCGCACGTTGCCTCGCCATCGAGCGCTCAAGGGATGCCAGACCAAGTAACTTCCCTTTAAGAACCTTCCTTAGCCCCTCTCCGCCTCTGAGAGGGCCCTGGTCTCCATGGCCACATCCAGGCGTAGAATCAGTTCATTGGCCATCAGAATCTGAAGCTTGATGTTGCCAATGAATTTGCTGCTCCACCGAGCTAGGCTCTTGGCTGTGGCCCGAAGCTTGAGGTCCAGCCTTTTGAAAGGGTTGACCTCCGGTTCCACCGACGACCAGGCTTCCTCCACAACCTCAAGGAAACCCTCAGCCTTCGTCCAGAAGGACTGGAACTGAAATCTACGCCCCACAAGCAGGTCTGGGGCTAAGCTGAGTACCAAGGGACAGTGATCAGACGGCCCCGACGAGTTCGCCGAGAGAAAGGCGTCTGGGAAACGCTCCTCCCAATCCACGGTCGTAAAGACCCTATCCAGCTTCTCCATGGTCGGTTGCTGACGCTCGTTAGACCACGTGAATCTGCGGCCATTAAGGTAGACCTCCTTCAACTCCATCCTAGACAATGTACGCCGGAAGCTGCCCATCATGGCCCGGTGGAGGACACCCTGGTTTTTATCCTCCGGGTCGACAATGAGGTTGAAGTCACCTGCCACCATCCACGGCCCTGCATGCAGTCCCTAATATCCTGAAGCTCTGGCAGGAAGGCCCTCTTAGCGTCCACGCCCTGAGGGCCGTAAACCCCTGTGAACCACCATGCCTGCTCACCACCGATGGAGATGCTAGCGGTGAGCGCATTAGTCGTCAGGTGAGGGTTGGAGACCGCGACAAATGCGGACTGCCAAGCGAGTAAAATGCCACCACGAGTCCCCACGGCCGGCAGGTATAGAAACCCGTCAAAGGCCACCCCGAGACACTCTCGGACGATCTGATCCGTGATGACCTCCATTTTTGTCTCCTGGAGACAGACAATCTTGGCCCCAGTAGCCAACATCGCCTGAAAGATCACTGCTCTACGCGCTCCTGAATTCAATCCACGCGCATTCCAAATGGCAATCACAAGATCAAGTTCCAACATGACTAAAGGCACGAATCACAGAGAGTACAAGGATCAGAGGCTACAAGTACACACGCCTAAATAAGGCACTCCACTGGTAGTCCTCGGACGTCGGCAGTGTGTCGGGGAGCCACCCAAACAACCCTAAGATCACATCGATGTGTCTCTGCGGCAACGGCTGACGGAAGAGGTCCAGGTAGGCGTTCAGCGCCTCGTCCCCAATGGTCTCGCCTTCCCTGGCGATCTGCAGACGCGTGATCAGCTCACGCTGCTGGCGCTTCACCGGCGATTCAGAGGCGAACTTCCCCCGGTGTCTGGCGCTGCGTCTCACTGGTCCAGAGTAGTTTCTCTTAGCACGGCTGCGCCTTGCCGGCCTGTTTAGGATTGCTGTCACGGGCTGGATACAGCTCTTCCTAAACTGGTCCAGGTCTTGGGCCACCACGCCTGCCTCAGCCGGCCCATCCACTGCTGGCGAAGTCCGCTGGTCCACCTGGGCCAGTGCCCCAAGCTGGCTCTGCACCCCAGCCGAGCCTCCCGCCGAAATGCTGACTGAAAAGAAGTCCATCACTGAAATTGGCGATCCGCAGCGCTGATTGGTCTCGCTCACTGGCGACCAAGGGGGGGGGGGGGGTGGACCACAGCTGGCAGCGGAAAGCAAGCCAGCAGAGGAGAGCAGCTGGTCGCCGTCAAAAAGTCGCTTCGGCGCGTAGCTCCTCAACTCATTGCCATGCACTGCATCTGCCTTTGAGTTTGAAATTTGAAAAACTGGCGCGCCCACAACACAATGGCCCTTTGATGCACTTTCTTGACCAGGCAGCAGGCTAACTGCCAAGTCCAACCCTGCATTGCATGCATCACGGACAGGGGTCACGATCTCTGCCCCAGCTCCTTTCCACGCGGTAGCTCCGCATTGGCCAGGCCCCGCAACGGCCCCATCACCGGTCCAAGCTCTGGTCCACCCGAGCCACGCGTCGAGTTCCCAACGGCCAGCTCGGCTTCCAAGAGCATCGGATCCCAGCGCGTCCCGACAGTACGCAGGTGGGACCCTCTCCGCGCACAGCACTGGGCCCAACTGGAGTGCCAGCGAGGCGTCTTCCTTGCCCAGCTCAGGCGTATCTTCCGCCGCCCTGCGTCGGCCGCCGCCGTGACGACGGTCTTCGCCGGCAGCTGCGCTTCTACTTCGGCTGCGGCCGCCGGCGCCGGCGCTCGCGCCGCCCGGCCGGGCGTCTCTCCTGCTGCCCCGTGCGTCACGAGCACGTACCAGGTCTCTGCCGCGTTCACCTCCGAAGCCCCCGTTGCCGTCTTCGTCGTCTGAATCTGGCGAGCGTGGCCGCGACGGTGCTCGCCTGTCCGCCGAGCAAACGAGCCGCACCGAGATGATGTATTTGAGCCATGTTTTCTCCAAAGGCATCGGCGCCTCGCCCGGCAAGACCAAAGCATCATCTTCATCAAGAATGTCGCCCGGCTCCTCGATCCACAGCTCCTTCTCCTCCGGAACGCGCGCGAGATCATCGACCCAAGCCGTGACGCTGAAGGTGCGTAGGTCTTCCCCCCTCGACGTCGAAGCTCCAAGTCCTTCTATCCACGCCGTGGCACCAAGCAGTGCTCCGGCCGTCGTGCGGCTCCACGCGTGCGCCGGAACGCCAGAGAGTTCGAGATGAACTCGATGGCGCATGGTACAGCTCACAGATTGGAGATGACGGATCCACGGCGAGAAACAAAGCGTGAACCCTCGCCCATCCACCACGCCGGCGGTTGCGACCTTGTCCCTGATGCGCCTGCTCGAGAAGCGGAAGATGAAGTCCGCCGGCCAGTAGCGATGGACGGTGAAGTTTCCCTCTGCCCTGGGCACTTGCGCCGCCACAGCCCGCTCCGCCTCTGCCGGCGAGATGTTCACGCGCCTGCCGGAGACGAACGCCACCATCGCCCACCACAGCGCCGCCTCTTCGCGGTCGATCTCCGCCGTGCGTGGGAGGAACACCGCTTCCCGTTGCGGCCTCTCCACCATTGGTTGCTTCCCACGCTGTCTTTCCGAGGCCGGCGACCTCGGCGGCGAGCGAGACCTGCGTTCGTTTCCCCCCACGCGGAGGGGCGGGAAGTCCTCCGCCGGCGGCACCCAGCGGCCGCCGGACTCCACACCACACCAGCGCCCCTGTTCTTCGCTTCTGCGAGTTCCACGGCCTCCACGCTCCTGGACCGCGGCCATGCCGTGGCGGGGCGGCACCCCCTGCCTTTTTTAATGTTTCTTCTCCATCTGCTACTCCGCGGCTACTATTTTTTGCCTTGTTTCGATAGACATTTTTTTCTGCGAAATCACCTGAGTAGCTCAGTTAATCCCCTGTGAACTTCTATTGGATAGTCATGGCGGAAATTGCTAAACTCAGTTAATCCCCTGTGAACTTCTATTGGATAGTCATGGCGGAAATTGCTAAACAATTGGTACTCCAGGTGTTTCATTATGTTCCAATCGCAGTCATGACTGGAACATCAACATTGATTGTTTGTTCTCCGCTGTTATTGAACTCTATTGATATTGTCATATTGTTGTTCTACAATTTAGTCTTCCTTGTTTCATCCTAGGATTGTGTTGAGAAAGCAACATGTCAAGTTTTTAGATGAGAATTAATTGTTAGTGAGAGGCTGAAAGGTTAGGTATCAAATTTCGGTTTCATTGCCACGGCACATATTCGGGTGTATAAGTTCATTGCGTGACTGCGTCCAGCAAAATTTTATCCGCTAGATGTCTCACAAGAATTGTTGAACCACACGATCGACACCAATCCTGTGGAAGGCCCTTTTGAAATGTACAACCATAACCGCACCAGGGTGATGGATACTAGCTAACCGCTGCAGCCTCAGAGTCCTAGTGCTGAATTTGTGCGAAAATCAGTGTCGCTGGATTTTAGTGATCCTGGTACATCTACAGATTCTGACGTGATGGCACTTGAGACTTGAGAGTGGGTGTTCTGGGCCTCTGGTCCACATTGCAGTACCAGGCGACCACGGTGGCATACTGGATGTCCCTTTCAGCCAAGTTAAAGGTTTGGGCATTGCTATCTGAATGAACTGAAAAGGCATTTTTCGACAAAATAAACGGTGGTGGGAGCTGTACAACGGTTGACATGGTTGCAGTAGCTATTTCCTTTTGCTCCCTTGACTTCTGTATTTCACAGTTTGCCGGACCAATGTTATGTATAATTTCTTGCTTTCTCTGTATTTCACAGGGGCTTATATCTAGAGGATCGCTCTTTATTAATTTTTGAGAAAAACGCAGGTTTGGTACACCAACTTGCCGCGAATGTGCGCTTTGGTCACCAAGTTGCAAAACGTGAAAAGCAGGTCACCAAGTTGCCACACGTGAGCGTTTTGGTCACTCCGTGACGGTGGCCATGAGTTTGCATACGTGGCAGGCCGGTTTTTTTGCAAATCCCAACCTAAAGTTTTTTTTTTTACAAATCCCCTCCTAAAAGGCCAAAAAAAAGTTGAAAAGGACCTAACAATTGGAATAAATAAAACTTTAGGGGGGATTTGCAAAAAAACATCACGGAGTGACCAAAACGCTCACGTGTGGCAACTTGGTGACCTGCTTTTCACGTTTTGCAACTTGGTGACCAAAACGCACATTCGCGGCAAGTTGGTGTACTAAACCTGCGTTTTACTCTTAATTTTTTGTACCATCGAACTAGCTTGTGGCTGTTACCTGAAATCATGCAGACACAAAAAAAAGCATGATTCTGAACTTATGTGCGCTGCTGCATTTTATTCTCACCAGATCGACCTTCGTGGAGATATATCTGGACTCCTTAGAGCACATCCACTTGCTCCTTTAGTGTCACTTCACCACCTCGATCATGTCTATCCTCTTTACCCTGGCATGGATCGTCCAAAGGCGGTCGAGCATTTCTTCAGAGCTGCTAATGCTGATCCGTCGAGGATCCTCCAGCAAACAGTGTGCTACGACCATTCGAGATCACTTACTGCTTCAGTAGCATGGGGATACTCAGTTCAGATTTTCAAAGGCAATATGCCGCTTCTTGACCTCCTTGCTGTGGAGAAAACCTTTGTGCCGTGGAGAAGGGCTCGCAATGTTACAGTCACAGATGCTTTTATGTTCAACACCAAGCATTATCCAAGGGACGAGTGCAAAAGAGCTCCTATCTTCTTCCTGAAAAGTATTTCTTCGGATGAAGGCATGACGGAAAGCAATTACAGTAGGCAGCTCCCTGCAAAATGCTTACTAAACTTGATTCCATTCAGGAATCTGCGTCAAATACAAGTGACAGCAGAACTACTGCATCTTGTTCCTGGGAAGGTACGACTGGGAATAGGATGATGTTATTATCACTGGTGTCTTAAACTGTATTTTTAGCATTAAATAAACTATGGCTTATTTATACTGATGTATCTTTTCAGGCTTTAAGACGACACTGCTGTGACATCGTACCTTCTTCATCTGAAATTTCCATGGACATTAACATCAGGATATGCAAAGATGATGAATTGATCGCGATGCACTCGTAGTAATTCTATCGGGTATCCGTCTGTTGTCGTAAGTTCCTCCTCCTAGCCATTTGTATTTCTGTAGATAATTTACAGCATGCTCTCAAACACCCCTAATTTCTTTTTGTCATACGGAGAACACTATCCCATTTCAATTGGGTTTGTGTAGGTAGGTCTACCTAGAGTTGAAAGCAGCATATTGTAATGCATGACCTACGCAAAGTAATAATAGTGCAGCATTTACATATTTGATATGTGATCCAGCTTGTGGTTTATCTGAATAATACATAGTAAGATAAACCTATTAATTGGTGGTGCTTTGAATATTATATTCATTTTGTAGGTTCAATCAAACCTTAGAAAATAATACTCCCTCCGTTCCTTAATATAAGGCGCCTAAGCTTTTCAGAAAAATTACAAAAATATAAGGTGTATTATGATTTATGAACAATTTTAGGCATCAAAAACGGGTCACAATCTAGAACGAAGCAATTTGACAAATTGTTTTCAAGTTGTGGCTAATAAGAACTACTTTCTCTTGATTTTTATTCAAGAGAAAATTATCCACCGCATGTAAAATACTGGCGTCTTAATATCCGTGTCAAAAACCTTAGACGCCTTATATTAAGGAACGGAGGGAGTATATAATTGACCAGTGTGGTTGCAAAATATTGGGAAAGCATATATACTTTGAGATATGTGTACCAAACTCTGTTTCAACCTATCAGTCAACATCTTCGTGCTTGCGAAATTGTTGTTCAGATGATTTTACCATTTCAGATGATTAAATTACTACCACAAATAATATTAGATTTTACTGCAAGGAAATTTGCTAGTATTAGATGATTAAATTATTAACACAAGTAGATTGCGGAAGTAAAAGAAGTTTTTACCATTTCAGATGATTAAATTACTACCACAAATAATATTAGATTTTACTGCAAGGAAATTTGCTAGTATTAGATGATTAAATTATTAACACAAGTAGATTGCGGAAGTAAAAGAAGTTGAGCTGAGAGGATTGAAGACACAAGAATCTGGACTCGAGGTTTGGATTGTTGGCACAATCCTACGTCTTCATTGGAGACGTTCGGGCATAAAGTTCTAAGGTCAGAAAGACTTAAGCCACAATGACCCATTGTGAGGGGCACCGCGGCTTCCTACCTTGGCGATGACGTTACGACGCTGTTGAACTCGTGCACATGGCTCGGGCCAGTGGAGAAGTTGGCACATCGTGTGGAAGTGAAGCAGAGGAGAACGGCGGGGAGAGAAACCATCGGCAATGCGGTGGATAGTGACAATATTGGAGCGATTTGGGAGGAAACTGCCGGGGGAGGATGGTGCGAGCTTATGGGCATGTCTTTTTATTTGTGCGGGGTTAGCGGCAATTGGAATGGGATATTATTGGAACCTCCCGGTGCGACGGAATGGAAATGAAAACTTCACCTAAAGTATGGTGTCTGGGTCGCAATTTGTATCCACTAAATAAATACTAGGAATCTGTAAAATGGCAAATGTCCGAAGAGCTATATCCTAGCTGATCAAGACGATCACAACGTCTAGCAAATTCGTCATGTATTTGATCGCTCCGAGATATCTTTGGAAGGTAGATACTTTGCTCTTGTAAAGATGTTGGAATTTGCCCATTTTTTCTCCATGCACACAAGTTAATGGAAATATTTTTTCTTTTCAAACAAAAAGAGAAACAGAAAGGGGAGGAATGCATACCAGTAAATACTACTCGCTCATAACTCATAAGTCACAATTAAGTTGAACATTTCCTTACAAATTGCGCAGTACTCCGATCGAGAGAAAGTTATGAGCCAGTGACAGAGTTGTTTGTGCTGAGCTCCTTGATGAAACCTACGAGCCGTTGGAACTCCACCGAGGACGACCCCCCTTCACCAATGTCCCGCCTCACCTGCCGCGCCAGCTCCTGAGCCGATCTCCTTATCTCGCTGGACTCCATGGCCTCCCTCACCATCTTCTCTACGACGGCCCTCTCGCACACATCCTTCATGTCCAGCCCCGTCCTCCACACGGCGCCCACGAACCTGCTGTTGATGTGCTGGTCGACGAAGAAGGGCCAGCACACCATCGGCACGCCCTCCACGACGCCTTCCAAGGTCGAGTTCCAGCCCGCGTGCGTCAGGAAGCAGCCCAGGGCACTGTGCCGCAGCACGTCTCGCTGCGGCGCCCACTCCACAACGCGTCCCTTGCCGCTATTCCTCGCTGCCTCGACGGCTTCCCGGAGGACGGCAGCGCCCTTGCCCGCCCTGAACGTGTCCGGCCGGAGCACCCAGAGGAAAGCGTAGCCGGAGCCGTCGAGCCCGGACAGGAACTGCGTGAACTGCCGGTGGGAAATGACCGCGTGGCTGCCCAGCCAGGCTCACGTACACGACGGACCGGTCCGGCTGGCCGTCCAGCCACGCCATGCACCCGTTGTCCTCTCGCCACAGGCTGCCGGCCAGCGTCGGTGAAGACGCCTGCGCAGCGTGAAGAGGGCCGATGGCGAAGACGTCGCGCATCTGCGGCGCGATGTGCGCGAGCGCCGACCGCTCCATGGACGTGGCCGTGTTCATTATAAGCGCCCGTGCAGCCTTGCCGCTGTGAGCGCTGTACTCGGCGAGCATCTGTAGCATGGGGTCGACGTCATGCCGGCGGCAGGAAGTAGGAAGATCTCGCCGACGTAGGAAACCCTCCATGCCCAGAACGCCACGGATCAGCTGGTCCAGATCGCCGCCTACAGAACAGGGCACCTCGCCCAGCTCGAGGAGCCTAGGCTCGGACAGGTAAGCCAGGAAGCTGCACGCGCTCGCCGTGCGGAAAGCAAGCGCCGGCACGCCGAGCTCCTCGGCGATGTCGATCGCAAATGGGAGTATCCCATCGACGACCACGCAGGTCACCGGGCCATTGGCGTCTCTGCAGACAACAAGGACACGAGCAGAGCACAGTACGCGACGGCGCCCGTCCTGAGCAGGGACTCCACGAGGTCCATCTGGTCGGTGTTGGAAATAGGCTTGTGTATCCAGTCGACGTTCCTTCGAGTGCGAGGAGTCGACAAAGTGTATCGAGTGCCGACTTCGGAGTCTGTCCCAAGTTGAAGATGTGTTCGACTCCAGGGCCTGTCCTGAGTCGAACTAGTTAACAGGCTCCTCTGATACAGTAACTCTTTTGTCCTGTAGTCAGTGTCCTGAAGTGATGCTTCTGCATCAAGTACAGTGTAGGACGTGCTAGACGTCACCTACAGTAGTTTCTAGTCATGACATCGCCAACAGTAGCATGTCAGATAGAGGTATGACCGGTCACGTCATCTGTGATGTGACTGGATAGTTGACTTAGGCAGCCAGGCTGCAGCCCCTATTTAGAGGGATGAATACAAAGAGAAAATTGAGGCAAACCATTTCTTTGGCACACACTCCCCTCTCTCTCTCTCTCGAGCGGAAAGATCTCACGGGCAATAATTGGTATCAGAGCCTGAGTTCTTGAGAGATCTCACCGGAGATGGGCGAAGGAAAGGCGCTCATGCCGGCGGAGGTGAAGGAGGCCGCGAGCACGCTGGCAGTCCAGCGTGTTGCGCGGGAGGCCGGTAGTTCGTGGCCGCTGCTCACGCGGTCAAACTACGCGGACTGGGCGCTGCTCATGCAAGTGAAGATTGAGGCACGCCGTGTTTGGTCCGCCGTGCACGATGGCACGGAGGAGCGCGAGACGGACCGGGCATCACTCGAGTACGTGCTGCTCGCCGTTCCGCCGGAGATGATCTCCACACTGGCGTCGAAGGCGACGGCCAAGGAGGCGTGGGAGGCGATCAAGACGATGCGGGTCGGAGATACCCGTGTCCGGGAGGCGAAGGCGACTGCGCTCAAGAAGCAGTTCGAGGCCATCAAGTTCGGCGACGGCGAGAACATCGACGACTTCGCCATGCGGATGTCGTCACTCGTGTCGCAGCTTGGGGTGCTCGGCGTCACCATCACCGAGCCAGACACAATCCGTAAGTTTCTCTCGGTCGTTCCCACGAGGTTCTCGCAGATGGCATGCTCAATCGAGACCCTGCTCGACCTCGACAAGCTCCCCATGGAGGAGCTCATCGGCCGCCTCAAAACGGCTGAGGAGCGACATGAGGCGGAGAAGCCGGAGGCCAAGCAGGCTGGGAAACTACTCCTCACGGAGGAGGAGTGGTTCTCTCGGATGCGCCTGCAGGATGGAGGTGGATCCTCCAGCCATACCGGACGCGGCGGCGGCAAGCCCGCGGTCGCGGTAGAGGCAACTCAGCTCGTGGAGCTGGGAACCCTGGCACGTCGAAAGACACGTGCAGGTACTGCGGAGTCGCCGGCCATTGGGTGCGGGACTGCCGCAAGAAGAAGCGCGAGGAAGCACACCTCGTGCGCGCAGAGGGTGCGGAAGCACACCTCGTCCGTGGCGGAGACGATGAGATGACAGTGCACTCCTCATGATGGAGACCTGCACCATCGCGACTGCCCCACAGCTCCCTGCTTCGACTCGCCAGGCGGAGTCGAGCACCTCGGAGGCGGCCCTTGTCTCGACCGGTGGCAGAGTCAGCGACTCGACCGGTGGCAGAGTCGGAGGGATCGTCGACTCCTCCGAAGGAACTCGCGCCGATCCAGTGGATCGCGGAGTGGGACATGTCGACTCAGGAGGAGTCGACAGATCGTCGAGTCAGGAGGACTCGGCAGGATCGTCGAGTGGCAAGCACTCGACTGCCCCAGCTCGGGAGGAGCTGGGCTCGGCGACTCGAGAGGAGTCGGCCGTCTCGGTCGCAAGGATCCGGGAGTGTCGAGTCAGGAGGACTCGACAGCCTCGTCGGGTGGAGAGCACTCGACTGCGTTGGCTCAGGAGGAGCTGACCATGGCAACTCGGGAGGAGTTGGCCACCCGGCTCCAGCAGCCGGGAGTGTCGGGTCGCAAGGACTCGACACCCTCGTCGAGTGGAAAGCACTCGACTGCGCCAGCTCGCAAGGAGCTGGCTGACCCGACTCGCAAGGAGCCGGTCCTCCTCATGCTAGAGGAGAAGGCGCAGGTGAACCTGGCGCAAGAGGGGGACGCCAAGAAGGGCGTCTGGTACCTCGACTCGGGCGCCACCAATCACATGACTGGTGACCGCGCCGCGTTCGCGGAACTCGACACAAGCATCATTGGAACTGTCAAGTTCGGTGATGGCTCGCGAGTCGAAATCTGCGGGCAAGGGACGGTGCTCTTCGTCTGCAAGTCAGGCGAGCATCGGGCCGTCACCGGGGTGTACTACATACCCCGGCTGAACACGCAGATCATCAGCCTGGGCCAGTTCGACGAGAACGGCTGCCAGGTGCTGATCGAGGATGGGATCCTTCGAGTGCGTGATAGGGAGCGGCAGCTCCTGATCAAGGTCAGGCGAGAGCCGAATCGGATGTACAAGCTGCACGCGCGAGTCGCGCAGCCAGTGTGCCTAGTCGTGGGCACTGGCGACGACCCGGCGTGGACTTGGCATGCGCGGTTCGGGCACCTCAACTTCGACAGCTTGCGCCGACTGGCGAAGGGCGAGATGGTGCGTGGCCTCCCTCTGGTGGAGCACGTGAACCAGCTCTGCGACGCCTGCCTAGCAGGGAAGCAGAGGCGAGCCCCATTCGCAAAGCAAGCGAAGTTCCGGGCGAAGGAGCGACTCGAGTTGGTCCATGGCGACCTCTGCGGGCCGATCACCCCGGCCACACCGAGTGGGAAGAGGTACTTCCTCCTACTGGTGGACGACCTGTCGCGGTACATGTGGCTCGCCCTTCTCTCGACGAAGGACGAGGCCGCAGCCGCCATCATTCGACTCCAGGCGGGAGCCGAAGCAGAAACAGGCTGCAAGCTGCGCACGCTGCGCACGGATCGCGGAGGCGAGTTCACCTCCGGGTCCTTCACAGCATACTGCGCTGAGCTCGGGATGGAGCGTCACCTGACGGCTCCGTACTCCCCGCAGCAGAATGGCGTCGTGGAGCGACGCAACCAGACGATTGTGGGCATGGCCCGCAGTCTGCTGAAGGCCAAGAAGGTACCCGGAGAATTCTGGGGTGAGGCAGTGACGACGGCCGTGTTCATCTTGAACAGGTCGCCAACCAAGAGCGTGGACGGCATGACGCCGTTCGAGTCCTGGCATGGCCGCAAGCCGAATGTGAGCTTCATGCGCACGTTCGGGTGCGTGGTGCATGTCAGAGAGACGCGCCCCGGGCTGAAGAAGCTCGACGACCGGAGCAGGCCGATGATCTTCGTCGGGTACCAACCTGGGACGAAGGGTTATCGGGCCTATGACCCGGTGACTAACCGCGTGACCATCACGCGAGATGCCGTGTTCGACGAGAACGCGAGCTGGGACTGGAGTTCGCCGGACACTCCGGTGAACACCTTCGGAGTCGACACTTCGCGGTCGAGCACATGGTGTTCGAGCCGCAACCAACTTCGAGTGACGGGAGTGCGGGTCCAGCACCCGACTCGCCGACTCCAGACTCGCCAACTCCTGGAGTGGGGAGTGCATCCCCAGCTGGTTCTCCAACAACACCGGAGCACCCGACAGCCGAGATTTCGACTCCGGCTGTCTCAGGCGTCGAGTTCGTCACGCCACCCTCGAGGTACTCAGGTATGCTCGATGGAGAAGACGACATGAGCTTCGACCACCGGTTCCGCACTCTGCAGAACGTGCTCGAAGTGGGTTCGGCCCTTGAGCCGGACGAGGAGCTCCACTATCTCGCCTCCGAAGAGCCAGGCTCGTTCGATGAGGCGAAGGTGCATGCCAGCTGGAGGCAGGCGATGCAAGAGGAGCTGGAGGCCATCGAGTCCAATTCGACTTGGAGGCTGGCCACCTTACCACCAGGTCACCGCGCGATCGGCCTGAAGTGGGTGTACAAGGTGAAGAAGGATGCGCATGGCGCAGTCCTTAAGCACAAGGCTCGCCTGGTGGCGAAGGGCTACGTGCAGCGGCACGGGGTCGACTACGACGAGGTTTTCGCACCCGTGGCCCGTCTCGAGTCCGTCAGGCTACTGCTAGCCGTGGCGGCGAGTGCGGGGTGGGACGTCCACCACATGGACGTCAAGTCAGCCTTCCTCAACGGCGAGTTGGAGGAAGAGGTGTATGTGCAGCAGCCAACCGGCTTCGCTGCAAAGGGGAAGGAGCACCTGGTGCTTCGACTCAGCAAGGCGCTCTACGGCCTCAAGCAGGCGCCAAGGGCATGGAACACCAAGCTCGATGCATGCCTCGTCACGCTCGGCTTCGCAAGGTGCGAGTCGGAGCATGGCATGTACGCGCGAGGAGCGACTCCGAGCCGGCTCTTAGTCGGTGTCTACGTCGACGACTTGGTGATCACAGGCTCGGATTCCAGCGACATCGACAGATTCAAGCTGGAGATGCGGAGCCTATTCCAGATGTCCGATCTCGGGTTGCTAAGCTACTACCTTGGCATCGAGGTTCGACAAGGACCCAGCGGGATCGATATCTCGCAGGGTGCCTATGCCCAGAAGCTGCTCGAGAAGGCGGGGATGGGCGGGTGCAACCCCGTCCACGCACCCATGGAGCCACGCTTCAAGCTGTCCAAGTGCAGCACGGCACCCGCGACAGATGCGACCGAGTATCGGAGCATCGTCGGGAGCCTCAGGTACTTGGTGCACACGAGGCCGGACCTGACCTTCGCAGTCGGGTTCGTATCGAGGTTCATGGAGGCTCCAACTCTGGAGCACCTCGCGGCTGTGAGGCACATCCTACGCTACATCGCCGGGTCTCAGCGACTCGGGTGTAGGTATGGGAGGAGAGAAGGTGCACCGCGCCTGGTCGGCTACAGCGACAGCGACCTGGCGGGCGACGTCGACTCGCGCAAGAGTACGTCGGGCACCCTGTACTTCCTCGGGTGCAGCCCAGTGACCTGGCAGTCACTCAAGCAGAAGGTCGTGGCTCTGTCGAGCTGCGAGTCGGAGTATGTGGCGGCTGCCACAGCTGCTTGCCAGGGGATCTGGCTGGCTCGGTTGCTGTCCGAGTTCAGCAACGGCGAAGCTGAGCACGTGGTGCTCAAGGTCGACAACAAGTCGGCTATCGCGCTCGCCAAGAATCCCGTCTTCCACGAGCGATCAAAGCACATCGACTTGAAGTACCACTTCATTCGAGACTGCGTGGAGGCGAAGAAAGTCGAGCTGGAGTTCGTGCCCACCGAACACCAACTCGCAGACATGCTGACCAAGCCACTTGGTCGAGTCCGCCTGGCGGAGCTGCGGACAAGGATAGGCATGGTGGAGGTGTCTCCGGAACTCAAGCCTAGGGAGTGATTGTTGGAAATAGGCTTGTGTATCCAGTCGACGTTCCTTCGAGTGGAGGAGTCGACAAAGTGTATCGAGTGCCGACTTCGGGGTCTGTCCCAAGTCGAGGATGTGTTCGACTAGGGCCTGTCCTGAGTCGAACTAGTTACCAGGCTCCTCTGATACAGTGACTCTTTTGTCCTGTAGTCAGTGTCCTGAAGTGATGCTTCTGCATCAAGTACAGTGTAGGACGTGCTAGACGTCACCTACAGTAGTTTCTAGTCATGACATCGCCAACAGTGGCATGTCAGATAGAGGTATGACCGGTCACGTCATCTGTGATGTGACTGGATAGTTGACTTAGGCAGCCAGGCTGTAGCCCCTATTTAGAGGGATGAATACAAAGAGAAAATTGAGGCAAACCATTTCTTTGGCACACACTCCCCTCTCTCTCTCGAGCGGAAAGATCTCACGAGCAACAGTCGGCCACTGCGCGAGGGTGATCGTCGGGGAGGCCGTCCGGTAGGGACATGAAGCGGAGGCGCCGCGTCGAAGAAGCATCGTCGGCGGCTCGGTTGAGACGGCGGAGGTTGACAGGTCGTGTTCTGTGTGCAGGACGTGCACCGGTGTCCTGTGCATCATTATCTGCCGTTGGTTCTTGGCTCTTTCCTGGTTTCCTCTCCTCCGATCTGTGAACTACTCCACCGATCGCCGTGCTAGCGGGCATGAATCACATTGGTTGGTTGGTGGAGTGACGGAGAATGCGCTTACTGTTGGGATCTTCACTATTCCGATGCTTAGGGCATCTTCAGTCGTTCGTTGGTGTAGCGCTTTTTAGCGTTAGCGCCGGCCCGCATCAAAACCCGGGGGCAAATTTACCAGCTGTTCGGCGGCTCGGGAAAATACATGGCGCATAAATTTGAAAGTTCTTGTTCCCGCCCCCAAAAATAGCCCGAGTTCGGCGATCACAGCAGGCACAGTTGGGCAATCATTACAAAAAAAATACCACAGTTGGGCGATCAAATAGTTTCGATCAAGCCACAGTCGGGCGATCACGACCACATTCGGCATTCTGCTGATGCACAGATCAGATAGAGGCCGGCGACGCCGCGGCGTTAAAGTCAACGTCGACGATGGGCGTGGTGGTCGGAGCTGGCGCCGAGCTCGAAGTGGCAGTCTCGGCGGCCTCCAGGTCGATGGCCGTGGCAGCTAGCGCTGGACTTAAAACTCGATTTTCGTTAAGCTTGTTGAACACTCGCCGGCTCGGCTCGTTTGAACTCGACTCGTTTTGTTAACGAACCGAGCTGAATTTTAATTTTAACTCGCTAGCACTAACGAGTTAAACAAACGACCTAACGAGTTTCATTAACAACTCGTTTAGCTCGCTAATAATTCCTGCATATCTAGCCCAGCCCGGCCCATCTAACGTTGGTATGGAAAATATACTCGACAGAAAAATCCCACGATCTTTTCGCGTAGTAAACTCGCCTCCTCGGCTCCTTCGCTCGACCGCTCCTCGTCTTCCAATCGAAATCAATACGCCGTCCCCGTCTGTCCCTCTCCTCCCTATTTCACAGTTCTCATCTCCTCCCGGCTGCGGCAGCGGCCTAGGGTTCTTGTAGTTCCAGCCACCGTTCCTACTTGGCCTCTCACCGTCGGCCGTCGCCCGTCCCTGCTTGTCCGCATCCGGCGTCGTCTTTCTTGTTCGCCGGCGCACTAGATAAGATGAAGAAGCCGGCATCCAAGTCCAATGGCGGCAAAGCATCCAAGTCCGGTTCCGGCACGCCGGGACAGTCAGAGACCGTTTCAATGGCGACAAAGCATCCGCTTAGCATCATTTCTTTTTGCAGCAAGATGATATCGATGATGATGTGGAATTCATTCCATTTCCTGATTCTTGCGTGGAAAGCAACTAAAGGAGGCATGAGCGTTCTGAACTTCTGCAACTTATGAGTTTTTAGAGAATGGAGAGTTGGAGACCTTCGAGATGTGTTAAAGACCTTATATTAAGTATTTTGCTAGCATTCAGCATTGAGCTGCTGGAATATTAGTTCTTATCTATTTGTCCTGATTTCAGTGTATGTGGTACTGTGAACTATTAGCTGTCGATGTTTCATTTTTCAAGTACTGTGAAATATTAGTTCTTATCTATTTGTCCTGATTTCTTAACGAGTTTAACGGTCTGTTCGCGAGTCTCGTGAACAGATAACGAACCAAGCCGAACTTTGAATTTAGCTCGTTATCCTTAATGAGCTTAATGATCCGAGCCTTAACAATCACGAACAATAATGAGCCGAGACTAAACGATCCGAGCAGCTCGTTAGTCCAGCCCTACTGGCAGCAGTCTCGGCGTTCTCCAGGTCGATGGGCGTGGTCGGCGTAGTGGACGTAGGCTGGGCGGGTGGCGTCTCGGCTGGACTGGCCGAGCTCGTCGGACTGTCGTAGGTCGTGTCCGTCGGGGTCGGGGCCGGAGCCGGGCTGATGTCGCTGAGGATGAGATGGCGCTGCACCATGAACCATGTCCTCACCTCGGGGTCCATCACGGCCGTATCGCCCCCATGAGGAAGGCGAGGTCGTGGTTCCTCTTCTTTGCCACAGTGCCGGTCCCGAGGAGGTCGATCTTGACCTTGGAGTTGGCCATGAGCGCTGCCCACCTCTTGTTGGTGGTCTCCTCCCTCTTGGCAGCGTGGGTCTGGGCGTCGGCGATGCAGGTCTCGAGGGACGCCTGGATCTTTGCCGCTGTCGGCGCGCCTTCCCTCGCCGCCTTGGCTTTCTTGTGACCCATCGGGGGATGGCCATCAGACGCACCAGCAGCCGCCGCGTCCGGGACGTACTCCTTGCCCTTGCCGAGCCCACGACGTGTTTCCGCCCACTTCTCGCACCCCTCGATGACGATGAAGACGTGGAGGAACTTGAAGTCGACCTTCTCGTCGTCCTTGTACGCCTTGAGCATCCGGACGATCTACATGGCGACGGGACCGGCAGCAATGAGCTACATGGCGACGCAAAGAAAGGAATCACGGAGGAAATTCTCACCTCCATCTCGCGGTTGGCGCCGCTCTTCGGCCTGTGCGTGACCTCCTCCTGTATGCCGTGCCACTTGTTGCAGGCGGCCTAGATGTTCGCCCAATGGTTGGCCATGGTCTTCTGGTCGCGCTCCGTGACGCACACGGCGTAGTCGGGGTCGATCATCCGGCGCTCGTCGTACGCCGTCTTCACCCGCTTCCAGTAGTTTTCCAGGCACTGGTTGGCGCCGACGATCGGGTCGAGGCTGACCGTCTTCCATGCTTCGGCGAGGAGGATATCCTCCCTGGTCGTCCACTTGATGCGAGGCTCGACAGGCCGCCCGTGTCGCCATCCTTGGCCAGGCCTTCTGCTCCCTCCGCGGCTGCAGGCGCCGTCTCGTCTCCTTCTTCCGCCTCCGTCTCCGCCTCCTCCGTGCCGACACCGGCGCCAGATGCACCTTTTCCGTAATCCCTGCCACCCTGCGAGAAAAACTCCCCGCCTTGCGAGAGGAAGCCCGGGCATGCCGCCGCCACCGAGCCGGTGGTGATGATCTCGTCCATGAAGCTGCTGTCTTGGGGCATCCCGCCCAACAGGGACTGCGCGGCGAAGGGGAGGGAATGGCGGAGCGACGGCGAAGATTCGTAGCCTGGTGAGCCGATGTACATCATCGGCGGATGGTGAGGGAAGGTGAGGTTGGGTTTGAAACCACCATGGGGGTCAGCGTCGGCGTACCCAGGGGAGTAGTGCGGGGGCGCGTTCCAGCGCGGCGACGGCGATGGCGAGGCGGCGGCGGTTTGGCTCCAACCAGCAAACTGAGTATGAGGATGAGGAGAGAAGCCGCCCCTCCGCTTGACCGGCGGCGCCGCAGACGCAGCCGGATTTGGCGGCTCATCCAGCACCTCCACCTCCTCTTCCTCTTCTTCTTCCTCGTCGACGGCCTGGCCCTCGGCCTCCGCCAGGTGCGCGGCCAGCTGCCTCTGCCGCTGCGCCTTCTCTCTCGTCCGGCGCTGGAGGTTCTCCGACTTCTGGTCTGCCTCCTCGGCGATCCACTTGGCGTTGCTCATGCCCGGCGGCTTCTCCTTCGGCGCTCTCGGCTTCCGCGGCTTCTTGCCGATCATGGAGGTGGCGGAGGACGCGGGGACAGCGACGACGCGGGTCCTGCGAATCGGGCGGGAGCCATGGCGGCCAGATCTGTGGAAATGGCGGGATCGGGCGGGGGAGAGGTATATGTGGGGGAGAAATGGAGGGAAAGATCAAAATTATGGAGGGAAGAGGGCAAATTATGGAGGGAAATCGCCTTCCCTCGCCGACAAGTCTGGCCCGAGGACGCCTTTTGCCCCCCCCAAACGGAACCCGGCGCGCTGGGTTTGGGCTGGGTTCGCCGGCGCGAAACGGCGCTAAGCGGCGCTAAATCGACTTCTGGGGGGACGGCTGGTAGAATTTCCTTCGCGCGGCGCTAAAAAGGCCTCCTGGGGGCGCTGGGGACGACTGTAGATGCCCTTGCCCCATGTTCAGAATCTGCCGTTTGCATCTTTTGTTGTTGGTTCTACTGTAGATGCCATCTCCGTTATCGTACTCCATATACAAAACGTATACTGACAGATAAACAAAATGAATCAGCAACGACCTGGCAGATACTCCATATACAAACGCATAACGACTCCATATAGTTGGGCACATGGACTAGCTTTAAAGTGTTGGCAAAAATGGAATTCCTCTACAATTACCCGTCATATAACCATTTAACTTCGCAATTGTAACGAAATAGCGGGTCTTGAGATCTGCCACTATTTGGCGTAGCCCACTATTCTTTCTTGGTACTCAGTCTGTTTCTAAATGTAAAATGTTTTAGCCTTTTTACACATATTTGCACGGAAATATGTCGAGGTACCTGTGGGGTAGAAAAGAGTAAAACATCTTACATATAGAAACGGAGAGAGTAATAACATAAATAAACGGAACTTTCCAACCTGATCAAACAATAACATGCCCCACTAATACGTCTCAAACGTATCTATAATTTCTGATGTTTCATGCTTGTTTTATATATCAATGTCACATGTTTTATATGCATTATATATCATTATTATACATTTTCTGGGACTAACCTATTAACAAGATGCCACAGTGTCAGTTCCTGTTTTCTGTTGTTTTTTGTTTCAGAAAAGCTGTTCTGGAAATATTCTCGGAATCGGACGAAACAAAATCCCACATGCCTATTTTTCCCGACACGTTCCAGAAGTCTGAAGGAGAGACGAAGAAGGGCAGCAGGGCGCCTCCCCATACGGCGGCGCGGGTGGGCCCCCTGCCGCGCCACCCTATGGGGAGCGGGCCCCGCGCCTCCACCGACGTTACCCCTTCGCCTATAAATTCCCCCAGACGCGAAAACCCTAAAAATATCGATCATATTCTAGAAGAACTCCCGGAGCGCCGCCGCCATCGAAACCTAGTTTCGGGGGTCAGAAGGTCCTGTTCCGGCACCTTGCCGGGACGGGGATTGACCCCCTGAGTCTTCTTCATCGACGTCACCGCCTCCATCATGCTCCGTGAGTAGTTCCCCCATGGACTACGGGTTCTAGCTGTATCTAGTTGGTACTCTCTCTCCCATGTATTTCAATACAATGATCTCATGAGCTGCCTTACATGATTGAGATCTATATGATGTAATTGGTGTTGTGTTTGTTGGGATCCGATAAATTGTGGAATTGTGATCAGATTGTTCATCATATTATCATACTATTGTTTATTTAAGATCTTGCATGCTCTCCGGTACTTATGGTTACCCTGATCAAGTAGTTGCATGTATCTCCAAGAGGGAGTATTTATGCTAGATAGTGGGTTCAGTCTCCATTTAATCTGGGGGAGTGACAGCAACCTCTAAGGTTGTGGATGTGCTGTTGCCACTAGGGGTAAAACAGCGATGCTTTGTCTAAGGGTAATTGTGTTGCTTACATTATGCACCATACTTAATGTAATTGTCTGTTACTTGCAACTTAATACTGGAAGGGGTGCGGATGCTAACCTGAAGGTAAACTATTTAGGCACAGATGCATGCTAGATAGCGGTCTGTGTACCTTGTCGTAATGCTCAATGAAATACTGCAGTAAACTTTATCTTATCATAGCATGCATTGTCATGCCCTCACAATTATCAATTGTCCAACTGTAATTTGTTCACCCAACACTTGTTACTTGTTATTGGAGAGTTACCACTAGTGTAGATAGCTGGGAACCCCGGTCCATCTTTCATCATTAAATACTCACTCGGTCCTACATGCCATTAGAAGTAGTATCAACTATTTTCTGGTGCCATTGCCTCTGTGTTACTGCTACTGCTGTTGTGTTACTGTTACTATTGCTCTCATATTACTGCTGCTTTCACATCACCCCTGTTACTAGTGCTTTTCCAGGTGCAGCTGAATTGACAACTCCGATGTTAAGCCTTATAAGTATTATTTGTCTTCCTTGTGCCGAATCAATAAATTTGGGTTTTACTTCCCTCGAAGACTGCTGCGATCCCCTATACTTGTGGGTCATCACCCACCCTTGCTTGACCACTTGGCTCCTTCTCTCCTTTTCTCAGAGGTTATAGTGATCCATCTGTTGGGGGTTAGCTGAGTATTGTGTCGATATCATCAAGTTTTTTTATTATTAACTCGAAAGTCTTAGTACTTTCTCATTAATATATCAATTTTCGATGTTTAGATATTTTTTAACAAATTTTTTTTTGTCCATTTCAGTTATGTTTTACATTTTGACGGTGATTTTTCGTCCACTATGATGAATTAATTCATAAAATACACTAAATATTTCATTCATTTCTTGTTCGCCACATTTAATTTTCTGGCAAAAATTTAGGGAGTTTTGGAATGCAGCAAGTTGTTGATGGATATCTAGGGCGATGACGGGTGTATTGTATGGCGCGAACGGTGAATAGATGATTTTTCCCGCCGTGGAAGAGTTGAGATAGAAGAGAAGAAAGTTCTCTAGTCACAATAAACTTAGGCCTTTAGTCGAATGATTCTATTTGGGCCTTCTAATTTTTTGTGCAATTGGTGTTTTCTTAAAATCCATTATATGGCATAGCGTCAAATATAAGCATCCGCTATAACCGTCTTAGATGCTACACGAACTTTTTCTCAAAATAAAAATAAAAGATGCTACACCAACCTCCCCGCAACTGCCACATCTTGATATTTTAGACCTTGATTTTGGTAGATGCAAAATCAATTCTAAAAAGGCATGCGCTGGTCGTCAGCCAGCTGAACGACTACGGGAGCACCTATATCGCGTGGTATGCGGAGAAATCTTAGGGCGTGTTTGGTTGCCCACGGGCAGCCCGTGCAGCCTCTGGAGGAGGCCTGTTTTCGGCCTATTTTGTTGCCTGCGTTGCATGGATTTCCTGCACGGCGCGAACCTTAAAGCAGCCTCGGGCCAGGCCCAGCAGGAACGGTCGATTCGGCCGTTTCCACTGAGCCACCCTCGCGAAGGCAAAAATCGAGCCATCCTGCATGCGCTGGGAAGGGGCGGGGAGACGCCGCGTCCCTTCTGGAACACGCGCCATTAATCCCCTCACCGCCCATCTCCCCACTCACTCCACTCACTCTTCCTGCTAGATCCGCGATTCCGCTGCTGCCGACACGTCCACAGCTCCGCCGCCTGCAACCTCTGTGGGAGAGGAAGATCTGCGTCGATCGGCCACCCCTGCTTCTTCGTCTTCCTGCTAGATCTGCGTCGGAAGCCGACGGCCGCCATGATCATCGTCATCCTCGACAGCTTCATCCATGGCGGTAATGGTGTCCTCCACCCCATATTAGCTTGCTATTACCATAGATCTGTTGTTCGTGATTGATTTGTCGGCGTAGGGTTACATGCACGGTAGATCTATGTATTTTTAGGGTTCGATATGCCAAGTTTTACATGTTTGTGATGTGCCCATGATGAACAACAGATGTGTCTTAGGGATTTGTGGCATCGTTCCAAAAACAAGGTAGATTCCTACATGGTCTTCGGCATGGTGCTTCGACTCCTATGAACGCTCGTGATTTTGCTAGCTGAGGCCACCAGCAGATCTGCTAGATGATGTTGCGTACGTTTTGTTGATGATCCTTTTGTAGATACGGCCGATGATTAAACTATAGTCCACGATAGTTAAAAGAAGATTGCATATAGAAACAAGTGGTCAATGTAGGGACAACGTGTGCATTAGCCCCTTCGTTCTTATATGCACTCTTTTTTCCACTTACGTATGATGTATGAGGCCTGAATTTGGATCTATTTCATATGTACTGCCAATGATGATGGGTATCTGATAACCCCCAAGAGCAAGGGATCACTGTAGCACCTCTCAATGTGGAAGTAAGGTATCGATCCGCAGGAGCAAGAAGGAAAAGTTATCTATTCCCTACAACTAAAGTGTCACAAGTTTTAGTTGATTATGCACTAAACAAGTTTGGAGAACAAGGTGGTTGATGGATGGAAGTTCGATGTAGCAAAACAAGAATGTAAAAGTGTCCCAATCCTCTCCAACGCAAGAGGACAAGACACAAGTTTTCTCTTCTAGGAGCAATGGACATGGGTTCATGGGTTCACTTAATCCTCTCTCTCATCTATGGTGATTATCATGTTATAGATAAAGTACACATAATTGTCATGTTTTAATGGTAGCTTTTATGACAGCTATATGTCCTAAAACACATAGTTGAAAGAAATATTCATTTGTGTTGCTAGGTCACCCAGATAAAGGATGTTGGGCGGTACTGTGTCACTCAATACCTACGCCATGTCACATCGGCCATCCCGTACCTACATACATCATACTTCTTAATGGACAATATTCTAAACACAAGTGCAATGATTTATATTTCGTGTGTGTGATCACAACTCTCTCATCTATCTACACTTGGTGGTGTCAATCACCTCATGACAATGATAAACAAGGCATTATGAATAAATCAAACCATCACATGTATCATAAAATATCTCCAAAGTATGACAAATCACAAAAGCTCCAACACAACGGTAAATGCATAAGAAATCATCTCATACCACAATATTCACCACAAAGGTATTACATAGATGACCGTAATCATGTTTAGCAGCTCATACGATACTAATTAGTGAAGCTCAAGAGAGAGGAGAGATACATAAGTTACCACCACAAACCCAAGTCCAGGGGGTGGACTACTCCCCCTTCATCATGGTGATGATGGTGGAGAAGTTCTTGCTGTAGATGTTGATGATGAACACGCCGGAGGGGGGTGGAGCCCTCCGGAGGTGACTCCGGCGGCGTTTCCCCCCTCCGATCTTCTCCGGCGGCAGCCTTCTGACTCTTTGTTTTGTGGTTCTGTGTTTCTCCGCCGCCTCCTTCCAGAGAACGTCGGGGGACCTTTTTTATAGGCGTTTTTAGGTCAAGACGGAGTCGGTGGACGAAAGATCGACGGCAACAGAGCCACGAGGCCCAAATGAGTGGGCCCCACGCGGCCACAGTACCTGGCCACGTGGGCCACCCCTTTTCGCCTTGCGGGCTCCGTTTGCTTGATTCCTTCGCTCCTACGTCTTCTTCCTTCCAAAATAACGACCTCTGTATTTTTCCAGAATTTTATGATGACGTTTGGGTCCCTGAAACATAAAAGGAAAGAAATAGGGTTTTCTGCCTGCGCAGGGTTAATTCCATAAAAATAGGAAACAATTGTTTTATTTCCTAAAATCATTAAATAACAGTGGTATAACCCTTATATGATGCAAATATGATTAGAATATAAGTGATAAAGTGGAAAGTTCATGTATGCATTTTACATGCATAAGTATCGACCACCTGGCAGCCACCAAAATTAAGAACTGGACACAAGTCATTGTGTCTTGTGCTTCATTTTGTTGGTTGTCATGTGGTGCATACTTGAGGCGAACCAAGCAGATGATTACAACGTGGCATATCATATGTTTAGGGAGGCGACTTGTGTAGGTACCTTGACTGATGTACAACTTCAAGTGTTGTGCATACCTCTAGGTCCGTGCACAGAGTAGTATCTCTATGATATGTGCTTCATGCTTGCTATTTATTATGAGGCTATCTTCTGTTCTTCTGCCCCATTTTGTTGCAACTTAATTTCTTGCGCTTTCGTGCCTATGATGACCTGTTGAACATGTCAGGCAATCACTCACCACCAGACAGCACCAAAACTAAGAAGGATTCACAACATTAGTGTGTTTTACTTGTTTTTGTTGGCTTTTCTGGTGGCGAATAACTGTTTAGGCCTTGCTAAACAGAACTGAGGCCACATTTTACTTATGATCTTGTCTTTCTGTCTTGCGTGCTGACGTTTTGACACTAGTTGGTAATTTGTTTTGCAGTTGGTGAAAGAGGCTGACAGTGCTTCCAAGAGGAGGAAGGTCCCTGTCGGCCACTTCCATAAGGATGTGTCCCCAACCCACTTCTGCAAGGTGATTCGGGCACCTGGCTTGGACTTGCTGCCCATTCCTCCAGCGTTTCGTCATCACCTAGGAGAGGTGCCGAAAGAGATCGTCCTCAAGACGAACACTGGCTGCAACTGGATTGTGACCGTCGTCGACCATAACGGAGCCGCAACGATTGACAACGGCTGGGCACCATTTGCCATGTGCCACAACTTCGAGGTCGGGCAGCTGATCACCTTCAAGATGATCAGTACTAAAGTCTACAGAGTTACCATCTTCGACACAGATGGCGCCGAGATTGTGAAGAAGTGTGATGAACATCCTCTGAACCTGCATCTGGTACCTGCCACCCCGCAGTCCTGGAGTCTCTCTTTACCTGGTCTAGGGTTGCTGTGAATGTTATCGATATGATCGTGTGACTGTTATCGCTTGTTGCTACCCATGTTGTTAAGACTGTTGCCCTTTTATCATAGCATTGTCCATGTTTTCATACTGTCTTAGTTCTTTCAGTTCTGGTGCCCTATGCTGGTAATCTCACCGCTCGAAGTAGTGTGATAGTACAAGCATAGGCGCATGTAACCAAACGTCGTGAGAGCGACCTTATTTCAACGTGCGACCAACCAAATAGCGTGTGCTTACATTTTTGCACCCAGCGAAACGGGCCTGGCCAGAACAATGTTGGCAACCAAACGGGCTGCACAACATGGATCAGGTCTCGTTTTTGCAGGGCCAGGCCCAACTCAGCCACGGATGCAAAAGGGGTAAAATCGATGCGGGCAACCAAACACGCCCTTACGCTCTGCGTACGGATGTTGGGCTTGGCTCACTTTTACGTACCGGTTTGATGTCCACCCATTAATAGGTATGATCTATTATTTATTTGTTTTTATATTTTTTCTGTTTTCCTGGATAATCTGTGATTTTATATCTTTTTTGAAATATGAATGATTTTGAAATTTGAAATCTGAATGATTTTAAAATTTCTATTTTCAAATCTTAACCATTTATAAAAAAGAACTATTTTTCAAATATCAAAACCATTGTAAAAAAAATTATAACCATTTTTAAGTGGGAACCATTTTTTTAAAATCGGAATAATTTTCAAAAACTGAAACCATTTTTAAATTTAAACATTTTAAATCTTAATATTCTTTAAATCTGAACCATTTTCAAAAAAAAAGCGGAACCATTTTTTTTGAAAAAGCGAAACCATTTTCAAAGCAGAAAAAAGAACCCCCCCCCCCAAAAAAAAAGCCATGTGACTGCCGAGGCTGGCCCAACAAGGGTACCCAGACGCTTCCGCGCGCGGTACGCGATATATATGTTTTTCCACCGATCAGCCAACTTGCCAACGATTCGCTCGATCGGATCCAGCTACACAGCATGGTACAGATAGCCCAATGTTGTTTTCCTACGTGGGTGCGGTCCACCAAAATCATGGTTGTTACCACTTCTGTTTGGCGCATAGGATGCTTTCTCCTATTTGACTTTTTTTTTTGCGAAAATTTAGTTTATTTCCTAACACGACCATCCATAAGTGTTGAGTTTTGATTTCTAAGCATTCCTATAAAGCGGCGGTTGTGTGCATTGATTGATGCCGAGCTAGGGCTAAATTCCCCATTTCGGAACGAATAGTTAGCCCACATGAACCTCCGTCTTTAATTCCCTTTATATATTGTCAATCAGCCATATACTAATCAATCCTTAGCGTAATTACAATCAAAGATCATTACATATATGTTTTTCCACACACACAAAGTTTATTAGTACGACCATCTCTCTTAAGCTTGTGTGGCCCAAGTGTAAGAAGAAGTGCACGCCGTATGCACCAACCGTGCACCTGCAGCTGCTCTAAAGTCTGAACAGCCTCACTCACAATTTCCCGCTAGCACTTAATGCAGTCGATCTGATCTGATCTGATCTAAAAAGTTCAACCCCGAATACACTACGGACCGTCGATGGCCTCATCGGACGGCCATCCTAAACCCTGCTGTATCTAACTTTATTAACTCCATGATCCTCTTGTTACGCTAGCTATCTATAGCTATTGTTGCGAGCACGGACCACAGCTCTGGATAGCTATATGAACATGACAGGACCCAGTAACAACCACATAATGACCAGTCTACGTTATTGTCATTAAGTGCTCCTCGACCTAGCTAATCTAGTTAGTTGCATATACATGTATAAAGCTAAGCTCCTAACCAGCAACATCGTGCTGATTCTTTGTCCCTCTTCTGCTTGCCTCTTCCACACTCGGTCCATCGATCGGGTTCCATGGAGATCAGGCGGCTTGATGTGGTGGTGATGGCCGTGGCGGTAGTGGTGGTGGCCGCTGTTGCTCAGGTGGGAGCGGCGGCGACGAGCTACACGGTGGGGGCGCCCGACGGGCTGTGGGACATGCACACCGACTATGCCGAGTGGGTCGCC
Source organism: Poa pratensis (assembly GCA_947311845.1). Taxonomy (NCBI): domain Eukaryota; kingdom Viridiplantae; phylum Streptophyta; class Magnoliopsida; order Poales; family Poaceae; genus Poa; species Poa pratensis. The sequence goes on from CAMZMU010000074.1 coordinate 78,268,504, forward strand.
GCCAGGACGTTCCACCCGGCGACAACATCAGTAAGCTCAAAGCTAGACAGTAGACAGGGTACTGGTTAATTCATACACGGATCGACTGCGAAGATTTTGACGTGACACAAGTTTCAGAACATTTCAACGAACTTTTGCTTAAACCTTTATATGCGTATAAATAAATTTAGTTGGATTGTGCCGTGACTAAGCAAACTGATGACAATTATAGTATAGTTAATTACCTCTGTACTTTCGCTATGCGTGGTGCGCTGTGGCTACCTGCAGCGTTCACGTACTCGCGGGAGTTGCACGACGTGGTGGAGGTGGGAAAGGCCGGCTACGACGTCTGCTCCAGCGCCAACAACGTCTCCGCCTTCCGCTCCGGCAACGACGTCGTCGCCCTCACGGCTGTCGGCAGTCGCTACTTCCTCTGCGGCCTCACCGGCCACTGCGACAGCGGCATGAAAATCAGGATCGACGTCCTGGCCGCGACCACCAGTCCCGCGGCCGCACCGCCACAAGCTATGTCCGCCGCCGGGAGCATCGTCGCTGGAGCTGGCATTGCAGCGGTCGTGGTGGCGCAGACTCTCGTTGGCAGCATGGCTTTCTGGTGACGTGTCCCTGCAGTGTGCTGATACATCATACATTTGCTACCTGTGATTTTTCAGGTTCTTGTTTTATGGAGTATGTGGATTTTGAACACCGATATAAGATTCGGGAGTGCAGTCTTTGCCCTGAACTCATATGGTCCTGCCCAATTAGGAAATTAAACGAAGTCGGTCATTTCAAAAAGTTCTTAAAAAAGTGCTGACAAAATATTCAAGTGTTCTACATACTTGTAAACTTTAGTAATGGAATGACATTGTGATGCTTTTGTGCGAAAAAAAATCAAATTAATGCTATATAATTTATTTTTTTAATCACATGTTGCTCACTCTTTTTTTTTCCGCAGAAAAAGTACCGCAAAATGTCATTTTATCATGAAATGTTGCACCTGGATATGTTTGTCTCCATTTTTCCAGAGTTTTGGAAATGTTTTACTTTTTTGATTTATCTAATCTGCTAGGAGCATATGAGCTTATGAGGCGTTTTGATGTTCTGGTATATATGGGAAAGTGGTTGTTGAGCGTATGTGCAACATCAGTTCGGACCATTGACTAATAAGAGCATCCCAATCGGATTGAGCATTGGACTCTATATAAGTTCGCCAACACGTCCCGGACGTGTTCGTACAATAGCCGACCACCCCATTTGTCGCCCGTCAACCACACGTTCTACCTCTCAACCATAAAAGATATGGCAACATACGCGTCGATCTCATCAATCAATTCATCACCACTTTAACAATTACACGTAAATCAAAATAATTTGCAATTCAACTCAAGTCGGAAAAAATTCAAATATTCATATATGATGATCCTTAGTGTCATTCGTGTTAATTTTTTTTTATCTTAAGGTGGTCGATATCCCTCGCTCGAATAGATAGCGTAGAATTGACCCAGTTTATAAGGGAAACCGGCTCCAAAAACCATACAGACTGTACAACAAAATCACACGGACGAAGTGACTCGCCGCCCACACGACACAAACCGACTAAACGCCACAATACACACCACCCGCTCCGAGGCCGCCGCCCCGGTGTAGCAACCATATCGACCTTCGCATTGCCCGAAAGCGATCCAGTCATGGTCGACGAACCCTCTGCCCGCCTAGTATTCATCCGGGTTGCCACCAAAACCACCATATTCCGGGGCCGCCGCCCCGACGTAGCAACCAGATCAACCTTCGCATTGCCCGAAGGCGATCCAGTCAGGTCGATGAACCCTCCCGCCCGCACAGTTTTCATCCAGATCGTCACCCAGACCCACGCTAAACAACGGCACTGCCTCATAGTACCTTCGTATCGTGGGGGTCCGAGGCCGCTGCCTCGGCGTGCCTCCACCGTCTAGGTCCGTCACCTTGACATCCACCATCCTGACCATATAGCCAACCTACCCATCCGCCACTACTGCAGAAACCCCTACAAGTGACAGGGTTTAATTGTTTATTAGTGACGGGCAACCGCCTGTCGCGGATATGTTGTCATTGGTACTCGGTTACTAGTGACGGGTGCCTGTCACTAGTATGTACAGCAGTGACGGGTGTAACAGCCTTCAACCCGTCACACCGTGAGCGCCAGTGGCTCCAAGACGACGCCTCCAACAAGGAGTGTCGCGTCAGCCACCATCCTCCGCCCCTGACGGAGCTTAGGCTTTCACCCGGAGACCATCGAACCACACCCGTCAGGCTGGTTGTCGAAACACCATGACGATACCAACAAGAAGTGGAACGACGCCCAAAGGCGGTGCCGACGATGCGAGCTTTCGCCCGGAGTTTGATCCACCCACGAAGATTAGGGAGCCGCAAGGAACGAGTCCGCATACGTGGCCGCTCCTCATGCCGTAGCTATTGGTCTGGGCCGCCGCCCTGGCTTCCACGTTGCCCGGGTGCCGGAGCACGGCAGTAGGAGAGCCCACCTCCTTCTTCTGCGTCGGCACCTCCGCCGCTGCGCCCTGCTCCATGGACGACGCCCCGCATAGCGAGCTCCACGCCCTGACCTTCTGATGCATCCAAAATGCATCTACTTTTCCAAGCACTTTGCTTCATAATTTGTTCCAGAATCTTCCCATATTTGAATAAAACTGCTGAATCTGACACTGTTTTTAGCAAAGTCTCTTTCTGGTATTTTTGCAGGAAATAAAATCGGGGAAAAATACCACGTCAATTTTATGGAAAAGGAAGACAATGGCAAAGGATGGACACGAGGAGCGCTCGGGGCCAAAAGAGGGGGCCCCACGCGGCCCTGTACCTGGCCGCGTGGGCCCACCCAAATGGGCCTCGGGCACCGCCTCGCCTTCGGTCTTCGACGTACCCCCTCATATATACAGAAAAAGCTTGCCCTAGAAGGAGAGGAGCTTTCGCGAAACAGAGCGCCGCCGCCACCACGATCTTCGTTTCGGAGACAGATTGATCCAGGATTTCTCCTCCGGTGGAGGGATCCGGAGGCCGTCTTCACCGCCATCTTCACCGCCTTCATCTCCATCGACCATGAGCTCCTTCACCATCACCATGTGTGAGTAGTCCGCTGTAGGCATGTGAGGTGGATGGGGATTGGATGAGATTGATCATGTAATGCTACCCGTTGTTCGAGATTTTAGGGTTTATCTTGAGGATATTTTTGTATTGTGTTGATGCACTTATGCTATGTTTAATGCTTGCTACTAGGGCCCGAGTGGCATGATTTCAGTACTGAACTTATTTTGCCCATCATATATTGAGTTTGGTATTTATCTGCAAAGTGTATCACCTGCTATTATGTTGAACCTGCGAACCCTAAAAGTGACATATAGGGAAAACAAGGGGGAGATGTTTTAGTTTGAGGATTCTATGTGTTCATGAAGTGTTAATGCATTGTTCCGGTCTATTCGAAAGGGTAGACCTTAATTACCTGTAGTTCCAAGTTGGCCCCGGTGAAATGGGCAGGTAGGACAATAGATGTTGTGCAAATTCTCTTGGTTAGTACGCACAACTAATTATGGAACACATACCTACATATATCGGAGTTAGAGATAGTCCCATTGCTAGTTATATCTTATTATATGATCAATCTTATTCATGCAACACCCCGCTATCACCTCATGCCTACGTTTTAAATCTCTGAGTTACACTTTCACTTTTCCGGTGAAAACTGGGAAACACTTGTTACTGCTGCTGTTCTATTTGCTACTTGAATCATACTACTGCCATCACTATTACTGCTGCAAGTTATTGATATACAGGTGTGGTTGAGAGTGACGCCTCAATTGCCAAAGTCTTATTGTATTCTTGTGTTCCCATCGTGTCGAACTATAAATTTGGGTAATACTTCCCAACGAAGATTTCAGCGATCCCCTATACTTGTGGGCATCAAGACATTTTCTGGCGCCGTTGCCGGGGAACCTAGCTTTATTGGTAAGACAACTTGTTATCATTTATTTGCTGCATTTGCTTGTTCCTAACCATGGGAAAGGAAAACTACTCCGAAGGAAGTGAGGCCTTCAACTACTCGTAGAGGTACGGATTTGCCAAGTAGGCCAAACTTTTCACCTAATGTTGCTTCTGCTGTTGCTCCTAAGAAAAAAGGAAAGTTTTATCTAGTTCACCATTGTCTAAAATGTCTACTAGTAATGAAAATGATTTAATATGTGGTAGCATAGACAAAGAAGTGACACCTGAAACATCTGAGATAACTGAAACACCTGAAAATCTGAATCTTCTATTATTGAAAATGTGGAATCTGAGTTAGAAGATAATGAATATTGTGATGATGAATGAAACTTCTTCTGAGGAAGAGGATGCATTTACTATGGCTTTTATGGTTCGATTTTGATAAATTGGATAAACTTGATAGCTATAAAAATTCTCCTCTTGATGATTATTTTCCTGTTACTGAGAAAATGAATGCTCCAGCTATTAAAATTAAAGATAAAGATTATGAGTTTAGTGTTGATCCTGAAATAATTGAAAAAGCTGAGAAGTATAAGTTTTATGGAGAGAGATGAGTTTCCTTTTGAACACATTGCTGTTTGCATGATTATCTGTGTTATTTGGTAAAGATGAAATCCACCAACGCTATATTTCTTAAAGTTGTTTCCTTTTACTTTGGGAGGAAGTGCTAAAACTTGGTATAATCGTTTAGAACCTGGATGTATTACTAGCAAGGAAGAATGTTTGCAGGTATTCTATAATAAATATTTCCCTGCTGATAAGATTCATGGTTTAACTATTGAGATTAGCAACTTTTCACAGAAAGAGAAGGAGGATTTACCCCAAGCTTGGGGGAGGTATAGTAAGATGGTTAGGAAATGTCCTACCCATGGCTTCAAGAGTAATGAAATACTTGATATATTTTACAATGGACTAACGAAAACACCAGAGGCTATCTTGATGGTATTGCAGGTAATGTTTTCAGGGAAAGGACCGTTGATGAAGCAACTGAGCTATTGGAGACTATCTCTAGAAATTATGAAGACTGGAATATTGAAGAGATATTTCCGGAGAAGAAAGGAGGCATGCTCAAATTGGAAAGAAACAATGAAAGAAGCTTCCAAGGCTATTAAAGAGAAGGGAATTAAAACCTCTCATCTTAAGGAATTATCTGAAATGGGTGTTAAACTTCCTATGATCAACCATGTTTTCCAATTCAAGTCAATGCTATTAGCTCCATAAAGGTAATGAAAAGGTAACACCTCCATTGATGTATCTACATGAATGATTTTGCTTATATCATAATCCTGAGGAGCATAATATTAGAATGACTATTATGGAGAACTCTCACAAAATTAAATCTCTTCGTGAAAGTTTAATGCTAGTGTGGGAGAGGTAAAAAGAATTGTTAAACACTGTGAGATGATGAATAATCAAGTTGAACAAATGGTTTCTCTTCAAAATCAATTGTATGAAAGTCTTATGTGAAGAAACAGGTTTGTGGAGTTAATACTAGGGGAGGTGCAAGTACTCAGGATCCTGACTATCCTGAAGCCATCCCAAGAGAAAGAGCAAGAGGCTCTCAAGAAGAAATCTTCTGCAGGAAAATCTCCCAATGAAAACAAGATATTGATGATTCTGAAGAACAAGATAATATTTCTATTTCTGATGCTGAGACTGAAGATAATAATAATGAAGAAGGAATCACCCACCTGAAGAAGAGCCACATGAAGATGAAAATATTGAAGAACCTGAACCTATGATAAAGAAGACCCTCAACCATCTATGAGAAGAATAAGAAGAAGAACCATCCAAATCCACAAAAGGTAAAGAGAGGGATCCATGGGTACAAAGACCCATACCATATCCCCAAGAGGTAATAAAAACTTTGGATGATGCTAGATTTGAGAAATTCTTTGAGTTGATTAAATCTTGTGTTTGCAAATTCCTCTTGTTGATGCTATTAAAATTCCTCCATATTCAAATATATGAAAGATATTGTCACTAATAAAAGAAAGATTCCTACTGATGCAATTACTGCTATGCTTGCTGATTATTCCTTTAAAGGGAAAATGCCTGAAAAGCGTGGAGATCCTGGTATTCCAACTATTCCTTGTCATATTAAAGAAACTTATGTGAAATATGCACTATGTGATTTAGGAGCTGGTGTTAGTGTTATGCCTTTTTCTTTATATAAGAAACTTAACCTAAACAAATTGGTTCCAACTGAAGTTTCATTGCAAATGGCTGATAAATCAACTGCTGTGCCTATAGGAATATGTGAGGATGTTCCTATCTCTATTGCTAATGTGTTAATTCCTACAGACTTTGTTATATTAGAAATGCCTGAGGATGATAATCTATCTATTATTCTTGGAAGACCCTTTTTAAACACTGCAGGAGCTGTGATAAATTGCACTGAGAGCAAAGTGACATTCAATGTCAAAGGAAATGAGCATACTATTTATTTCCCAAGAAGAAATATGTTACAATGGTAAGCCAGAGTGTGAATTCCATTAAAAGAAATACTCTTATAGTTGGAAGCTTTGAATTTGCATTACCACCTCCTGAACCAAAATATGCTACAGTGATGATTGGAACTATTCCAATCAAATATGAGGTATCTTGAAATCTTCTTTATATATATATAAATAAAGAATCATGTGTTATATCTTTTACATATTATTAATGAGACTTGATCAACCTCATTACTAATGTGGAAATGATGCAAACTTGATTCCAAAAAATTACATTGCATTTTAATTTTATTTATTCTAGAATTTTAGAGTATTTGCATGGACATAATTATTTCAAAGTTCAGAAATTCCAGAATATGAAGTTTGAAAAATTCTGTTCAGAAAATTTCCTCCAAAAATTCAGAAAAATAGGAGGTAAGTTATTATACCAGAGGAACTAACAGCCAAAAGGGGGACACCAGAGGGCCACCAGGGCCCAGAATAGGGTGTCCCACGTGACCACTGTACCTGGCCGCGTGGGACCCACTAGTTTGGCCCACAGGGGGAGTTAGATGAGTGGTCGATGCCCATCTCCTTCCCTCGACAGAAAACCAGCTCCAGGTACCATGTTTAGCAAGGGCAAGGAATTGCTTGGGCTGAACTCAAGACAAAGGAGAAGGGCATGCAAAGTCTCCATCAATTATGATGACAACCATCTTTGGGAGGATTATGCATACTATGTGGGAGAGGAGTTGAAGATCCATATGACAAGATGGCAAGATCCCCATGTTCTTGAACAGTGGGGAATCAAGGAAGACTTCGACATCTTTGCCACTGCAACTGGCTTGCTTGGGTTTGCTCAGAACCCACAAGATACATTTGAGGAACTCTCGCGAGAATTCCTCTCTACATTCAGGTTTGAGGGCCCTGAAGTCTACAAGCATAGTAAGAAAACTAAGGCACCCCCTCCTACCTTTGTTTGCAAATTTACTATGAAAGGGGAGCACCTCATTATGTCTTTAGAGGAATTTTGCAATGCTATTGGTGTGGCAAACACGGGGAGTTGGAATGAAACAGGTGCTGATTCCAACCCCGATCTTGTTAATTTTTGGCATTCTATTTCTGTTAACTCTCATGATAGATTGAATAGGGGTAAATTCACTCATATACAACACCCAAGTTTGAGATATTTTGCGTTGTTTCTTGCAAGAGGATTTCTTGCTAGGGACAACAATTCTGCTTGCACTGGACCGATAGTTTATCTTCTTAAATGTGCAAAATAAAACATACCATGTGGGTATAACTTGGGGGTCATTCTAGCTAGATCATTGCATACCGCTGTGAGTAGAAATGTTACCGATGAAACCCCTATTTATGCTGGTGCTATTGCTACTTTAGTGTATAAATACATTAAAGATGAGAGAGGTTATGATGATAACATGGGTACTCGTGTGGGAGAGTCCAAATTACTTCATTTTACTTTGACTACTCGCATGGAAATAAGTATGATGTATGAGGAGCATTATTTGTATAACTATTTGAGTTCTAATGGGCAGCGAGTGCCCGTTAGGCTCCCCCGTACTGACCTTTTTGATAGGAGTACCGGAAAATGGAAGGTGGAGGAGGCGCCGTCTCAAGAGGAGCCACAAGCTCCAGAGATGCAGGGGTACCAACCTCAAGAGGAGCCCCAATACCCAGGAATGCAAGGCTACCCATATGGTTACTACCATGGAAGTGGAAGGGGTGGATACAACTACTACCAGGGATACTAGCTTGATCGCAAGCTTGGGGGAGTGCTTCTCTTCCTCTCCATTCGTTGTTTAATATCACTGTTACATTGTTATGTTTAGTTTCTTGTTCTTAAAATTACAAAAACACAAAAAGATTTTGTATGTTTCTTTTGCTTATTTACTTCTGGTCATTTATCTTATGCATCTAAAAATTAAAAAGAACAAAAATATTTTCGTTTTCTTGAAACAAACGCACAAACAGAGGTGCTGAAATTGCCGAAATCTGCTCACTGTTTCATTTTTCATTTTTTTTATGTAACTCCGATTGAGCTAAAATTTTAACCACTGATGCAACATATCATAACCCACGCACCTGTAAATTATGAGATTTTTCTGAGGTGTTTAGGTAGGGTAAAAACAGTACTGTATGGAGTGACATTTTATGGCAGATTTGAGTTTTTATTGCGCAGTTCAAGTTGGGAGAGGAGAACAACAATGATGATTTGATGTGCATGAAGTGGATGAAAGGTATGACACCTTTGCCGTGCTTATGTGGAATTTTAAATAACAGCAAATGAGCACATCATAGTTTCTTTAATATCTAGGGAAGTGGTAGCAAATGTTTATCTTCTCCATGTTCTACTATGTTATATGATGATGCAAGTGAAATATTATTTAGTGACAATACTTAGCTGTGGATTGAATAATTGTGGCTCTAAACAAAAGTCTACGCATCCCATTGTGTTTGCTAAACTTTCCAACCAAAAGAGAGTAAAATAATTTTTCAAATGTTAAACATGAAGTCATATGCTTGACGGGCTTAGTGGTTGGGAGTTAGCTGAAATGTGCTGACACATGAAAAGCTTTCAACATTGCACTAAATTATATTTAGTTGATATCATGTTCTTTTGTCTATGGATGCTTATCATTGCAAAATAAAAGTGGAAACTTAGTAAGTTTGATGAGTGGGAATAATTGGCTAGAGAGACGCCTGAGCCGCCAACCTAAGCCATGCACCGTTCATGGTGGAAATTTAATGCGTACCATAGTGGACATTCAGTGATGCACATCATAATAAAAAGCTACACAAATAGTAAATAAAAGAGTGCTGAGATTGTTCATTATCTGTTTGTCTTGTTCTTGGGACATGGGCTTGTTCATGTCCTAGGACAAGAGGTACCCCAGTTGACGCTCTTGATGACGCTTTTATTACTTGCAATGATTGAAAAATTCGAACTTGCTTAGTGGCCCGAGTTGAGTAGCCGTGGTGTAGGTACTCGTATTCACGGGGCATGAGGCTTTCAACCATGAGTTGGTCAAGCATGTGGGTCATAATAGGGAACACCAAATGGTTTGATAAAATTGAGAGCAAGGTTGTAAGCACAATGATTTAACTAGTCAATAAAAGAAAGAATCAAAAGATATACCTTTGCTAGCACTTTGTTATTTGTTATTGAAGCTATGTTTTGAATGCTTGTTGGTATTAAACAATGTTATATATGCAATGCAAAGTTCTTGTCAAGGTCTTTTCATCGCTTCTGCACTATGTTTGAGTTGTTCGAGGACAAAAAACGAGCTAAGCTTGGGGGAGTTGATGCATCCAAAATGCATCTACTTTTCCAAGCACTTTGCTTCATAATTTGTACCGGAATCTTCCCATATTTGAATAAAATTGGTGAATCTGACGTTGTTTTTAGCAAAGTCTCCTTTCTGGCTATTTTTGCAGGAAATAAAATCGGGGAAAAATACCCCGTCAATATTTATGGAAAAGGAAGACATTGGGCAAAGGATGGACACGAGGGAGCGCTCGAGGGCCAAAAGAGGGGGCCCACGCGGCCTCTGTACCTGGCCGCGTGGGCCCACCCCAAATGGTACTTGGGCACCCCCTCGCCTTCGGTGTTCGACGTACCCCCTCATATATACAGAAAAACGCTTGCCCTAGAAGGAGAGGAGCTTTCGTGAAACAGAGCGCCGCCGCCACCACGATCTTCGTTTCGGAGACAGATTGATCCAGGATTTCTCCTCCGGTGGAGGGATCCAGAGGCCGTCTTCACCGCCATCTTCACCGCCTTCATCTCCATCGACCATGAGCTCCTTCACCATCACCATGTGTGAGTAGTCCGCTGTAGACATGTGAGGTGGATGGGGATTGGATGAGATTGATCATGTAATGCTACCCGTTGTTCGAGATTTTAGGGGTTTATCTTGACGATATTTTTGTATTGTGTTGATGCACTTATGCTATGTTTAATGCTTGCTACTAGGGCCCGAGTGGCATGATTTTAGTACTGAACTTATTTTGCCTCATCATATAATTGAGTTTGGTATTTATCTGCAAAGTGTATCACCTGCTATTATGTTGAACCTACGAACACTAAAAGTGACATATAGGGAAAACAAGGGAGAGATGTTTTAGTTTGAGAATTCTATGTGTTCATGAAGTGTTAATGCATTGTTCCGGTCTATTCGAAAGGGTAGACCTTAATTACCTGTAGTTTCAAGTTGGCCCCGGTGAAATGGTCAGGTAGGACAATATATGTTGTGCAAATTTTCTTGGTTAGTACGCACAACTAATTATGGAACACGTACCTACATATATCAGAAATAGAGATACATCCCATTGCTAGTTATATCTTATTATATGATCAATCTTGTTCATGCAACACCCCGCTATCACCTCATGCCTACGTTTTAAATCTCTGAGTTACACTTTCACTATTCCGGTGAAAACTGGGAAACACTTGTTTACTGCTGGTGTTCTATTTGCTACTTGAATCATACTGCTGCCATCACTATTACTGCTGCAAGTTATTGATATACAGGTGTGGTTGAGAGTGACGCCTCAATTGGCAAAGTCTTATTGGTATTCTTGTGTTCCCATCGTGTCGAACTATAAATTTGGGTAATACTTCCCAACAAGATTTCAGCGATCCCCTATACTTGTGGGCATCACCTCCTCCATGCGCGGGCCTCCCGCTAGCATCCCGCTCCAAAATCTCCATGCCGACGGTGATCCCGCATCCCTGCTGTGCGCCCGACCTCCACCGACGCCGAAGCCCAGGGAAGGCCCGCAGGGCCCTGATCCAGCCCGAGGTCAGGGACCTCCATCTTCCACCGTGACCTCCTGCTTGCACCATTGCACGGTGGTCGCCCGCAAACCGGCGCTCGTCCTTCCGCGCACAGCTGCGCCGCCCGCGCCTCAGCCTCATCACCGACGCCATCTTCATCGGGAAAGCCGGGAAACCGGAGAAAAACCGGCCGTCGCCACCTTCCTCGGGTGTGCCCAGCTTTGACGGCGGCGGCGATGCGGAGGGAGGGTGAGGGGCCCGGCCGCGGCGGATTTAGGTTTCCGCCCAAGCCGTCTCAGAGGAGACGACGCGGGGCGTGGGGAAAATGTATTTTTTTTCGTGTTAATATGCCACATGAACATACATCAACCACCACCTTGACAAGACCCATACTGCGAGAAAGGTTCTATGAAAAAGACGTCACTGGAAAGGAAATGACGAGCGAGATTTGCCAACACGATGTCCAACCATAAATCAAGATCATAGTTTTCATCCTGAAGAGGATCGGGAAATTTTGAGGCACGCATGATGGTAGTATGTTGTCTTATGTTCTCAGTTTGATCGTATTTCTTGAGGAATACCACGGATGCGTGCTTGAATGAATGTGGTTAATTCATGCAGCAGAACAGTTTTATTTCATTGTCTTCAACAAGAAAACGACGAAACAATTCTATTTGAGCTACAATCAATGGTCTGCCTTCGAGTTTCACCCTGGAGCTCAAGACTGGTCCTTGGAAAGATCACGAAACAGATGTCACCTTTTGGTTACCGCTCCCACTTGTTGAACCGACATTCTTTTTATAGATAAAATGCTTGAGAGTCCGACTTTAAATTAATAAATCTCTGCTTAGAGCAAGGTCATAACATGAACTGGATGGGCATGCGCCAGCTTACAGGCCTTACCAGGGGCCACTCTATTATTTGTGACCTAACCCAATTGAATTCAACTAAATTAGATTAACCAAATGACAATTAAAATTGATATAGTACAGAAGTGGCTACAATTTTTATTTGAATACCTAATTAATTCTGTTGCTTAATTAATTCTACAAAATTAGGGGTGCTAGGCTACTGCAATACAAAGTTAACACAATTGGATTCATAATTTTTGGATTATTAGAGTATCAGAAACAAACAAATTTACATAATTAACATTCTGTACTATTCTAAATACCCAGCAATTAATATTAATCTAAACAGGGTGAAAATAGTTTAGTTGCACAAACATTTTCATAAGCTATCTAGAGAATTTTTGTTTGAATTATTTGGACTTATAAATCTCGAGTTATTGATTTTCAAATTTGACAGATGATTTCTTATTTAGATTCAAATATCTGACGAGCAGGGCCCGCATGTCAGTGACACAGAGAGCCGGCGGCAGCTCTGTCGACCACGGACACGACGGAGGAGGGCACGGGAGGTCGCGCGGGTGCGCGCGTCGCACGCACGGGAGCGTGGGGAGGTGAACGGGCGACGCGACGGACCAAATGGTCGCCGGAGTAACTCCGGCGGCGCGGTTCCGCGGCGGCGCCCGCAAGCACGCGTCGGCAGCGAGCTACAGGACAGGAGGAGGATGGAGGAGAGGTCGGGGAGGGGTAGAAGCTCACCCTGAGCACGCTGGAACGGACGGCGAGGCCAGAGAAGCTCGGACGGTGTCGGAATCGAGCACGGCGGACCTCGGCCGGAGTTGGAGAAGACGCGCGTGCGGGCGCGCGGGCGTCGAGGGCGCCGCGAACGTCTACGGCGGCGGCGGAGGACGGCGTAGGAGCGGCGCGGGCGTCGGGCACCCTGACGGCGTGGTTTTTGCTCCGGCGTCCGCGTTGGGCCCTTAGTCGTTTTTCGGATGAATTGGGGAAGGAGAAGGGCTGGCAGTTAAGTAGCAGGGGTCATTGGTCCCAGTTGCTTCCACGAACCGGGACCAATGCCTCATTGGTCCCGGTTCGTGGCAGAAACCGGGACCAATGCCCTGGCAACTTAATGCCAGATCTGCTCGCGCGTCCATGGACTCATTGGTCCCGGTTCTTGGTATAAACCGGGACCAAAGAGTCCTTTTTCAAAATTATTTCGAACTTTTCAGTTCTGAATGTTGTTCCCGCCTTTTTTTTTTCTTATTTAGGTGTTTGAATGTGAATTTTAAATGGTTTTGAATCTGAAAAGACTTTCAACATGAAAAGTGTTTAAATTTGAATAAATAATCCAAAACCATTTTCTGTTTTCTAAAATAATTATTCTAACTATACAAACTATTAACCATTTTGCCATTTTCAATTAAAAATGCATTAACTTTATTGCATATTTTGAATTGACAAAACTTTCAACATGAAAAGTGTTTGAATTTGTATAAATAATCCAAAATAAATTTTACATTATTATTGTCATTCTCAATTTAATATGGATAAATTCATATCTTTAAATCCGTAAGTCGATATTCGACAAATAATATGTATAAATCGATCAAAAATGATTAACATCAATTTAAATAGCAGTATCACGACCACTTCGTGAGCCACATCAAGGTTTAATACATTTCATAGAATGCATTACATAAAGGTTTAATACACATGATCCAACGTCTCACAAGCGCTTGAAAGAAACACACCCCTGATCCAACATCACCAACATTATTCTACATAAACGGACTTGCTGGCTCGAAGGCCGTAGGATTAGGGGGAACGGCGGAAGGAGCCAGCCCCGTGCCCGGTTCTCGCGCGCACGTTTGCGGCGGAGGGCAAGATCCATGGAGGATGAGTCTTTCAGCGCCCAATCCAGCTCGGAAGCCTCCTTCGCCTTGAGCTGGTAGGCAGTCTTGTCTCACTGGATAGGGTAGTCGCGGACAGACTGGAAGGAGGCTTCCATGGCCTCCTGTATCTGCAACCCACAACCCTCTTCCCCGTCGTCGCTCCAGTCGAAGTCGTCGTCGTCCTCCTCCTCCGCGGGAGGAGCGGCGGAGCCTGGTGGAGGTGCAGCGGCGCCAGGTGGAGGTGCGGCGGCACCTGGTGGAGCAGGAGGCCGGTAGCTGGGCATTCCTCTCCACGCCGGGCTCGTGGGCATACGGCGGGATAGGCTCCCGCGGTTGCGCCCAAGCGCGCTCTGCCGAGCACGCTCGACCTCGCCCAGAAGGCGCTGCGGTGGGCGTGGCGGATCCATCTCGTGGATACGATGCGTTCGTGGCTAGGAATGGTGGATTAGGGTTTACCCCGTCGGCGACAATATATAAAGACCTCCAGGGCAGCGCTGGGGGAGGACACGTGTCGTGACCGCAAAGCCCGCCTTTAGTCCCGGTTGGTGTTACCAACCGGGACTAAAGAAGCACACGGATCATGTGTTTCTTTCAAGCGCTCATGAGACGTTGTATCAGGGGTGTGTTTCTTTTGAGGGATTGTGAGCTGTTGGATCAGCAGTATCACGACCACTTCATGAGCCACATGACCCGGTTGGTGTTACCAACCGGGACTAAAGAAGCGCACGTACCCTATATATAGCCCCCCCTCTCGGACATGTTCAGCACTCAGTGTCTACTCATTGTACTTCATTTTGGCAGTACACGGGTAGCAGAGAGCAAGATTTCTGAGAGGCAGGAGTTCCTAGAGCGGAGGCTGAAGGTGAACCCTCCCCTCGGTCGGATCCAAGCAGCGGCAAGGCGCTCTGATGATTAGCAACATCCCAACACTTGTTCGGACGGTTGCAAATCATCAGAGACATCTTGCCGCTGTTTGGATCGAAGGCCGATTTGCCGTCTCACGAGCCACCGGTGGGCTGTATGACGCGGAAACCGTGTGTTTTGGGCGTGTTTTTACCAAGGTGCTGCCCTCTCCCTCCCCTACCTAGGTGTTTGATCAAATTCCCCACTCATTTTTTCAGATCTCGGCGACGATGTCCCGGTAGGTGGATGGTTTTTCATAGGGATCCTTCTCACGTGATTATTGACCCTGTGATGGTTCCTGCTCTTTGGGTGCGCAGCGCCGGCCGCTCAGCATCCCGTGGCTTAGGACCCGACAAAAGTTAGTGATATTATTCGTGATGTATTATGGTTAAATAAAAATGGACCCAAGCTATGTATTATGGTTTTCACCACATAAAGGTTTAATACATTACTAAACATCACATAAAGGTTTAATACATTACATTGATTTACATAAATGCCATGAACATGCGCGTATGTCCCTGGCCTATGATCGCTTCGGCCGTAACCATGGAGCATCTTCATTATTTAACGGGATGCTTGGGTCAGTTTTCACTGTGAAGGGCGGAATTTCATCAAACTTATCATAATCTGCTGACATGTCTGTCTTGTCCTCGACTCCCACGATGTTTCTTTTCCCTGAAAGAACTATGTGACGCTTTGGCTCATCGTCTGATGTATTCGTTTGCTTTTTTTTTCTTTTTTTCGGTCTGGAGGACATGTCCTTCACATAGAAAACCTGAGCCACATCATTGGCTAGGACGAATGGTTCGTTCCTGTAACAACCAAGATTCTTGAGATTCACTGTTGTCATTCCGTACAGCTAGTCTACCTTTATCCATTCTCCATTCATGTTGACCCAACTGCACCGAAACAAAGGGACCTTAAAAGTACGTCCATAGTCAAGTTCCCATATCTCCTCTATGTAACCATAGTATGTGTCCTTTTGCCCATTCTCGTCTGTTGCATCAAAGCGGACACCACTGTTTTGGTTGGTGCTCTTTTTATCTTGGGCGATCGTGTAAAATGTATTCCCATTTATCTCGTACCCTTGGAAATTCAATACAGTCGAAGATGGTGACGCGGCCAACAAGTAGAGCTGACCTTCGACAGTGGTGTCATTCATGAGCTGTAATCGCAACCAACTGCCGAAAGTCTCCATGTGTTTTTCTTTATTCCAGGAGTCAGCCTCTCCCGGGTTCTTGGAGCGTACATAATTCTTGTGTTCCTCGATATACGGAGCCGGAGCCACGAAGGTGGAACTTTGTAGAACTGTGTAGTGTGCTTGAGTTAAAGAATGCATGTACCTACATATCAGTGCTTTCTTTCCTAGCGTGCCTTTTCCACTCAGTCTCCCCTCATGCCGCGATTCAGGAACACCAATCGGATTAAGGTCAGGAATAAAGTCAACACAGAACTCAATGACCTCCTCTGTTCCATAGCCCTTTGAGATGCTTCCTTCTGGCCTAGCACGGTTATGAACATATTTCTTCAAGACTCCCATGAACCTCTCGAAGGAGAACATATTGTGTAGAAATACAGGACCGAGAATGGCAATCTCGTCGACTAGGTGAACCAGGAGATGTGTCATAATATTGAAGAATGATGGGGGAAACACCAACTCGAATCTGACAAGACATTGGACCACAGCCTTCTGTAAACTTGGTAGAGTTACTGGATCGATGACCTTCTGAGATATTGCATTGAGGAATGCACATAGGTTCACAATGGGTACTCGAACATTTTCCGGTAGAAGCCCCCCCAATGCAACCGGAAGCAACTGCATCATAATCACGTGGCAATCATGAGACTTCAGGTTCTGGAATTTTTTCTCTGTCATATTTAGTATTCCCTTTATATTTGATGAGAAGCCAGCCGGGACCTTGATACTGCTCAGGCATTCAAAAAAGATTTCCTTCTCTGCTTTGGTAAGAGCGTAGCTGCTTCTTCCATATGGGTACGTGGTTGTCAGCGTCATTCGGAACAGATAGACTGACAGGACCCTTTCCAAAGATTACTTATAAATCCTTGACCATGTCATATATAACATCACCATCAGGGAGGTTAGGATTCTTCCGGCGATCTACCTCACCGTTGAAATGCTTGGCTTTCTTTCTTACGGCATGACTGTTCAGAAGAAATCGACGATTCCCCAGGTACACGTTCTTGTTTCCCAAATGTATACTTTCAGTCTTATCTAAACAGTGTGTGCATGCATTGTATCCCTTGTTTGACTGTCGTGAAATGTTACTAAGAGCAGGCCAATCATTGATGGTTACGAACAACAACGCTCGTAGGTCAAATTCCTGTTGTTTGTGCTCATCCCACACACGTACACCTGGTTCGGACCACAACTGCAAAAGTTCATCAACTAATGACCTTAGGTACACATCAATGTCGTTGCCGGGTTGCTTCGGGCCTTGGATGAGCACTGGCATCATAATGAACTTTCGCTTCATGCACAACCAAGGAGGAAGGTTGTAGATACATAGAGTCACGGGCCAAGGGCTATGACTGGAGCTCTGCTCCCCAAAAGGATTAAAGCCATCTGTATTTAGACCAAATCTTAAGTTTCTTGTGTCATCTGAAAATGTCGGGAACTCTCTGTCGATTTTTCTCCACTGGGACCCATCGGCGGGGTGTCTCAACTTCCCGTCTTTCTTACACTCTTCTTTGTGCCATCGCAACAACCTGGCATGCTCTTTGTTTCTGAACAGACGTTTCAACCGTGGTATTATAGGAGCATACCACATCACCTTAGCAGGAACCCTCTTCCGGGGGGGGGCTCGTCATCGCCCTCAACATCACCAGGGTCATCTTGTCTGATCTTGTACCGTAGTGCATTGCATACCGGGCATTTATCCATATTCTTGTACTCCTCACCGCGGTACAGGATGCAGTCATTAATGCATGCTTGTATCTTCTGCACATCTAATCCTAGAGGGCAGATAACCTTCTTTGCTTCGTATGTAGTCTCGGGCAATTCGTTATCCTTTGGAAGCTTCGGCTTCATTATTTTCAGTAGTTCCAGTGTGGTACCGAGCTTTGTATTGCCATCTTCGCAATTTGGGTACAGCAACTTTTTGTGATCCTCTAGCATGGCCTCCAACTTTAGCTTCTCCTTTTCTGTATCGCATTCTCGCTTTGCATCAGAAATGACCCCACCAAGACCATCAGCGGGCTCATCTGATGCCCGATGTTCACCTCCTTCTTCTTCAACGTCTTCCATTACAGTATCACCGCATTCCTCAGGGAACATAGGATAGTTGTCATCATCCTCCTCTTCTTCATTGTCTTCCATCCTAACCCCTCTTTCTCCGTGCTTGGCCCAACAATTATTGCTGGGCATGAAATCTCTCCGAAGCACGTGGTCTTGAATGGTTTTCGAGTTAGAGTACTCCCTGACGTTCCGACACTTCTCACATGGACAAGGCATAAAATTATCCACTTTGTTTGCCTCAGCCACTTCGATAAATTTATGCAGGCCTGCAATAAACTCGGAACTGCGTCGTTCGCCGTACATCCATCGCATCCGTGCATCCATCTGCATCATATAATTAAGTTTATCAAATACCATTACAATAACATCTTGAATAGTGAAATGACCACCGTACACCGACACGTGCAATATTTCTGTATCAATTACAGATGAAAAGGATAAAGTTGCTAACCTCGGCCGAGGATATCATCTTGTGTGAACTTAAGTGTGGCTCGGGCATTTCATCGAACACATCTTGTACGTGGCAAAGGAAAAAAAACTAGCACCCACTTCCCACCAATCCAACCAGAAAAAAAACAGAGGAGAGAAGAGAGGGGGTGAGTTATTTATAGGCAGGGGAGGGGTATTGGTCTCGGTTCGTGCCATGAACCGGGACCAAAACTCCGCGGCACGCCACGTGTCCGACACTGGAGCATTGGTCCCGGTTCGTGACACCAACCGGGACCAATGTCCCCAACCGAACCGGGACCAATGGTCCACGGGGTTTTGGCAGCTCGAACCGGGACCAGTGCCAGGCATAGGTCCCGGTTTTTCTATGAACCGGGATTAATAGCTGGTTCGGCTCTGAACGAAAGGTAATACTAGTGGACGCCTCGTCGAGCTCTACCTCGGCAGCGGTCGGCGTTGATCGCTCTGCGGTCGTGTGGCTCGGTTGGTGGCCTTCGTGGCTGCAAGTCTCGTGCTCCTGAGCTAGTGTCAAGTGTCAACGACAGCACCGTGTACACAACTTCACTTTATTAATGTTTTCTATTTCTTTTTTTTTCGTTAGGCGTGATACGATCGTGCACGCTTGTTGGTGTAGGATTATATAGTATGCCCAACTCTATTCTTTTCCCTCAATAAAACGGTATCATTCTTTGTTACTTAAAAACCTAATACTCAATGTAGGATTATAGTATGCTCAACAAAGGAGTATTGTACTTCTATGTTGTCGGTCGCGACTACAAAAAAAAGGTTGACTCACAAAAATAAAAGTTCACAAAAAAAAAAACAGAAAAGACCACCATGGTCTTACTTCATTTGCACTATCGACGGAGCTTTTTCCACCGGTTCGGTCATATGACCAGTCTCATTCACGTTGTTGTCACTTACTCGTAGCACTAACGCCCACACTCCACTATCCCTCTGCTCCCTATAAACCTCCTGCCACACTCCATTTTTTACACTCCCACCGACCTCTCCGTGGCTCACCACCTGTAGTATTGGCATCACTGCCTCAGGATGGAGACAGAAAAATAACTTGAAGGGGGCAATTGAAGATTAGGTTATTTGGACGGGGGCATATAGACAATTTGTTCAAACTTGGGGACCAACCTGCATGATATATAGGGGTCATTAAGCAAAAAAAAACAATCATGGGGAGGGCCATGGCCCCTACCCGCACTCCCTAGTTCCGTTCCTGACTACCCTATTACGCCATCTGGACGATGGATGATGTAACATCATCTTCCACCACTACCGGAAACGAGATCTTTGCCGTGTGGCCGATCCACACGGCAAAAGTCTTGCGGAACACGGCAAAGGATTCGCCGTGTCTAGTCGCACGACAAAGACTACACGGCATAATACGCATCGGCAAAGGATGTTTGCCGTGTGCTTTCCGAACACTTTGCCGTGTTCAGTTTTTTTGCCATGCGCCGTGGTTTGCCAGAACCGGGTCAACCCTCACCCCGGGTCTTTGCCGTGTGCCAATGGTTTGCCGTGTTGCATATCGTTGCCGTGCTTCTGGAGAAAAGGCCGCACGGCAAACCTCCCGTCTTTGCCGTGTTCCTTTTGCCCGTCTTTGCCGTGTGTCGGATGTCGAGCAGACGGCAAAGAAAAGGACGGTCACCAAAAAAAATCCCCACCGCGTCCCTCGCCGGGGACGGGCTAAGGCGGCAGCGACGGCACGAATCCCTGCAGCGCGGACACGGGTGGCGTCCAGCATGCTGCGGCGGCCACGACGAGGCACGGAGCGAGCTGGGCGTCGTCGTCGTTGACGACGTCGGCGAGGGACGTGGACGGGCGACCTGAGCCGCGGGTGGCACCGTCGCTAACGAGGAGGAGGTGGCGTTCGCGGCGGACGTGCGAAGGTGGAGGTGGCTGCTCGTCGAGGCCGGCCTGCGACGGAGCCCGTCGCGGACGATCTCGTCACTGGACGGCACCGAGTTTGCTCCACGCTCGCGCCCTAGTCATGGGGGTGGCGCCGCCGGTTCTGACGACGCAGGTCGTCTTTGGAGAGGCGGAGGTCGACGGCAGGCTGCGCATCGAAGACGACGGCCTCGGGCTGGAGCGTGGCGATCATGGACGAGGCGGTGGCGGCCTCGGTCTGGAGCACGGCGAGCGCCCGCGTGGAGGCGGCGGACGAGACGCTAAGGTCCGCGCGCCAGAGGGCGATCCGCGTGAAACTCATCCTAGCCAATCAGGACGCATAGTTTCTTTGCCGTGTGAAGGCACACGTCAACGATTTTTTTGGTTTTGTTCTTTTCCTTATTGATTTTGTTATATTCTTTGATTATGTAGCAGTGACTATTGTATAGAATAATTATTGTGTAACCTGAACTAACATCGAATATGGGCTACTTTATGTGGATATTGTATGGGTGCCATTTTGCGCCATGTTGTTTGTACTTGCTTCACACAAAATATCATTTTTTATAATTAAAAAATGAAAAATGATATTTATAAAATTATTTTAGAAAAACTCTTTTCAGCAACATTGTTGTGCATACCAAGATACACCTATGTGCCAAATATGGACAATTTATCTAAAACTATGCCACGGGAATTGTCATATCTTGGTCGTTTGGCTTGAAACCTATACATGTTTATAGACAATAGACATTTTTGTGAAGCATTCATGTATAAAGTTGGTAAAAATTCAAGTTTACTGTTTTTGCTAGATACTAGTACACATAAATGGACTCCACGTTAAAGGATTTCTTTTTTTGAGTAATTTTTCACTTTCTTTTCTTCGGAAAATCGACATAAAATTATTTAAACAGGCGAATTGAGATAGAAATCGAGAAAACTCCCGTTTCGTGTGCTGGGCATGGAATCATGCGACGGACCACATAAATTGTTGGTTCCCCATGGTCCTATGTACCAACCTAACACAAACAAGTAAAAAAATTCATGCGTCTACCCCCTCTTGGCGCCGGTTCAAAGCGGTGGATCGACAGGTTTGATTTTTTTCCAGCGGGTGTAGGGTTTCGCGGTCGCGAGGGTACAGAGCGTCGGAATCCCAAAAAAACTTGCATGGGTCCCTAATATATGTATAAGAGTGTGTTGGTAGGTTGTGGGAACCAAGATACAGCTCCGCGGTGCGACCCGCTGCACCGACCCCGCGCACTCCGTAGTAAGTTTCGACACTTAGAGGTGAAAACTCCCGTTTCGGGTGCCGGGGATGGAATCATGCGACGGACCACATGAAATGTTTGTTCCCCATGGTCCTATGTACCAACCTAACACAACCAAGTAGAAAAGTTCATGCGTCTGCCCACTCTCGGCGCCGGTCAAAGGGGTAGATCGACAGGTTTGACTTATTTCAACGGGTGTAGGGTTTCGCCTTAGCGGGGTTAGACCAGTGTAATTTTTTCCTTGGTTGTGTTAGATAAGTACATAGGAACATGGAAAACCAAATATTATCACAAGTTCTCACAAGATTGCCCCGGGTTCCCCCGAAACGTGAGTTTTCACCTATAAGTCAAGAAACTTAGTAGAGAGAGATTGCGGTCGGTGAAGACGGTCATACACCGGAGTAAAATCTTGCACTTTCAAAACACCCAACACACTGGTACACACATGGTATGAAAAAAACCTAGATTTGTGTGGGTTTCCGACGCTCCCATTCAACGCCTGGGAAGGGGTAGACGACGCCTCACACGTTAGGTTCACTAATTTCGGGGTTTCGACACATATGCGGCCCACGCCGGAGGATTTATATATATTATCGAGAAACATAATTAAGTGAAGTAAATGAACGTACTAGAAACCTTAACAAAGAAAATAAACAAAACAAGGATATACAAAAATAATGGGGCTAGTGCAAATACATGGTTTGCCGTGTGCAGCTCACAAAGACACACGGCAAAGAAAGTGTTTGCCGTGCTCTGCGCTCAAAGCCACACGGCAAAGCCACTCTTTGCCGTGCGTTTTGCTATACATGCGCGGCAAAGAGATTTCCCCGCCAATGCGAAAATATTTCCCGCGTATTATTGCCGACCGTGGCAAAGTTTCGGATCCTGGTCAACGTCTTTGCCCAGTGGGAACAGTTTGCCGTGTGTTTTGAGTCCATTTGGCCGTGTGGTATGCTTTGCCGTGTGTCGTGCGGTATGCTTTGCCGTGTGCTCTTCGTCTGTTGTGCCGTGACTCTTTTGCTTTGTTGTGATCCTTCGAGTACTGGCACGACAAAGCTTCCTTTGCCGTGTTCCGAGAAATGGATGCGCACGGCACATCACGGTCCTCACGGCAAAGATAAATTTTCTGGTAGTGCACCGTATCAAATCATTGCAGTGTCATCCCAAGTGTCATATATGACGACACCCACCGTGCCGGCTCCATCACAGCTCCCGCTTGCTTTCTGCCTCCTACTCATCTTCAAATGGGTAGGAGATCATGCACCATCGGGGAGGACGACGAGAATGAGTGGGTGATGTATAGATGATGAATGTTGTCCTCCTTGGCCTCACGCAAGGTCAATGTCAATATGAGTGTCGTGGCACACTTCACTAAGGCGGGGTTAGCTGTACCTCCCAATGGTCAATGGTGAGTTGGATGTTCTCGCAATGGCGGCGTTCCAATCGGATCCGAGGGCCGCCAAGGATCACACCTTGGTCCTCAGGGAAGGCCATATATGGGCCATTGATGGATGAGGTGGATCAAGGAGGAGGATTCCTTGACATCCCCTTTAAACGTTACAAATAACCTTTTTAGTGAAATGTTAACAACCGTTTAGGACCAAAATAGAGTGTCATAATTTTATGACCAAATTTTTTGTTGTACTTTGTCTGCCTTCTCCACATCAAATTTCTGTTGTATTTTTGGTTGTCCAGAGTGGCCACTCCTACTTGGCACAATTGTGACCGAATGATAATGTCATATATCAAAATCATCTCTGGATTGTTTTTTACATGGGTTTATCCTAACAATTCAACCTTCTTTCTTGTCAATTTCAGTCAGCAACATGCATGGGCCAAACCCAACATTTCAGCATTTATTTGGCCGTGACATTTTCTATTCCAAAGTTTTAGTTGTTTTCTCCAAAAGTTGGGTCCGCTAGTCAGAAGGTACCAGACAGATTCTAGTTTTGCAACTAGATAAACCTTATGTGATTTTTTTAGCTACTTGATAAATTGTACATAAAATTTATGTGCTCAGTTCATGTTTATTAGATCCTACCGTTGTCGTGGGTTGTTGGCGCAATCATGGAGGATTGACTTGCCGGAAGGGACGACTCTCCATGGTCCCGAGCAAGAGTATGGTGCTTTCTCCGATCGCGGTCCCTTCTAGGTGGTGCGACACAATCGGGCGTGTGGTTATTGTCGTACACATTTTTCGTCTTTAATTTGAGTTATTGTTCTAAGGCTGTGTTCTCCGTGGGCATTTTTCGCCTTTGGATTTTATTGCTACTCTGAGGTCTTGTTCCTCCGCAGGCATTTTCCGCCTTTGGTTTTGTTGCTACTCTGAGAGCATCTCCAACAGACGCCTCAAATAAGGCGCACGCACTAAATAACTGTTTTTTAGCACGCGCGGGACCAAAAACGTCGCTCCAGCAGACGCTATATAAGCCAGCGCGCCGTAAAATTCGTCCATCGCGCCGGCCGAAGCGGTACCGAAAGCTGGATATGTTGGGCGTGGCCAACAGCGCGCGGGGCAAAATGGAGAGGACGCGCGAACTCCAACTGCGAGGAAACTTCCTCTTCTTCTCTACCGCGAAGGAAAAGGCCGTCGCCGCCGCCCCGTGCTCTCTCCTCCGCCGCGGGCCTCGGCCCTTCCTCTTCTTCTCCGCTGCCCTCCGCGGCGCCCCGAGCCTGCCCGCCCGCCGCCACCCCGAGCTCGCCGCCACCCCGAGCTCGCCGCCGCCCCGAGCTCGAGCCGCCGCGTGCGGCACCAGGAGCAACAGCGGACTCGCGCGGCACCGTGTGCCCGCGGCCGCCTTCCGCCCGTCGTGCGCTGCGGCCGCCATCCGGGCCGCCGTGCTGGTCGAGCTGGGCGGTGAGCTCCTCCGCCTCCGTTCCTTGGGCTCAATCCGTCCGCTCGTGCACCGGCGGCCGCCGTCCGGGCCACCGTGCTGGTCGAGCTGGAAGACAAGCTCGGCGCCTGGATTCAGCCGGCCGCGGTGCACCTCGCGGAGCTGCGAGTACACGATTTGAGCTTCAATGCAAGCTAGCTAGCTGATTGCTTCCTGCTCCAACGATTGGGGGCTGATTGCGTTTTTAATTTTTGGTCAGGGACCTGATTGCGAGCTATTTGGACCTATTTTTAAGTATCAGGGACTTGTTCATTTATATATGTGTTGAATAAATTATTTTAGCGCGTAGCTTTTTGGGCGCCTGCTGGACTGTTGGTCTGCTGCTTTTTGCGCGCAGTATTTTAGCGCGTCTGCTGAAGCAAAACAGGCGCCCAACGCGCTAAAACGACTTTTTGGCGCTGCAAAAAAAATTTAGCGCGCCGGAGCGTAGCGCTGCTGTTGGAGATGCTCTGAGGTCTTGTTCCTCGCGTGTTTTGCCCTTCTCCGTCGAGTATCAAGTTGGATTCCCAGAGTTGCACACTACTTCCCGCCAAGCAAGTTTCTCTTTGTGTGTCGTCTCAAATGAGCTTGCTACCAGTGCGAGGGTCACACGATGAGCCGTTATTGTCAACGATTTTAGGCTGTGGGGCGTTTGGTGCATGTTGGGTTAGTAGTGTTGCATTTTTATTTTTATTGTTTGATCTTTAATCTAGTTAACAAAAAGATTTCAGAAATACCTTCTGTCAAAGAAAATAGACCAACTTTGGATTTTATTGCTACTCTGAGGTCTTGTTCCTCCGCAGGCCTTTTCCGCCTTTGGTTTTGTTGCTACTCTGAGGTCTTGTTCCTCGTGTGTTTTTCCCTTCTCCGTCGAGTATCAAGCTGGATTCCCAGAGTTGCACACTACTTCCTGCCAAGCAAGTTTCTCTTTGTGTGTCGTCTCAAATGAGCTTGCTACCAGTGCGAGGGTCACACGATGAGCCGTTATTGTCAACAATTTTAGGCTATGGGGTGTTTGGTGCATGTTAGGTTAGTAGTGTTGCATTTTTATTTTTATTGTTTGATCTTTAATCTAGTTAACAAAAAGACTTCATAAATACCTTCTGTCTAAGAAAATAGACCGACGAGAAATATGTAGACGCATTCTAATAAAAAATATAATACTATATGAAAACTATACATTCAGGGCATGTTCTGTTCGGTTGATTCGAATGAATTGCATAAGATTTTCGGAGGATTCAATCCTATAGGAATTTTTTTCATTCTTACTTGTTTGATTTGTTATATTGGATCTTATAACAAAATTTTCAAGCTTTACTAATGAATTATTTGTACTACTTCCCATAGAAATTCTAGCATCCACTCGGAGGCCATTTTAATATTTATTTCCACGTCAAAAAAAAAAAATACACCATGGAGGCAATATGCATGGCTGAGATACCGAGCACAGTACTAGTGCTCTGATTCAGGCCCCGCAACACTGGCGCGTAATCGCTACCTCGAAAAAAATCATCAACCGATGCAATATGTAGACAAGTCAAGACAACACGAGTCCTACAACAGAGACCAGAATGGAAGGAACAATGTAACCCCGATCAGCCGATAAACAAGAGAAAAGCTATAATGAAGAAGAACTGCTTCTGACAAGCATGGTCGTCCTGCTTTTCCTTGCAGTCTCGCTGGCGATGGATGTTAACCTTTGGTACTGGTCCAGCAGCGACCGGCGCTTCACAGGTGCCCAACTCCGGAACCCCGACGGCGGTCTCCGGGAAAGCAGCTTCGACGTCGACTGCTCTGCCCCCTTCTGCCGAGCGACTCTGTGGATGTAGTGCTACCTCCACCGTACGGGACGCGGCGGTGTATAGCAAGGTGGCTCGGATCAAGATGCACACCTCGCCGCCGTTTTCTTGTCGATCGCCATTGGCCGTTTGCTGTTTCTCCATCACGACGGTTCTTCGTTTGTCGGTCGCCGGGAGTAAGTACGTACGTATATATACATATTCGATGCGATTCCCGAAACGGAGCAGGCAGGGCAAGGCGAGGGTGATTCGAATCAGGAATCGCCCGCTGATCGTCAAGACAACTTAGACAAGCACTTTAATTAGTGTCCGGGTTGGGAGTTCTTGCTGATGTCATGTGCACGGTCTTTTTATGGTGTTCATCATGTATCCGATCGATGCACCCAGCCTCGAAAACACATAGAACGAGTTGTATTCAATAAATTTGAAAAAACTGGAGACACGAATACGTTATTCATCTAGTATGTCCGTAACTTTTGGATTCAAACCATGGAACAAGGAAACCTTGCAGACCCTATTGGCAGAGTAAAAAATTCAGGTGGTGGACATCTGCACCAAAGCAGGTGGTAGATGATCAGTCAACATCTAGACAACAATTCGTCTCTCCTCCTGTTCCACAGTTTCTTCTCTGCCACGATTAGCACATATAACAGATCCGAGGGAGTACATTTTTTCTTCTACTCCCTCCGTTCCAATTTAATTGACTTGCTATGCACCACATGTGGATGTATCTAGACATGTACATGTCTAGATACATCCACATGTGGTACATAGCAAGTCAATTAAATTGGAACGGATGGAGTAGAAAGGATTGTACTCCCCGCTCGATGTTGGGCAGCTTGGCGAAGTCACGGGGTTTAAAAGATGTGTGAGGCCAGGACACGCTCCGATCAGTCCACCCCTTTACTAAGTTTGTAGGTGTAGCACAGTGTTCGTTGTCGCCTGTGGAAGGTGACTTCCAATTTCCGGTTGATCGATGTATTTTTTGTAAGGTCTGTAAATTTGTATTATAAACTTCCATTGCAAAAATAAAAACGAGCAAGTGAACATGACCAAGTCCTCATTATTTTGAACAAATCACTGCGATCTGTTCCACACGGTCAATCAAGCTAATCAGTCCATGCATGTAAGCAATCGACGGACCATTTCGTACACCCACCTGAACCCGAAATTAATTACCATTCCCTCCGTGTGCATATATATACGTTACCACTAGAGCTAATTGATCCTACACGGCAGATCCCTCTCTTCGGCTCCAGCTTCTTCACAACCGGCGATCGGCTTCACATCGACCTCAGCTCATCTGCAGATTAATGGCGAGCATACAAAAATCCTTGCTCATCCTCGCCATTACCGTGGCGGTGGCTGCAGCGTTCGCGTCGACGGCGCGCGGCGCCAGTTACACCGTCGGCGAGCCCCGTGGCACGTGGGACCTGCAGACCAACTATACAGCCTGGGCCCTCCTCCATCAGCTTCCGCATCGGTGACCAGCTCGGTAACTAACTAGTCATCCGTCGTGGGGATCAGGCTTGGCCGACGTTCAGAACGAAGGTGCTGATAAACTCTTCCGTTATGATGCAGTGTTCAAGTACTCGCCGGAGGCGCACGACGTGGTGGAGGTGACCAAGGACGGCTACCTCTCCTGCACGGCGTCCGAGAACGTCTCCGGCACCCTCCGGACCGGCCAGGACACCATCCACCTCGACCGCCTTGGGAGTCGCTACTTCATCTGCAGCGTGCAGGGGCACTGCGCCGCCGGCATGAAGCTGCAGGTCAAGGTCGTGCCGGCCGGCTGCGACAGCCCGTCGCCGGTGGTGACCAACGGGCCACCAGGGGTAAACGGCACACCAGGTGGCGTGTGCATAGGCGGCGATGGCACACCGACGACCATCAGCGGCAGCCCCTCCTACAGTTCAGCGCCGGGATCTTCAGGCAGCGCCGCTAGCCCTGCTGCATTTGTCATGGTTGCTGCTACAGTTGTGCTGCTGGGCCTTTCGATTTTGTAGTTTCAGATATATAAACTTTCCTCACTCTAGCTGCCTCCCTAGCAGGACCTAATGCTTCCTTAGTTTAGTTTCGTACTTGTTCGTGTTGGGTAAGCTGTACGCCGGAGCATTTGTTGTATGCCGCGGCATTGTATCTGTATGTCGAACCTCGCTGGCTTTGTTAATTCAAAGTTGGGCAGAACTGTCTTTTATCTAAAAAAAACTTTCCTCACTCCTTTTATTTATTTACAAGAATTGGTACCACTTCATTAGTAATTTAGCATGGCAGAGAGAACTGAATCTTAGTAGTCCGAAAGGAAAACATGGCACTCAGTTGGTTATTGTTTCTGTATACAGATTAGAGAACAAGAACGAGCATTCTTCCTTTCTCCACAAAAATTGTATTGTACAGATTAAAGGGTAGCAGTAGACTCTATAGAGCACACAAATGCCACCATTCTCCTCAACAATTAAAAACTACCGCTGTGCGAACAATAGTCTAATTTGAATCAGAGAGACTATGCGCAACCAATGGATCGAACAACTATGCTGTTTTAGGTTAACACGAGTTCACGCGGTTTAAGCGGTCCAAGCAATCACGCAACGGGCGGGCATGCTTCACTGTCCTTCGAGGTGTCGACTTCAGAGGGTGTCATCAACTGCCACATCGGATATCCTGGGTAACCAACAAAGGGCATCATCATTTTCTGTCCTGAAGCTGGCCCGTGGGGATGGAAGGGTGCCATTGGTGCCTGCGCGAATGGGGAGGCCATCATGCTGGGATGAGGCATATAGGCTGGAGTTGCAGTCATAAGTTTCATCTGGTGCTCTAAAGCCTCTTTCTCTAGTTTCAGCTTCTGCTTCTCGTCACGAAGTTCATCCTTCTCTGCCTACCATTTAATTTAAAATAAAAGGGTCATGGTATAAATCATTACAGATGTTAGCTAACATGATTGCACTAAGAGATCTGGTACTGTCCAAGAGGTGAAATGCAGATCAGTCACTTGAGCCATAGCAGGAATTTCACATGGTACTAAAGACAGCAGATTCATTTATCATAACCAAATTACCATCGACAAATATTTACAAACACTGGACAGAATCAGCGGGGCAGAGAAATAAAATAGCGTGGCTTTCATCATTCATCCAAAATTGGCGTTGCTTAAAAACTAATTTCCATAGAAATGTTGTGTTTTTCAAAAGAAAATATAATGTGTTTTCATCAGGTTAAAAGCTGTTAAGAAGTTCCAGATTCATAAGCTTTTGGATTATAGAACATTGTGTGTATGCTAAGTAGTAGTGTGTATGTCAGGTTGCCTCACCTTCAGCTCTTTAATCTTGTCTTCAAGACTTCCATTAGTATCCTTTAGTTGTTGTGCTTCAACACGAAGCTGAGTAACCATGCGAGTAGCATCACTTAGGATAGCAGCTTTGTCAGCTTTCACTGGCTTACCAGGATCCAAAGTAGTACCCAATTCAAGAAACCTATCAATCATAAGAATTATTGAAAATCATAGGATAGCCTCTCTTCCATTTTGTACTACAAAAACTGAATTTATGATGTACCTGTCATTCAGCTTGTCTCTTCTCACTTTTTCCCTACAAGCTTTAGATGTCGGCCTACCGCAGGGCTCTGACCTTAAGCTGCAATTTGCAGTAGATTCCAAATTACAGATCCCGCAATGAAGCGAAATAATCTGATATGCATGCTCTACTACATAGGAAAACAGCTGCCTGACCGTTTATTGCTGCCAGAATCCTTCAAGACATCTGGAGTGTTCACGTAGCTGCCTACTTCTGCACTGTAGTAATGAAGGGGGAAAGTAACTCAAAGGCATAAGCAAGTAGTATAATAAAAATATTAAGTCATAAACAACAGACAAATATTTAAACAAGGCAATTGAACCTTAGGCCACTTTGTGTGAATATAAATTAGCTTCCTAGAAAAATTGAACAACCATAAATGTCCAAGCAATCATTATCTAGCGTAACTATGGTTCAGCACAAAGAGAACTGATCATCCATAAGATAAGAACCAGCTCAGTTTGGCACAATTGAGTTCATGTATGATAAGATGGAGTTCTTTGCCAGAAACTAGGATTACACCATAATCTGCATTCAGTTACAATCAGATTCAAAGTACCTCCTAGCATGGAAGTGCCACAAGAAACAATGCATAACAATGCTGCACACAAGAAAAAAAAGACATCTAGAAGACCCGAAAATTGCACGCATATCGAATTATTGCAAATTTGTTGCATCTTTGGTCTATCTCACAAATATGTGATACATCATACGTGCTACATAACCTACACCGCAATCTGGATCCTACAATCTTACTACACGGATTTAAAACTCTTAGTGTATACATCTAGTACAAAATTGTGTGAAACTCAAACCAAGTAGCTGAAGAAAATTAACCAGAAAACTATCCATCTCACAGCATGCCATTTTTAGTAAGCTGGGAAACACTTCATTCAACATCTTTGGCAAAACCAGAAATCACTACCTAATGCAGTTATGTACACTGTGACATATCATATATGGTCTATGTAAACTCTATCCTCAATCCTGAACCCATCCAGAATTGGCAGTCATCACAATCGAAGACAATACAGTTTCATCCATTTCCAAGAGAACAACATTAATATTCCTTGAATCAGAGTCAAGTATAAAAAAAATTATGAGATGTAACCCAATCCCATCATACACTCCTTGCATTACAGGAAGATCGTGTCAACGATCAGCAGAAATGAGTCAACTCGCCCCGCAGCAATATCACAGCACGCCATAACCCTATACGAGCCTAGCTCACTTGGCTAGTGGAGTGGATGTACAACCCAGTCAGTCAGGCTGAAGTCCTCGTGGGCGCGAATTTGAGTTCTTATTATTTAAAACAAAACTCGCTGTGGGGGCTTCCCCACCGCATTCCTTTCAAAAAAAAAACCTATACGAAAAGTTGTCCTCCCTACCCAAAGTAACTGATCTATTCCCCCAAACAATTGGAGCAAACCCCGGCACCTCAATCACGACCAATAACACATCAGAAGCGTTTGCAAAAAATAATTCATCGAAAGCCTTAGGATCGATACAAAACAACCGCCTCGACGAGCTATGTCCAAATCATCCAAAGAGCATCTACTATTAATCTGTAAAAATCGAGCCTGAATCTACAAATCTTCTGCAATCATCGCCCGGCGAGACGGGACGGCGTGTTTAGCATCCAATCCACGAAATCGATGCCTCTAAAATAAACGTGAACAAGAGAAGCGATATGCCAAAATAGCTATACAGCGGGCAGGGAGCGCCGGGGCGGACCTTGGGTTGGAGGAGGAGGCGGAGGCGTCCCACGGGAAGGCGCCGCAGGCGGCGGCCGGGAGGTCCTCGAGGATGCCGCAGTCGAGGAACCAGTCGTCGCCGCCATCCGCCGGAGGGAGAGACATCGCCACCGCGCTCGCCGTCGCCGCCGCGTAAAGGTGGGAGACTTTTACACCAACCTTTTCGATCGGTTTTTTCTATTTTCTGTTCGACGGCGAGCTGATTTTTTTGACGACTCGTGTTCGAGGGATGGTGGGTGGGCGGCGTGTGTGCATGACAGGTGGGGCCGTATGTGGGTTTTGTTTATATTTTGATGATTAGTTTAGGTTTGGATATTTCTGTGTGGCTGGGGAAAGATAAGAGTAGGTGAGGCGTAGGGGGGATTAACGTGGCGCGGTGGCGCCCGGCGAAATTCGTCGGGCTGCCGCACCAGGTAGACTCTAGATTCCCCCTAGGCCATAGCCCATAGTAGTCATGCTCATGCCTAGTGCCTAGGGGTAGCCAGGAGGAGCACCAATATAAGAATTTATTTAAAATGTTATTTTTTAAAATAAAATGCAAAAGTATTATAACAAAAATGTTTATTTTCGTAATATTGCATGATCGAAGGCATCAGACGAAAAGCCAGAATAGTTTGTTTCTGAGACGACTAGTGGCTTGCCTCTCCCCTACGAACCGGCCAACCGACATGGCCCCTATCCGCGTGACAATAAGTGGTATCGTTGACAATCAAGACCAG
This sequence comes from Poa pratensis, assembly GCA_947311845.1. Classification (NCBI taxonomy): domain Eukaryota; kingdom Viridiplantae; phylum Streptophyta; class Magnoliopsida; order Poales; family Poaceae; genus Poa; species Poa pratensis. The sequence continues at coordinate 78,300,978 of CAMZMU010000074.1, forward strand.
AGTAAAGCGATGATAACAACAGGAACAAGGGTCATGTCTCTCTTCCTCTCTTTCCTTTCACCCCTTCTCTCATACAGCGACTCCAAAAGGTTGACTTTAGAAGAAATTAACATTCCAGCCCACAACTTTTAGCAACATGAAGGAGGCACGGGAGACACCCTACCGTCGGGCTAGCTCGTGGAGTGCTCTTGTAGGCATGCTCCGGTGGAGCAATGGTGGAAAGTGGTGGTTTGTGGTGGCGATGGGGAATTTGTTCTTTTCGTCTTGAAAATTCCACCGGTTGCAGTGGATCATCACACTAATGTCGTCACAAAGTGATCTACTGAGATCAAAGCACGACATGGGAAAGATACGTATAGCTTGTGTAATAGCCTCGAGCATGATGCCCCATTTCGCTTTACCAACCCCAGGGAAACTCCAAATACAGGTCGTCATCCTTAGTACAGACAGACTTATTGGGTGCTAAGATCCAAAGTCGAGAGAGGAAAAACCTTTTCACAACTTGGAAGTAGTCGCTCATTCTAACCCAGCATCTAATGCATATGCTCTTAAAGGTTGTAAGCTTATGGGAGCGAAAGTGGCTGCACATACCCGCGATGACGAGGAGCATGACCTTTGAAGCATTACGGAGCGGACGTGACCTTTTTAGAATTGCGTATAATATATGGTATAATCCATAGGTAGAATAATCTTTAAAAGCTAGTAGTAGATTGATATTATACTCATGTTTCCTTGGCAAACGTCAAGTTGGTTTAATATGTCATAATAATTTTATCACAAACAACAATTTTACATGAACAAATCAAATGAAATATATGTGATTTGTTTGCCATGGTGAACTGATTTACATGTAGCCAAAGTGCTCAGATTGTGGGTCATGTCGAGAAGTGGTTAAGATAGGGAGACCTTGATAGAAGACCTCGCCAATTGCCATCCATGATCCATACATTACAATACAAGTTCTCTATAACCGGCCATTATATTATTGATCCATGTTTAAATTTGGACTCTACTTTGTACACTTGGGCTTAAATATTGGTGTGCCATGACGTATGCAACGCTATGAAGTGTCGTTGAAAACTGCCCCAAACCCTATGCATAAATCTTATCCACCTGTTTTAGCCAGCTTCTCTTATAAACTGATCAATTCTTATTTTTTCTTAATGAAAGACATAATGCATGCATGTTGCTCACTTGCTCTACAAAATCCCATCCACAAGCTAATGACTAGTGGGTCCTTCCAAGTACACCCCGCATCACATGTCCGCAAAACATTCCAGATAAACCAGCTCAAAAAAAAAAACTCGAACGATATCCCATCAGCTGACAACCTTCCCCGCTCACGCAAAAACCAACCCAAAACCCCGGCACGAAACCTCGTCATCCTCCTCTGAAATCCACCTCCATTTCTCCAGATTTCGCCTCAATCCCCACTCAGCTCGGCTTCCCATCCATGGAGCTGCAGCTCACGCCCCTCCGCAGCCTCCCTCTCCCCCCTCGCACCACCATCCACCCCACCAAAGCCGCCGCTACGGCGACGGCCAACACCGTCTCGGCATGTACATCCCAGTCGCTGAAACCCCGGCCGGAGTTCCCGCGGCAGGGGCCCCTCCAGAGGTACATGCGCAGCAGCCCCGTCGACGTCCCCTCCCTCTGCGCGACCGTCGAGCAGCTGGTCGCCGAGGGGCGCCACCGGGAGGCCTGCGACGCGCTCCGGGACGCCCGCGCGGGCGCCCCCTTCGTGGCCCTGCTGGCGCCCACCTACGACGCGCTGGTCACGGCCGCCTCCGCGCTGCGGGAGCCCGGGGCCGCCGCGGCGGTGCTCTGGCACATGGAGAGCTCCGGGTTCGAGCCCGACCAGTACATGTGGAACCGGGTGCTGGGGATGTACTTGGTGTGCGGGATGCTGGCGGAGGCCCGCGAGGTGTTCGAGGGAATGCCGACCCGTAGCAGGGTCACCTGGGGGGTGATGATGGGCGGGCTGGTCGACGGGAAGCGTCCCAGCGGAGCGCTGGCGCTGTTTGGGGAGCTGTGGGGGGTGGTCGGCGTGGGTGTTGGGCCCAGGGTGCTCGTGGTGGCTGTTCGTGCGGCGACGGTGTTGGGGTCGGTGCATGCTGGACGTGAGCTGCACTGTTGTGCTGCCAAGATGGGGATGTGCGAGGACCAGTACCTGCCATGTGCGCTCATCGACATGTATAGCAAATGCGGGCTGGTTGAGGAGGCGAGGCGGGTGTTTGATGGGATACCTTGGAGAAATGTCGCGGCATGGAACACGATGCTGGCAGCGTATTCGCTTCATGGGTGCAGTGACCAGGCGTTAGACTTGTACCACGACATGTGCGAGAGTGGTGTTGGCTTGGATCAGTTCACGTTCTCGACGATGCTCAGGGTTTTCTCTAGGTTGGGTCTGCTGGAGCATGCGAAGCAAATGCATGCTGGCCTGATTCAGAGTGGACTACAGATGGACATTGTTGGGAATACCACGCTTGTTGATTTGTATTGCAAGTGGGGTCAGATGGAAGACGCAAGGCATGTTTTTTAGAGGATGCCTATCAGGAACCTCGTCTCCTGGAATGCTCTAATAGCAGGGTATGGCTACCATGGCATGGGGAGCAAGGCTGTTGAGATGTTTGAAAGGCTGATGGCTGAAGGGATTGCTCCAAACCATGTGACATATCTAGGAGTACTAAATGCATGTAGGTTTTCTGGCTTCATTGACAAAGGGAAGAGGATTTTCCAGTTGATGGCTCACAATCCAAAAACAACACCACGTGCGATGCACTACGCTTGTATTATTGAGCTTTTTGGCCGGCAGGGGCTACTAGATGAAGCCTATTCAGTGATAAGGAAAGCACCGTTCACCCCAACTGCTAACATGTGGGGAGCCTTGCTCACTGCTTGTAGGATCAACAGGAATATTCAGCTTGCTAGATTAGCCGCGGAGCAGCTCTTGGCGATGGAACCCCAGAAAGTGAACAATTACATTGTGCTTCACAACTTGTATATTAGCTCTGGGAAACGGGACGAAGCGTTGAATGTGGTGAACACCTTAAAGAGGGCGGGGTTGTATATGAGTGCTGCTTGTAGCTGGATCACAGTCAAGAAAAGAGATCACATGTTTTTATTTAATGATAGTCTCAACCCCAAAAGTTCAGAAATCTACCGGAGGCTAGATACATTAATGGAGGAGATAAAAGAACTTGGTTATGTTGTTGAGGAGGATGAATTGCTACCCGATATTCTTCCTGGTGAGCAGGACACAATGAAAGTTTACCATAGTGAAAAACTTGCAGTTGCTTTTGGCCTTATCAGCACATCTCCATCTGCTCCCTGACGATCAACCAAAGCCATCGTTTGTGCTGTGACTGCCACAAGGTAATCAAATTTGTGTCACTAGTTACAAAGAGAGAGATTACTGTAAGAGATGCTAGCAGGTTTCATCACTTCAAACATGGAACATGCTCTTGTGGTGACTACTGGTAACTAGGTAAGTCCAACTGAATGATGTTCCGCCTTGGATTTATCTAAAGCCAGGCTAATTTCTTGTTATCTACTCCATCTGTTCCTAAACGTCTTACATATCAGAACAGAGGAAGGTCGACGCAGCTATGCTGCAATTAGATGCCACTAAAACCAAGAAAATTTTGACCAATCAGTAGCAATGCTCGTCATTTTCACTTTCTGAAGTATCGAATGTGAAATATATACCAGAGTTGTTACAATTCACCTGCAGATTATTTCCCAGATTATTTCTCTGTTGTCCCCACTGGGACACCCAAACATGGCTTACCTGATTGTTCGCATTGTTCTTTAATTGTTTGTCAACCAAAGTATATTCCGGTTTCATGAGATTTTCCTAAGTCTTTGCCTTGCCATGTCTGTTCTTGACTATTGAGATTAATCAGATTATCTTATATACATCATAACTGCGGCGGCTTATAATCAGTTGAACTCTACTTATTATTAACTGTAGTATCTAACCACACATATGTGTGGGGAATTCAGCTAGTTTAATTTATGTGACAGTATGCTCTATTTGTTTTGCTCCGGTCGCATGTTGAGCACTAATTATCCTATAGTATACCAGGCTAAACAAAATTTGTCGTAAGCTGCTCATTCAGAGGTTCTGAAGCGACTGAACTGGTAAATTTTCGTTAGTCAGGATACAAGGCTTGGGCTTGTAAGTTCAATCTATTTCAGATTTTGTAAAACTAAATTACAACTTTTAATCCTTACCGACATGCATGGTTGCCTTGTGTTTGTTTGTTATTTTACTGCCACCAAAACTTGTTTGCATGTCTTGGTGAGTAGCTTCTTGTATTCTCTTATCACTCCTTGAAAATGTGAGCTTTATGATGTGCTAAGAAGAGAATGTTTTCTTTGAGCAACTCAGACTGATACTTTTCCCTTCGTTTCCAGTTTTCCACTGGCTTTATAAACCTTGTGAAAAGAAGAATCTGCAAAAGTAGCCTGAATATGTGATGAGGTGGCTTTCATACTGGAGATGCCAATATTTACTTGTGTCCTGCAAGGAAGGAATAAAGCTCATATGCAACAAAGGATCGAAGGAAAGTATAACACTTTGAGCATCTTTTGACAGCTTGTTTCTAACTGGGTCATAGATGGAGAAATTCTCCTGTTGCACTTTTGCTCCGATATTTTTTTCAGTGGTTAGCAATAAAAAGGGCCACAACTCCCTTCATTGTAAGCAGGCAATCTTTCCTCCCACAACTTCTCTGAGCTGACAGAAGTTTGAGAATACAAGATGGCTAAAATGGTAGCTGCTGTCATTGTCTGCGTGTTGGTTTTGGCCCTGGATATCACTGCTGGCATACTAGGCTTCAGGCTCAAGCTGCACAAAACAAGGTCTGTTGCAGTAAATTTTCTCAGGTTTACCTCATGAAATGTACCATTTTGAAATAAAGTTTTGATTAACTGATGTAATTTCTATTTCTGCAGCGGTTAAAGGTGCTTGAATGATAGTTCATCTGACGTATTTTGTTATTTGATCTTGTTGGCAGACTAAAAAAGTGACGGTGCTCTTCATCCAATGTGAGAAACCGGTGTATAAAGCATACCAGCTAGGGCTCGCGGCAGCAGTGATCCTGGTAGTTGCACACGCAGTGGCCAACTTCCTTGGCGGCTGTGCCTGCATCTGCTCCCAGGTGGAGTTCATCCGGGCATCCATCAATAGGAAACTCGCAGCAACTCTTATAGTTCTCTCATGGTAACTTCGCTCTCACCATAAACATTACTTTGCAAATCTGTAAGTGCTGCTCCACTTGCATTAGTAGAATCATGCTAAGATAGGATGTACACTTCTTTTCTCGAGAACATGCAAAGGAGCTGCACGCCATTTGTTTGTTAGAGAAAAGAGTTTCAACATGCCAGTTATACACTTTGTTGGAAAAATAACCACACAACATAGTATTAGAGTTGCTACAGCTTTCTCGGCAAAAACATATTCTGGTCTCAAGACTTAGCGACTAATAAATATTGTTGGATGCTCAAATAGGATTGCGCTAATCGTCGGGTTCTCGCTACTGCTCGCGGGGGCCATGTCCAATTCCAAGTCGAAGACATCGTGTGGGTTCGTGCACGGCAAGACCCTGGCCCTCGGAGGGATCATGTGCTTTGTCCATGGTGGGATCACCGTCGCCTACTACGTCACTGCCACCGCCGCAGCACATGAAATTCGTTAGGCCAGCAGGCATCGTGTGTGCTATGGTTTTGGCCAAGAGATTATACAGTCTGATACTTTCTCTCACAGGAGATCACCATTCTTTCCATGCCTTCGTTGTTTCTTATCTTTCAGCTTGTGATTGGGTTTTTACTTCTTTTTTTTACAACTCATGGAAGCATTCGACTCCATCTTGTATCGAAGTTGCAAAAAAAGAATATGATTTGGGGTTTGACTGATTTGTTATATTTTTGTTGTAAAATGCTGATAAAATTTTAAATTCTGGCAAGTGCTACCAAAGTTGGCCGAAGGAATTCTGTCAATAGTTTTGATATGACAATGCATCAAGTCAAAATTATCCATTTTAACTATAGATAAAAACTGATCTGTGGGCCCTTTGTAAATGAATCCAACCTTTCCTAGGCCCACTGATCTGTGAGCCAATCTTCTTCGCAAGACAGAAGATTCTTGCCTTTCCTGGGCAAATCAGTTGTTGTATGATGAAAGAACCAAACCAGCACATTATCTAAGATAACATGTACACCAGATGATGGTAAAATCAGCTTCCACTTGTCAAGTATAGTTACAGTGCAGGTCTATACAACACAGTTACTTTTGACAGCCCTTGACGTCAGTAAGCACTCTCCATACACAAAACTGCTCAATACTTCCACCTCCCTATCCACTAGTTCCCTGCTTTGATGCTGGTACTTTTCATATCAACAAAAGAAAAGAATCAAACAAATTGAAGAAGAAAAAGTTAGCCAGTAACAACAGTAGGTGAAAATTTGTTCGTTTCAGTCAGACATCCGGAAGTTCAGAGACACTGCCAAGAGATTCCTGTCTCTGATGGCCAGAGGCAGACGACTGATCCTCGGATGCCTCGCCGTCCGTGCTGCCCACTGGAAGCTTCCTACCGTGATGATTCCTGCTGCTGCGGCTGTGTTTCGCCACTTGGATCAGTGCCTGGACAACATCTCTCATCGACGGGCGCTTCCGGGACACACGACTTACACATTTGTAAGCCGCAGCAGCCATGTCATTGAACTCCTCCACATCAAATGCACCTTCTAAACGGGAGTCTGCGATTTCCTCCCACCCAGTCTTGCCATCAGCATCGATTGCAGCCTGATCATAGATTGCATTGTAGTCAGCATTTACAACCGTAGTGTCACTGAACTTTAGAAAACATCAAGTGAAGGGGGGACTTTCTTACGAGCTCAACATATTCCATTAAACCTTGTTGAGGGTTTCTGCCAGCAATCAGTTCAAATAGCAGAACACCGTAGCTGTACACATCACTCTTCTTCGTGAATGATCGCGAAGACACATACTCCGGATCAAGATATCCATAAGTTCCGCGTATGTTGGCTCCATTTCGAGTAAGCATTTCTTCTCTTGACAATCCAAAGTCAGCAACCTGGCCAACAAAGAATGGTCCTCATCAAGTCTAGCAAATATGTTTCAGACAGAAGGGCAACAGAGGTAATGCCGTGCAAGAAACACTATTATATTCGAAGTGCCAAATTCGTAAGATTGTTCACTATTTACCAAATATCAGAAATATCCTGTCTTAATTAGAAAAGGCTAATCTAATCACATATCAGAAGTTTCTTGGGAGGTATAATAAAGCTTCCATTTTCTTACAACAAAAATATCAGCCCAATGTGTATTTCATATATAAAAAAACTCGACCAAGAGGTACTAGCATCCACTTTAATTAGAAAAAAGCCAACATGAGCATACCCACAGAGGATAGGCCTTCAACCGCGGGTGGGCTGGGCATGCACTTGCACCTCTAACCAACTGACAAAGTTCTCTTTATGTGTATCCATAACAACTGAGTATTCTAGAAATAGGTTCATTAAGTAAAGAATTTTTCGTGGATTTTCTTATCTGTAATAAGTATGCTACTCCCCCCCCCCCCCCCCCCCCCCCGATCGGTAATTATTGTCGTGACCACTGTAGGAGTTTGTACTAGCTCGGTACTGTTTCCACGCCAATCAATTCGGATCGGAGGTAGCAATACATTGGGCATGTCTATAGACACCAATAAGTTGGTATTTAACTTTAAGTCAAAGCCCTGTATCAGATAAAGATCAAATGACGAAACAAAGTTCTGATGCTGCTTTCAGTGTATGTCTGTATGCAGGATCAAGTACAAACCAAGTGTCGGCAGTAAAAGTTAAGTATTAGAACAGATACAAACTAAAAAATAAATAAAAATAAATGTTACAACTAATTTCTGCAGAGGTGATGAATATAAGTGTTTAGCATGTCATGGATAGTAATACGAATAACAGAGATGTACAACATACCCTAGCATGCATGGACTGATCCAGTAAAATGTTTGGTGATTTGATATCCCGATGAACCACCGGAGGAACAGCCTGCACTAAAGTTAAGCCAGATGAAGTAATGTATTCGCATCTCACCATGGACCATGTTTTAGACTATGTGTCACCACAGCTTACCCCATCATGTAGGTATTCCAAACCCCTAGCAACATCCAGAGCTATGTTTACCCTCAAATCCCACCTCAATGGTGTACTGTTTTCACCTGAATCACAAACTGTCTTCAGAAACAGAAGCAAGTAAGTACTGTCTAAATGTAACACTTGAGATTCTGGCTGTAGGTATAGTCTCCTATAAAAGGCACTTTGACACGGAAAGTCGCTCCAATAGTTGCTAAAGGATACTATGGAAGCATATTAACAAAGCTTAAATATTATCTATTGACTTAATTCATAGAAAACCACTGACCTTTTCTGATAAAATCAGCTAAAAGGGTGGTGGCTATTTTTCTCAGTAATCAAGAACGATCAAACTGGAAGGGAGAAAGCATCGAACATTGATGCATTTACGAGATTTTTCAGATATGCTGGTTGCACTTCATGAATTTTATACCACCACGTTCTTACAAAACTACAAGTCCTCCTTGTACCACGTTCAAGTTAAAGCAGAGTTAAAGTCGCAACCAAACACAAATGTGCCTCTACTGTAAGGAGAGTGCTCTAAATGAGTGCTATCTTGTCCAAACGGAGATGATAAGTACCATATAAGTGTGACGCAAGGCTCCCATTAGGCATGTATGCATATAACAGAATGTGTTGCCCTTTTTCAGCACAGTAGCCGACCAAGTTCACCAGGTTCCTGTGGTGCAACCGCCCAAGAAGCAATACCTGAAATTAGTTGTCCATTACATACCAGGCATGCCCGTTTCTAGACATGTATAAACAATAGCTTACCTCATTTTGGAACTCCTTTTCACCTTGCTTTGAATTGTTAGCAAGTACTTTAACAGCCAGTATCTCACCGGATGACATATCAGCTTTGTAAACAGGACCAAAGGCTCCTTGGCCCAATAGTGTTGTGAAATTGCTGGTTGCCTTCTGCAGTTCCCTAGACAAAAGAAAATAGTGTTGGACCTTAATTTGAACTAAAAGAAGACGCAGTCTCATGATCATAATTAAACCAGCCCACCCAGGTTCAAGTCCTAGACTTGGCATGGGCGTTTGCATTTACCTGGATTTATTCCAGGATTATCCGGCGCTATTCTTTCAGTGGTAGGTGACGTGCCCGTCAACAGCGAGGCGCCTGTGGTGACTTCGTCAACCTCAAGATCTGCCGGCTCAGTCCTTCAGAGGTGCTCATAGGGGTAGGGTGTGCGTGCGTGCGTTCATAGGGGTGAGTGTATGTGCGTATTTGTGAGCGTCTGTGTTGTACTGTGTTCTCAAAAAAAAAAATAATTAAATTAGCAAAGTTATGTAGAATAAACAGTTGCACTACCATACTTCAATCAGCAAAAACATGAGAAAAAACTTACAAAAGGTATAAGATAAGCTTATTTCACCTAATGTTGAAATCCTGGGGTATGATGGCTCCTTTATGTCCTACTAATAGTAGTTACTCAGGTTTAGTGTCCCATTGCAGCCTCCTTATATTTATAAACTACACCTGGGCTGTGCACATCTCACTAGCATGCATATGATACATTTTCCTATCATTCATTAATGTTTCTCTCCGTAAAGGTAACCAATTTTTCCATATTCTCCTTCAGTACAAACAAACCATCATTATCTTGTCCAATTGCATTTGGTAGGTCCAGACATATATAAGTCAAAGGAAGATAACCAACCTGTGACAGGAACTTCTTTTCAGAACCAACTCCTAAAACTAGATCAATTACTTGAAAGGAAATGAAGTAGGGCCTAATTAGTGATACAGAGCTATGAATCTTGCAACCATGAGAATACAGAAAAATCAAGGAAACCTACTTGTACGCATATTTGGGTATCCCAGAAGCTGATATTAGGCTCCTGCTTCCAGGCCCTTCAATCCACAGAGACACACCACTATCTTCAAACTCCCTTGGTGATTCCTGCCCCGTAGTTGAGTTCGAGAGCTCCACACATGTATTAACACCATTTGCACGGATGGGGACCATTGATGACCTCCTTGAGCTACTACTCCTTATTTGCGCCTGAGAACGCCGATACCTCGTGCACAGGAGTATTCCAACTGCCAGGAGCAGCCCTATCACCACACCAACCGTGGTACCGATGATCAAACCTTCAGAAACCCCATTCATTCTCCCCCCCCCAATTCAGTTATAGATCCTAGCACCTAGGATGTTGCATCCCCGTCATGGAAGCTCTGACGAGGAATAAGACCAACAGCTATACCTTCCCTGCCAACAAGTATAAGGAATTCCACTTAAGAAAAAAAACAAGTATAAGGAATAGTAAAGTGGAGGCCTTGAACAGTGACACCATGTGGCTTCAGGCATTAGGTGGCTCTCTGGGTCAACATCAAGAAATGGAAATGCAATCTTTAGGCAGACTTTGCCATCTCAACTGATGTCACATCAAACCATCAGATCTTTAACAAGAACTAATTTACTTACGCGAAGACATATTAGACAGGGACGGTGGATATTATTGTTGAACTAACTTCCAAACTGAGGAACTGATTTTCATGTACCTTTTGTCTTGAACTAATCAACTAATTTGTCATTAATACCACACATGACATATCTAAATTGGCATAAATATTACACTATTTGCTCATATGAATGTATCAAATAAACAGGCGCAACTCTTAGAACTAAATAATTTCTCCGTAGTAGTTTTACACAAAAATACCATACATTTGGGGAGCTTTTGGTCGTACGAACTTCGATAATGGCCTAATGGCTTATGCCCCAAATGGTTACCTCCGTAAACATTAAAATCATCAATACGAATCGCAAAAGTGTAAACTTCCATTCTGGAATCAAGAACAACACGTCTGACCCTGAGCACTACAAAAGATCAACAAACTCGGGGGAACTAGAAACGATCGAACGTTCCAACGAACAGTATGACTAGACTAGCAAGACAGAAACTGGCGGGGGAACTACGAACCCAAGCAAAGATCGCCCGAACAGATGAAACGAACGCGGAACCGCTCGTGCTAATCCAAGATCAAGAAACCGAATCAAAAAAACGTACCAGAGCGGACTGCCCGAATGCCGGAAGAAATGGAGCCACGGGCGAGCGAATCCGCGCTTGTTCGGATCGGCTCCGGGCGGAGATCTAGGTCGCGGCGATCCCACAGGGTAATGCCGGCGGATTGGGGTGGAATCGGTCCGGGCCTGGAAGATTTGGTGCTGGCTTGGCGTTGTGAGAGAAAGACGACTTTCGAGAGTGTAACTTCCTGTGGAGAATAAAGCAAAAAAGCAAAAGCAACAGGGGATGGAAAGGAAAAGAAAAGGCAAGTTCGAAAAAAGAGAGGGCAGAGAGGGGTTCAGGGTAGTGTTGTAATTGTGCCTTAAGTTCAAATTAATTCACAGTCCCTTTTTAAATTTCAGAATGAAAAATTCAACGTAGTCTATAGCTCTTTGTCACTTTAAACGACAAGTATGCAGTTTGTGTACCTTCTTTTTGTGGGGTTGTATATTGATGGTCATTGGTCTCTCCAATATCTCCACATGTCCTCCTAGTACAAAGATTTCAACTCCAAGTCCGGAAAAAAGTGTCACTAAGTTGAAGTATGCAGTATGTTGTTTGCTAGCGACAAAAATAATGGATTGAAGGGAGTAGAAGATTTCCTCATCTAGCAACCTCTCATGTCGAGGTCAAACCCAACGAGAGGTAATCACTAATTGGTTGGTTGAGGTAAGGTTGTTACACTATTAATGTTTTGTCAGCTCTATGTGACACCTTAGACTAGCCATAATGGGAGTAACTAAGGTAGTAACATGCAACCACATGCAATGCCACATAAGCATTTTGGTGACATGGCATGTCATTAAATGATGAAAGAGAGGGTTGTGGTAACATAGGTAGTTACCGTAACATCACACACCCCAATGCAAATTGTGTGTAGAACTTAATAAATGAGGTCTTGCATGACACCACTCATAAGTTACTGCCCACAATGAAGGTAGTAACATACTCCCTCCGTCCTCGAATAAGTGGACGTTTAGGATTCAAAAAAAATTCACAAAAGAGTGTACTTCTACCTTTCCAATGCACTTAAAAGTACTCCCTCCGTTTTTATTTAGTTTGCGTTTTAGGTTTGGTCAAAGTCAAACTTTGTCAAATTTGACCAAGAATATAAGAAAAAAAAATGAGTATCCATAATACCAAATGCATATAGTATGAAAGTATACTTTATAATAATTCTAATAATATAGATTTTACATTGTACATGTTAATAGTTTTTCTAAAATATTTGGTCAAACATAATAAAGTTTGACTTTGACTAAATCCAGAACGCAAACTAAATAAAAACGGAGGGAGTAGATAATAATGCTTCTCTATCATTGCACGGGAATCAAGCCAATAACATTCAACACATGTTTTTTTTACATGCACTTAACTTATTGGAGGTGAGGTAATTAAAGAGGAGAGAGATCGTGACTTGCATTTTCCCAATGCATTTTCTAGTCCTATCCATAATTTGTCTTAAAATTTCTACATGTCCACTTATTCGAGGACGGAGGGAGTACACTAGTAACATATGCATGTTACTACTCTATGTTACTCCCCACTATGACTAGTCTTTCATGTGTGTGACTTTGTTTATCACAATGTAGGCTTCTTTAATTATACCACAATAGGTTCTTAGACATAGGGACTATATAAGTCTTGTAACATGCTAGACGCAAGCACATAGACAACCCCTTCTAAAGTTATGCTCCTCTTTTGGGCAAACATCCAATGATTTCTAATTAGACCACTCTTCTTGTAAGCTTTTAGATCATGTTGTCTATTTGCGACCCACATTTTTTGACATACACTACTTATACTTGAGAGAGATTCATTCTAATCATCCAACTTCGAATCTTTTTACTACGAAATATAAAAAGTTGCACCCATCAATGAAGCTAATTCGCAGACAGGGTAATGGAACTCTTACACACACAAATTTTGTTAAAACCCTATTTGTCATATTGTTGACTAAAAGAAAGGGGTGGTTGTCGATTTTGTCGAATGTTGCAGCTGAACTACATCCACCATTGTCACCGTCATCTTCATCGCTTCGTCTTCCTTGTTCGTCACTCATCCATCGGCGTCGGTCCGTCTGTTAGCTTCTACCACCCATGACATGCCCCTGACCCTAAGGTTGCAATTCACCTCCACCAGCGTCGGCGTCTCCATGGGAAATCACTTTTGTCTCGATACAGTATCATTGTCTACGTCTCTCTCAACCTTCTGTTGGTCGGGCCCGCTCCTCTTTGATGCTCTCTAGTCACAGGGATAGGAAGGAATGAGTGAAGAGATCGAGAAAGAAATAGAGACAAATGTGTGAAGGAATAATACCAACTTACCTAGGCTAGATCCACGCATTCAGAGAGTGCTCCATGGTGAGCCGGGGCGACGCCGGGTGGAGGCCATACTAGGTGGTCTCCCATCTTTGCCTCTTAGTTTTCCATTAGGATTTGGTTAAACATCAGCCCACTAACATCAACGAGTTCATAGGGGGGGGCCAAGAAAAATTCATGTATCGGAAACATGTTAATTTAGAGTTTTAGGGTGGCAATCTTATGTCAAATTGCACTAAAAATACAACAACATGGACACTGGATCCGTCGCCGATCGTGCATGTCTACACGAGTTGGTTCATCATTCAAATCATGTTAGGCTTGGCAGGGGTGATTTTTTCAGCTCCTTTGTTGGCTGGGTCGACCAACTAAAAGTGTTTTTACGCTATACGCTCTGTAAAAGGGATTAATTTCTTTATTACCTTACGCTTAATACAAAGACGTGCAGCTCTATCTGCTGGTTCTCGAAAAGATTTTTTTCTTAATTAGACAAAGTAAAGGAAACATGGATCTCCGAAACATATGTAAGTGTGAAAATTGCTCGAGACGTGTGCTCAACTCAGCCAGGTCGTCATGGGCCCACGGCACTTGCACAAATAAAAGGACCAAACTGCCCTCCCTCTCATGTCCAGTCGGTTCGGTTCGGTATAGCTGTTGACTTCTTCTCGCCGACCGCAGCGAGCAGGTGAGGGAAAGTGAATCGAGTAAGTATTACGAACGTGCTATTTCTCCGGCCTTTTTCACTGACGATTAGGCCCATACGCTCCTTGGGTCGGCGTGTCATAGGACGTAGGAGTACAGAAAATTCTATGATAAAGATTTGCAGTTGGAGATTGGGCCGTGGCTGCAAGTCCGGAAACTGTCCCGCTTGGTGCTTCTGTATCCGTACGACGCATTTTTTAATTGGCGAATTAATTAGGGTCCATGAATGACAAAAGCTGAGATCCAGTACGAACATTGGAAGTTGTACAAACACGAAACAGTCCAATAATATAGTATCCCTCTTGGAGTACGTACCTTGTCCGGCCGGAGAGGGGCGGCGACGGCGACCTTGGAGTTGCTCCGGACGGGCGCGAGACGAGGCAGCACGGGCGTGAGACGAGCGCGAGACGACCAGGAGTTGCTCCTTTCCGCGCGTCCACGAGCGTGGCGTCGTGGTGTTTATTCCCACGCCAGGTACCATCGTGGATGGACGTGTAAACGATACACGACGTTTTACACGAGCCGCTGGGAGCCTTTTTTCTCGCCTGCTCGTGTAAACTTCGTTTCCACGCCCGTTTCCACATTCCACTAGAGATGCTCTAAATCAATTTTCTTTCGTGATTCTACAAGAGTGATAGGGTTTAGGGTCACGTAATGTTCTTAGTACCCACTCAGACCCCATATAATGTCGGTAGAAATAAACTAATCAGTACAACCTCGTGTTGCAGGAAACTTATTAGCATGTAATATGTTCCCTCTTCTTGGCGTGATCCATGAAGAGTTCGGAAAATCTGATCACAGACCGCTACTGATCAATACTGATTTTTACATTGGGATCCAGACGGCGAGGCCGAAAGGTCAACGTCGGTTTGAGGCTAGATGGTTGAGAGAAGAGTCTGTGGATACAATTGTTGAAGCTGCCTGGACGAGGGCTAAATCCCGTCCCGGTTCCACGTTTGCCCAAGCAACGTCTGACATTCACCGTTCACTTCATGATTGGGATAGAGAGGTTCTGAAGGGACCCCGAACTAGGCTGCGGGAGCTCCAGAAAAAGCTGGATGAAGTGATGACAGGTCCTATGAACGATGATTCTTTGGACCAACAAAAGGTGCTGCAAATTCAAATCGAAGATTTACTTGAAAAAGAGGAATTGTATTGGTACAGAGAGGCCGTGTGGATTGGCTTAAACATGGGGATCAGAACACGAGCTACTTTCATCGGTCTGCTTCTGCTCGCAAGAAAAAGAACTATGTGAAACGGTTAAAAAATTCTGCTGGAGTTTGGGTGGAGGATGAGGATGCCATCCACGACCTTGCTGTCAACTATTTCAGAAATTTATTCACATCCGATGCTCAGGCTCCTAACCAAGCGGTGCTAGAAAAGGTAAAGCCTCGGGTTACTAATTTTATGAATGAGGCGTTGACTGCAGTATACACTCGTGAAGAAATTAAAAAAGCTCTTTTTAACATTGGCGATCTGAAGGCTCCTGGCCCTGATGGATTGCACGCAGTCTTCTACAAGAAATACTGGCATCTTATTGAAGATGATCTCACTGAGGAAGTTTTGATTGCATTGAACACAAGGAAGATACCTGATAGCTGGAATGATACCACAATTGTTCTAATTCCAAAAGTTGCAAGTCCTGAAAATTTATCCCAGTTCAGACCCATCAGTTTATGTAACGTTATTTACAAAGTAATCTCTAAGGTCTTGGCAGCTCGGCTTAAGGTTTTCCTACATGAAATCATATCCCCCATGCAAAATGCGTTTGTGCCTGGGAGGCTCATCTCGGATAATTTCTTGGTGGCTTTTGAAAGCTACCATGCTATTAAAAATAGGAGAGTGGGAAGCTATGGAACTTGTGCGGTGAAATTAGATATGCACAAAGCGTATGATAGAGTGGAATGGAATTTCTTGAAACTGATTATGCTTAAACTCGGCTTCAATGAGGAATGGGTCGAGCTTGTTATGGCTTGTGTGTCTTCTGTTCGGTACCAAGTCAAGATTAATAACTCTCTATCGGATTACTTTGTTCCAACTCGCGGACTTCGTCAAGGGGACCCTCTATCCCCATATTTGTTTCTCTTCTGTGCGGAAGGCCTCTCAAGTTTGATTGCCTATGAAGAAGAACAAGGTAATTTGCAAGGTGTAAAGGTTTGTCGCAATGCCCCAGCTATTTCTCATCTTTTATTCGCTGATGACTCTCTTGTATTGATGAAAGCTGATAATACTAATGCGACTAGTCTGAAAAGAGCTTTGGATGACTACTGTGAATCCTCCGGACAACTTGTTAGCGTGGCAAAATCTAGTATCTTTTTTAGTCCTTGCACTGATGTTGACAGGAGGGTTGAAGTCTGCACTATTCTGGACATAATGACTGAAGCTATCACGGATAAATACCTAGGTTTGCCACCCTTGGTTGGGGTGGACAGGACGGATTGTTTCCAGCATCTAATTGACAGAGTTATAAAATTGCTTACTGGCTGGAAGGAAAAGATGTTATCATTTGGTGGGAAGGAAGCGCTCATCAAGGCTGTAATCCAGGCAATACCAGTGTACGCTATGTCGGTGTTTAAGCTACCCAAACAGATTTGCAAAGGGATAATCTCAGCAATGTCCCAGTTCTGGTGGGGAGATGAAGATCAACAAAAGCATATGCATTGGTTTGCATGGTGGAAGATGTGCATCCCGAAAAATAAAGGAGGTATGGGTTTTAGAGACTTGGAGTGTTTTAATCTGGCCATGCTTTCTAAACAAGTTTGGAGGCTCCTTTCAGAACCTCAATCACTATGTGCTCAAGTTCTACGTGCCAAATATTATCCTTCTGGTGACCTACTAAACGCTGTTTTGAAGAAAGGTAGCTCATATACTTGGCAGAGCATTTGGTCAGGGATCCAAACTTTCAAACGAGGGCATATTTGGAGAGTCGGTGCTGGTGAGAAGATAAATATTTGGGAAGACTGTTGGATCCCCTCCAGTCCGACCAGGAAAATCATGACACGCCGTGGAAATAGGGTAATCACGAAGGTTTCTGAACTTATTGACCACGAAACTGGTTCATGGGATGAAGTGTTCATGCGGGAAATGCTTTGGGATGGAGACGTCGAAAGAATTCTGCGTATCCCTCTCGCTGTGGGCATGATGGAAGACGTTCCTGCTTGGCACTATAATAAGAACGGCCGACACTCTGTCCGATCCGCATACCATGTTGAATGGGAGGCCCAACACGGTAGAAAATTGAGGAGAACAACCCCTTTTGCCTCTTCTGCGGCAAACCCGGTTTGGCGTTCTCTCTGGTCTCTCAAAGCACCCGCAAAAATTCAAATACACTGCTGGCGTGCTCTTTTGGGTGCTATCCCTTGCTACGGAGTATTGGCTAACCGGCATATACCGATCTCGAGTCAGTGCCCTATGTGTTCGGTGGACTGCGAGAGCATCTCTCATGCGATGTTTAAATGTCCACGCGCTAAAGAAGTCTGGTCATGTTTGGGCATGAGTTCTATCATTGATAATGCGGCTGTTCTGGAATCACAGGGTGCTACTATCATGGAAACGCTTCTGCTGGACAAAGATGTGGTGCCCTCTGTACATGAGCTACGTCGCTGCGATTTGGTGGCTGTGTCCTCATGGTATTTGTGGTGGGAAAGAAGAAAAGTAACACACGGTGAGAATATCCAAACCCCTGTGAGATCGGCCCAAGCTATCTTGGCTCTTGCGATGAATTATAGGAGAATAAAGAAAATTGGTGCTACTCCAATTCGTCGCCATGGTTGGCAGAAACCTCCTGTGGAGCTCATAAAGCTTAACGTGGACGCTGCGTACGATATAGACTCAGGTACGGGAGGGGCTGGAGCTATTCTGCGAGACCATCTTGGTTCGTTTATTGCTGGCGGTCACTGGAATCTGCAACATATTGAGGATGCGTCTACTGCAGAAGCCGTTGCGCTTCGCCATGGGCTAGCACTCGCCGGTGAAGTGGGGTGCAACAAACTGGTGGTCGAAGGTGATTGTGTGGAAGTTATTGATACCATGCAAGACGACGGCAATTCTCTCGGAGCCGCGGCGGCAATTTATGAAGAATGCGCCTTCCTCTGTCGAAATTTTGCAAGTGTCAAATTTTCTCACTGTCCTAGGGAGGCCAACATGGCAGCACATGAATTAGCTAGGTTTAATGATGCCAACCAGACTTGGCAAGGTGATCCTCCTCTTAGCATAGTCCATGTAATATCAAATGATGTAACCATTGTGGACATGTGAGGCAGCAAGTTTTTTACGCACTCTTTTCCTTACCAGGGTACCTCAGGGGACTGGAAGGTTTTTAATGAGGCGGCTTGCTTGCTTATTATTTATAAAGTGTGGTTTAATTTCAAAAAAAACTAGCACAACTCACAGACAATTTTTTAGGATGGCAGGGAGTATAGTTTTGGATATTCTCTTGAGAAAAAAAAGGGATTTGGCTAAGTTTATCATAGGCCAGGTTTTACATCGCGATTCATGCACTATGGATTTTAAGTTGGGTTGCAATTGAGATACCACTATATTTGCTTCCTGATCGTGTTAGTCATGAGTTGTAATTAAGATATTTTAGACCCGCTAGATTATTTCGAAATTCGTGCAAATCATGACTTGCAACATGAGTTACAAATGAGATTTTATGCACTACAAAGGAAAACATTTTTGTTGACAAATCACTTTCGTCACGCATTAGCCAATTTTCGTCAACGATTACATGGGGGTGACGAAATTTGTTCGTCATGGGGTTCGTCACCGAAGCTCCGTCATAAAATATCGGGGTGACGGTATGCAATTTTTCGTCACTGTCAAACGTTTGATGGTGACGAAGAGAAAATTCGTCAACATTGAGGGTTAATCGTTGACAACCAGATTTGTCATTGAAAATTGGAGCTTTCGTCAATATCAAAATGTAGGGAAGTCTCTGATTGGTCCAAAAAAAACTGACGTGGCAATACATGTGGGTCCATCATGCTGATGTGGCTGCTGACAACGTGGGTCCGATGGCAATTACGTAGAATGCTATCCTGTGGGTCCACATTATTGCACGTGGCATTCTGTCATGTGGGACCCACGTGGTGCTGACTGGTGGGACACACAAAGTTGTGACAAGTGGGACTAGTTGGTTGACATATGGGTCTCAAAAAAATTGCTGACTTTATATTAAAAAAAATCGAAGCAATATATGAAACAACTGCCAAATAATATTATAGCGTTTAGTCACACACAAACTTTACAAGTCTGACACATAGACAAACACACATACACAAACGACTTATTTCTAAGTTGATCAACCCCTGCCTGCTTGCCATCATTGTGAGCCACAACCACCTGGTCTATTTTGAGCTTATTTCCTTTGCTTGCCAACATAAATTGTTCCTGTGAAGTTAAAAGGAGGCAGATATTTTAGCCATTCAGGAGCACGGACAAGATATAGTGCAGTAATTATATGCAAGAGGGATATGCTACCTACCTTCAAAGACAAGGAGGTAGAGAGAGAAGCCATCTGCTCCTCCAGCTTATCATTCTTTTCGACAACAGACTCATACTTATCCTGAAAAAGAATCAGGTTGATGTCAATACTAGTTATTGTAAAATGTACAACGGACATCTATGGGTGAATACACAGAGAAATGGATATTGTAAGTAAGCACTACATAATACCAATTTACCTACCAATATCAACATGCAATTGCGAGTATATGTCTCACCGAGCTGAATAAACTTAGTCTTAGCAAGCATATATTGTGTGTAGCACCTGACCAGACATGTCAGTTAGTCCATGAATCCTTCATAAAGCTCTAAAGTGCAGCTTATACTACAGAGGCATAAGCTTTCCAACGAAAGTAATTTGCAAAAAAAAAAGAACTTGGATGGACTTCTGCATATGTCTGTGCATGAATTATCGGCAATTAAAAGATTAGGACAGACAAGAGAAAAATATATCTATATTAGTCTCTTTCTTTCTGCATAAGCTGTCATAGCAAAGTTCTTACAAACAGACAGTTTAACCCCGGATAATAAGGCATAAGGAGTATGCCAGCATATATTCGACGCCGAAGGATTAACCAACTGCTGAATCTAGAAATGGTTGTTTCACTCAATTTGCAAAAATCTGCTTGTAAAGTATTATGGCAAGCATAAATTTTCATAAGTACACAGGTCTTTTGTCATCATAGCATAAGTAGAGGACACAGAACAATGAGTAGCGGTAAAATAACCTAATCGGTATCAAGATAGCTACACTGGCAGGTAAATGACAGATACATATATCAGCATTCACTTCGAGAGCCTAGAGTTTATCGAGCCACCACTAGTAGCAACTACACATGGATGTACGTGAAACAAACTTGTCATGCAACCATGTGCGCAGGAACGAAATGGAAACTAAAACGAATGATGCAAATATGAGAGACATGAAAACAAGATTCACATAGTGCCTTGTTTCCAGGAAATCGAAGCTGCAGCCGTTAGACTAGTAACTGAAATAGTGAGATCCATCGGGCCCGAGATCCATCATAGGTGAAA
Source organism: Poa pratensis (assembly GCA_947311845.1). Taxonomy (NCBI): domain Eukaryota; kingdom Viridiplantae; phylum Streptophyta; class Magnoliopsida; order Poales; family Poaceae; genus Poa; species Poa pratensis. The sequence goes on from CAMZMU010000074.1 coordinate 78,321,710, forward strand.
AGAAGAGGCCCAAGCACAAGATCCACCTATTATGTCCGGTACCCCGTCTCCTTCCAGCAGAGATACCAATTTTGAGAGAGAGATAGAAGATGATTGGGCGCAGCTGATATTACCTTGAGCATGGTGCGTCTGGAGACGGTTGCCGAGCAGAGCGAGTTGCCGGCGGTGGACCGGGCAGGGGCCTAGCTGCGTAGCGTAGGGCACTAGGGTTCGAGTGTGGATGTCGGTCGGCGAGCATGTCGGCCGGGACGGAGTCGATGAGGTGCTGCCTCGTGGGCGGCGCTACCAGGCTCGGCAACAAGACGCCGTCGCCTTCACCATCGCAATCGGACCCCCCCAGCTGCTCATATGCCTCCTACTAGGGCTTCGCGCAAGGGGGCGCACTGCGGCGGCGGCAGAGAGGCTCGGCTGGGCCGAGGTAGCCGGCGGCGCGATTGGATTGGGTTGGCGGCGTCGATCTGAATAGAGAGAGGGAGAGAGAATGAGAGGGGATCAGGGGATCGTGGGGAGATGAGTGTCGGTGGTGGGTGATATCCCTCCATATTTCTAGGTCAATTGATATTTGGGCTCAGAACAAGGAACTTCCACGGGCTCCCAACGTTGGATGCGCAACCGACGGTTCCGATCGGTCGATATGTGCTGCGATCCACGGGGACGCAGTTCCTGCCATCTCATTGGCTGCACACGATCAAACCGGTTTAAAACAGTTCAAATTTCAGTTACTTCCAAAAATCGAGATAAAGTCATTCAAATGGGAGAAATCAGACAGAATGCAATAAAAAATATTTCTTTGTGTTTTTTTAAAGGATCGAAATGGCCAGCATGGCTATTCATCGAAAGGGGTCGAATATTTCAATGGAAAATTTGTGTTATAATCTCAAAATGATTTTTGGAACAAATTTAAGAGCAAACTATCACATAATTGTAGTTCAATTTTGATTACTTGACAGATACATGTTTATAGATGATATACCTTTTTGTTAAGATTTTTTTGTAAAGTTTGTCAAAACATATGTTTATCATTTTTCCTACCAACTAGTGCACATAAAAGGACTCCATGCCAAAGGATTTATTTTTTTGAGTACATTGTAAATTTCTTTTAATTTCTTGAAAAAATGGTCAAAATGGCTACCATGGCTATTCATTGAAAGCGGTCCAATTTTTCAAGCTATAGACGATTCTTTGATATAATCAATACTTGTGTAACTTAAAATCAACAACAACAACAAAGCCTTTTATTCCCAAACAAGTTGGGGTAGGCTAGAGTTGAAACCCATAAGATCTCGAAACCAAGTCATGGTTCTGGCACATGGATAGCTAACTTCCACGCAGCCCTATCCATGGCTAATTCTTTGCTGATATTCCAATCCTTCAAGTCTCTTTTAACTTGTGTAACTTAAAATGATTTTTGGAAAAAATTAAGAGCAAACTTTCACACACTTGTAGATCAAATTTGAATTACTTTCGAAAAAACGACATAAAGTCATTTAAATATGCGAAATTAGATAGAAACCGAGAAAATTCTAATATTTGGGGATTATCCATAAAATATGGACTACTTTCTGTAAAATTGAATGTGTGCCATTTTGTACCATATTTGTTTTTGGACTTGCTTCACAAAAAAGTCATTTTTAAAATGATATTTCTAAACTAATTTGAAAACTCTGTTTGGCACCATTGTTTTCCATGCCAAGATACACCAATGTGCCACATATGGACACTTTATCACGACTATGCAACGGGAATGGCCATACCTTGATCATTTGGCTTGAAACCTATAAATGTTTATATAAACCTTTTTGTGAAGGATATTTTTGAAAAGTTTGTCAAAACTCAATTTTATCATTTATCCTATCAATGTGTGCCGAATATGGTCTTATTATACATCCTATGCCATGCAAATGGCCATGATCTTGTTATGTGGCTTTGCCGAGGGAGAAAATAGCTTACAAATAAATTATGTTTGTATCAACTACCAAAAGTTTGTGGTATCGTGGTGGTAGCCGCCTTTGCTAGTTGTTGTTTCCAGTATCGAGTCTTGAGCCACCTTTTATTCTGTTTTCGATTAATTTCCTCGTTGCATAAATATTAGAATGTTTTCGCTTTATTTTGTATCATAAGGCGTCTAGTGGTCTAGTGGATAACCATAATCTGCTTCTTTGGGGAGGTCATGGGTTCGATTCCCCAATTCTCGAACTTTTATTACATTTTAAAAGATGTTCCGTTTTCTAGTATTTGCCTCCCTGCATACATTTTAAAAGATGTTCCGTTTACAAGTATTTCATATGGTGAGAGATTGTGCAGTGGTTACCTATTACCTCGTACTTGTTGGAGGTCTTGTGTATTCCTCTTTGATGCATTTGTTTTATATATATGCAAAATGAACACTATATATGGCAGAGCTTGCAGGTCAGTAGACCGCATGATATCTAAAACTTATAACATTTAATATTTTCTGGTCCCGCAAGAAAAAAATGAAATAAAAATTATAACAAGTTATTTTTACCTGACATGTGGGTCCGTATTATATTCAATGACGGTTTACATACACCACGATCTTGATTTCATCACCTATTAACGAAGACGATGGCAGCCCTTCCAGGTTTGGTAATGGGTGACGATTTTTCGTTGACGAAAAATCAAACCGTCAAGCATTAACATAAATGCGTGACGACAGATGAATCTGTCACCTATTAAGACATATCCATGATGGTATGCAATTTCGCCACCAGAGTTTTCGTCAACAAATATCACATTAGTGATGGTATGAAATTAACATAATTCTCACACCACATGATTGTTAGAAGAGTGAAACACACCGGAGGTCACCAAGTTGCACGAAATGAAAAGATTGGTCACCAAGTTGGAAAAGTTCAAAACTTGGTCACGAAGTTGTGGAATAGCAAACGTTTGGTCATTCCGTCACGACGGACGTTAACTTGATGATGTGGCAGTTTGTTTTTAACAAAGAAAACCTTAAATTTATGTTTCTTTCCAAACTAGATCCTTTTTTGAAATAGAAAAGAAATACGGAGTCAGGACGACGTCAGCAATGGCTGGCTGCCCTCCTGACGACGAGGGCTCGACGAAGGAAGGAGCGAGAGCCTTCCCAACGGGGCGCTTTGGGCGCGCACGAGTGCGAGAAGCAATTTGGTGGCGCCGCCGCCCTTTTGTGGTGTGTCCAACGACAAGCTCTCGCGGCGGCCGGAGGAGGCGCACGACGGCGAGCTGAACCAGAGTGAGAGGAAGAGGGAAAATGGTCTCCCGAGCACCCCCCAAGCTCACCAGGAGCGTGTAGGTATGATTAGCATGTTCGGGGACAGTTGGACGGCGGCTAATGGACAGCGGCAATCTCCGGCCGGAGACGAGGAAGACGGCTCGATTCCGGCGGCTCCCGGCCGTCTCGGCAAGCACGGCTCACAGAGGATTAATAACATGTCACGGCGGAGCTCCAGAGCATCTCGGTGGATGCGGGGATTTATGGAAACGCCAGGATCGACCGCGCCCGTGCGACCTTTGACGCGCGACGGCATGGAGGCCATTGAAGCCGTCGATGTCGGCCTTGGCCGTGGCGCGCTCCCAGGCGCCATGCTCCATCCGCGCCTAGCGCACCTGCGCCTCGACTTGTCTAGGCATGACCGCCTGCAAGCGTGGAGACGGCCGGCGAGAGCCGCTGTGCTGAGGGCCGAGCGGGACGCTAGTAGCAGCTCCATGTGGCCATGACGCTAGAAGGAGGCCGAGCGCACGGCCGCGGCACGGCTGCCAGCAGCTCGGAATCCGAGGCGACGCGTCCCGGCGACACGGCGGCCGGCGGGGCACCACGTCGGCCAACTATGCACTGGGAAAAAGGAAATATGGAAATGACCTAATAATTAAAAGATACAAAAGTTTAAGGGGTTTTCTATAATAAAAAAACAGATTGGCACGTCAGAGACTTAAAGTCCGTCATGACGGAATGACCCAACATTCGCTATTCCACAACTTCGTAACCAAGTTTTAAACTTTGTTAACTTGGTGATCGTCCTTTCATTTCGTGCAACTTGGTGACCGGAGCTCCAGTGTTAGAAGTACACATGCATTGATGCTTGACCAACCTAAGCACGCAAGAGACATGTACGTATATAACTACCTGCGATTTCTTTATACGTACACACATGGCACATCCATGTGCATGGTTAATTGCGACGGCGATACGAACGTGCATGCACGCTCTACGGCGGTGGCACCGTACTGCAAGTCGCACATCATGGACCGATCGATCGGCCCATCCGCCCATGCATAAGCCTTCCTATGGATTGATCGGCCCATGCCTTGTCAGCGACTAGGATGAGTGGTAATATAAGGGTTATCAGTGGGTTAGTTGCTGTGAGGGTATTATAGGTATTTCATTTTAGATGTCATGTGTAGCTAGGCCGCACTCTTTATAAGGTTCCATTGTATCCTGTTGCAATCATCAAAAAAAAAATCAAAAACCTAAATTTATCTTCCAGTTCTTACGTTCCTGTATTTTTATCTGTCCATTTTATTTTGCAATTTCACTAGTTTAACTACCAAATCATATCAAATTACTGTTCTTGTTGATCCTATCTCGTCAGATCTAATTGGGGTCCTGACAATTTGGTACCAACGCGGTTGATTTTCGGACCAATTTTTTTCCCCTGGCGACTTGTTCTTCCTCTTCCCCATCCGATTCGCGTCCATGGCGGCGTGCCCTACCCTTCCGCCGCCATCTGCACACCTCCTCCTTTTCCCGGCGGCTACTACTACTCATCCGCTTGCCCCTACGCGTCCTCCTACCCAGGGTCGCCCGCGCCTGGCTCTGGCTTCTTCCCAGCTCCAGCGTACGGCACTACAAGAAATATGCTAACTAGTGACCCCCCATATTGGTCACTGAATGGTCACAAATTATCATATGTGACCCTTTTATGACAAAAAAAACAGTTGGTCAAAAGCTGGCGGTCATCAATCAACCTATGTGACCTGTTTTGTGCAATCGTCATGGACGGTTATGACCAAACTAAAATGTCACAGATTTTATGACTATTTGTTTTCGTCACTGGCGATCTGACCTCTCCACGTTAGATCCAACGTGGCATGGCTGACGTGGCAAAATTGTGACCAATTGAAATGGTCATATAGAAGAATCAGTCTAGTCCAGTTCTCTACTTTACATGGGCCGAGCCCAACAATTGGTAATTTTTTCCTGTTAACTCTTATACACTACATGGGCCGAGCCCGTTATTTCGGTATTTTCACTTTTGGGCCGTGACACTAGTTTTTTTTTTTGCAAATGAGTCCCAACTGTTAGGTTCTGGTCGGTGGGTCCATAATGTGAGATGTAAGGTGGGTCCCAACTGTCAGGCACTGTTCTGTCCCTAATTTAGGGTTCTGGTAGGTGGGTCCTATTTGTCAGGATCATGGTTTTAAAATGCCATTAAATTTAGAACAAAACTGAAAGAAAACAAAAATAATACTTAAAATAACAGTAACTATAAATCTGATACATCATATAACAAACATACAATGGCTCTACAAGTGCAAAATATGTCACATGAGCCAAATTCGTGATTCAGTTGCCTCTTCTCTATCACCTAAACTCTAACACACATAATAGAACCTGGGAGTTGACAAATAAACAGTACACCTCATTTCGAACAAACAGTACTATCCTTGGAAACATCTTTGCTAATGTCCTCCACCTTCTCATCAGTCGCAACTGCTTCGGCTTCTTGTCAGCGGATCATCCTTTCACCACTTGGGCACATTAGCACTCGTAGTTCATAGCCTTCAATCTTTACTATTAAATGGGAGTTCAACGTACGTTCGTAGTCCCTCTCGATTTCCACCTCCGTTTTCCACCTTCCCGATCGCCCCTGTCTATAGCTAAACCTGGCCTAGGCCGGCCCTGTAAGAAAACCAGTGCGCAGCCACACATCACCGACGACCTCACCGCACGGACGAAAAAAAAACAAAAAACCTAACTGCGGGGTGGCGGGGGCGCGCCGCCTGCTCCCCACGGACCGCCTCCTCGCAGGCGGTCCCCTCATCCTCCCCCTCGCAACCGCCTCGTGCTCCGGCCGACCGGCCGCTGCCATGTCCTCCTCATCCTCACCCCCCACCCCACCCCCCTTGCGGCGGCGGTGCCCCCGAACCAATCGGAGGGCCTCGCTGCGCGGTGTGGTGTTCGACATGGACGGGATCTGGCGGTGCCTGTCATCGACTTCCCGGACATGTAGTATGAGGTGCTCGGCGGAGAAGCCACCTACACGACTGTGGCACCCCGCTCTGGCACATATTTTCCAGAGAGGCGGTCGCCCCGTGCGCCAGCCCAAGATATCTGGCCGCACGTTACGACAATGCAACATAGCGGAAATCATTACACAATCAGGCACAAAAGTGCTACAAATGGTTTACAAGGCCGTCGAGGCTTTACAAAATATCAAGCCAAGCATGGCCCAACTCAGAGTTTTAACTGGCAGCGGAAGACATAAATGAGGCAACGGCTTGGAGCGGCTCCACTCCACAGGTATCTGGCTGGGCTACTGATCCTAGCACGCTTCTGCTCCTTGTCCTTGCTAAGGTGGAGGTTGAGTCCTCGCCAAAAATCTGGCCACAATCACAAGGCCCGTGAGTACATTATTATGCACTCAGCAAGTATCGCCACTCACCACAAACAATCCAACAATCATACAGCAAGGTATACACTGGAAAATAAAATCCTACACATGGCAAGGTGTACACTAGATACATGACATAAAAGTAGCATGGCATTGACAACCAAACATGTCATAAGCAAGCAACGGGGGTATCACCAGTACAGAGTCCAAGCCAGGTGGGGTTGGATCGTGCACCGGCAATCACACAAAGAGCTTACCTGTGACAAGTAAACGAGAGTACCAGTTGGTACCAAATAATACACAACAACACCTGTGATCACTGCTAGGCCCACTGGCCTCATCTTTCAACTCTGGGCATGCACGGTTGATGTGGGCTCTGGCCTAACTATAGTCTTCCCAACGCATCACACCGCCATCCCTAAACTTGGTTCACAATCACATCTCAAATAACATTCCCTGCATCAACTTATTGTTCATTTAGTGAAATCAGGTTGTTCCTCTTTCTTTCAAACAAGCCTTAGGTTTAACCTCCTGACACGACAAAGACACACAGTGTGACTGACACTGAACTGTTGTTCCATAACCTTGGAACTAGGCTAGACATCCAGATTAGACACTCTCGAGAGGTTGCAGATACCACCCACCTAAGTGCACCACACTGAGCCGGTACTTTAGGACAACATCCTCAAGGCGAACTCAGCAAGATACACTCACCTGACCGTTCACGCTACCAAGACACTCCCTGTATAGCCACCGACATAACTCTATGCCTTATGCAGAAGTGAATCCGGCACGTCCCCAACCTATGAGCGACGCCTAGCTCCGGAACCTTCACAAAACTAGCCCCGACCACAAAGGTAACCGACTAGTCTTGCCAAAATGGTAGCATCAAAGGAGGCTCAATAGGTTACGTAAGTCAAGGCCCGCCCATGTGAGCGACAGTGGCAGTGCGTTCGATGTTCAGATTAGTGGCACTATGGACTGACCCTATCGATGTTTGGAGGGGTGTTTCATTTAATCAAGTTTCATCACAACAAGTCCAAACAACAGGGGATTAGTCCAGCAAAATAATCATGACATCAATATCACATATCAACAACAACAAGGCATTAGCAACATAATACTTGCATGCATGGATAACAACATAACGATAATAATAATACCCGGGTGACTGTGGCGGGCAACCCGGCCGGTGTCACTCGGGGGTTAGTGTTCACAGAATAATAGCATAATATTTCAAACGGATGACGGTGGCGGGAGACCCGGCTGGTGTCACCGTAAATCAATCACAAAGTTGGTTTGCGGAGTCTGTTACGCTTCCGTTCCTCCACGCGCAAGTCTTTGGCGGCGTTACCGTCCGACCGTTGACCAGGAAGTGGGGATTTGGGCATATAGTCTCCAAAATGAACCGAAAAGCACTCATAAGAATGAGAGAGCATCCATTCCACTCGAGGGTTACCCTGACGTGGTGTCAGCAATCTCGGCAATAAGAACCAAATGGAAAGTCAGCTCCCAAGCATCGCAGTCCGGGTGGTCTATGCCACCCATATTTGACGGTGGGACAAGGCAACTAACTCTTTTGGCAAATGCCCCCAACCCCGAGGATCATAAGACGACATTCGTCCGCTCCTCACCTCGGCGAAGAAGAAAGAAGCAAACAAAGCTCCGCAAGCGCGAGACGCACAGTTGTAATAATTCCCCCATTCCTTTGACTGAGGCGGGAGACCCGGCCATTGTCTCGGGAATGTGAGTGTTGCACAGATAAACAGTTATATGGTAATGCAATAACTTTAAAATGCAACATGATAAACATACAACAATACACAGCTCATATAAAATATGGACAACATACAGACATGCAATGATCATAGCAGACAGACACAGCAATCGAACAGGAGACAGACATAAAACACGGCATGACATTAAGCAATCAAACAAACAAGCGTTGCGGGAGGGCTCAAAGCAAGGGGTTAGCTTGCCTGTGAAGACGGGGATCCATTGGGCTTGGAGGGGTCGGGTCGGTTCCGCGGCGTAGGGCAGCGATAGCCCCATTCCACGGACTCCGAAATGCCCGTACAAAAGGGCACCTCATAGAAGTATTTTGGAATGAGATGGAATCAGTACCACCGGAAAGAGCTCGTCGAGATGAAGATTTAGAAATTTGAATCACCGAAAACGGACTTACGGTTCAAAAGTTGTGGGCGTTTGAAAATTGGTCCAGCAGGGAAAAAGAAAAATTCTGCGCGAAAAAAACTGTGCGGGCCGTAATGGGCCGCGACTGCGCTGCGCACTGCGCTGCGCTGGCTGGGCTGCTGGCAGGCCGGCCTGCTCCTGTGCGCTGGCTGGGCCAGAAAACGATTCAGAGGAGAAAAAAAAGAAAAAAAACAAGGGATCGATGTTGTTTCTTCTTCCTCCTCCAGTGCGTACTGGATCGATCGGAGGCCGGCCGGGAACGGCCGTGGAGGACGCCGGGAGGCCGGCCGGCGGCGGGGACGGGCCGGAGATGGTCGACCGCGGCCAGGGGAGGTGGAATGGAGGGTGGGGGTGGCCTCCAACGCACGCACCCGAGCTCGAGGAGCTCCGGCCATGGTGGCCATGGTGGAAGATTTTGTGGACAGATTTCTGTGGTTCTTGTGCACTGGATGGAGAGGGCAGGGGAGAGGGAATGGGGTGGAGTGGCTAGGGTGCGCTCGGGGCTTCTTGGGGTGGCTCTAAATAGAGGGAGGGGAGGAGAAGTAGGTGGTGGACGGTGCGGCCATTGATGGCGTTGAGGTCATGGGTGACGTCAATCCGGCCACAGGAGAGGGATAAGGAGGGAGAGAGGATAGGGAGGCCGTGCTGGAGGCACAGTAGAGCACGTGGGTGCACTGCTGCAAGAGATAAGGTAGGGGCTAGGGTTAGGGTTTGGCTCATGCCGACATTGGCATGGCCAGAGCGCGACGCGAGCGGCGTGGTTCGCGTTCCCGATGACTCGAGGCACGACAAAGAAAAAGGTCGCGTCACTACGCTGCACTACTACTACAAACATCACACAGCAAGCAAAACATCAAATAGGAGCAAAAGGCCAGTGCAAAGTTTTGAAAACTTCAAATGCCCTCAAGGTGTTCGATGCAAAGAAAAGGGACTTCCTCTATCCCAATGGAGCTGGGATTTCTACTGGTGGTGTTCTACTGGTAGGGGAGCAATGTGGTCCAGTTTCACCCAATTTGGAGAAAGTTTCATGTGTAAACATTTTCGGGTTTCGGAAAGGGCAGAAGGTGTTCGATGGTTGTCCTACAAGAAAAATTTGGTCCAAATGATCTCAAATTTCTTGGGGTGGCTCATAATGGAATATGAAACACTTCCTCAGGTGGACAAGATTTATGGTGGAGTGGAAGTAGGGTTTTGGATTAAATGGCCCGGTAGTGGCAGATTTGGTAATTTCCTCAATCTAAAAAGTTGCATAGGTCATGGCGATGTTCATGCATATATGGGATATACATGATGATAGGTGTCTCTGGGATTTTTGGCGGAATTTTCTAAGCAAGATAAAGGAGGGTTGCTTTGGAGAGGCGAGATATGCTTTATAATTCCTAAAGAAAAGGAATTAAGGTTTTATATAGAAAACCCTGATAAATGGAATCAAAGGGGATCAGAAACATTTGGAGAATATTCCCGGGGTTGGGACATAGAGAGATACATCAATCACCAAAAGTTCATATGAGTTTTGATAAAACCCAGAGAAATCCAAGTTAAAAGGTTTTCGAAATTTTTTAGTTCACCCCTTTTTCAGGAAAACCGGTTAGTGAAAATCGGGGTGTTACAACGACGGTGCGTGCGGCGGGCGGGGCACCACCGACAGACACCACTCCATCGAGTCTTGATCCCCAACGAGCAGCGCCGCGCCAACGAGGCATCGCCATGTTCGACCGCAACGGGCTCAACCGCCTCCAGATCATGCCCGGTCAGCGCCTCCCCATCACTTCCACCCGCAGCTTCCGTTTCTGATTTCATATAGCAAAGAGAGATGATTTGGTCGGTATTGCGATTTGCACTTTCCCAACTTGATCACTATACCCTCCAGGTGTTTGATGAAACGTCCAACCACGGAGGCAACACCAGTTTAGACCTATATGGTTGAATCAACGAGGCAACCACAGGTCAGTTCAGTCCAAATCATTTAGCATCTGACTGTCAAATTGACAATCATCTATTTAGATGCATTATACAGCTGCTAGCATACATGGATAGACAATATAAAAATATTTGCTGTTCAAATCGACATCAAGCACATTAATCCTTTTAGTGTTACGCTTGGTTACCATCCTTACAAGTGGTAAGGAGATCAATGTGGTTACCATGGTAATCTGCCTGTCAGAGACCCTAGATAGCATGTCATTACTATAAGCGCACACATGAAGTTGAAGCTCCTGCACACACTAAGATGACAAGATAAAATCTACGATCTGGTTAAGAAGAGCAGCAATCACTTATAGGATGCAATCATTACAACTGAACCAGTGAGAAAATAATTCCGTCTCTAATGCATTTATTTTTCCTATTGTTTTCCTGGTCCATATAAGTGTTGGTGTTATATTAGTGGTCAGATAGGAGACATCAAGTGGACTTGCAAGGTGAATTTAGTAGTACTAAAATGTAAATGATGTGTATCCGTAGAACAAATATGGAATTCGTCCCTGTCCCGACTCGTCCCCCTGGATCCGTGGTTCATAGCGGCGGTCTCGGGGCTGTAGGTGGAATTGGCGCTCCAGGTTCTTGCAGCATAGTCTATGGTTGTGTCTCGTCTTTGCAGATCGCCTAGCCAGCGGCTTCGCCGTGAGCAACCTTTTTCTTAGAGACGTGATGAATGGATTTGGATTCCGAGCTTTTCCTCGGTGAGCGCATAAATTTTATTCTTCATGAAGCTGAACAACGAGACGGCACCAAAGTCCACGACATCATCACTGGTACGATTTCACTTCACTCCCTCTCGAGAGGGGAACACCTGAAATTTTAGGGAGTTTCCGGCCGCCTCTGCTCTTAAAACTTTATTGGCTTTGTGCTTAGTATTTCGGGGAGCTAGCTAGCTGGATGCGCTTGTTAGATAATGTGGCATTCTTTTCTTGCGTTTATTACTTGAATCAAATAATTGTCCACAAAATCGGTGGTACTATTTTATAAATATGCCATTTATAAAATCACTGAAGGGCGTCGGGTACCTCTTCCCCACTACCTATAGCGTACCAGGGGAAACCCTAGGACCAGTCCGGGCAGCAGCAACGACGTCGTTGTTTTCCTTCTTGGAGGTGTTGCTTGGTACGCGGCGATTCGGAGTGCTGGATTAGTGGTGGGACTTTGCCGGAGAGGACGCAGCGGTTACGAGTATCTTGTGTTTTCGTTGATCCACCAATGTCGGCTTTGTTTTCTTTTCTTTTTTCTCTTCCTTTTCTTTTGGGCGTGATGTGCTGTGTTTGCCCAGCAGCGGTTTCAATCTTGTATCGGGTGGTTGCTATATTAATATAGCGGGGCGAAAGCCTAATTCTTCATAAATATGCCATTTAATTAATGGATGGATTCGTTAGAAACTCTGAATCATGTTTGCGGTGTAAACCCTCTTGAGTGCTTGATACAGCTGCTAGCATGCATGCTCCCGCTGTTGGGGCACCATGTTGGACTGCCCGTCCTTTGGAGTAACAGGCTCCCGCTGCTGGGTACCATGCTGGACCTAAAATGAACACTAATCAACAAGGTGCTTTATGGTCGTGTCAGATATATGTGCACCGGTCCTGCTCATATCTAACCTTGGCATTCCAAAAATAAATATGATGTAATTTGAAGGCCCCAGTGATACAGGGTATTTAGATTGACACCTTGGTCTATTTCGCCTGAATGCCCGATATTATCTTTGATTACTACGTTTGTTGAACGACTTATCATGGGTCGTTTTTTTTCCCCCTCAGCCCCTCGCGTCGCTCACCCAGCGGCACCAGGGGAGAAAATCGCGCCGCCAACCACCCTCTCCATCCGGCGACCTCCTGCCGCTGCCGTCGCTGACCTTGTCCGCGGCGGTGGCGGCGCCCCCCGCTCTGCCAAAGGTGGACGGGGGGATGGTCCTCGAGTCCTGCAAGGTGGAGGACCGACCCGTGGGGGCGGCGGCGGTCGGGGCAGGGAAAGGAAGCCGAGCCGGCGGGCTCAGGTAGAGATGGCGGCCGGCGAGGTCCTCTGGCGGCGGTGCGGCGCGGTTGACCTCGCGCTCGGGCTTCGATCTGGGCCTTGTCGGGCTCGACTGGGCCTGGCGGGCCCGAGCGGGTAGCGAGCGGACGGCGCGGCGAGATGGCGCGACGGCGGCAGGCGTGCTAGCACGTGCTGCCGTCGAGGGGAGCGGTGCTGGCCGGCGTTTTCCGTCGGCCCGGGACTCCGGGGAGAGGAAGCCGGGGCGGCGGCCCCGGATCGATGGCGCCACGCGAGGACGAGGCCTGTGCGCATCAGTGCGGTCGGGTTTGTCCCGGCTGTGTGGCCGGCAAGAGGTGGCCGTGCTGCATCTCCGGCTGCGTTCCATCCGGAGAGAGGATGCTGGGGCGACGGCCCCGGGCTTGGTCGGCGCGGCGCCGTCGTGGCGTGAGGTGCCACCGTGGCTGCGGCATGCGGGGATGGTGGACTGGCCGGTCCTTGTGGCGGTTTGTGGGGTCTGCGACACATCGCCGAGCGAAAGCCCAGCCCTGGCTGTCGGTCAGGGCCGACGACGGCGACGCCCTCGGGCGTCGCGTCCTTCTTGAAGGCGTCATCGAGGTGGTTCTGTTACTTCTCCACGCCGGGTTCTTCGGGGGAAACCCCAGATCCCACGTGGGATCAGGTGAGGGCGGCGCTCCTGCGTCGTTTGCCTCTTGGGGCCTCGCCTTGGACGTTCCACCGGCCAGAGGAACCAGTGGATTCAGATGGTGGTTGGCGGCGGCGAGCTTCGTCTTTGGCTAGGGGGTGCGCGGCAATCGAACCGGTGTGGATGTCGGAGCGGCAGCTCCGGATTTCGTCTTGCGTTGAGATCGTCTCCGCAGTGTTGGGTGTCGGGTATGGTCGCCCGGTTGTCGGGTATGGTCGCTAGGGCGACGTGGTCGTCGACCTGTTGTTGGGGCGCGGCAATCGGTCCGGTGTGGATGTCGGAGCGGCGGCTCCGGGATTTTGTCTTGCGTTGAGATCGTCTCCGCCGTGTTTTGTGTCGTCTTTGGTTCGCTAGGGCGACAGAGACGTCGACTCGCTTTTTGGGGCGTGGCCTTGGGGCCGGTGTGGTGCGTTGTGTTGTACGGTTTTCGGCCGGTTTCCCTCATAAACTGTCCAACTCTTTTCGACTTTATCAATCAAAGGCATTGCCGAGGTTCGAAAAAAAAAAGACTTATCATGGGTCCGTGTCAGAATAATTCCTGGAGAACTTCATTGCAGTTTTGGTCTTAACGAAGGGAAGTAAAAGCAGCAGAGCAGAAAGTCCTAATATAATATACAAGTTGTGTAAGATGCACTAATCTGGGTAGAATTATCTTTATTTGCACTATTGATTATTTCAAAGGGCAACTCTGTATTTGTCAAATTTGTGGTTACAAACAAAAATGAAGTCCTCATATGTGTGCGTGTCTCTCTTTACTTCTAATGTCAGTTTCTCTTCAGAGTTTCAGGCCATTGAGTAAAGTGAGATGTCACAGGGAAGGACGTTAGAGGAAGTCATGTCTCCCTTCTCATGCAGTTATCAAAACAAGAGTTACTTTGTTGATAATGGATGAGGACAATCTACCTTCAGAGATCAAAATTCAGTTTGAAAATAACGAGAGAGTAGAATGTGACCTGGAGGATATGCTAAAGCGGGTGTATAATTGAGAAAGTGAGATTAACAATGACTTTAGAAAAATAGCTTATTTAGAGGAAACATAGAAGAAGATAGCCAACATCAATATATACTTTCTAAGATTTAGTTTCATTGTTGTTTTACAGGGAGATACTTACAGGGAGAAAAATCCTTGACCGTGGGTGTTGGTTTGCAAACTTAATTTATTAAGTTAAATTTGTATAGTGTACTGCACTAACACTATAGATTAATGTACAAAGGACAGTGAAATGAGAAAATATATAAGAGGGCTGTCTATCAGGTCTTTGTTTTTAGTTTTTTTTATAAGCTATATACACGTTCATTTTTACATACTTTGTGTTCAGAAAAAACAGCATATTTGTTGCCATTAAAAAATAAGTAGAGGTAGAAACTGTTATTGCACTACATGAATCTTCATCTTTAAAAGAATTTCTTACACCAACTATCTCTTGGTGTAGGGAAGAATCGTTTCGTTTGTATGTTAGACATCCGAAAAGTTTCATATATTTGCTAGGGTTTAAATGATTCCCAATCAATGGCAAGGTAAGATGACTAGCTTTTGAAGCGACGAATTGGTGAGGTAAGTAATGGTACATATTATATTTGATCCCATATAACCCACATATTTGACCATAATTTTGAATATGAACTATTGTTTTCATCAACACGTAACGCGGGAATATTCAACTCTCTCATTTGTTTGGAGGTTATAGGAACATCTAGGGGGAAAATGTACTTGAATTCAAAACAGATAAATAGGTGTTATTAATAAGTAGATTGATGAATCATCCACCAAATATTTTGTTCCAAATGAATGCGTTATTCAAAGTCATTTTATCCATATCTGTTTGAACAAATTCGTTTGTATGTTAGACATCCGAAACGTTTCATATATTTGCTAGGGTTTAAATGATGCCCAATCAATGGCAAGGTAAGATGACTAGCTTTTGAAGCGACGAACTGGTGAGGAAAGTAATGATAGATATTATATTTGATCCCATATAACCCATCATATTTGACCATATTTTTGAATATGAACTATTGTTTTTATCGACACGTGACGTGGGAGTATTCAACTCTCTCATTTGTTTGGAGATTATTGGAACATCTAGGGGAAACAATGTTTTTGAGGTCAAACAGATAAATAGGTGTCATTACAATCATCCACCAAATATTTGGTTCCAAATGAATGCGTTATTCAAAATCATTTTATCCATATCTTCCGTAGCAACGCACGGGCATTTAGCTAGTATAAGCAAAAGAAGAGTTATGACATGGCACCAAGCATAAAATAACCAAGGTACCAATAGTTTTTACACCAAATAATGATTTGTATTGATGTAACATATAAGGCGGAACTAAAGGACACAGCTTGTTAAGGCTACATAAATCAAATGAACATCATACATAAGCTGAGGTCAAGTTCTGGTAACAAAAACATACTAGTGCCAGGAAACCAAAACGTGCCAGAATAAAATGAAATTGTGCAAAAACCATCCGTTGAAGATACTACAGGGTCCATGTATAGACCCCCTCGTGTCAAAATAAAACGAAATGGAGCAAAGCTAACTCCCAGGTCCAGAAACAAGCATATAGCACAGTCGACATAAAGAAACAAGCATACATGCACCAAGCTAGACAACCCGGGTGTTGACCTGTAGCTTACTAATATCTAACGGACTGCAATACCAGTTGGAAGAAGGAATATACAAACACAAACGGCAGCAGCAATCGATTTGAGATTGACCAAACAGAAAATTGAAACCTTTCAGTGCTGATGTCGACGATCTCTTGAAGGGCGGCGTCTGTTGCTTTGGGGGAGAGCATCAAGACCTTTGGACATCAACAGTGCCATGACTGCCAGCGACGGAAGTCATCGGCAGGATGAATCCGCGGCAGAACCTGCACATCACAGACAAAGACACTATTATTAACATGCTTTCTGATCTTCAATTCTTGCAAGTTGGCAACTATCATTACAAATTTGTAAACATAGGGGGAATGACCGAGTGAGAGAAGAGAACCTTGATGGAGGGGACAGGGTGTTGGTTAGATCTGTTCGGTTTAAAACCGAGTCAAAACAGAAAAGATAAAGAGATAAGGGGAGGGGCCACGAACCAACGTTCGCCCCCTTCTCGTACGTAACAGAAACGCCCTGATCGGGGCGCCCAAACAAACCCATGGCTCGTGGCCTCCCAGTTGCATGCGCTTATAAATAAGGGGAGTCTGGCACTGGTTATCTACCTCGTTAGTCTCCAGTCGTGATACTCCCCAAAATATCGACCACCCCGATCGTGGCTTGCGCACCAGCAACGGGAAAGGCTGGAACCTCGCCGTGCCGTACCGGGGCAGTGCAGGTGGAGACCGGAAGGCATCTGCACCTTCTCCGGATCGTCATCGACCTCTGCGACGTCTACTTCATCTACACCGACCCTCAACCTTGCCTGCACCGAGCAGGCGACGATGTCTTCAATTGCTGGAGGCTGTAATGATCTAAAC
The DNA here is from genome assembly GCA_947311845.1 of Poa pratensis. NCBI lineage: Eukaryota > Viridiplantae > Streptophyta > Magnoliopsida > Poales > Poaceae > Poa > Poa pratensis. The sequence goes on from CAMZMU010000074.1 coordinate 78,338,657, forward strand.
CCCTCTGTTTTGATCTCGTTTTAGGTGTTCTATGTGTCTGTCACATGTTAATCTAGTTTTACTAGATGTTTAGTTCTAACATTGGTATCAGTCGCCTCTGTGATAGCACTAGAACCCTAACTAGGATCTGTCGATCAAGTTCTGGTTAATTAAGTTCATGTTTTAGGCAATGATGTTCATGTTTAAGTCTCGGATTAGTCTAATTGCGCCCTAAGCATGCACTGTTAATGATATTTGATCAAATTTAATTAACAAATTATGATTAATTTGAGGTTTTTCAGTTTCGGTTAATTAGTTTTTGATCAATGTTAATCATGTTGAAGCAATTAGAAGGAGGGGAGTACGAATTGGCAAAGAAAAGATCAAATCCCCTCCTGCCCGAAAAGAAACCCAACCCTAGAAAAAATCCCCAAATCGGTAAGAACCCTAAAAATGAGAACACGATTTGGGGGTAGAAAACTCACCTAAGGACGCCGCGTTGTCGCCTCTGCCCTTCGGGGTCCGTGCAGCTCCCGTGGCTGCACGAGGGCGACGGCGCCGCGACGCCGTTCCTCCCATCGGAGGGCGTGCGGAAGGACGCGCTCGCGCGGCACGGACGCAAGCGTCGTCGGCCGCCGCCCGGTCGTCGCCTGGAATGGCCGCCGCCTCGCCGGCGCGCATCACCTCCTCCATGCCACCACGGACGCGACGCACAGGCCACGTTCGACCGAGCAGCGCGCGGGACCTAGTCCGCTGCACGCTGGTCAGTCGAGCGGAGCCAGAGCGCCGCCGGTAGGTCAAGCCTCGGCCACCGCCGGGAAAGCTGTGGAGCAGCGCGGTCGCTGATGGCGCCGCCTCTCCTGCGAGCGAGCGAGAGAATAGGGAGGGAGAGAGCAGAATGACGGCTAGGGTTAGGGTTTCCACCGGTCCCCTGTTTTTGTTCCACCGCAGAGCACGAAATCCAACGGTTGTGATTCGATAAGGGAATTATATGGGCCTTGGTGGCTTGTTGGGCCAATTGTGAGGCTGGGTTCCGGCCCGAGTTAAGTTGCATGTTCGGCTTCACTCCGAATTTTGTTTTTGTTTTAGTTTATGTTTTTTTTATTTCAGTGCACCTTTTAGTTTTATAATTCAGTTTCATGCACTGTTTTAAAAACAGAATAATATTGCCTAAAATATGATTTGAAATATGTTATTATTCTGGACGAAAATGAACCAACGAGATTTTTTGTTTAGAATATTGAGCATGTTTAAATGTTGAATTATCAAATTAGACATCATATGAAGTTTCTCCATTTATGATTAATTTTGATGTTTAATTTGAGAATGTTTATGACAGTAAAATTAATTCTGACCAACGTTGTTTTAATTTTATATGTCATTCCCCTAAATTGTTTCTGATTTTATGTCATTACTGCCCAACGGTGTTTTGGCGTAGAGTTGGAATTTTAAGATTTTGGCATGTTTATTTATTTTTACCAACGTAATGTTTATATTCATGCCATACTTATGAGCGTCCATTTAAAATTTCAGCTTCCGCTCCGTTTAGACCAGACACTGTCGAGCATTTGACAGGAAGTAACTTCCCTCGTTGGAAGAACTCTATGGAGCTCTGCTTGGCTTTCAATGAGTTTGATTATGCCTCGCGAGAGGACAAACCTGTGGCGCCCGTTGTTGGTGCCACGGGGTATGATGAGGAAAAGAAAGCCTATGATTCCAAGATGGAAAAATGGGAGAAGACCAATCACGTAGCATTGCTTGTGATGAAGTCCTCAATATCTCCAGATATCATTGGGGCTCTCCCCAAGAAAGATAATGCCAAGGAGTTCATGGCAGCCTTGGAGGAGCAGTTTAAGGGCTCCGGCAAGGTTTATGCCCAAGAGTTGTTTCAGAAGCTTGTTGGAAAGTATGATAACAATGGAGATGTAAGATCTCATATTCTTAAGATGATTAATGCTACCAATAAGTTGAAGGCTTTAAAATGTGAGCTTAGTGACATCCTCCTTGTGATTATGATCTTGGAGCCCCTCCCTTCAGAGTTCGGACAATTTAAGATAAACTACAATTCTCTCAAAGAAAAGTGGTCACTCGCTAAACTATCCCCACGGATAGTCGAGTAAGAAGAGAGGATTAAGAGGCAAGGTGTGGACCAGGCTTTCATGTTGGATCCTCCAAAAGAAAACATGATGGGCCAAGTTCTTCCAAGCCGCCAAAGAAACCTTTCAAGAAGGATGTGCCCAAGTCGTTTAAAGGAAAGGAAAAGGACACTGATCAGTCTTCAGACAACAAGTGTCTCTTCTGTGGCAAAGAAGGGCATTATAAGAAAGACTGTCCAGAGTTCCTGAAATGGCTTTTAAAGAAAGATACTGATGAAATTACTTTTGTTGATGAAAGTTTTCATGTTAATTTCTCTAGTACCACATGGTGGATTGATTCAGGTGCAACTACTCACGTTGCTAATTCAATGCATGGATTAAGTATGATCCAAACTATAAGAGAGGGGGCAAGAAGACTTAAAGTCGCCAATGGAGTTGAAGTTGATGTCGAAGCTGTAGGGTCACTCACCTTGGAGCTCCACACCGGCTTTCATCTTCATTTGAATAATGTTCTTTATGTACCTACTTTAAGTAGGAATTTGATTTCAGTCTCTTGCTTAGATGATGACATGTTTGAGTGTAAGTTTGGCAACAAAAAATTTGAGTTGAATTATTGTAATAAGAATGTTGGCCTCAGTGCCAGACGAGGCAAATTATATATGTTATCAATGAATGATTCAGTTATGCATGTGAGTGATGTTTCTAATGTTGAGAAGAAAAGGAAGGGTGCTAGTACTTCTTCGAAATTGTGGCACTTTCGTTTGGGCCACATTTCGAGGGGGAGAATAGAAAGACTTATTAAAATGATGTACTTCTTCCATTAGACTTCTCCGATGCAAACCAATGTGTCGATTGCATAAAAGGAAAATACGCAAAAACGATTAAGAAAGGTGCAGTAAGATCTACGGAAGTCCTAGAACTTATTCATACTGACATATGTGGACCCCTTAATGTTAAGTCTATAGATGGTTTTGATTCGTTCATCACCTTTACAAACGATTTTTTCCGATACGGGTATATTACCCGATACGTGATCGTTCGGAAGCTTTGGAAAAATTCAAAATATTCAAAGCCGAAGTTGAGAACCAACTTGTAACATCCCAAAAATATTAATCAGTATTATTATTCCAAAAATGAGAGCCAACAAAAACTTTTGCTTAATTATATGTGTTGATCTCATATTGTTGCTTGTGTGGTTTATTTCTTGCTAGTTATGTGTTGTTTGCTCTAAATAAAGACATGAAGAAAAGAAGAGAAATAAAATAAAAAGAAAAGCAAGAAAATAATGTGACAAGTGTCACATAAAATTCTCCAAGTGAGAATTGTTTTCCTTTACAATAAAATTCAGAGGAGTGGTAATGTAAACACTCCCATGTTATCCTTACTACTTTTCTATCTCAAACAATATTTTAAATTAGTTTTAAAATTCAAAAGTAAAATTCAATTGGAAATAAAACCAAATTCAATAATTAAAACCCTATGAAAAAAATGATTCAAAACATTTTATTTTGTAAAGCCAATTTTTGTGAAGCTTCTGCATGCCATGGGAAGGCTTCACAAATTTTCTTGAATTTTTATAAATAGATTTAGTGCCCTAATTAAATTCGGAAAAGCTTCTGGTTTGAAAAACAAAAGAAAGAAATGAAAAGGAGAGAAGCCAGGGGGTTTTCTGCAAAACCTTCTTCGCCTACCTCTCCGTCGCCGTGTCGACGCCGCACGCCGCGCGCCTCGCCGTTCCCCGGGCCCCCCAGGCCCCCCTGCTCGCGTCCACCCTCGCTCCCGTGCCTCTGCACCCTCTGCCTCGCAGAGGAGGGCACTCGAGCCCTCTCCCATCGTGATTACGCCGCGGTTCCCCGACGACCGCCGCGGAGGAGTTGGACGGCGCCGGCCAAATTGGCCCCCCTCGCAGCTCCTCGACACGCGATCAGCTACGCCGTGAACCCTAGCTCCATCCCGGACCCCCCAGACAGCACGCACCGGCCTCTCCCGCTCTCTGGACGCCGCTGGACCGCGACCACCGTGCGCCGACGATGCGCCTATATAGCTCGACCCCGCACCTCACGAATTCTCCACTCCCTTCACCCCTGCTTCCCTCCCTTGCTTCACCACCTCACGTACACCGCCAGGAGAGCAGAGCCGCGGCTGCTGAGCCGCCGCTGCTCTGGATTTCTTCCCGAGAAGCTCCGCCGGAGCCGTAGGTGAGCACGACCACGGCCGTGCCGTCCTGCTGCTCCATTCTCCCCTCTGACCCCTCTACGCTGTTGCCCGAGCTCACCGCACTCACCCCATCCCTTTTCCCTTTGATTAGTGCCCAGACGCGACCGTTGGACCTCGCCGGAGTTGCTGTCCGTGGCCGTAGAAGATCGGCACCTCGCCGCCGACGAACCAGCCCTCCCCAGCAAGTGCAACTCGCGCCAAGGTCTTCCCCGAGCCTCCGCCGTCGATCTGCTTCATCACCACGACCTCCCGAGCCCCCTAGGTGAGCCAACCATCCACCTCGCCGTCGCCGGAGCTTCGGCGCCGCTCGTTTTAGGTCGCCGGAGTTCGTCGACGACGTGGGCTAACGTGAGCCGTTGGATCTTAATCCAACGGCAGCGTACCGATTCGTTTAGAATAGGAGTCACTGACGTGTGGACCCCACACGTCAGGTTTTTATTAGTTTCCCTCGCGCACCCAGTGTCGCTGACATGTAGGCCCCACATGTCATAACTTTCAACATTATCCAAACAGAGAGAAATTCTAATTTAGTTTTCTCTGGAAATTCAGTACTGGACCTAACTTCAAAAATCAATAACTTGAGATTTAGGCATCCAAATAAATCAAACTCAATTGTTCTGGAAAGCTTATGAAAATGTTTAACCAACCCAATTGGTCTCATGTCATTTAATTAAATAGATAAAAAGTATTATTAAAAATACTACAGAAGGTTTAAATTCTAAACTTGTTTGTTTCTGATACTCTGTTAGTCCAAATAATTCCAAACCAATTTTGCTAGCTTAGTACTGCCATGTATTAGCTTCCCTAATTTTGGTAGAATTATTTGTGCAGTAGGATTTGTTTAGTTTAAAGTTGAAGTTTAAACACCCTTCTGCACTCAAACATTTAAATATGTTAAATGGTTAACCCAAATGATTTAGGACCAATTTTGTTAGGTCACATTTAGTCATGTTTAGTTACCCCTAAAAGGATTTAATTTTAGGAGCAACAGAACTTAATTGGTAGCTAAAACTTGATTATTAAGTTACTGGACTCAAACATTTGTGTAGGGAGTTTGGTAACTCAAATTAATCCAAACTCAATTGTGTTGTCTTCTACACATCAGTAGCTTTCTATAGAAATTTAGTTTGTATTTTTGTGACCAACAGAACTCAAGTTGTGCAATTAAACATGTTCCACAAGTTTCTGCCATAGTTTTGAACATAAATAAATAATGTTTAATTCAATGATTTTGAAACCAAATTGTATGGTTTGATGTGGGCAGTAGCTAATTGTGATGTTTATGATTGATATGTTGTGATGCTTGCTTGAGTAGTTTAGTAATTGTTTGCATTGCTTGTTTGACGTTTAGACGAGAACGTTGCCGGAATCTACGAGGAGGGGGAATTCTCTGATCATCAAGCACAAGAACCCGAGAACTTTGCCGAGCAAGGCAAGCTACTCCCTGAGCTTGCACCTAAATACATATGCATCTACTTTGATCAAATGATTTACTCTTAAGGCATTGGTTTACAAAACCTTTTCAAAAAGTATATGGATATTATTTTGCCACCCTATGTAGAAATATAGGTAGTTTATATAAAACTATAGGATGGGAAACAATGTTGTTTATTCAAAACTCTTTTGAAAAGACTTGGTGGTTATGGAATACCGAGATGTCGGTGTGGAAGTAAAGAAGTGGAGAATGGTGATGTTTATGAAAAATGCACATTGTGTCCTAGTACTATGACAACCAATCTTACCCTGTGCGACCACATCTACCCACATATGGGAAAGGGCGTAGTCATATAATTTGCTCATATTAGTATGGGATGCCTCAACAACGAGGATGACCTCGTTCCATGAGGGGATGGTTTGGTGACCTACCCCTGACCTGGGTCCTAACACGTTGGTGGGAGGATTGAAGGGTTCGCTCGCCGGGCAGAACTACGAGTCCTCACACTTAGGTTTCCCGACGGGGAATCTGGACTGGGTGTAGATGGAAAGGATGATAAATTCGTAGCGGTAGGGTCCTATACTAGCATGAGCAAAGGACAGGCTATGGTCGGCGGCTTACTTCGCATACACCTTGTATGGCGAGACGTGGCAGACACGATGAGTTGCCGGATGGATGGGGAAAAGCGTGCTACCTCTGCAGAGTGTAAAACTATTCGAATAGCCGAGTCCTCGGATATGGACAGTTGGGAGGCTGTCCTAGACCATGTGCAAGTTTTTGGAAAAGCTTTTAAGTTTAAAAGAAACTGAAATGGTGATGGTGTTACACAGCTATACCAAATGGAGTGGTATGAGTTGTTGGAATAAATGGACCATGGTGAGCCATGGTCAGAAAAAGGAGGAGTTTTGGAGAAACAAAATGAGATGGTGAATTCTTTCAAAGATAGTTATAAAACTCTTCTTACCTTTTTCAATAAAGATATAGAGATGTTTTAAACAAATAAAAGTTGTAAGTTAAATAAAACTAGTGCATACTCATGTTGGGGTAGTTTGCGAGTACATTCAAATGTACTCATATTGGTTTCGTCCCTGGCTATTGTCCTAGCCAGACTACGAGGAGGAGCACTACGCCGAGCAGGAATATGGCGACTTCTACGCAAACTAAGGATCTCCACAAGTCAGCTGCCTGTCGGGTCGTCATCGTTAGAATATGATGTCTACTACGCCGTAGCTTCCGCTGATATTTTGGTTTGGCCCATGAAGGCACCTATGTAAGACTTGGTCTAAATGACCATTTATGTAAGACTTTTTATTCGGTATTGTAATGGATGTAAACTTTGGTATCCAATTCGGATTATGTGCAACGACAGACTGATCACGGGATCGTTGTGTTAAGCATAATCGGGTATTTCGGACAGCTAGTCCGGGATCCCCACACAACTGAATGTTAAAATAAAAGTTGTACGATCTGATCGCAGGGGAGAGTATTATGGTAGACATGCTCCTTATGGGCAAATTCCAGAACCTTTTGCCAAGTTCCTTGGTGAGAATGGAATTGTTGCCCAATATTCAATGCCTGGTGAACCTCAGCAGAATGGCGTGGCTGAGCGTTGAAATCGCACACTTATGGACATGGTGCGAAGTATGCTTAGTCATGCAAGTTTGCTAGTAAGCCTATGGATGGAGGCATTAAAGACAACCGCACATATTTTAAATCTTGCTCCCACTAAGTCAGCACCGAACACACCTTACGAGATGTGGACGGGAAGAAAGCCGAGCTTGAATTATTTGCGTGTGTGGGGTTGTCGCGCTGAAGCTAGAATATTTAATCCACAACTTAAGAAATTAGATCCAAAGACAGTTAGATGTTTCTTTATTGGATACCCTCATAGGGGAAAGGGATATCGCTTTTATTGTCCAAATCATACCACAAAGTTTGTGGAGACTTGACAAGCGGTATTTTTTGAAGATAATGAAGTCACTGAATTAAGAAAGATCGACCTTGAGGAGAAGCGGGTATGTGTTGCATTCCCGCTTATCCAAGAGCTCGTTCTGCCAATGCGAAGAAAAGTGACTCGTAATGGTGGTTCTGAACCTCACGTTTCAGGTCCTGAACCCAATGGTGATCCCGAAAATAATAATGAAAATCCAGAAGGTGAAGAGAATCACCATACAGATAATGAAGAAGATCATCAAAATGATGATGTTCCTCCACCACCACCTCCTGTGAGAAGATCACATCGGGAAAGAAAGAAAGCCATTTCAGAAGATTATGTCACTTACATGAGTGAGGATGTAAATGTATAGGAAAGGTGGAGGATCCAACCTCATATAAACAAGCCATTAAAAGTATGAATTTGTCCAAATGGCAAGTTGCCATGGAAGACGAGTTAAAATCTATGTGTTCAAATGATGTTTGGGACTTAGTAGAAATTCCCAATGGTGCTAAAAGAGTAGGCTTCAAATGGGTCTACAAAACCAAGTTTGACTCCAAAGGGAATGTCGAAAGGTTCAAAGCAAGACTTGTCGCGAAAGGCTTTACACAGAGAGAAGGAATCGATTACAATGAGACCTTTTCTCCTGTGTCATCTAAAGATTCTTTTAGGATCGTCATGGCTCTAGTAGCTCATTTTGACCTAGAATTACACCAAATGGATGTTAAGACGACATTTCTAAATGGTGGCCTTAATGAAGATGTTTACATGACTCAGCCGGAAGGTTTTGTCGTGGAAGGAAAGGAACATTTAGCATGTCGTTTAAAGAAATCCATCTATGGCTTGAAGCAAGCTTCAAGACAATGGTACCTCAAGTTCGACAAGATTATTCGAGCTTTTGGTTTTACAGAGAATGTTATGGACAACTTCATTTATGTTAAATTTAAAGGTAGTAGGTTCACGATTTTAGTCCTATGTGGATGACATATTGTTGGCCTGCAGCGATAAGGATATGCTGCATGAGACCAAGAATTTTCTGTCATCCAATTTTGATATGAAGGATCTCGGTGAAGCCTCGTATGTCCTTGGCATTGAGATTTATCGAGATATGTCAAAGGGAATGTTAGGACTATCCCAAAAGGCATACTTTGAGAGAGTACTGAAGAAATACAATTTGCATAAGTGCTCTTCCTCACCTGCTCCTATAGTCAAGGGCGATAAGTTTGGGACATTTCAATATCCAAAGAACCAAATAGAAATTGATCAAATGAAGTCGGTTCCTTATGCTTCAGCTGTCGGAAGTATCATGTATGCACAAGTGTGTACACGCCCTGATTTGGCTTTTGTAACGGGAATGCTTGGTAGATTCCAATCAAATCCAGGACATGACCACTGGAATGTCGCAAAGAAAGTCTTTCGTTATATGCAAGGCACGAAAGATTACATGCTTACGTATAAAAGGTCTGATAACCTGCAAGTTGTAGGTTATTCAGACGCTGATTATGCCGGTTGTGTGGATACTAGGAAATCCACGTCAGGTTATATATTCACACTTGCCGGAGGAGCTATATCGTGGAAAAGCTCCAAACAAATGATAACTGCTTCGTCTACGATGCAGGCAGAATTTATAACATGTTTTGAGGCCACTAGGCAGGCTGTATGGCTAAAGAATTTCATTCCCGGGCTCAAGGTGGTTGACAACATTTCAAAACCACTTTTGCTATACCGCGACAATGAACCCACAGTTTTCTATACGAGTAACAACAAGTCAAGTGCTGCTGCCAAACACATTGACATTAAGTTTCGTGTTGTGAAAGATAGAATCCAGGATCAAACAATTGAGGTTAAGCATATAAGTACGACACAGATGCTTGCGGATCCGCTAACGAAAGGCTTACCACCCGATACTTTTACAAAGCATGTTGCCGGCATGGGATTAATGGAAGCCTTATGATTCTAGAATAAAAGGACCACAATAAAGAACCACTCCCCATTAAGAAGAATGTTTTCCATTTCGAAATAGGCTGATGTGCTATAAGTGTTGAGGTTCAGCGACATTTCATTGACTGTTGTAACACATCATATTATTCCTATAGAGAATGGGTGAAAGAAGTTAAACCTAACGATCTAGGGGGAGAATGTTGGTTAGATCTGTTCGGTTTAAAACCGAGTCAAAACAGAAAAGATAAAGAGATAAGGGGAGGGGCCACGAACCAACGTTCGCCCCCTTCTCGTAAGTAACAGAAACACCCTGATAGGGGGCGCCCAAACCAACCCATGGCTCGTGGCCTCCCTGTTGCATGCGCTTATAAATAAGGGGGAGTCCGGCACCGGTTATCTACCTCGTTAGTCTCCAGTCGTGATACTCCCCAAAATATCGACCACCCCGATAGTGGCTTGCGCACCAGCAACGGGAAAGGCTGGAACCTCGCCGTGCCGTACCGGGGTAGTGCAGGTGGAGACCGGAAGGCATCCGCACCTTCTCCGGATCGTCATCGACCTCTGCGACGTCTACTTCATCTACACCGACCCTCAACCTTGCCTGCACCGAGCAGGCGACGATGTCTTCAATTGCTGGAGGCTGTAATGATCTAAACCCCTTTGTTTTGATCTCGTTTTAGGTGTTCTATGTGTCTGTCACATGTTAATCTAGTTTTACTAGATGTTTTAGTTCTAACACAGGGACGGCTTGATGCCAAAGCAGAGTGTTAAGAAGAGGCAAGCACTGTCGAAGTGCTAGGGTTGCGGAGCTCATGCCGCCGGAGCTGCACGTGGGAGCTGCCGCGGCCCCAGCGGATAACAGCGTGTGCGTCTTGTTCAGGCACTTGCCGACACTTCCTGTGCCCTTCATCTGCGGGCCAGCAACGCAACACAAAAGGTTAACCAGACCACAAAGCAACATCTGCCCTGCAGATGTTAACCAGACCACAAAGCAATAACTGACTACCAAATCAGATAAAGTCTCACGCATATATTAGCAATGTAAGCAGTTAGTAGTATATACAAACCATGATTTGAAGATGCATGTACATAGGTAACAATATTTATTACTGTAGTTCTTCAAACTTTGGCTACACTAATCAAAATAATATTCAAAGGGTAGATTCCACTAGAGATAAACATTCAAGATAGACCGAATATGCATCAGACAAGAAACCACTAGAGATAAACAATCAAGATAGACCGAATATGGTGTTCAATCTATGCTACAACGTCGTCATCAGGATTAAAACAGAATATGGATACTCAAAGAGTGCTGGATGAGACCATATACAATACCACTTCAACAAAATATGTCACAGTGCACCATTTGACAACGTGTCGGGCCTCCCACACGCCAATGTCAAGCTGAACCAAACCGGTGATGAGCAGGAGTCGAAGGCACACCACACCTCACGCACTTATGCACCTGACATTTTAGAAGAAGTTCACATATTAGAAAAGGAAGGAGGATAATTAAGATACTATGTAAAAAACACACACTAGATCAATTGTAGATTAAAAAACTGACAGCAGCTACCATATTCATTTCCATAATGTGACATGTCATATGATTGCAAGTTTATACTAGAAATGACAATACAGGAATGCAAACAGAGAAAGAAATCCATTTAGCACAGAGAACCAAGGTACCCAAAATATGAATTGGTATTGTGAAGTAAAGACTAAATTATATAATATTTGTGTTTCAAACTGTGATCATGGAAATACTAAGAATGATTTCGTAGGTACTAACTTACAGGTAATAAGCAGATACATTTCTTCTCACAGAAACTAGGCAGTAGAGCAACATTTCGTAAGTCCAAACTACTAGTAATAAGCAGATACATTTCTTATCACAGAAACTAGGTAGTAGAACAACATTTCCCTAGAAGATCTGCCGGACGTGGATACAATGGCAACAGAATCATAAGACATTATCATTGATTTAAAAATATAAGAAATTGATCAGACAGTATCATACAACTAACTCAGAAGCGCATATTCAATCGGTTCGAACTGGGGATCAGATTACATGTCAAAATCCAATTACGTGAGAAACATTGATATGTGGTGAAGCGAACCCGTATAGAAAGAAAGGACTGGCGGCTACCTCCTGAGATGCAGGAAGCAATGGCAGCGGCTGGAGCGTACAACGGACGAAAACCGCTAGGGGTAGAGGCGGTGGCTTGAATCTTTGTCCTTGTCGAAGAGGACGGAGGACGAGAACTCCTTCGGGTCTGCGAGAGCACGAGCGAAGAAGAGGTCAGTATGGATCAAGGATCCTGAGGAGGAGCGAGTAGGCGTGGGGAGTAAGGTACTCGCATACCATCTCGGAACTTGTCGAAGAGGCCTGCTGCGGTGCCGGGCATGGAGCCGGTGGTCGACGCCGACGCGTAGACGCCCGCTCGTGCGTCGTCTCCTCGCAGAGGACGGCGCCCAGAGCGAATCGACGGAGCTACGCGCTAGCCAAAGCAGCACGTAGTGCCAGCGAGGGGCCTGGACGACGACCGTGCCTCTCTTCTTCCGTCGCGCAGGCCCTCGCCGCCGCCGTGCTCGTCGCTCTCTGGACGCCGCCGACGCGAGAGAGAATAGGGGGAGGGAAATGCGCTAGGGTTCTACAGGGTGGCAGCGACGCTCAGGTTTTATATCAGATGCGGGCGCTCTGGACCGTCCGATCTGCATCCGACGGCTGAAGCTGCTTCGGCCGCTCTAAAATAGGCCTAATATAGCTGGGCTCGGCTAGTTTCGACCCAGTTCGCAAGAATAGATAGCAAAAAACATAAAATGTCTCTATTTATGTGAAGAAAGTACCAAATTTGTTACAAAATTGGAGCACAATAATTTATAAAAATACTAGAAAATTGACCATACAATGCAACGTATAATAAAAAATAATTTGTTTTATTTTGTGAAGATGCAAGCCTAATATGATAGATGCCCTTTATAATTAAACGGTTTCTGCCGATTTAGCTCGAAATGTCTAAATTTTGAACTTCAAGTGCTATATATCTTACCCGTTATTTTTTAGGAATTACATTTCTAGGTTAACAACTAGCCATTTCATTAGAGATACACAATTTTTTGTATGATTCAATCACTACACTCGAACGGTCACGGCAGAGACTTCGACTAGATTTTCAAACAAGCATACAAAATTCAAAAAAAAAAAAATAGAAAACCTTTACGTGGCGTCATGATATGTGACCTAGTTACCATAAAAAATATAAACTTGCAATTCATAAGTTTTATTGAAAACATGTTCCCATAAACTTGCTATCATGAATAGACATTCATAACTTTCAATACTAACAAGAAGTGTTTTGGGCACATTCATGACATAGTTTGTCAAAATGTGCCCGAATTTGGCACATGTGTGTAATGTGGCATAGCAACAATGTTGCCGACCAGTGATTTCAACGTGTTTCACAAAAAAAATCTAGTTATTCATTTTTAAGTGCTAATAGCCCGAATTTTTGTGAAGCGTCTACCAAAAGTGTCATCCAAAATGGAATCTATACAATTTGATCACATCATAGACATTATTTTATGTACAATCACCAAATAGTGTTCATCTCTGAGCTCTCTACCATTTTCCGGTCAATTAAACTGTTTCCTGCTGATTCAGGTGGAAATGGCTAAAATTTGAACTGCAAGTGCTATATATATTGCCCGTTATTTTTTAGGAATTTCATTTCTAGGTTCACAACTAGCCATTTCATCATAGATACATAAAAATCTTGGCATGATTCAATCACTACACACGAACGGTCACGACCGAGACTTCGACTAGAATTTCAAACAAGCATACAAAATTAAAAAAAATCAAGATAATGGAAAACCTTCATGTAGCGTCGTGACATGTGACCTAGTTACCATAAAAAATATATAAACTTGCAAGTCATAAGTTTTATTGAAAACGTGTTCCCAGAAACTTGCTATCATGAATAGACATTCATAACTTTCAAGACTAGCAAGTAGTGTTTCGGGCACATTCATTACGTAGTTTGTCGAAATGTGCCTGAATTTGGAACATGTGTGCATTGTGGAATAGAAAACAATGTTGTCGACCAGCGATTTTGACATGTTTCACAAAAAAAATCCACTTTTCATTTTTTTAAGTGCTATTAGCCCGAATTTTGGTGAAGCGGCTACCGAAAGTGTCGTCCAAAATGGAACCGATACAATTTGATCCCATCATAGACATCATTTTATGTACAATAACCAAATAGTGTTCATTTCTAAGCTCTCTACCATTTTCCGGTCAATTAAACGGTTTCCTGTTGATTTAGCTAGAAGTGGCTAAAATTTGAATTGCAAGTGCTATATATATTGCCCGTTATGTTTTAGGAATTTTATTTTAGGTTCCCAACTAGCCATTTCATCAGAGATACGTAAAAATCTTTGTATGATTCAATCACTACACACGAACGGTCACGACTGAGACTTCGACTAGATTTTCAAACAAGCATACAAAATTAAAAAAAAATCAAGATAATGGGAAACCTTCACGTAGCGTCGTAAAATGTGACCTAGTTACCTTAAAAACATAGAAACTTGCAATTCAGAAGTTTTATTGAAAACGTGTTGCCAGAAACTTGCTATTATGAATAGACATTCATAACTTTCAAGACTAGCAAGCAGTGTTTTGGGCACATTCATGACGCAGTTTGTCGAAATGTGCCTGAATTTGGCACATGTGTGCATTGTGGAATAGAAAACAATGTTGCCGACCAACGATTTCGACATGTTTCACAAAAAAAATCCACTTTTCATTTTTAAGTGCTATTAGCCCGATTTTTGGTGAAGCGGCTACCGAGAGTGTCGTCCAAAATAGAACCGATACAATTTGATCCCATCATAGACATAATTTAATGTACAATAACCAAATAGTGTTCATTTCTGAGCTCTCTACCATTTTCTGGTCAATTAAACGATTTCATGTTGATTCAGCTGGAAATGGCTAAAATTTGAACTGCAAGTGATATATATTCTACCCATTATTTTTTGGGAATTTAATTTCTAGGTTCACAACTAGCCATTTCTTTATAGATACACAAAAATATTTTCATGATTCAATCACTACACAACGGTCACGGCCGAGACTTCGACTAGATTTTCAAACAAGCATACAAAATAAAAAACAAATCAAAATAATGGACAATAAGTTTAAATTTTATTTAATATTGAAAAATAACAGGCCATGGTAGATTATAATTACGGAGTACATATTTACAAAAAATGCAAAACTTATTTGATTAAATTTGGAGTTCAGAATCAAAAGTTGTAAAAGAAAATATAATAGAATAGTAAAAAGGAAAAAAAAGAACCAACTAAGCCGGCCCATTACCATTCCGCACTGGGCAAGGCCTATTTCGGTACCCAGAATGATATACAATACATAGTTAACGTGCAGTCCTCTAACTTAACAATTCATTCAGCCCAACTGGTTGAGACCGGTAGAACCAACCCGTAGATATTTGTTCGATTGCCAGCTAGCGCAACTGTTTTGCTAAATATTAGGCCCCGCTCGTGTGCGATGTAGCATGTCACTACACAAGTAGGACCCACATGTTAGTATATATGGGTGTGGGACAGGCGGGGCCCACATGTTAGTTATGACTGAGTGGGGCCTACATGTCAGGTCACTGGGTAGGACCCACTTGTCAGGCGCAGGGTGGGACCCTCATGTCAGGTGTGGGCCCCACGTGCCAGGAGGTTGAGGCGGGACCTACATGTTAGTTATGACTGAGCGGGGCCCGTTCTGGGTAGGACCCACTTGTCAGTCGTATTGTGGGACCCACATGTCGAAGGTGGGATCCTCATGTCAGGTGTGGGTCCCACGTGCCAGGAGGTTGAGGCGGGACCTACATGTTATGATGCTGATCCCACATGTCATGTTGGGGCTGGGGCGGGTCCGTTATGATATGGCAAATTTGTGTTATTGCTGATAGTGGGTCCTACCCGTCAGAGTGACACGTAAGCGAAATGAAAATGACACATAGGTGAAACTGTTGAGTTGGTTGTCCAATTAGAGTGACACGTAAGCAAAAATGACACGTAAGCATTGACACGTAGGCGAGATTGCTGAGTTGGATGTCTACTATTACGAATGACCATTTAAATTGGTCGTAGGCGGCTAGAAAAAGGCCATACACCAAAGATTTTTAGATTATGACCAATTCATCTAACCAGACTATGACCACTCGGACAAGATTGGTAGCTATATTTTCAGTTCTAGACCCTCCAAAGAAGTGTATGACCAAATGGATTCAATTGGTCACAGATCTATAACCAATTTTCCCTAGTCACTATAAAAAAGTCACTAGTTAGCATATTTCTTGTAGTGCGGGCCCTCCATCGCTGCCACCATCCTACCCCTACCAGCCTCCCGCCTCCGCGTACGCGTCCCCGTCCGGCTTCTTTCCAGCTGCAGCATACACCCCGAGCCCGTCCACCTTCCCATCCGCCGCCAACACATGCCAGGGCTATGACTTCTCTAAGGGCAACAGTGCCGGTGGCGCGTCCACCTCAGATGAGAAGTTCATCTGCAAGCAGATGGGCTCCAACGCCCTCTCCATGGTCAACGCCAACCTCAACCACTGCTCCTTCGTGGTGGACGATGCAGCGATTCAAGAGGTAGCAGACGAGCGCGTCCCCGCGAAGGACGCCATCCTCCACCGGCTGCAGCGCGAGCTCGTGAACATACAAGCTCGTCTCCGTTAGCAGCAAGCACGTGAACAAACTTCCTTCGACACTCTCCAAGGTGAGCTTGCGAAGCTCAAATCGAGGGTCTCACAGTGCACAGTTTCTGCCGGCAAGCAATCAACTTTAGCAGACACAAGCAAACCGGAGCAATCGCAGCACATATCCATTGTACCAGCAGCTCCTACTCATGTTGCCTCCCAAGTGTTTGCTGAAATGCCAACACCAGTCTTTTGCCAGGTTACACATGGAAACAGTAACCTCAGTGAGCAGAATGTTGATGGAATATCACAAGCTAATGGCTTCCACAATCTCAATCGCCACTGTGTGTTCCTAGCGGATGGTTCGGAGCATAGCTATTTTGCGCTACCAGAAAATTATCCATTAGAGCGAGCTGCTCCGGAGCCTGTGTTCGATGTCTATGATGATGATGATGAAACAGAGGGCTTCTCAAGTAAGCATGTTGATGTATTTGCTGGCACACCGGGGCAACAAATATATGAAGAAGATCAACAAGAAAGTGAACAGCTTGCCAAGTGTTTCGGCATGGCTTCCGAGAATGCATCCAGTGAACAAGTTTAAGTTTTGAAGGCTCTCTTTGAACCAGAATTAAACATTGGCTGCTCTCTGAACCTCAACAGTGGAAATTACATCATTGAATTCTTGGTTGCTGCTTCTTCACTGCCTTTTCAGCAAGAACAGGTACAGAAACTTTGCACCGAAGAGTACAACTTAATGCTAACAGCAAAGAAAACACAAGAATGGGATCCTGGAATTGGTATCTGGCTGCAAGGGAATTTAGGAGTACATACGATTCCGGTTTTCATAACAGACAGAGATATTGTAGGTGTTCTTCAGACCTCAATACTGACACAGGAAACTGGTAATCATCTTACAGAATGCAATAGTCTGAACTGCATGTCGCAATCAATAGAGATTAGATATCCTCGTACACTGAGTTATTCCTTCATTCAGAGGTACTCCAGCATGAAATGCAACTGTGTCCTAAAGGCCTTTGTTTCATTTATCCCAAACTCCAGCCAGTTTAGTTTTGAGCATAGGGTGAGAGAACTGAGGCTGCTATGGGATCCAGGAGCTTCAGCAATTCTAGTGACCCCTCTGAATAATGACAACAACGACGACACTATTGGGGTGTTTAATGAAGTTGTGTTAGATATACCACCAGCTAAACCTCCCGAGAGGTATGGTAGTGCTGATTCTTCAGTAGTACAGAAACTAGCTGTGAAGTTTGGTGCAAGAAGGGCACCCACTTGCCAATCTGATATCATGTGTTTGGGACGCACCAATTTGAATGCATCAGCTCTGTTTGTCCTAGCTATTCCATGTCCTACGGGAATTGTGAGCCTAACGGATATGCTGCTAAGCAAAACTCCAGTGCCAAATCTAATGGACCTGAAGCATTTCTAGGCACAGCTCTTGTTACAACATCGTTCATGTTGCACCACTCCGAATGCTTTCTTCCAGGTCCTTTATTGTTACCTGCCAATTGTTTTGGACTGCCTATATTCAGAACCAGTCAAGCAGATTGTCTGCTACACTAGTAGGTTCAGTTCGAATGCAAGGTGTACATCAATTGTTGTTACTGTATGCATGCTACTGATTTTCTGCTCTAATGAAATAGCTCAAGAAGGAAGATATGTGGCAGTTGTGTACCATGCCTTCAAACTTCAGTTACAAATGAGAAAAACCTCTCAGATTTGGGATCCCGGTATTGACTCACTCCTATGTTTATCTATTTGGCTGCACGTGCACATGATTCAACTAGTGGATTGTTCTGCTATCCATGTGTGCTACTTGGTTTCTGCTCTCTTGCCTCCCACACAATTCACAGCCAAAGGTTCCAGTAACATTGAACTTGGTGTCCAGAAGTATTGCAATGCAAAGAAGCTGCTCTATTCACTGCTCTATTCACACAGTTATCTTCACCTATGGGAAATGGATATTATCTTCATTACATTTCTACCTCCCTGATGCGGTGAAGGAATTATGAAGGATAATTGTCAATGATAAAAGTTTCTGTAGAAACTTGTTCCATTGGTGACCAATGGTCTTAAGGGGAAGGAATGTCAGGGACTAGGATGAGTGGTAATATGTGGGTTATCAGTGGGTTAGTTGATGTGAGGGCATTATAGGTATTTCACCTTAGATGTCATGTGTAGCTAGGCCGCACTCTTTATAAGGTTCCATTGTATCCTGTTGCAATCATCAAGAAATCAAAAACCTGAATTTATCTTCCAGTTCTTACTTTCCTGTATTTTTATCTGTCCATTTTATTTTGCAATTTCACTAGTTTAACTACCAAATCATCTCAAATTACTGTTCTTGTTGATCCTATCTCGTCAGATCTAATTGGGGTCCTGACATGCCTTTCCCAAATCTCTGATCTTTTTTATCTTGTCGGAAAGGTGTGTTTCCATAACAAACGTTCGTAACGAATATTCATTTTTAGTACTCTGTATCTTCTTATTTCCTGTATGGATTTCTTCATATCTTGGCAAAAGTTCAGCGCATAGTTGGCAACCTTGACATACTATTGCAGCATGTTTCTTTAGATCTATCAGTTTTCTCGGACCAGCTTCTTATTGACAGTTTGACACTGCTGATCAAAGTTCGTAGTACCCCAGGCATGGTGGTAATATAATGTGCATGGCATGCTGTCAAGTGTCAAGTTTGCTCTGATGGCTGCCAATCACGGGCTCACAAGCTAAACATAACAGACAAACCAAGACTAGCCCATGCTGGCATACTTTTATAAAAGTATTGCTCCTTTGTGAGAATTATAGAAAATTCGTTCCCGACGTGATTTGAACTATGGTTATTACGTTTAGTCACTGCTAACTTTCCACTAGGCCTCTGCCCCATTCTCATGGGCTCACAAGTAGCTTCTGAATTCTGGGGCTACTAAATGTTGTGCTATAACCGTTCGCTGATATTTCTGTCCAGATTTTTCAGTAGAGAACGACGCATTTTCCCAACATGGGATGTACTCGAATTACCATGATATAGGGTCACATTATGCGGCAAAGTCATCTTGTGAATTTCTGCCTTGATATATTTCCTTCGTTTCTAATTATAAGATGTTTTAGATATTGGGATATGCAATATGGATTAAAATGAATGAAGATACACACTAAAAGCCGTCGAAATGCATATGAATCTGAGAAAAATAAAAGAACTAAAATATCTAATATTTAGGAACATAACACGTAGTTAGTATCATGCGGCAATATTTCGGGGAGTATGGGTTGTCGAACACTACCCAACATGCTTGCAGGAGTTTTTCGCAAAAAGGTGAAACCCCATTGTCACATATGGGATATGCAAATACAACACATGTCATATGAACTGCGCTAACTTTCTACTACCTCCGATCCCAAAAAAGTCTCGTGAACTATACGTGAATAGTTCATTTCTGGCAACACTCAAACCGGATCAGAGGAGTACTATAAATAGTCAGGACAATGGTGCGGAATGTGTTTTCGACCGGAGAGAGGATTCTTGTATAAGCTGCGAATGCTTCTATGCGACATCGACGCCGTCACAAATACTACTCCCCTGATCCGGAAAGATTGTCGCAAAACACTACTGCTTAGTTTTACATGACATGTCATTTCCCGTGACACTTAAAAGGGATCATGGGGAGTAGCTGATTTTTCTGATATCTGTATATATGGTGTGCAGTACCTCGAATGACAAACATCAGAATGCAAATACAAAATTCACGAGGTTCGCCACGAACATTTCCCCCTAAATCCCCCAAGGAGAAACAAAAAGCTTGATGGTTGGTACCTTGGAATGTTAAAAGCTCAAAGCTACTTACTCCGAAGAGATTTAGTTTTACAAAACGCGTGAGTTCAACACTCAAATGGACACTACAAGAATGGGATATTTGTTGACGAAAACCCTGGTGACGAAAATGCATACCGTCATGGATGTGTCCTTATAGGTGACGAATTCATCTTTCGTCATGCATTTACGGTAATGCTTGACGGTATGATTTTTCGTCAACAAAAATCATCACCCATTACCCAACCGGGAAGGGCTTCCATCATGTCTGTTAATAGGTGACGAAATCAAAGATCGTGGTGTATGTAAACCGTGATTTGAATATAAAATGGACCCACATAGCAGTAAATAATACTAAGTTACTTTATTAAATGTTATTAGTTTTATATATCATGCGTGACCCACTTGTCAGGAACATATTTAATTAAGTAAAAATTGTGGTTTGGAAGAATCGAACCCAGGGCTTTGGCGTGACTGACGCGGAGTGTTACCGCTGAGGTAGATATGGAATTTTGATCTGGATCCGTAACAAGTCTATTTGATATATACATTAGGGCAACATATTTATTTCAATGGTGTGATCTAGATGTTACGACATAATAATTTCCTTATTAATATTTATTTCGGCCGTGGGTGCCTCGTTTAAGTCGCGCCGCTAGTAGACACGGCCTATCTAGGTGATCTTGCTAACAGTCGAATCGACTAGGGTTCTCATCAAGGTGAGAAGAAATCCGTGAAGGCTCCATTGTGGGGGCGGCGAGCCGCATCATCGTGAGTCTCCTGATTGTTCGTTAGGTCTAGATTTTTTAATCAGTTGTCAAGATCTGTTCTAAAGAACGTTGGCATGTTCTTAACTGAATTGTAGGCAATGGATCGAAGTTGGATAACTGATGGCACCAAGAAGTTGACAAAAAAGTACATGGCAGGTGTTCGGGATTTCATCAAGTTTGCGCGAGAACACTTGGACAATACAGATGAACCAATCTTGTGCCCTTGCCGGGACTGCCTAAATCTGATACGTCAAGATATAAAAACAGTCGAGGATCACTGCAATTGTTCAGGTATGTCCATGACGTATACAAGATGGACTAGACATGGGGAAGGTTTTAGTGATGACGAAGGGCGTGATAGAAACGATGATGGTGCGTATGATAGTGACAATGATGAAGAGGAAGACAATGGTGATTGTTATGTTGATGATTCATCTAGTATGATCGATGAACTGCAGAAGTCTGGAAATAAAGGTCCTAACCTGCCAAATTTGTATGCTAATCTAATTGAGGCAGCCAAAAAAGAACTTCATGAGGGATGCACCACTTTCACTAGGTTGTCGTTCATTATTAAGCTCCTTCATGTCAAATCATACAGCCAGATAACAAACATAGGATTTGATCTATTACTTCTGGTTTTACGTACAGCTTTGCCACATGTGGACTTTCCCAAATCCTATGCTGATGCTAAGAGTGTTCTTTCTGATGTTGGGCTTGGTTATGAGACAATTCATGTATGCAAGTTTGATTGTTCTTTATTTTGGGGAGATCACAAGGACGATACACACTGCCATGTTTCTGGATTATCAAGATATAGAGACCCTAATGGAAAAAAGAAAATCCCTCACAAGGTTTTAAGGTACTTTCCTATAATTAAAAGGTTGCAGAGACTATTTGTTAAAAAGGAAATGCCGACACATACTAGATGGCACAAAGAGAAGAGGGTTGTTGAGGCCAGTGTACTGAGGCACCCTGCTGATGGTGAGGCATGGAAGCACTTTGATGACAGGTTTGATTGGTTTGCTAAAGATCCTCGTAACATAAGACTAGGTTTTGCCACAGACGGCTTCAGTCCCTTTGGAAGTATGACTAATCCTTACAATATGTGGCCTGTTTTTGTCATTCCTTACAACTTCCCACCATGGATGTGCATGGATCAATCCAATTACATGATGGCATTGCTAATCCCCGGAAAGTATTCCCCAGGGAAAGATTTTCATGTATTTATGTAGCCACTGATTAAAGATATGATAGAGCTATGGAGTGGTGTGCAGACATTTGATGCATGCACAGAGGATAATTTCACATTGCATGCTGCGTTTCTTTGGTCTATTCATGATTATCCTGGATATGCCACTATGTCAGGCCGAAGCACAAGAGGATTTCATGCGTGTGTGCATTGCGATGAGAATCCTTGCTATGAATCTTTGAAAAACAAAATTGGATATATTGGGCATCGGCGATTTCTTCATGAAGATCACCCATACAGGAGAAGCAGACTTTTCAATGGTAAAACTGAGATTAGAGATCCACCAAGGAGGTACACACCCAAAGAAGTAGCTGAGAAGGTAGAAAGGGTTAAGGATTTTGAACATGGGAAAAATCCAATAAGTAGAAAGCGGAAGCGTGCAACTGTACCCGGTGAACCAACATGGCACCTGAAAATCAGCTTACATCATCTACCGTACTGGCCAGAACTTAAGTTAGCTCACAACTTATGGTTCAAGAATTCACCATTCATATTGGCCAGTCAAGCTGAAACATGCTTCTATTTGGAGGATACAAAGTTTGGTCATCCGTGGAAAGTGGTGCAGAAGTTCAGCCATAGACACGTGTACGATGTTCCAGAATTAGAAGTTGCTAACGATGATGCATTTGTACGGAATGAAGACGCATACCAGGAGGATGAAGGTTCAGTGGACCATACATTTCATGATGTTGTGGACCTAAACGAGGAAGCAGAGGTGGAAGAAGAGGAGGATGATCATCGTGTTGACGAAGTTGTACATATTGATGATGCTCGTACAATTCGTGAAATAGAGAATGAGGAAGACAGTCCCAATGTTGACATGGATATGAGCGAAGATGAACAAGTTTTCATATTGGAAGAGAACATAAATGATGACGAGGGAAAAACTTCAGATATAGATAGTGATGTAGATTGATAGAAACGTGTAATGCATACAACTATATGTTTTGTTCCAAACATTTGAAATGTTCTTATTTAGATGTTTATGATCTCAAACTTGGCATTGAATTATCCAGACGGGTTTAAGAGCAAATTAATATAAGCTAAAATATGGACAGATATAAGAAAAGCCAACATGTAGGTAACATAACTTCGACAATGGTTTTAATTAATCGACACTTGACAGGATTACAACCAGCAGCACGATATGACTAAATATTGTTTTAACACAAGCAAAATCGACAATCGCATAAAGAGTCTTAACACTGAATTTAAACCTAAAGGGGCTGCATAGTTGGACACACGGGCACCATGAATCACTGACTAGCTACTCTAGATCAATTTTAGGCACATGGGTAGCAAACAAGTAAACCCCTGCATTTCCCAGGTAAAGCAAGAACAACATCTTGTCACCCATCTGAAGGTGCTTTTCCTTGTCCATGAACTCCTTCCAGCCACTGACGCAGAGACGACCATCATCAGAAGAAATTGCGTAGGACGCACACACCAAAGTACTGGAATGGCACACAATATTGATTGCACCATATTGTTCCATATCTTTAGGAACCAAACGGCTAGGGATTTTCTGTTCCAATAGTAGAGACATAGTTTAGTTAACACATGTACGCAATGTAGCTCGCAAAGTTAATGAAATGATATGATCTACTGCTTACCACGTGTTTGTTGTAATTTTCACTGTTTGTCCAATTCAGAGTATGCAGCATTGGGACAACTAGTGCTCCTTGATCATAATCTCCAGCATTGTGGTACTCAACAAGGTAGTCCAAGTTGTCCACCTGAAGAATGACGGTATGCATCATCCTCCAATTTATCATTGTTCCATCAGCACTGAGTGAGTCAACAATGTCACGCTTCGTACGGACAACTGGTAGTAAGCTGCATAATTAAAATAACTGACATAAGATGGAATAATTAATATGATCAATCATTCTGTCTAAAGGTGGAAAATTGTAACAACCCAAATTTGAGAACCTAAAAACCCAGTAACATTTTCGCTTTTGCATTTCATTCATGCATCATGGCATCATTTTAAGTGCTCAAGTTGAAACAAAGTTTTGGAAAACAAATTAAAACAAAGGGGACAAAAGCAATAAGGGGTTTCAAACAACTTAACTCAAATGAGTGTTGGTGACAAAACCAACTCAACTAAACTTCTATATTTGTCAAGGAAGTTCCAAGAGTTCAACTTAATAGTTGGAGCTTGCTTAATTTTCTAAAGGAAAATTAATTGGAAATTAAGAAATTGCATAAGCAACTCCCTATTTTAATCCCCAAGCAAATGGACTCCAAATGCCTTCAAACTTCTGGGAGTGCTTGCCAAGGGTGTAGGGAGGATGTACAAAATTCACATAAATTTTGGAAGTGTTTAAATGCCTCAATTAATTCAAATCCAGTGCTGTAATATTCTTCCAGAACAGAAAATGACTTTTTGGTAATTAAGAAAATGCAGCCAGGGGCTTCTTTGCAAAATCGCCTTCTCCTTCCTCTGTAGCGACCAAGCAACTGCTGCTCGCGCCGCACCACCGACGCGCCGCGCCGGGCCCCCTCCTCCCTGCCTTCCTCTGCCAGAAGAGAGCGCCACGACCACGAGGCCCTGCTCCTCTCCCTATCCGCTCGCGCCCCTGCCCCTTTCTCTCTATGTGTTCCTCTCCCCCGAGCTCCCCACCGCCAGCGCCATGGCTGTGCTTGCTGCCGTCGACTGAGGGCTCCCCAAGCCGAGCGAAGACCACCAATCGCCTGCCGCCGTCTTCTTCCTCTCCACCAAAGGAATCGAGCCGGGCTGGCCGAAATCGACGTCGCCATCAGCTACTCCGCCGCTGCCATCGCCCCGTCCGTCTCGCAGAAGAATTCGTTCGCCGTCGTTGTACCTCCGCCTCCGCCGAGGCTACCAGTGAGCTCAGGGTGAGCTACTGATCCTTCCCACTGCCTCCGTTCCTCCCCTCGCCCGCTATGTCGCCGTCGCACGTAGCTCGCCGTCGCAACGCGTTTGACGCCGCGTCGGAATAGGGTCGGAACACATCCAAAATTCTGGATGTCCGGAAAATTCTGGCTATCTACTTACCTCATTCCGACAGGATCCAGTACCGATCTGCGTTTCCCGGATTGAACTCGGAACCAGTTCGGATTATTCCGAGTGGTTCGGAATTCCGGATGAATTCCGAATTTGTCCAGTATACCCAAAAATTCTACTGTTTCAATTACTTTCTTTCTAAATTGATAAATAATTTGTGCTGTGTTATAAATAACTATTAAGAGGACACATCTAAAAGGAAATTTATAAATGTACTAACTTTTATCGGTGCATCAGAAAATTGTGTTCGTTATACCAAAATGCTCCGAAAAAGGTGAACTACCTCAAATCATCATCGTCATGCATGTTTAATCACAGTTACGGTAACGTACTTTCTCGAAGTGAGAAGAAACACTAAGTTAGATATGGGGTGTTTTCCTATCTCGTCGAAGTATTTACTCTCGCACCCCATTTAAATTGAAAGAGCTATTAATAATTCGGTATATTTAAAATGTCATGTCATCATGTGTTTGCGCATTGCATTTGTGAAGCATGCATGGTGATTGATTGTTTCTTCCCGTGTTTTATGCTTCGATAGATCAAGCAGCCGGGGTTACACCGCGAGACCCCGACGACCCGTACTACCAGCACGTCGAGCCAGGCAAGCGTAATCCCCCCTCCGAGCATATCTTATCCTATGTTTCCGCAAATATTTTCTCCACTATAATTTGCATGCGGTTCCAAATGTCAATTTTATTGGATTAGAGTATCCTATAGTTGCATTAAGTTTCCATGCCATTACCTGTTTCCCCTCCTATATCCATAGGTTTGTATTGTTGGCCGAGATATACTTAACTATGCTATGTTGATGCTTAGCCATGCTTAGTTTAATGTTATCCGATGGATGTATCATGTTGGGAACAGTGCTTAATGTTCGGATGATGGTGGAGAAATTGTGGTGACAGGTAATAAAATGCTTAAAGGTGGGGATGAGAGGCCACTGTGGTTGTGGTGCTTTGTCTCGTTCCCATCGCCTAGGTGCGAGTTCTTTACCTCTTGAACCAAGACTGAGCGTGCAACCATGCGTGAGGCCTATGCATTCGCAGTGCAGGAACCCTCATAGACTAAATAACTCGGGCGGGCTAGCCAGGGTCCTCTAGTTTGAGCTTCCATTTGCGCGTGCGTGATGATGGTGGTATGAACTGGGATGAGGATTGTGGTGTTAGGAAATAAGTGGCCCTGGGGCAGGGTGCTGGAGGCACTGAACCTGTCCTACCGCCACTGATGATCCTGGAAAGTCTTTAACAAGGGAGAAGTCGACACCGCTCCCACCCAGCCGGCTTTCCAAGGAAGAGAGCTAATTGTACAGGTAATGGGCCGGACGGTATGCGTGGCAAACATTGTACACCCCTGCAGGGTTAAATCTTTCGAAAAGCCATGTCCACGGTTATGGACGACTTGGGAAAGGACGATAAGATCATAGAATAACTCGAATGGAATGATTAAAAACTGAGTACTAAAGGTACTACTCAAGAAAGCAAGGTGAGCTTCCTCGAGGGTGATTCGGGAGGTGCCTTGTAGAACAGGTACAGTGGTTGATGGTGTTGATGTTGAGAAAGGTGATCAGGAGAAAAGAGTTACTTCTTACCCCTTTTGAAAATACTCTGATTAGTCGATGCCTTGAGTTATGTTTTCATAAATAAAATCAGCTTTATGCAAAACAGACCATAAAACTTTGAAAGCCTCATCGAGCTAAAGCTCTATATATAATCTTGCGAGTTCGTCGAACTCAACGTCGTTTGTTTTGTTTCAGAGGAGACTTCACCGACCTCGAAGGTGGGTTCTTTGTGGACGTCGACGAGTAGTCTGGGGTTCCCAGGTGGCAGCTTGGGACATCCCGGAACAGCTGGCGCTTGATGTTTATTTGTAGGCCTCTTAGGCCATAATTTTCTTGTTGTTTAGAACAACTTAATTCGCTTCCGCATGTGTACTGTTGGGTCTGTGACCTCTGGTTGTAATTTGCTATCTTTCTCTATTATAAGAGTTGAACTATAATGCTTTGAGTCGTAGAGTCTGTGATGTGCCAGTTGTTCCACAAGTCTTGATCTCTCTATTATGCATTGATAGTTGTGCCTGTGTTAAGGCATCAATCGGGGTGTTGCGTTGCCGATGATCCATTCCGAGCAACGCCTGCCAAAGGTTTTGGCCGGGGATTGGTAAACCCGTAACCTCCGGTTGTATCGCTTAACCGGTGACACACAGCATCATGTATAGCAGTCGGGTCGGGGCGCCACAAGTTGGTATCAGAGCAGTACTGCCTGTAGGAAACCCTTCTACTGGTCGATGTTGAGTCTAGTGTTTGTGAAAATATTTTAACCTAAAAAGAGTTGTGAAAACCATCTTAGGATTCTTTTTACTCCTTATCTGGTTACCCTCTACTCGGAGCAATCTTACCTCGATTTGAGTTTAAAGTTTTACTCCTCGTGATCCTAAGTTTTTGAGGAAGAGATGAGAAACGGGGTTGGGTTCTACCTCTAGTGTTATGTGTCCGGTTACTCTCGCTGCGTTGCAAACTAAAATCCACTCAGATGTTTCTACCGAGTCTAATCATTTGCTCCTTTGTTGGGTTTTAACCCAAGGACTTGAACATAAGGTCCCGAATTGTGCCAACTAGAGTGTGTTGAATCATATGGTTCCTTAACCATTGCATCTCTCGCTAGTAGCACATGATGCTGATCTTTGACCCAAGTTCTATCTTGTTGATTCCTTATCAATTGTTACACAATGTATTATCGTCCCTAGTCTGTGTACTTGAGTAGACGCTAATGCTATTGTTTGACCATTCGGAGAAAGATACTAACCGTGTCATTTCAAATCTCAAGAATGGCTCGAGGAGGCCGCGGAGGCCGCGGTAACCACAACAATGATGAGGATGATCTGCCGCCACCACCCTCGATGGCTCAGGTCTTGATGGCCATTGAGGAGAACCGTGGGTGCAATGAGCGTTTGCTCGAGCAGTTGGTGCAGCAAAATGCACAGAGGAACGGCGCAACACTCTCACTGAGTTCCTGCGCTCGCAGCCACCCACCTTTGCTGATGCTAAGAGCCAATGGAAGCTGATGATTGGCTTCGTGCTTTGGAGCGCAAGTTCTCCGCGCTTCATGTCCCAGTGGCCGAGCAAGTCAACTTCGCCACCTACCTCTGACGGGTGCGGCTGGCTGTTGGTGGGAAAGCCATGTGGCCTTGTTCCCGGCCAACCATGTCTTCACTTGGGCGATTTCCGCACTGCCTTCCGTGCGGCTTACATTCCTCAGCCGATCATGGATTTGAAGTGGAGGGAGTTCCCGGACTTGCAACAGGGACGTATAGACCTCCGCACTTATGGTTGTGAATTCAACCATCTCTCTCGTTACGCCCCAAGGGACGTGACCACTGATGCCGACAAGCAAGAGCTGTTCCGCAAGGGTCTTTCGCCGCAGCTCCGCTATGAGTTGTTGCCCTTCAAGTTCCAGACCTACCAGAGCTGTTCAACCAGGCTCTTACTCTTGAGCAGGGAAGGAAGGAACTCGAGGCTTCCAAGAGGCCCGCACACGGGGACCACCAGAGTTCCTCGGGTTCTGAGAACAAGAAGCGCAGGGTGTTTGTCCCCTACAGCGCTGTGCCGCATGCTCCATTCATGCCGAGAGCCGCGGGATACAGGCCACCACCTCCCGCCCCACTACGTCGACACTTGGGGTAGGCGGAGTGGGTACCGTCCTATGCTACCTGCTCCACCTGGGCTCACCTGCTACACCTGTGGCTAGGCTGGCCACTACTCAAGGGAGTGCCCCCAGAAGGCACCTATCACGGGAACACCTGCACGAGCCCTGCCACTCCAACTGCAAGGCTGGACCTATTGTGCGTCGACTGAACCACGTCTCTGCTGAGCAAGCTAAAGAGGACCCCAACGTCCTTATGGTGAGCAACGGTTAACAACAATCTTGCTACAGTTTTGTTTGATTCTGGAGCATCGCATTCATTCATATCCATAGCTTTTGCAAAAGATCACAAAATACCGTTCGAGAAGATGAGCCATCCCTTGATGATTACCACACCTGGTTCTAAATGGAGAACCGATGGTGTTACTCCTGAGGTCCAGATTAATATCGGTTACTCGTCCTTTCCTTTTGAGTTGGTAGCTCTGAAGTCTAATGGCATTGATGTCATACTGGGAATGAACTGGCTAGCCAAATACCGGGCTAATCTCGATGTGCGGCCAAGACCATTACCGTGACCACCTCTTCCGGTGACATTGTGGAGTATTGGTCTGCACTCTCAAGGCCTCCATCTTCAATCATACCCAACTCAACTAAGATCCTCCTTTGCTTTATGGAAGGCGAATCCCCTCCTGAAATCCAGGACATACACTGGGTTGACTTCCCGATGTGTTCCCAGAAGAGTTGCCTGGCATGCCTCCTGACCGAAGTGTGGAGTTTGTCATAGATCTGCTTCCCGGTACTGCTCCGATTTCCAAGAAGCCCTATCGTATGCCGGTGGAAGAGTTGGCTCTGTTAAAAGAGCAAATTGATCAGCTGTTAGCGAAGGATTTCATTCAGCTTAGCAGTTCACCTTGGGGTTGTCCGGTACTCTTCAAAAAAGAGAGATTCTAACCGTGCCTCGTCTAGTCTCGGACTATAGACCGTTGAATGCGTGACAATCAAGAACAAGTTATCCTATTCCTCGCATCAATGATCTGTTGGATCAATTAGCTGTGCAACCGTATTCTCCAAGATGGATCTGAGGTCAGGATACCATCAGATCAAGATCAGAAAGGAGGATATCCCAAAGACGGCATTTGTTACTCGCTATGGCTCATATGAGTATACCGTTATGTCCTTTGGTCTCACCAATGCTCCAGCTACCTTCATGAGGCTCATGAACTCCATCTTCATGGATTATCTTGACAAGTTTGTCGTCATTTATATTGATGACATCCCACTAGTACAGAACGACACATCGGAAACGGGCCAAAAACCCCTTCGGCAACGGAGAAAGGGTCCGTGTCCCCGCCTCTGTCACTGATGTGAAGCCTTCATCGGTAACGGAGGCCAAAAACCGTTTCCGATGAGGTCTCCATTTGGCAACGGTTGTGCGTAGACCTCCGTTGCTTTAGTTTTCCTACATCAGATACAGAGTTTTCATCTACCCATTTGCACTGAGCTTTTCTCATATTTCGGTTATATGCCATAATACATGAAAGGCTGATTGCATATTGCACTAAAACGTTATTCAATTCATAACATAGAACAAATGCCATCATTACATTGGTATACAATAATATCACCGTTTTTTACAATTTGACTACAATCATCTATCACACATTGGCATAATGTAATATCACCTATTACACTTTGACTACAATCATGAACTCTAAACCTATAAGCAACTAACCTAACAAGATGGAAGGCTGGCTTAATTAAGCCAGCGTTCCATCTTTGACTTGGAGCTCACCTTCTATGAGCTCTCGATCGTCGCTGTACCCACTCCGAGACCAGTATCCACGAAATTTCCTTGCCTTAAGGTTTTTGGTTCTCGGAATGGTACATTGGACTTTTATGCAGTGTTGCCGAAATAAACTCCTGCGTGAAGAGAAAAAAAGATTAGCGAAATGTACAAAATACATCTGGATATAAAAAACCGGTGGCTATTTTCCAGCAACTGCTTTGTTCGGTTGCCATTTTCGAGAAACTGCTAAGATCGACGGCAAATATCCAGGAACTGCTCTGTTCGGTGGCAGACAGTTCGCATTCCTTCCTTCTCTTCTTCCTCATTCCACCCCAATCCCCCACCCGCCATGGACGACCACAACAGAACAACAGAGACAACTACCGTCCGTACCCACGACACCGTTCTGGAGGTGGTGTACACGAACGAGGAGCATACCGTGGAGCAGATCCTCGACAAGTACGAGGAATGGCTAGCAGAGGAGAAGCATCGGTTCATCGGCCTTGACATCGAGTACACCCGTAATCGTCGGCACATGTCTGTCCTGCAACTCGCCATGCGCCAGCATGTCCTCGTGTTCCACTGGTGCAAGTCCAAGAAGAATTGTCCAGAGTTGGGAAAATTCTTTGAACGCAAGAATATCACCTTCGCAAAGCGTGGACATCACCAACGACAGCAAGGTGCTTTCTTCTGCCGGCTTCCACATTCCACCGGAGTACTACGTGGACATCCAACTCGTATACAAAATCAAGGGTGGAGACGAGAGGACGGAATGGGTGATCTAGCGGCAGACCTCATCGACAAATCATACGCCAACATGAAGAAGGAGTTCCCATCCAACCAGCACGATTTTTGGGAGTGGATGCCGCTGCACAAAGTTAACCTCGACTACGCAGCAATAGATGGGTACGTGACCTACGAGTTGTATCGCAAGATCCTAACCTTGAAGGACATGCTACGTCCAACATGGCAGGAAATGCTCTGCCCTAGGTGCAAGAATGCCCTAGGTGAATTGCAATAGGCTTTGGATGTGGGTGTTTAACTAGTTTGTACAGTTGGTGCTTTAACAATAAGTGTTTGTAATTATCAGAACATGTATGTGTGAATTTGCACTAGGAATTTGTTTATGTGATGAAATGCTCATACGTAGAACCTAGTTTATCGGCATCACAGCCGGTCACAGAAAGATTTACCTTTCACCCGGCGGGAGAGGAGGTGCAGGACTCTGCCAGATGCGCTGAGATGCTACCAGCGCGCTGCGACGCAATCACCTCCTCCTCCTTCTCCTTCGTCGACATCCACCTCCTCCTCCTTCTCCAGATCATACACCACCTACAGATCCTCCACCACCTCCAGATCGGCCACTTCCTCCTCCAGATCGGCCACTTCCTCCTCCAGATGGGTTTCTGCTGGTAGATCTGCCGGAGGTGCTGCACCACCACCTCATGAATGACCTCCTCCACATCGGCCTGGCTCAGAAGAAGCCGGGCATCACCGGAGGAGGAGGGCGTCAGATGGTGGCGCTGCCGCATCATTAGCGGACGCATGGCCGCCTCCAGATCGACCTTCCCCTCACGAAGGGCTGCCGCTAGAATGGTGCTGCCGCGGCGGCTAGAGCCGCGGCCGCGATGGCCGGATCTAGAAGCGCCGACAGAGGAAGCCATTAGAGAGAGTGAGGAGAGTTGAAAGCCACAGTGTGCGGCGGCTAGGGTTGGAAGAGAGACAAGTGAGAGAGTGATAATGAGACCGAGCCGGCAGTATATATAAGCGCCACATTGGCAACGGACATTTTATATAACCGTTTCCATTGATTTTACACCAGCGAGAGACCACTTAGCAACTAGTGCTACTACAGACAGACTTGATAATGAGGTAAACGATTACATATATGCTACTACTTGCTAATGCTACTACTAGCAGCTGCTGATGAAGACTCGGGCTCGTCGTCGATGTACACGAGTGCGTTCCTCCGGCATAAGGTACCGTCGAAGATCTTGATGAAGAACCCGTTGGCGCGTCGAACTCGAAGCACAAAAGAGCCCCTGCTCAAGCTTGTACGCTTGGGCGAATGACTTCCATCCCTGGCCGAGGTACAAATTCCCCCCGGCACTCACGGCCGTCTTCACCGCCTAGCCCGTTCTCGCAGTCCTCCATCTTCAGATGCATGGTAGCTTCCACCATGCCTTGGAGCTTCTCTGCGAACGCCCTCGGGAGCCTCAGGCGGCTCTCGATGCCCTTGTACAGGATAACCAAGAACTCGAAGCTGCACAGCTCCGGGGACATGTCTTCAGAGGACGGTGAGGGCGACACCGATGGCGTGGTACGGCTGCGCCGCTACCACGGCCGCGCCCTCGTCCACAGCCGTGCCCATGTCCACGGCCGCGACCGCTGATGGTACCTCTCGCCGGGGACATGTCTTCAGAGGATGGTGAGGGCGACACCGACGGCATGGCATTGCCGCTGCACCCCTACCACGGCCTCGCCCTCATCCACGACCGCGACCGCTGCTGGTACCTCTCGCCATGGATTTGGACGGAGGGGATCTGGCGAAGTTTGAATAACTATAGGCGATGGACTAGGGCTTCAAAGAGACCGCTGCCTGGTACCCTCGCCATTTATACTCGCGGGTCTGCTCTGCCCACCTCCCCATCTGCCCATTCGCTAGCCTCCACGTATCAACATTTTCAACGGTTTGGAAATTTCTATCCGTTACCATAGAGGCAAATATTGGAAACAGACAATTTTATTAACCGTTGCCAATATAATAGGTGACAGAGATTGGAAAGGGTCCGTTGCCAATGTAGGCAGGCCTAGTCAGGTTTGTAGCCACCGGCCGCGCGAAAGCGTGATTCTCCGTCGCCTAACACCTGCCGTTCCATGAGTGGTATCCGATGTGTCGTTCTGTACTAGTGTCCTCATCTATTTCTAAGACCAACGAGGAGCATGAGGAACATCTTTGGTGGTTCTGACACGACTTCGAGAACCACCGCCTCTATGCCAAGTTCTCCAAGTGTGAATTCTGGTTGGATAACCTTGTCTTCCTTGGTCATGTTATATCTGCTAATGGTGTGGCTGTCATTCCTGACAAGATTCAGTCCATTTTTGGATTGGAAAACTCAATGTCAGCCAAGGACATCCGTAGCTTTCTCGATTGGCAGGTTACTACCGCCGATTCATCGAAGGTTTCTCCAAGATAGCCAAGGCCTTGACTGACCTTCTCAAGAGGGCAGAAAGTTCGTATGGACGGCCAAAGCTGAAGAGAGCTTCAAAACACTGAAAGCCAAACTCATCGTCCGCTCCTTTGCTTGTCCTGCCGGACACAAGCAAGGTTTCGTCGTCTTCTGTGACTCCTCTCAACAAGCTTGGGCTGTGTACTAATGCAAGATGGCCAGTGGTGGCATATGCTTCTCGCCAACTAAACCGCATGAGCACAATTACCCTACTCATGATTACAGAGCTTTGCCGCTGTGGTTATGCTCTGAAGCAATGGAGACCATACTGTTTGGTAACCGTTGCGAGATTTTCCTCAGATCACAAGAGTCTGAAGTACCTTTTCACCCAGCTGGATTTAAATCTCAGGCAAAGGCGTTGGTTGGAGTTAATCAAGGACTATGATGTGAGTCTGAAGTATCAACCCGGCAAAGCAAACGTCGTGGCTGACGCGCTAAGTCGAAGTCCTATTGCAACAATCTGATATTGAAAGGCCCAACCTGCCCTCCATGAAGAGTTCTCCTCGTTTGAACTTAGAAATGGTCCCCTCTGGCTATCTAGCAAATCTGGAGATCAAATCTACTCTTGTAGACAGATTAAGGAAGCTCAAACCCGTGACAAGGGTATTCTAAAATCAAGGAGAACATTGCTAGCGGGAAGGCCAAATGTTTTTTGTCAATGAATCCGGAGTTGTTTATTTTGGTGACCGCTTGGTGATGCATGTAAAAATGCATACAAGAACTTTGCACTTTAATTGCTTATATTCCAATCATATTTGCATCATATAAGGGTTATATCAATGTTTTATAATGATTTTTGGGAATATTCATTTATTTTCCTATTTTTTATGGAATTAACAACTGCACAGGCAGAAAACCCCGTTTTCTTATTTTAATGTTTCAGGGACCCAAACGTCAACAAAATCACCTGGAAATTTACGGGCGTCAATATTTGGAAGGAAGAAGACCGTGGGCGAAGGAAGCGAGCAAACGGAGGCTCGAGGGCCAAACGAGGGGGGCCCACGCAGCCTGGTACTGTAGCCGCGTGGGGCCCACCCATTTGGGCCTCGTGGCTCCGCTGCCGTCGATCTTTCGTCCACCACTTCGTCTTGACCTAAAAACGCCTATAAAAAAAGGTCCCCCGACTTCTCTGGAAGGAGCGCCGTATGAGCTTCACTAATAGCACCGTATGAGCTGCTGAACATGATTACGGTCACCGTTGTAATACCTTTGTGGTG
Organism: Poa pratensis; assembly: GCA_947311845.1. Classification (NCBI taxonomy): domain Eukaryota; kingdom Viridiplantae; phylum Streptophyta; class Magnoliopsida; order Poales; family Poaceae; genus Poa; species Poa pratensis. The sequence continues at coordinate 78,373,730 of CAMZMU010000074.1, forward strand.
GATCTTTATGAGTTAATATATGTTTGAGATTGCAATGTTTGTTTCAGTTATGAGTATAGATGCATATTATGTACCCCGTTCTTGTCTACTTGTTTTGATCAAGCATGTTTATGAGAGCGTGTGTGGGGGAACGTGTGCATTAGTTGGAGTAACGGGGGGTGGCTAGTGCAGTGAACGTGAGAGAAAGTTCTGCGATCCACTTTGGTATCTTTACCTTACTTTGTTACCTCACTAGGGATAAACTAAAATACCATGCTACCGGGGATGTGGGCGTGACCATTGCCACTACTCCATGACTAGATCTAGCATGTTCTTATTTTCACTTCATGTCATGATACTTAATGCTATACTCTGAGTTATCTTAATTACTGAGGTGTTATGATTTAGTTCGCATCTTGGTGGAGTATAAGAGAGGTTAATAACCAAAATCTCTATGTTAGGACGTGATGCCCATATATCTAAGTAACTTGTTATCAAACCCTGTGTTGCAATCTCATATGTTAACTGTGTGTGTGTCCATTGTCTACCACTTTATAAAGAGAGAGTGCATTTGTGAAACCATGAACCCCAGTCCATTTTTAATCATAAGAAACACCTTTCCAACACCATATACCACTTTTCTATTTTCAGCCATCATTAAATCCGAAAATACAAAAATACTTTTCATCTTGCATACATCATTCAAAAACCCAAAAATATCATTTATCATTGCATCCACCATCATTGCATATTTATTTCTTGTTTGCATTGCATAACTATCCTGATATCATTCTTACACCTTGTGCTTGACAACCACAGGTGAGGTTGAGGACCAAAACATCTAACCTTGTTTTGTAGGTAACCAAAAGAAGGATAAGAAGATAAATCTACCACTTCAGATTCCCCGAGAGTTCGATATTAAACCCTCGAGTCACCCCTCGTGGGGAAAACTGTCTTCCACTTACTATACACTCTGCACTTGGAGTCTCAACCTAATCCCGTTTATTTTGCAGGTATCAAAGCTTGCTCTTCGGGACATCAAGACGTTTTCTGGCGCCGTTGCCGGGGAATCGTAGCTGAGAGATTTATCCAAGGGTGTGCATCATCGCATTCATCTCACAACAAAGTCAACGTCACCAACTTGTGCTAACACCTAAGCTTGGGGAGGTTGCACCTACGTGAGCACCATCTTATCCATCTTTACTTACAAAGCAATTTATTTGTTTTGTTAGTGTCATTGCATATCATATCATATTTATTTCAGTTTTGCATAAAAAATAAAAATACCAAAAAAACTTGCTATAATGGAAAAAAGAACCTTTTGGCCATTTAGTGTTAGGAACTTTCCTCAAGATATGAATATTCCAGTTGAGAATTTGAGAGATCCTAATGTCACTAAAATGATTTATGAACACCGTTTTTCTGGGAAACCGAAAGAAATGCTCTACTCCATCTTAACAAATTTAATGAAAGATGCAAAGTGTTAAACTTGACTCATGCCAATGCTAATGTGATCAAAGTAAAGCTTTTTCCTTATTCCTTAGCTGGAAAAGCTTTAGATTGGATATTAAAATGGCCACCTAAATTTTTAGCAATTGGTTTAACCTAAAAGCTTCATTCATTGAAAGGTTTTGTTTTCAGAAATGGTTTACAATATTAGACAAATAGTTATCACCTTTAAACAAAAAGAGGATGAACCTATGGTAAAAGCATGGGAAAGGTTTAGAGGTATAGCTTATGGAATGGAACATGGCATGAGAGATGGATGCTCATGCATATATTTTATAGAGGATTGTCTGAAACCTCTAAACTCTTTTTGGATAAGGAATGTAAGGGTTCTTTCATAAATGTTACTATTGCTGATGCTTACATTCTACTTGATGGCTTGCTTTTGGAAGTGAAAATTAAAGAAAGTTTAGAAAAAGCCCAAGTACCTGAAGATGTCTTTGATGACCGTTATGAAATATTCAACCTATACAATAGGGAAAAGAAAGTTGAGGAAGTTAAAATGCTTAATGAAGTCAAGGATCCTTTGCTTGACTTAGAAAATTGTAGCTTGCATGAATTAATATCTATCTTACAAAAATTTGCAAGTGATCCTTCCATCAACACTAACCAAGCAGGTTTTGGTTCTTATATTGCTAATCATGTCTTGAAAGAAAAGATTGCTAGGTACAACCAAGAGGCTATGATACCACCTAAGCTTGGGGATATGTGGATACCTAAGGTACTAGTAACTATTGGAAAAGAGACACACCATGCCATACTTGATCTAGGATCTAGTGTCTCTGTTTTATCTAAAGAACTATATGAAGTGCTTGAATTGAAAAATCTTGAAAAATGCTCTATTGAACTAGCACTTGCTGATGACTCTATTAAACATGCTTTGGGAAAAGTAAGTGATGTTATGGTAGAGTTACATATGACTTTTGTGCCTGTGGATTTTCTAATCATGGACATGGGGAATAAAACCTCTAGTCCTATTATTCTTGGAAGACCTTTTCTTCGTACCACAGGTGCTATCATTGATTCAAAGGAAGGGAATGTAAAGTTTCAGTTTCCACACAAGAAGTGCATGGAACACTTTCCAAGGAAGAGGGAACCACCAAAGTTCAAGCTCCCTCATGAGCTTCGTCCACAATAAAACAACAAGTAAGAAGCCTAGCTATATGGCTATAAAGAAAGCGCTTTGCGGGAGGCAACCCGGTTATTTTTGTGTGATTTTTCTTTGTGTCCTCTTGCTGTAACAAGAGATTTTGTGTCTAGTTAGGTTCTGGAGTTTTTAATAAAGTGCCAAGTTTTACCCTTTTTGGTTTGAAAAAGTTGCTTATAGCGTTCGGAGATTTTATTCCTGCACGAAGTGCACGGTATGATTTTTAATTCTTATTCTGTAACTCCGAATGAGCTCATATTTGAACTGTAGTTGCAACTTTTCATCCTCTGTATGCATGAATTTTTTCGGAATTTTTCGAGAAAGTTTGGTAGGGTAGAAAAATACGTTTTGCTGCTGCTGTTTTTCTGGACAGATTCTGTCCCATTTTGTTTGATGCATGCTTTGAGCTTTTAAGTTGAATCTTTTTGATCCAATTGAGTTTATGAGTAGGCATACAACATTATACACTTTCTGGACATTCATATGAATTTTTGTTCAAGGATTATATGCAGCAAGGAACCTATTTGTTTATCACTATTAATGCACCCCACAGAAAAGAGATGGGAGAAACGGTGTTTTGAAGTTTTTTCACAGGGATTGGAGGAGATGCACCAAGAGCTATCCAAGGATGGTGAAGACCATAAGCTTGGGGATGTGAAGACAACCCCGCTGGACCTACACACTCTCGGTTTGCACACGTCCAACTTCTGTTTTTCGATCGAAACACTTTATCGCATAAACTTGGAGCGTCGTTTTTTTTTTTGTTTGAGTCTTGAGAGACCACCACACTATCAATATATGAGAGAGCTACTGGAAATATGGGTTGAAATATGTTGGATGCTTTTATAAGATTGGGAAAAGGGATGTTTGATTGATTTTTAATGATACATATAGTTGCATGATTCATGAGCTTGTTTATGAGTAATAGTTTGCAAATTCTTTTTGTAGAGCTATCACTTATTCATGTTTTGGTGCTGATTGTTATTTACTTGGTTTAACATGGATTAGTTAGTTCTATGGACACTCATGCATGCATCTAGATGGTCAACTTTCTCCCTTTTGCTAGCCCAAAAACTCCAACAAGCAAAAACTTGTTTCCAACACCTTCAACCAAAGTTATTCCAGTGAGTCCACCATATCTACCTATTGGCTTTATGCTATTCCGAGTATGTTTAACATGTTGTTTGTGTTATCTTACCTCTGAATGAAAATGTTTATGTTATTGATTGCAATGGAAAAATTGGTTATATAGCTCTCACGAACTTGATGCACAATGTTCTTTTATTTGCATAATAAAACTTGACCCATTGTGATTAAGATTATGATGTTTGTGGCTTGATGAATGTTTTGGGTTGGAAGTTAGCCCATATGTGCTGTCACATGGCAAGCTTTCAACACGCTCTTCATCTCATTTAGTTGATATCATGTGCTTTTGTCTATGGATGCTTATCATGTTGAAATAAATGTGGAAATAGAGTGAGTTTAAATGAGTTTGTGTAAATGGTTAGAGAGACGCCTGGGCCGCTAATCTAAGCCATGCATCATTCATGGTGGAAATTTACTTACATACTATGGTGAACCTTCTGTGATACACCTTGCAATAAAAAACTATTCCAAATGGTAAATAAAAAGGGTGTTGAGATTGTTCATTTTGTTTGTTTGTCTTGTCATTTTGATATGGGCTTGTTCCATATCTTGGGACAAGAGGTACCCCAGTTGACGCTCTTGATGATACTATTACTTACAATGATATTTAATTGAACTTGCTTTGTTTCCCAAGTTGAGTAACACATGGTGTAAGTACTTGTATTCAAGGGGCATGAGACATTCAACCCATTCTTTATCAAGCACACTACTCATATTTGCTTTCACTTTAACCTTAATCATTCAAGATGCTATGATAGGGGCAATGAGAGCTTGACACCAATGAATACCTTATTGCAATCATTAACTTAAGTAGAAGAGTTTGGAAGTTGGATGAAACTTATGCATGTTTTACCTCTACTCACATATACATCTTTCCAAAGTGTACACCTATCATATTCAGATTTTCATCTACACTCTATGACCATTGTAGGATGTTCTACTTATCATTATGCATACATGTGTTCCATATTACTTGCTACCATGTTACACTTTGTGAACTATCAATGAACATCCTTGTCTTGAATACTTGATATCACTTCATAAACTATTTGCATATTGCTACTCCTTTGAAGAATGAATCATTTGACTATATGTAGCAATAGTAATCATCTTTGATATCTATTATATAATTAAAACACAGGTTAACCAACGGTTTAGATTTGTCACTCCTAAACTTAAGATGTCTCAACGGTTTAGATCTAAGGGACTTAATTATGGATATGCACGTGGTTGTTGGGATCGTAAATTGCTTGATTGCGCACCGTGCGCAATATGAACTCTACTTCGTTTCCAATATTGATCGTGCTGTATTAGGATACGTCTTCAATAGCTGAACACATATATACTAGAGATAATAAGATCTGTACGTACATCCTAAGGAAACAAATCAATCGGCGATATATCCGATCATGAACTCAGCAAAACAGTACTAGGAAAAAGGTCTTCGGGTGCGTCAAAGCATTGAGGGACATGCCATGGCCTGGCCTCATGTTCGCCGTCATGCCGGCACATGATTTCGCACGCCGCCGCATCAACGTTTTGTCCGCCGCATCAACGTTTTGTCCGCTATCTAGGCTAACAAGCATGGCCTGTGACAGCCCAATTCGGATTCACGGAATAGTCCTAGATCGGAAGTTCGATCGACGATAACTCGATCGAGCGCATGGGCGGGTGTCAACAGGCAAGGGCGAGTAGCCAGAAATATCGAAGAGCGAAAACGACGGCGGGAATTAGCAGCTGAAAGATCGTCCAGTGAGATCCGGCTAACGGGCCGATTATGATCAGAGAAGATGGCTTCACGCTGCCGGTCTAGACGGGCCTTCGATCATCATGATGTCCGTCGCCGATGTGCTGGAGAAAAGCGTACAAGCGGAGCTGATGGTGGCCTTGAGAGCTGCTCTGCACCGGCAGGCTCCTCGAGACATGCCGGCCGGTCTGCTAGCCATGGTATGTACTCTGCTCCACAAAGTACATTATGTTTTACAGGCGAACCACGACTAATTTGACAGCCAAAACGTTGGCAGAAGCGAGCTAGACAAGACGGGAAGCCAAGCAGCGATGGCTAAATACAATTTTCATATCAATTGAATTAGCAGTTTTGTTGAAAGGCTGAATGGCTGGCGCATATTAACATAGATCTATTTATAGAGGATATTTATGATCGCCAAACTACTCTATCAACAGAGTCAAGCTGGGTGCTAGGTCAATTGTTGAAGGTACGCATCCATCCCTATAAAACTGATAACAAGGTAGTCTAATTTTCGACAACTGATAGGCTACAAATATATGCATCTTATTCGAACTGGAACCCATCATTTAGATTAGTCTCATAAAATATTTTAAGTATACAAATATTATAGATTTTTCCTATGTTCCTAAATAGCATGCAGTCAATTAACATCTATAGCTTTGACAAGTAATATACAACTTGGTACGTACATACGAGGATACATAAGTAGTATTAGCTTCACAAAGATAACAACATACATGCAAACTGAGTTTTGACTTTTGACACGTTATTTGGAGGTAGATATACCAAAATAATGTACTTTAAGAATCTTCTTTTCACTATTTACTTTAAGAAAAAATATACCAGAGAAGAAATCCATCATACAGATCTTGCATCCATCTTTGGTCTTTGGAGCATGCAATATTTCAGGCAACATCGTTGGAATTTTATTCTTGCTACTTCATGATGTATGCTTCATAACTATCACTGGCTGTAGTATTTTTCTGAATCTAAATTTAGATGGTGCCCAGCGAAGCTTCCATTTGGATCGCCCCAACTTAGTCGCATCAGTTTTACAAATGCTCTAGATTTGGCACACGTTTTTTTTTTTGTGAAGCTGCATATAATTGCAATTTACCTGCTTCATGAGGAATTCCTGTTGTGCCATCCACAGAAAATAAAAGGGTTGTTTTGGTGAACAACAAAGGAGAAAAAATAGATATTAATGTCACGGTGTTATCATTTACTCATTTACTGGATTTGTTTGCGCTCGCAGCATGCCATTCCACCGATGCAGTAAGTGGGAAAGAAAAAAGGAGAAATCATATATTCCTTCTGATGCGTGATGAATTGAAAGCTGTTTCTTATTCTTTATCGCTTTATTTGCTCTCGCACCCGGCCATTCCATAAATCACTGAGGATCCGAAGGAACCACTAGCACAAAGAAAAACTTCATTGGTTAAGAGATGAACTATCTTCTTCTGTGTGAAACCAGTTTGTGTACATACCTGTGGATCGTAAACCAGGAGAGAGGTAAATGCCAAGTTTGTGATTGAGCATTCATTTCCTTAATCAGGTACCTCCATGACCAAACCAGGGGCGAGGGCTGCAATTGTTCTTACTGATTTGCCTCCCCTCTCTTCCATTAATCTATTTGATTTAGTTCTTTCATCTTTATGTCTATTGTTTTTGTCGAACTTATGCCTACCTTTGATGAAAAGGCAAGTCGACAGCAGGGAAAGATTAATATATGTAATATATTTACTCCATTGAATACCTATTTTTTCTGAAATTTAGCTACTACTACTCTCTCTGTATCAAAATATAATATGTTTTAGATATTTCAATGCGTACTACATATTAGCTGAAATGAGTTAATCTACACTCATACTGTCTATATTGTTATAAAAAAATGATAAAAAAACTTATATTTTGGTACAGAGGTATAATACATTATATTACATTTCTCAGTTACGTGATTTTTTTTCGGATCTCAATTATGTGACTTGCATATACAATATATTTTCTTTCGGTTATGTGATTGCATATACAATATATTCTATCTCGGTTATGTGACTTGCATATACAATATATTCTCTCTTGGTTGTGTACTTGCATGTACAGTACATTGTCTCGGTTATCTGACTTGCCCGTGCTAGCAATTATTGCTCAATAGATGGGTGGTGCAGGTTCACAGTACACGTTGAGCCTTTCTAAAATGCATATTTTTTGTTGCGCTGCCACGGCTATTGTTCATATAGTAGATAAATACCTGATTTGGAACAGAAGTCGGCAAAATTAGCATTGTGATTTTATACTAACTCAATATGGGAAGTCCAACCTGCGTGAATGAGAAGGAATTTTACATAAATTATGTATTATTAGTTTATGACATTGTCATACATCAATTCGTGTAATATAAGCATATGCAAAAACATCTTTAAGCGTCAACATTGCCATAATAAAAAACAAGTGCAATTCAATAATATGTTAATGCATATTTAAGAAGAGTACATGTACATATCACTAAGAACTGAACATTGGACGCTTGCTTTCAAAAAATTAATGAAATGATTAGCATAGAGAACGCACATTAGCAGTATAGAGATAAAGAAACATTATCAGTATGAAAGTATTTGAATTTGGCATCCCGGGAAACGATAACCAAGAAGATATTTTTTTAAGGAAAGCTAGAGCTTTATTATTTAATACAGGTAAGGACCTAATACAGCTCAATAAATGTTTATCCAGGATCCAATGGTCCGATATGTGGACGTACCCTGTAAAAAAATATCAATGTTAGTGTACCAGTGAAAGAAACAAAATATGTTAGGAAAATTGACAAATAACTCGAGACACTTGACACACAAAAAAGGAATCTAGCCGTGCAAATGCGCGGGCTACACCGCTAGTTCATTGTTAAGTATTAAATTGCAAAGTCCATGTTAGTTTTATCATCTTCATACTCGAGGACGAGCATGGATTAAGCTTGGGGATGTTGATGCATGTAAAATGCATACATGAACTTTGCACTTTAATTGCTTATATTCCAATCATATTTGCATCATATAAGGGTTATATCAATGTTTTATAATGATTTTTGGGAATATTCATTTATTTCCTATTTTTATGGAATTAACCCTGCACAGGCAGAAAACCCCGTTTTCTTATTTTAATGTTTCAGGGACCCAAACGTCAACGAAATCACCTGGAAATTTACGGGCGTCAATATTTGGAAGGAAGAAGACCTGTGGGCGAAGGAAGCGACAAACGGAGGCTCGAGGGCCAAACGAGGGGGGCCCACGCGGCCAGGTACTGTAGCCGCGTGGGGCCCACCTTTGGCCTCGTGGCTCCGTTGCCGTCGATTTCGTCCCCCGACTTCGTCTTGACCTAAAAACGCCTATAAAAAAGGTCCCTGACGTTCTCTGGGAGAGCCGCACAAACACAGAAACACCGAAACGGAGATCAGGAGCTGCAGATTGGAGGGGGAAAACTCCGGCGGGGCGCTGCCGGCGTGGTCTCCATCTTCTCCATCGACTTCTCCACCGTCTCCATGATGAAGAGGGAGTAGTCCACCTCTGGACTATGGGTTTGTGGAAGTAACTTATGTATCTCTCCTCTCTTGAGCTTCACTAATTAGCACCGTATGAGCTGCTGAACATGATTACGGTCACCGTTGTAATACCTTTGTGGTGGATCTTTATGAGTTAATATATGTTTGAGATTGCAATGTTTGTTTCAGTTATGAGTATAGATGCATATTATGTACCCCGTTCTTGTCTACTTGTTTTGATCAAGCATGTTTATGAGAGCGTGTGTGGGGGAACGTGTGCATTAGTTGGAGTAAGGGGGGTGGCTAGTGCAGTGAACGTGAGAGAAAGTTCTGCGATCCACTTTGGTATCTTTACCTTACTTTGTTACCTCACTAGGGATAAACTAAAATACCATGCTACCGGGGATGTGGGCGTGACCATTGCCACTACTCCATGACTAGATCTAGCATGTTCTTATTTTCACTTCATGTCATGATACTTAATGCTATACTCTGAGTTATCTTAATTACTGAGGTGTTATGATTTAGTTCGCATCTTGGTGGAGTATAAGAGAGGTTAATAACCAAAAGATCTCTATGTTAGGACGTGATGCCCATATATCTAAGTAACTTGTTATCAAACCCTGTGTTGCAATCTCATATGTTAACTGTGTGTGTTCCATTGTCTACCACTTTATAAAGAGAGAGTGCATTTGTGAAACCATGAACCCCAGTCCATTTTTAATCATAAGAAACACCTTTCCAACACCATATACCACTTTTCTATTTTCAGCCATCATTAAATCCGAAAATACAAAAATACTTTTCATCTTGCATACATCATTCAAAAACCCAAAAATATCATTTATCATTGCATCCACCATCATTGCATATTTATTTCTTGTTTGCATTGCATAACTATCCTGATATCATTCTTACACCTTGTGCTTGACAACCACAGGTGAGGTTGAGGACCAAAACATCTAACCTTGTTTTGTAGGTAACCAAAAGAAGGATAAGAAGATAAATCTACCACTTCAGATTCCCCGAGAGTTCGATATTAAACCCTCGAGTCACCCCTCGTGGGGAAAACTGTCTTCCACTTACTATACACTCTGCACTTGGAGTCTCAACCTAATCCCGTTTACTTTTGCAGGTATCAAAGCCTTGCTCTTCGGGACCATCAAGACGTTTTCTGGCGCCGTTGCCGGGGAATCGTAGCTGAGAGATTTATCCAAGGGTGTGCATCATCGCATTCATCTCACAACAAAGTCAACGTCACCAACTTGTGCTAACACCTAAGCTTGGGGAGGTTGCACCTACGTGAGCACCATCTTATCCATCTTTACTTACAAAGCAATTTATTTGTTTTGTTAGTGTCATTGCATATCATATCATATTTATTTCAGTTTTGCATAAAAAATAAAAATACCAAAAAAACTTGCTATAATGGAAAAAAAACCTTTTGGCCATTTAGTGTTAGGAACTTTCCTCAAGATATGAATATTCCAGTTGGAGAATTTGAGTAGATCCTAATGTCACTAAAATGATTTATGAACACCGTTTTTCTGGGAAACCGAAAGAAAATGCTCTACTCCATCTTAACAAATTTAATGAAAGATGCAAAGTGTTAAACTTGACTCATGCCAATGCTAATGTGATCAAAGTAAAGCTTTTTCCTTATTCCTTAGCTGGAAAAGCTTTAGATTGGATATTAAAATGGCCACCTAAAATTTTAGCAATTGGTTTAACCTAAAAGCTTCATTCATTGAAAGGTTTTGTTTTTCAGAAATGGTTTACAATATTAGACAAATAGTTATCACCTTTAAACAAAAAGAGGATGAACCTATGGTAAAAGCATGGGAAAGGTTTAGAGGTATAGCTTATGGAATGGAACATGGCATGAGAGATTGGATGCTCATGCATATATTTTATAGAGGATTGTCTGAAACCTCTAAACTCTTTTTGGATAAGGAATGTAAGGGTTCTTTCATAAATGTTACTATTGCTGATGCTTACATTCTACTTGATGGCTTGCTTTTGGAAGTGAAAATTAAAGAAAGTTTAGAAAAAGCCCAAGTACCTGAAGATGTCTTTGATGACCGTTATGAAATATTCAACCTATACAATAGGGAAAAGAAAGTTGAGGAAGTTAAAATGCTTAATGAAGTCAAGGATCCTTTGCTTGACTTAGAAAATTGTAGCTTGCATGAATTAATATCTATCTTACAAAAATTTGCAAGTGATCCTTCCATCAACACTAACCAAGCAGGTTTTGGTTCTTATATTGCTAATCATGTCTTGAAAGAAAAGATTGCTAGGTACAACCAAGAGGCTATGATACCACCTAAGCTTGGGGATATGTGGATACCTAAGGTACTAGTAACTATTGGAAAAGAGACACACCATGCCATACTTGATCTAGGATCTAGTGTCTCTGTTTTATCTAAAGAACTATATGAAGTGCTTGAATTGAAAAATCTTGAAAAATGCTCTATTGAACTAGCACTTGCTGATGACTCTATTAAACATGCTTTGGGAAAAGTAAGTGATGTTATGGTAGAGTTACATATGACTTTTGTGCCTGTGGATTTTCTAATCATGGACATGGGGATAAAACCTCTAGTCCTATTATTCTTGGAAGACCTTTTCTTCGTACCACAGGTGCTATCATTGATTCAAAGGAAGGGAATGTAAAGTTTCAGTTTCCACACAAGAAGTGCATGGAACACTTTCCAAGGAAGAGGGAACCACCAAAGTTCAAGCTCCCTCATGAGCTTCGTCCACAATAAAACAACAAGTAAGAAGCCTAGCTATATGGCTATAAAGAAAGCGCTTTGCGGGAGGCAACCCGGTTATTTTTTGTGTGATTTTTCTTTGTGTCCTCTTGCTGTAACAAGAGATTTTGTGTCTAGTTAGGTTCTGGAGTTTTTAATAAAGTGCCAAGTTTTACCCTTTTTGGTTTGAAAAAGTTGCTTATAGCGTTCGGAGATTTTATTCCTGCACGAGTCAGTGCACGGTATGATTTTTAATTCTTATTCTGTAACTCCGAATGAGCTCATATTTGAACTGTAGTTGCAACTTTTCATCCTCTGTATGCATGAATTTTTCGGAATTTTTCGAGAAAGTTTGGTAGGGTAGAAAAATACGTTTTGCTGCTGCTGTTTTTCTGGACAGATTCTGTCCCATTTTGTTTGATGCATGCTTTGAGCTTTTAAGTTGAATCTTTTTGATCCAATTGAGTTTATGAGTAGGCATACAACATTATATACTTTCTGGACATTCATATGAATTTTTGTTCAAGGATTATATGCAGCAAGAAACCTATTTGTTTATCACTATTAATGCACCCCACAGAAAAGAGATGGGAGAAACGGTGTTTTGAAGTTTTTTCACAGGGATTGGAGGAGATGCACCAAGAGCTATCCAAGGATGGTGAAGACCATAAGCTTGGGGATGTGAAGACAACCCCGCTGGACCTACACACTCTCGGTTTGCACACGTCCAACCCCGGCACTCTTCGCCCTATTGCCGTCCCGGAGTGGAAATGGGATGAAATCGGTATGGACTTCATCACCGGGTTTCCCCGATCTCAAAAGGGCAACAATGCAATCTGGGTAATCATTGATCGACTGTCCAAGGTTGCTCACTTCCTACCAGTCCGTGATGTTATATGGGCAAGTCAACTGGATGACTTGTATATGGCTCGTATTGTTCCATTGCATGGGGTCCCTCTGAGGATCATATCGGACCGTGGAAGTATCTTTGTCTCCAAGTTCTGGCAGAGTTTCCAAACTGCTATGGGGTCCCGTCTCCACTTCAGTACCGCCTACCATCCTCAGACTGATGTTCAGACCGAGAGAGTGAACAAAGTTTTGGAAGACATGCTTCGGGCATGTGTAATCTCTTTTGGCAAGGGTTGGGAGAAGTATCTCCCTTTCGCGGAGTTCTCCTACAACAATAGCTATCAAGCTAGTCTGGGCATGGCTCCATTCGAGGTTCTATATGGAAGAAAATGCCGCACTCCTCTAAATTGGTCCGAGACCGGAGAGAGAGCACTCTTTGGTCCGGATGTGATCAATGAAGCTGAGGTGAAGGTTAGAATCATATGGGAGAATCTGAAGATTGCTCAGTCTAGGCAGAAGAGCTACTATGATAAGTACCATCAGGAGGTTCACTATGAAATTGGTGATAAAGCCTACCTCCGTGTCTCTCCCCTTCGTGGTGTTCGCCGTTTCGGAATCAAAGGGAAATTAGCCCCTCGCTACGTTGGCCCTTTCACCGTTCTGGCCAAGCGAGGAGATCTTTCTTATAATTGGAGTTACCGGTCATCTTCCCAAATGTACATGATGTGTTTCATGTCTCCCAACTTCGCCGGTGCTTCAAAGATCCTATCCATGGGGTCAATCATGAAGAACTGGATCTCCAGGAAGATCTTACTTATCGCGAGCATCCTATCCGTGTCCTGGATGAAGCTGAAAGGAAGACCCGTAACAAGACTACCAAGTTCCTCAAGGTTCAGTGGTCTCACCATTCCGAGGAGGAAGCAACTTGGGAAAGAGAGTCTAGTCTTCGTGAGGAGTATCCCGACTTCTTTCCGCGATCTTAGAATCTCGGGACGAGATTCCTGTAAGGGGGTAGAATTGTAACAACCCAAATTTGAGAACCTAAAAACCCGAGTAACATTTTCGCTTTTGCATTTCATTCATGCATCATGGCATCATTTTAAGTGCTCAAGTTGAAACAAAGTTTTGGAAAACAAATTAAAACAAAGGGACAAAAGCAATAAGGGGTTTCAAACAACTTAACTCAAATGAGTTCTTGGTGACAAAACCAACTCAACTAAACTTCTATATTTTTCAAGGAAGTTCCAAGAGTTCAAACTTAATAGTTGGAGCTTGGTTAAATTTTCTAAAGGAAAATTAATTGGAAATTAAGAAAATTGCCATAAGCAACTCCCTATTTTAATCCCCAAGCAAATGGACTCCAAATGCCTTCAAACTTCTGGGAGTGCTTGCCAAGGGTGTAGGGAGGATGTACAAAATTCACATAATTTTTGGAAGTGTTTAAATGCCTCAATTAATTCAAATCCAGTGCTGTAATATTCCTCCAGAACAGAAAAGGACTTTTTGGTAATTAAGAAAATGCAGCCAGGGGCTTCTTTGCAAAATCGCCTTCTCCTTCCTCTGTAGCGACCGAGCAACTGCTGCTCGCGCCGTACCACCGACGCGCCGCGCCGGGCCCCCTCCTCCCTGCCTTCCTCTGCCAGAAGAGAGAGCCACGACCACGAGGCGCATTGCTCCTCTCCCTATCCGCTCGCGCCCCTACCCCTTTCTCTCTCTGTGTTCCTCTCCCCGAGCTCCCCACCGCCGCGCCATGGCCGTGCTTGCCTCCGTCGACTGAGGGCTCCCCAAGCCGAGCGAAGACCACCAATCGCTCCGCCGCGCCGTCTTCTTCCTCTCCACCAAAGAATCGAGCCGGGCTGGCCGAAATCAACGTTGCCGTCAGCTACTCCGCCGCTGCCGTCCCACCGTCGTCGCAGAAGAATTCGTCGCCGTCGTTGTACCTTCGCCTCCGCCGAGGCTACCAGCGAGCTCAGGGTGAGCTACTGATCCTTCCCACCGCCTCTGTTCCTCCCCTCGCCCGCTGTGTCGCCGTCGCACCGTAGCTCGCCGTCGCAACGCGTTTGACGCCGCGTCGGAATTGGGTCGGAACACATCCGGAATTCCGGATGTCCGGAAAATTCTGGCTATCTACTTACCTCATTCCGACAGGATCCAGTACTGATCTGCGTTTCCCGGATTGAACTCGGAACCAGTTCGGATTATTCCGAGTGGTTCGGAATTCCGGATGAATTCCGAATTTGTCCAGTACCCAAAAATTCTACTGTTTCAATTACTTTTCTTTCTAAATTGATAAATAATTTGTGCTGTGTTATAAATAACTTATTAAGAGGACACATCTAAAAGGAAATTTATAAATGTACTAACTTTTATCGGTGCATCAGAAAATTGTGTTCGTTATACCAAAATGCTCCGAAAAAGGTGAACTACCTCAAATCATCATCGTCATGCATGTTTAATCACAATTACGGTAACGTACTTTCTTGAAGTGAGAAGAAACACTAAGTTAGATATGGGGTGTTTTCCTATCTCGTCGAAGTATTTACTCTCGCACCCCATTTAAATTGCTAGAGAGCTATTAATAATTTCGGTATATTTAAAATGTCATGTCATCATGTGTTTGCGCATTGCATTTGTGAAGCATGCGTGGTGATTGATTGTTTCTTCCCGTGTTTTATGCTTCGATAGATCAAGCAGCCGGGGTTACACCGCGATACCCCGACGACCCGTACTACCAGCACGTTGAGCCAGACAAGCGTAATCCCCCCTCCGAGCATATCTTATCCTATGTTTCCGCAAATATTTTCTCCACTATAATTTTGCATGCGGTTCCAAATGTCAATTTTATTGGATTAGAGTATCCTATAGTTGCATTAAGTTTCCGATGCCATTACCTGTTTCCCCTCCTATTATCCATATGTTTGTATTGTTGGCCGGAGATATACTTAACTATGCTATGTTGATGCTTAGCCATGCTTAGTTTAATGTTATCCGTCCGATGGATGTATCATGTTGGGAACAGGTGCTTAAATGTTCGGATGATAGTGGAGAAATTGTGGTGACAAGTAATAAAATGCTTAAAGGTGGGGATGAGAGGCCACTGTGGTTGTGGTGCTTTGTCTCGTTCCCATCACCTAGGTGCGAGTTCTTTACCTCTTGAACCAAGACTGAGCGTGCAACCATGCGTGAGGCCTATGCATTCGCAGTGCATGAACCCTCATAGACTAAATAACTTGGGCGGGACTAGCCAGGGTCCTCTAGTTTGAGCTTCCATTTGCGCGTGCGTGATGATGGTGGTATGAACTGGGATGAGGATTGTGGTGTTAGGAAAATAAGTGGCCGTGGGGCAGGGTGCTGGAGGCACTGAACCTGTCCTACCGCCACTGATGATCCTGGAAAGTCTTTAACGAGGGAGAAGTCGACGCCGCTCCCACCCAGCCGGCTTTCCAAGGAAGAGAGCTAATTGTATAGGTAATGGGCCGGATGGTACGCGTGGCAAACATTGTACACCCTGCAGGGTTAAATCATTTCGAAAAGCCGTGTCCACGGTTACGAACGACTTGGGAAAGGACGATAAGATAATAGAATAACTCGAACGGAATGATTAAAAACTGAGTACTAAAGGTAGTACTCAAGAAAGCAAGGTGAGCTTCCTCGAGGGTGATTCGGGGAGGTGCCTTGGTAGAACAGGTACAGTGGTTGATGGTGGTTGATGTTGAGAAAGGTGATCAGGAGAAAAGAGTTACTTCTTATCCCTTTTGAAAATACTCTGATTAGTCGATGCCTTTGAGTTATGTTTTCATAAATAAAATCAGCTTTATGCAAAACAGACATAAAACTTTGAAAGCCTCATCGAGCTAAAGCTCTATATATAATCTTGCGAGTTCGTCGAACTCAACGTCGTTTGTTTTGTTTCAGAGGAGGACTTCACCGACCTCGAAGGTGGGTTCTTTGTGGACGTCGACGAGTAGTCTGGGGTTCCTAGGTGGCAGCTTGGACATCCCGGAACAGCTGGCGTTGGATGTTTATTTGTAGGCCTCTTAGGCCATAATTTGGTTCTTGTTGTTTAGAACAACTTAATTCGCTTCCGCACGATGTACTGTTGGGTCTGTGACCTCTGGTTGTAATTTGCTATCTTTCTCTATTATAAGAGTTGAACTATAATGCTTTGAGTCGTAGAGTCTGTGATGTGCCAGTTGTTCCACAAGTCTTGATCTTTCTATTATGCATTGATAGTTGTGCCTGTGTTAAGGCATCAATCGGGGTGTTGCATTGCCGATGATCAATTCCGAGCAACGCCTGCCAAAGGTTTTGGCCGGGGATTGGTAAACCCGTAACCTCCGGTTGTATCGCTTAACTGGTGACACACAACATCACTGTATAGCAGTCGGGTCAAGGCGCCACAAAAATTACCTGGATGGATTAGTGGTTCAGTTCCAGTTATTACAAGAGTATCCTGACCAGATGAGTTAATTTTGAAAATTAACTCCATGCCAACCTTAAAATCGTACACTCTACCAAATTCGTTCCAAAATCTTCCGTTGATATAGGTTCTGCCCGCTCTGTTGGTAACATTAACAACAAATGCATGGCCATCTTTGGTTCTAAGTGCAGCTTCAAAAGTTGTCCCGTGGGAGGTCTGGACACCATACTTCTGAAGGAAATACGGTCTAAAGTAGCAAGGGATGACCTAAATTCAGTAGAGTTAATACAAAAGTAAGTTAACTATTCTGAAAATTCAATAAGACAGAAATATTGATCATATAACAGTAATTTTTTGTATTTTTTCCTACAAATAGTAGATGATTTAGTTGTTCTGCACTAGAAACATGTGAAAGTTACACATCGTATCATATTAGGACCTTCAAGAATCACAAATTGCATGTAGCTACACTAAAACTCATATGAACGTAATAATTATTACAACTATCCTAAAACTCAACCATAAATAAGCGGTTAATATATATGGTGAACAACAATTATTACACACATCTAAATAATAGTACTAAACTAGCAATAACTACTAAGATCACGTGTTAAAACTTTGATGTGGCGGTGAATTAATAAAACATTTGAATGAATTATAAACTTATTATTGCATGTACCGTCTTCTCCTCAAAACCCTCTTGTAGTGTTTGCACGAAAAAACCTAACGTGATTCCCCCTCCGCCGCACATCCCCTTCTTGTCAAAGCAAACTGGACACTGAAAAAATATGAAGAAAGATTACAAATCGGAAACAACGATCGCGAAACGTAGAAGTTATTTACGTACTCCATTGGTAGGCGCCATCCTTGGTCTCGACGCGGAGCGAGAGTCTTACAAATTTCGCCGGCGAGAGATGTGGCGAGATATGGTGGCGAGAGACGTGGCGAGCTGTGGCAGCGAAAGACGTGGCGAGATCTGGTGGCGGCTAACGGAGGTCGTGCTATGATGGCCAATTATTTCGTGGAGTAAATTGCGGTAGGTCAAGCGGAGAGGCAGAGGGGCGGTGCTGGGTTTTGACGTGACAACACGATCGAACACGCAGGCCCCACTGGTCAGTTGGACTGCACGTCACACGTCAAGACACGCGACGGCACAGTGGTTAACACGGAGTAATGGGGATGAATATTATTTATCCCCACCCCCTCCCCTATCGTCTCAATATTCCGCACCGCCCCCTGGTTTCCCCACTTCTCATTGTCTCCGCTCCCTCACTCTCTTCGTCTCCCTGATGGTCCCGAAGAGCAAGGCTTTGATACCTGCAAAAGTAAACGGGATTAGGTTGAGACTCCAAGTGCAGAGTGTATAGTAAGTGGAAGACAGTTTTCCCCACGAGGGGTGACTCGAGGGTTTAATATCGAACTCTCGGGGAATCTGAAGTGGTAGATTTATCTTCTTATCCTTCTTTTGGTTACCTACAAAACAAGGTTAGATGTTTTGGTCGTCAACCTCACCTGTGGTTGTCAAGCACAAGGTGTAAGAATGATATCAGGATAGTTATGCAATGCAAACAAGAAATAAATATGCAATGATGGTGGATGCAATGATAAATGACATTTTTGGGTTTTTGAATGATGTATGCAAGATGAAAAGTATTTTTGTATTTTCGGATTTAATGATGGCTGAAAACAGAAAAGTGGTATATGGTGTTGGAAAGGTGTTTCTTATGATTAAAAATGGACTGGGGTTCATGGTTTCACAAATGCACTCTCTCTTTATAAAGTGGTAGACAATGGAACACACACAGTTAACATATCAGATTGCAACACAGGGTTTGATAACAAGTTACTTAGATATATGGGCATCACGTCCTAACATAGAGATCTTTTGGTTATTAACCTCTCTTATACTCCACCAAGATGCGAACTAAATCATAACACCTCAGTAATTAAGATAACTCAGAGTATAGCATTAAGTATCATGACATGAAGTGAAAATAAGAACATGCTAGATCTAGTCATGGAGTAGTGGCAATGGTCACGCCCACATCCCCGGTAACATGGTATTTTAGTTTATCCCTAGTGAGGTAACAAAGTAAGGTAAAGATACCAAAGTGGATCGCAGAACTTTCTCTCACGTTCACTGCACTAGCCACCCCCCGTTACTCCAACTAATGCACACGTTCCCCCACACACGCTCTCATAAACATGCTTGATCAAAACAAGTAGACAAGAACGGGGTACATAATATGCATCTATACTCATAACTGAAACAAACATTGCAATCTCAAACATATATTAACTCATAAAGATCCACCACAAAGGTATTACAACTGTGACCGTAATCATGTTCAGCAGCTCATACGGTGCTAATTAGTGAAGCTCAAGAGAGGAGAGATACATAAGTTACCTCCACAAACCCATAGTCCAGAGGTGGACTACTCCCTCTTCATCATGGAGACGGTGGAGAAGTCGATGGAGAAGATGGAGACCACGCCGGCAGCGCCCCGCCGGAGTTTTCCCCCTCCAATCTGCAGCTCCTGATCTCCGTTTCGGTGTTTCTATGTTTGTGCGGCGCTCCTTCCAGAGAACGTCGGGGGACCTTTTTTATAGGCATTTTTAGGTCAAGACGAAGGCGGTGGACGAAAGATCGACGGCAGCGGAGCCACGAGGCCCAAATGGGTGGGCCCCACGCGGCTACAGTACCAGGCCGCATGGGCCCCCCTCGTTTGGCCCTCGAGCCTCCGTTTGCTCGCTTCCTTCACCCACAGGTCTTCTTCCTTCCAAATATTGACGCCCGTAAAGTTCCAGGTGATTTTGTTGACGTTTGGGTCCCTGAAACATTAAAATAAGAAAACGGGGTTTTCTGCCTGTGCAGGGTTAATTCCATAAAAATAGGAAATAAATGAATATTCCCAAAAATCATTATAAATCATTGATATAACCCTTATATGATGCAAATATGATTGGAATATAAGCAATTAAAGTGCAAAGTTCATGTATGCATTTTACATGCATCACCAAGCGGTCACCAAAATAAACAACTCCGGATTCATTGACAGAAAAACATTTGGCCTTCCCGCTAGCAATGTTCTCCTTGATTTTTAGAATACCCTTGTCACGGGTTTGAGCTTCCTTAATCTGGTCTACAAGAGTAGATTTGATCTCCAGATTTGCTAGATAGCCGGAGGGGACCATTTCTAAGTTCAAACGAGAGAACTCTTCATGGAGGGCAGGTTGGGCCTTTTCAATCATCAGATTGTTGCAATAGGACTTCCGACTCAGCGCGTCAGCCATGACGTTTGCTTTGCCGGGTTGATACTTCAGACTCACATCATAGTCCTTGATTAACTCCAACCAACGCCTTTGCCTGAGATTTAAATCCGGCTGGGTGAAAAGGTACTTCAGACTCTTGTGATCTGAGAAAATCTCGCAATGGTTACCAAACAGGTATGGTCTCCATTGCTTCAGAACATAAACCGCAGCGGCAAGCTCTAGATCATGAGTAGGGTAATTGTGCTCATGCGGTTTAAGTTGGCGAGAAGCATATGCCACCACATGGCCATCTTGCATTAGTACACAGCCCAAGCCTTGTAGAGAGGCGTCACAGAAGACGACGAAATCCTTGCTTGTGTCCGGCAGAACAAGCACATGAGCGGACGTGAGTTTGGCTTTCAGTGTTTTGAAGCTCTCTTCAGCTTCGGCCGTCCATACGAACTTTCTGTCCCTCTTGAGAAGGTCAGTCAGGGCCTTGGCTATCTTGGAGAAACCTTCGATGAATCGGCGGTAGTAACCTGCCAATCCGAGAAAGCTACGGATGTCCTTGGCTGACATTGGAGTTTTCCAATCCAAAATGGACTGAATCTTGTCAGGAATGACAGCCACACCATTAGCAGATATCACATGACCAAGGAAGACAAGGTTATCCAACCAGAATTCACACTTGGAGAACTTGGCATAGAGGCGGTGTTCTCGAAGTCATGTCAGAACCAACCGAAGATGTTCCTCATGCTCCTCGTTGGTCTTAGAATAGATGAGGACACTAGTACAGAACGACACATCGGATACCCCTCTATGGAAACGACAGGTGTTAGGCGACGGAGAATCACGCTTTCCACGCGGCCGGTGCGTACAAACCTGACCAGGCCCGCCTACATTGGCAACAGACCCTTTCCAATCTCCGTCACCTATTATATTGGCAACGGTTAATAAAATTGTCCGTTTCCAATATTTGCCTCTATGGTAACGGATAGAAATTTCCAACCGTTGAAAATGTTGATATGTGGAGGCTAGCGAATGGGCAGATGGGGAGGTGGGCGGAGCAGACCCGCGAGTATAAATGGCGAGAGGTACCAGGCAGCGGTCTCTTTGAAGCCCTAGTCCATCGCCTATAGTTATTCAAACTTCGCCAGATCCCCTCCGTCCAAATCCATGGTGAGAGGTACCAGCAGCGGTCGCGACCATGGACGAGGGCGAGGCCGTGGTAGGGGGCGCAGCGGCAATGCCATGCTGTCGGTGTCGCCCTCACCATCCTCTGAAGACATGTCCCCGACGAGAGGTACCATCAGCGGTCGCGGCCATGGACGTGGGCGCGGCCGTGGTAGCGGGCGCAGCCGCACCACGCTGTCGGTGTCGCCCTCACCGTCCTCTGAAGACATGTCCCCGGAGCTGCGCGGCTTCAAGTTCTTGGTTATTCTGTACAAGGGCATCGAGAGCCGCCTGAGGCTCCTGAGGGCGTTCGCAGAGAAGTTCCAAGGCATGGTGGCAGCTACCATGCATCTGAAGATGGAGGACTGCGAGAACGGCAGCTGGGCGGTGAAGACGGCCGTGAGTGCCGGGGGGAATTTGTACCTCGGCCAGGGATGGAAGTCATTCGCCCAAGCGTACAAGCTTGAGCAGGGGCACTTTTTGTGCTTCGAGTTCGACGGCGACAACGGGTTCTTCATCAAGATCTTCGACGGTACCTTATGCCGGAGGGACGCACTCGTGTACAACGACGATGAGCCCGAGTCTTCATCAGCAGCTGCTAGTAGTAGTATTAGCTAGTAGTAGCATATATGTAATCGTTTACTTCATTATCAAGTCCGTCTGTAGTAGCACTAGCTGCTAAGTGGTCTCTTGCTGGTGTAAAATCAATGGAAACGGTTATATAAAATGTCTGTTGCCAATGTGGCGCTTATATATACTGCCGGCTCGGTCTCATTATCACTCTCTCACTTGTCTCTCTTCCAACCCTAGCCGCCGCACACTGTGGCTTTCAACTCTCCTCACTCTCTCTAATGGCTTCCTCTGTCGGCGCTTCTAGATTCGGCCATCGCGGCCGTGGCTCTAGCCGCCGCGGCAGCACCGTTCTAGCGGCAGCCCTTCGTGAGGGGAAGGTCGATCTGGAGGCGGCCATGCGTCCGCTAATGATGTGGCAGCGCCACCATCTGACGCCCTCCTCCTCCGGTGATGCCCTGCTTCTTCTGAGCCAGGCCGATGTGGAGGAGGTCATTCATGAGGTGGTGGTGCAGCACCTCCGGCGGATCTACCAGCAGAAACCCATCTGGAGGAGGAAGTGGCCGATCTGGAGGAGGAAGTGGCCGATCTGGAGGTGGTGGAGGATCTGTAGGTGGTGTCTGATCTGGAGAAGGAGGAGGAGGTGGATGTCGATGAAGGAGAAGGAGGAGGAGGTGATTGCATCGCAGCGCGCTGGTAGCATCTCAGCGCATCTGGCAGAGGCCTGCACCTCCTCTCCCGCCGGGTGAAAGGTATAAATCTTTCTGTGACCGGCTGTGATGCTGATGAACTAGGTTCTACGTATGAGCATTTCATCACATAAACAAATTCCTAGTGCAAATTCACACATACATGTTCTGATAATTACAAACACTTATTGTTAAAGCACCAACTGTACAAACTAGTCAAACACCCACATCCAAAGCCTATTGCAATTCACCTAGGGCATTCTTGCACCTAGGGCAGAGCATTTCCTGCCATGTTGGACGTAGCCTGTCCTTCTAGGTTAGGATCTTGTGATACAACTCGTAGGTCACGTACCCATCTATTGCTGCGTAGTTGAGGTTAACTTTGTGCAGCGGCATCCACTCCCAAAAATCGTGCTGGTTGGATGGGAACTCCTTCTTCATGTTGGCGTATGATTTGTCAATGAGGTCTGCCGCTAGATCACCCATTCCGTCCCTCTCGTCTCCACCCTTGATTTTGTATACGAGTTGGATGTCCACGTAGTACTCCGGTGGAATGTGGAAGCCGGCAGAAGAAAGCACCTTGATGTCGTTGGTGATGTCCACGCTTGCGATGGTGATATTCTTGCGTTCAAAGAATTTGCCCAACTCTGGACAATTCTTCTTGGACTTGCACCAGTGGAACACGAGGACATGCTGGCGCATGGCGAGTTGCAGGACAGACATGTGCCGACGATTACGGGTGTACTCGATGTCAAGGCCGATGAACCGATGCTTCTCCTCTGCTAGCCATTCCTCGTACTTGTCGAGGATCTGCTCCACGGTATGCTCCTCGTTCGTGTACACCACCTCCAAAACGGTGTCGTGGGTACGGACGGTAGTTGTCTCTGTTGTTCTGTTGTGGTCGTCCATGGCGGGTGGGGGATTGGGGTGGAACGAGGAAGAAGAGAAGGAAGGAATGCGAACTATCTGCCACCGAACAGAGCAGTTCCTAGATATTTGCCGTCGATCTTAGCAGTTTCTCGAAAATGGCAACCGAACAAAGCAGCTGCTGGAAAATAGCCACCGGTTTTTTATATCCAGATGTATTTTGTACATTTCGCTAATCTTTTTTTTCTTTCACGCAAGAGTTTATTTCGGCAACACTGCATAAAAGTACTAATGTACCATTCCGAGAACCAAAAACCTTAAGGCAAGGAAATTTCATGGATACTGGTCTCGGAGTGGGTACAGCGACGATCGAGAGCTCATAGAAGGTGAGCTCCAAGTCAAAGATGGAACGCTGGCTTAATTAAGCCAGCCTTCCAACTTGTTAGGTTAGTTGCTTATAGGTTTAGAGTTCATGATTGTAGTCAAAGTGTAATAGGTGATATTACATTATGCCAATGTGTGATAGATATTATTGTAGTCAAATTGTAAAAAACGGTGATATTATTGTATACCAATGTAATGATGGCATTTGTTCTATGTTATGAATTGAATAACGTTTTAGTGCATTGTGCAATCAGCCTTTCATGTATTATGGCATATAACCGAAATATGAGAAAAGCTCAGTGCAAACGGGTAGATGGAAAACTCTGTATCTGATGTAGGAAAACTAAAGCAACGGAGGTCTACGCACAACCGTTGTCAAATGGAGACCTCATCGGAAACGGTTTTTGGCCTCCGTTACCGATGAAGGCCTTCACATCAGTGACAGAGGCGGGGACACGGACCCTTTCTCCGTTGCCGAAGGGGTTTTTGGCCCATTTCCGATGTGTCGTTCTGTACTAGTGGGATGTCATCGATATAAATGACGACAAACTTGTCAAGATAATCCATGAAGATGGAGTTCATGAGCCTCATGAAGGTAGCTGGAGCATTGGTGAGAC
The DNA here is from genome assembly GCA_947311845.1 of Poa pratensis. NCBI lineage: Eukaryota > Viridiplantae > Streptophyta > Magnoliopsida > Poales > Poaceae > Poa > Poa pratensis. The sequence continues at coordinate 78,398,370 of CAMZMU010000074.1, forward strand.
CAAAGGACATAACGGTATACTCATATGAGCCATAGCGAGTAACAAATGCCGTCTTTGGGATATCCTCCTTTCTGATCTTGATCTGATGGTATCCTGACCTCAGATCCATCTTGGAGAATACGGTTGCACCAGCTAATTGATCCAACAGATCATTGATGCGAGGAATAGGATACTTGTTCTTGATTGTCACCGCATTCAACGGTCTATAGTCTGAGACTAGACGAGGCACGGTAGAATCTCTCTTTTTGACGAAGAGTACCGGACAACCCCAAGGTGAACTGCTAGGCTGAATGAAATCCTTCGCTAACAGCTGATCAATTTTCTCTTTTAACAGAGCCAACTCTTCCACCGGCATACGATAGGGCTTCTTGGAAATCGGAGCAGTACCGGGAAGCAGATCGATGACAAACTCCACACTTCGGTCAGGAGGCATGTCAGGCAACTCTTCCGGGAACACATCCGGGAAGTCACACACCACGTGTATGTCCTGGATTTCAGTAGGGGATTCGCCTTCCATAAAGCAAAGGAGGATCTCAGGTGAGTTGGGTATGACTGAAGATGGAGGCCTTGAGAGTGCAGACCAATACTCCACAATGTCACCGGAAGAGGTGGTCACAGTAATGGTCTTGGCAGCACAATCGAGATTAGCCCGGTATTTGGCTAGCCAGTTCATTCCCAGTATGACATCAATGCCATTAGACTTCAGAGCTACCAACTCAAAAGGAAAGGACGAGTAACCGATATTAATCTGGACCTCGGGAGTAACACCATCAGTTCTCCATTTAGAACCAGGTGTGGAAATCATCAAGGGATGGCTCATCTTCTCGAACGGTATTTTGTGATCTTTTGCAAAAGCTATGGATATGAATGAATGCGATGCTCCAGAATCAAACAAAACTGTAGCAAGATTGTTGTTGACTCATAGCTCACCCATAAGGATGTTGTGGTCCTCTTCAGCTTGCTCAGCAGAGATGTGGTTCAGGTGACCACGCACAATAGGTCCATCCTTGCCAGCTGGAGTGGCAGGGCTCGTGCAGGTGTTCCCGTGATAGGTGCCTTCTGGGGGCACTCCCTTGAGTAGTGGCCAGCCTGGCCACAGGTGTAGCAGGTGAGCCCAGGTGGAGCAGGTAGCATAGGACGGTACCCAGGTGATTTCGTTGACATTTGGGTCCCTGAAACATTAAAATAAGAAAACGGGGTTTTCTGCCTGTGCAGGGTTAATTCCATAAAAATAGAAAATAAATGAATATTACCAAAAATCATTATAAAACATTGATATAACCCTTATATGATGCAAATATGATTGGAATATAAGCAATTAAAGTGCAAAGTTCATGTATGCATTTTACATGCATCACTCCCCCCGCCGCGTCGCCATGGACATGGATGAGCAGGAGGACCACTACTTCTCCAGGACGCGCCCAGTCCGCATCCACGACGGCCAGGACCTCGAGGTGGTCTACACCAATGACCCCTGGAAAGTGCGCCGCGTCCTCGACATGTACATGGAGTGGCTCAAGGAGAAAGACCACAAGTTCATGGGCCTCGACTTCGAGTACACCGACCATGACGCCGAGGACGAGAAGAAGATCGCCGTGATTCAACTCTCCATGCGTCGACATGTGCTGGTGTTCCACTACGCAGCGTAAGGATTAATCCCCTTTTTGAATCTTTCGATTACGGTTTTTTTGTTGCCGCCGTTGTGTCTCTCTTCGACTCTCGTTAGTAATAGGTTGTTGCATACGTACTGTGCTAGATCCAAAATCAGCAGATTCCCGATCTAAATATGCTAAACATTGTTCCCGATTTATTAATTTGTTTCATCTTCGTCTCCTGTGTAGGTTCTTGCATATTTGTAACTCAAATAAATGCATTGCAACGAGATTTATTTGGTTCGTAGATTGGTAGTAGTAAGTATGCTTGATCGACACCCAGTTCTGGATCTGATCTTTCCAAATATGTAGTTTATCATTGCAGGACATAGCAAAGCTACTTAGTTTACTTGATTCCTCATTTACTTGACTAGTTCATATGCTCGATCTGTGACTCCTTTTTAGTTTACTTGATCCCTAATTTGTACATTACATTGTTTACTGCAGTGCTGACTGGTGGGAATCTCTGGCTATCGCCGATTTCTTTCGAGAAGGAATTACGTTTGCGAGTGTTGACACCCGTGGTGACAAGGGAGTTCTGTGGAGGACATGGCACATGAAGATTCCTCCTGAGTACTACGTCGATCTCCAGGTCGAGTACTTCAAGTACACTGGTCATGAGAAGGCTGGCATGAGTACCATGGCAAAAAGACTCATTGATTCATGGTACGGTGATATGAAGAAGAAGTTCCACCACACTCGGCACAGGATGTGGGGGGACATCCCACTTCCAACGATGAACATCGAGTATGCAGCCATTGATGCTTGGGTCTCGTACGAGCTCTACCGCAAGATCGTGATCGACAAAGCCCTTGATCGTCGGGCCAACAAGCTTCGTTGGCATACTTAGGACCCCTTCACCTGCTGATGGTGGAATGATCATCTCTTCTGCTGCATGACCCCCTGATCTGTTGGTTTGGTCTCCCTCCCGCGTGAGGTGCTTCTGGCTCCCTGGACTGTGTCCAAATAAGCCATGTAGTCAGTTCTTTTGAAACTCTAGTTGCTCTTCGCTACTTGTTTATATGTATGCATGGTCTGCAACCCAGCACTGGTTTCTACTATATATAAGTAAATATTTTGCCATGATATGTCAACAATTGTCCTGTGAGGTTTCAATTTTATGTTGTGTACCTCCTAGTACTTCAAAGTGCTAGTAAACTAAATGTTCAGAACAGGAGAGTTCTTCAAATCAAAACATACCAGACGTAAAACTCAGCAAAAATTGTGAGTCAAAACATACCAAACCTCATGAAATTTTTAAATTGGAATTTTCTACATGAATGTGACTACATTTACTCAGTCCCACTAGTTCATGATGATTTTACATTGAATTTAGCATTTTTAACGAGTTTTACTCGTTTTCTGTCATTTTTCATCGAAAAAAAAATAAACAAACACCTACAATTGTCAGAAAAATTTGAAACTCCTCAAGCACACATACCTACCCTTCATGACCACTCACAAAAATTGGCAGCTCAATCTGAATCTTTTAAGTGCAGCTTGCTTGAAAAAGAGTCGTTCACAGACATGATCGATGTGGGTCCACACATGGGTGGATCCAACCAACATGAGGTTTCACAAGTGTTTTCAGACAAAATCTCACAGTGGTGAACAATAACATATATATGTGGGATGTGTTCTCACAGAAACCTCATATGCAAAGGTTTTACAACTTCCGGGTTCGACGATTCGACCGTTATGCCGAAAATGCCCTTACTTGTGTAAATTCACATCAAACTACACTTAACCTCATGAAAATTTTAAATTTCAATTTTCTACATGAATGTGACTACATTTACTCACTCCCACTAGTTCATGATGATTTTACATTGAATTTAGCATTTTTTTATGAGTTTTACTCGTTTTCTGTCATTTTTCATCGAAAAAATAAACAAACACCTACAATTGTCAGAAAAATCTGAAACTCCTCAAGCACACATACCTACCCTTCATGACCTCTCACAAAAATTGGCAGCTCAATCTGAATCTTTGAAGTGCAGCTTGCTTGAAAAAGAGCCGTTCACCGACATGATCGATGTGGGTCCACACATGGGTGGATCCAACCAACATGAGGTTTCACAAGTGTTTTCAGACAAAATCTCACAGTGGTGAACAATAACATATATATGTGGGATGTGTTCTCACAAAAACCTCATATGCAAAGGTTTTACAACTTCCGGGTTCGACGATTCGACCGTTATGCCGAAAATGCCCTTACTTGTGTAAATTCACATCAAACTACACCAAACCTCATGAAATTTTTAAATTGGAATTTTCCACATGAATGTGACTACATTTACTCAGTCCCACTAGTTCATGATGATTTTACATTGAATTTAGCATTTTTTATGAGTTTTACTCGTTTTCTGTCATTTTTCATCGAAAAAAATAAACAAACACCTTTGTTAAACTTTTAAGCTGTGGTTGTTAAGACAATGTTGCACTTGTTTAAAATTTATGTTGCTTCCCGTACTACTGAATGTTGCACTTTTGTTAAACTTTATGTCCATTTTATGTTCTGGATTGTAAGAACTTAATAGTATTGTTGAAGAGTTGCCGTTGTGGTTGTTAAGACAATGTTGCACTTGTTTCAAATTTATGTTGTTTCCTGTACTACTGAATGTTGCACTTTTAGATTTTTTCATGCGTCTCATTCATTTTCTGGTTTTTTTAATTAAAATAAACATGTACAGTTCCATTTTCAGAATAATCTTTTTTCTTTCACGGCAAAATCTTGTTCCCTCCAAATTGTACTACGACGGCTGCCAAAACGCCCAAATTTTTTCGTTCCCTCCACTCCTCCCGCGCACCCCACCTATCAAATATTTCGCCCTCCCTTATATAAGTCGTGCCTCTCCCCCATGATTTACGAGCATCTTAACTCCCCACCCCCAGACCTCATCCTCTCGTGCTCACCCAGATCCGGTGTCTTCGTCGGACGTTCTTCCATCTCGCATCTATCTCCCCGGTGGTCGCCATGGCCGGCAGTCGTCGAGGCGTCAGGGGGAAGGAACATCGCGCACAGATGCCGAAGAAGGCGCCCAGCTCGAAGAAACCCCAAGGTAAATCTGTCGGTGATCGGCTTGTTGTTGTGTTTTTCGGATGCTACGATCGAGAGATCGGTTTTACATGTCTAACAGGTCCGTTTTGACCTATATCTAGATCTTGCATATTTGATAGATCAGGGCATGATAGCATTAAGTTGTACGTGTTCGTACACACCACATGATTGGATTGATTGGTTCCGAAGGTTGTACGATCCAATCGCCGACATCATACGTATAGGGTTTATCGATTTTCTTCCAGAGACAATCATGCCGTGCTGCTATACAATCTTTGCCATCCCGCATCGTAGACTCTTATGTTTTCAATCATTTGCTGCTGTACAATCTTTTGCATAGACAATTATTTGCTGTTTTCTATGGAATTGGCCCCCTCTTATGTTTTGTTCACGCTCCGCTCTTCCGATTATTTCAGCGGAGACAGAAAACCCCGTCAAGCCGGCATATGAGCTTGTCAAGGAGAGAGAAATGCAAGAAAATATTGTACGCATGGGAAAAAATTGGCTGAAAGATATGGACCTGGCCACAAAATTCAGCAAGATTTCTCTGGTTTTGCACGTTCATTAGTGTATGGTGGGCGACAAATAGGAACAAGTAACAATCTAAAGGACACAGACTGCCAAGACAAGGAGGTCGAAGAGGACCCTTCGTACCAACCGAATCCAGAAGAGATAGCTACTGCTGATGATGATCTTCATTCAGATGAGGATCAGCGCACTGTCGGCAAAACTTCATCTCAGGTCTGTGGAACTATTTCTGAACTCTGATAGCAAATACATGCTAAATGTTTCCTACTAATGTAGCCTCTACTTTGCTTGCAGATAGTTGCTGGTTCTGCAACAGTTGCACAGAAGAAGCGTTCCAGACCAGAAGTTCCACCATCCAACATTGCAACAAGATCAATGGCAACAACTGAACCTGAAGCTGGGTCATCTGATGAGCCCACGGCCACTGCTGGTCAGAACACTGAAGGAGCACCCTCACCTAACCAGATCATGACATCTGGAGGCAGCAACTCATCTCCTGAGGACAATCAAATTGTAAACTTTCAACGGCAAGGTATGAAAGTTTGTAAAAATTACACACTGTACCGCATATTTTCATATAAAAGATAATCATTTCATCTCTCTTATTTCAGAGACATTGACAGCATCTGGCCATACTAAGAGAAAGAGAGGTGGACGCAGACCTACTATGGGCCATGGACTACATGAGTTCACAAGAAGAAATGGTGGCAATAAGATGCAAATTGACTTCACTGCCGGTGTCAGGAGACCCAAGGATTATATCCAGTCAGCAAAGCTGAGCAGTGAGGTTGGGATTCACATCCGTGCCAAAATGCCGCTTGCAACACACTGGACACAGTATAAAAAAGATGCAACTCTCACACATGTCATTCCTCATGCTATAAATACAGTAGCGGTGAGTCCAGTACAATCTATGTTTAACCTAATTATTATGTTACATGATCAACTCTCTAAGAATCTACTGATTAATGCATCACTATTTTGCAGGGAAAGTTTACTATGGACAGAAATGATGAGGTGGCCCAAGATGTGTGCACTGATATGCTGCAAGTTAGTATTCGGCAGTTCCGATATAGGCTTAAGAAGGAGTATTGGCCAAAATTAAAAATCTCACAGTGGAGCAAGCATATCTGAAGAAGCCAGATCATGTAGAAGAGAAAAGCTGGCAAGAACTGGTGAACAGATGGTTTGATGAGAAGTACCAGGTACATAAATCTTATTCCTTTCAATAACAGCTACTGAATTCTTACATTTCTCTGATCTGGATAAATAAAATGCATGTACTGAACATAGGGAGTGTGTGTAAAAAATGGAAAGAACAGAGAAGCTGTGAAACAGTTCCATACCACTGGATCTCGAAGCTATGTTGCTCACTGGGAACATGTAGTAAGTGTTCTGAATTTCCCCATACAGTTCATACTTCTGTCATACACAGTACACAATGGTAATGTGCATTCTACATTTTTTCAAGCAGAAGGCTAAGCAGCAGGAAGAAGAAACCTCTCCAATTGAATTTTTTAGAATGACACACACTAACAAGGATAACATTATGAGTGCTGAAGCAAAAAGTGCATATGTAAGAAATATTTCATATTAGCACAATATTATATATTCCAGTTTTGTATGTTGTCCATGCAATGATTGTAATCTTTATGCAGGATAAAATGGTGGCAAAAAAAGCGGCGCCACGCAATGAAGATGAACCTGAATTGACTGATTTGCAAATTGTTCAGCTAGTTCTGAGCGAGAAAAGCCCATCCACCACCTGCAACAGCACATTCCTACCAAGATTGGGCGTCGCAACAAGCTCCAGGAAGTCCTCTGTTTCAGCTACACGCATCCGAGAGCTACAACAAAGACTGGCAGATCAAGAGCAGAACTCCATACAGGCAGCTGAAAGGTACCACAGTGAGATGCAGGCAAGACTGCAAGAACAAGATCAAAAATTTGAAGAGATCAGGAAGAAGCAGGAGGAAGAACTTGAAGCTGTGAAGAAAGCCCAAGAAGAAAAGACTCTGCTTATGAAAAGAGGCAGATAGAAATGGATGCCGTGCTTAATTTGCTCTTGAGGACATCCCAGCCACCATCCATGGCAGAATCCCAGGGCAACTAATCTATTGCACCGCCATCCTACAACATTCTTAATCATAGGTCTTTTAATTTCTTTGTGTTCTTTACCCAATTGTAATTTTTCTTATGAATCTTTCGGTCTGTGAGAGACATATATACTTCTTGTGCCACCATTTATGTATGATATTTATTGTCTATTTTTTTTATTTCGCCAGTTTTTTTGTTTCCAAAATTTCGCAAATAATTCAAATGCTCTCAAATTTTGTCAAATTCAAAAGGTGACGGAAAATGTCACAACGTCACTATTAAATGAAACCACGTGGCACCAACTTCTGGTCCCACTTGTCAGAATTTGTGGGTCCCACCAGTCAGCATTATTGGGACCCATATGTCGGCAACAACCTGGTCCCACTTGTCAGAATTTTGTGGATCCCACCGGTCAGAATATTGTGGGTCCAGCTTGTCATAATATTTTGTGGGTCCCACCAGTCAGCACCATGCCGGTCCCACATGACAGATATCCACGTCAGCGCCGTCGGACCCATGTTGTCAGAAGCCAAATGGGACCCACATGTAAGGCCACGTATGCTTTTTTTGGACCAATCAGAAACTTCCCAAGATTTAGATATTGACGAAAGTTGCAATTTTTCGTGACAAATCTGTCTGTCAACAATCAACCTTCGACGTTGACGAATTTTCAGGTCGTCACCATCAAACGTTTGACGTTGACGAAAAAATGCATACCGTCACCCCCGATATTTTATGACGGAGCTTTGTTGACGAACCCCATGACGATCAAATTTCGTCACCGCGATGTAATCCTTGACGAAAATTGGCCTACACATGACGAAAGTGATTTGTCAACAAAAATATTTTCCTTTGTAGTGGGAATTGGCACAGATGTTCAATGCCCAAGAGGGAAAGCTGTTTGTGGTATCAGACTGCTACCTTGGGTTTGATCAGGAGTTCCCTCTTGGGCATCTAGCAAAGGTTGTCTGATTCTATCGCACTCTCAAAATCGAGTCCATGCTCATCAAAGCCTTTTTCGGGTTTAGTTCTTGTATAAGTTTACTTGAGCACAGCTAACGGCATATCTCTTGATGTTTATTATGAATCGACGTCCTAGTGCTGTGAAGTGGAAGGTCAAAGTGGCATATCTTCTTCTTCTTCTTCTTCTTCTTCTTCTTCTTCTTCTTCTTCTTCTTGTTTTTTTTTTGAAAAAAAAGTCGTATCTTCTACATTACACGCCATGAGTTGGACGGCGGAAAATTTACAAGACGCATGCATGGTTGATGCACATGTACAGGGCAACATCGGGCTGACAGAGACACCAGGAACGTTGATGTGCATAATAATCTAATTATAACAGCTATAGCAGTAATCATTAGGGTGTGCCTAGCGCTCGGTCGACCGAGCGCAGAGGTTACGCTCAGTCGTCTTCCTCCTTACCTTCTTCCTCCCCTCCGGTACCCCCCGCAGCCACCGCCGGCCATGCCGCCAGCTGCCGCCGCCCGCGCCTAGGGCCGCTACCGCGCCGCCTCGGCGCCCCGCCCTCCTCCAACCACGGCCCACCGCCGGTCCGCCGCCGCTCGGACCTTCCCTCTAAACCACCCCCACCGCCCGAATCTTCTCCGGCGCCAGCACCCCCACCCCCCTCCCCCAGTTAAGTTTCTTGCTCGCCTCCACCTCCTCCGCCGCGGTCAGCCGCGTCTTCGTCGCCTCCGGCTCGCTCTAGTCCTCGCCGTCGCCGTCGCCACCACGGCCAGCCGCGTCGTCGCCGTCGAGGAGCTCCGCCTCCTCTCTCTCTCCCCCATCTCGATTTGCACTGCACAGAATCGACCGAGCGTTAGCTTGATTCTCGGCTACCCGAGCGCTAGCAAAAGCGTAATCATTAAGCATATATATGTACATAACATTTACACAGAATGAGTTGCACATACGGACCGAAGATTCGCAAGGCCACGCATGGATGCTAGTGCAGGGCAACAGTCTAACAGAGACATCACACCTGCATAAATATATACACGCGGCATGTATAGAGCCATAGGCTAGTCAATATTGACCCAGCCCGCCAAGGAGCTGATTATTCCTTGTATATGCATAGATCCTTAGTTCTGCAATACGTAGACAGTAACAGCAATCTGTATACAGATCTCTGGTTCTGGTGCTTCCTTTTCGTCGTCGTCGTCGTCGGTCCGACGACGTCTTCAGAAGAGGAAAGCCGTCGGCGCGAAGGCCGGCATAGACGACGCCGTCTCGATGTGCCTGCGTGCGTCCATAATGAAGTTCGATTAATTGACACTGCTTCAGGAGAGAGAGAGAGAGTCCTCACAAAAACAAAAACAAAAAGCAGAGAGAGAGAGTGGCAGTAGGTACCGGAATTCGCGGCTGTGCGCGCGGGGCAGCACCCTGGCACCGGGCCTGGCCGGGACGACGCGCCCGCCAGCCGTTGCGGCCTTGCCGGCGGCATCCACCGCGACGCCCTCATAGATGCCCCCGAGCGCCGGCCTCCACTGCGGCGAGCCGCCCAGCGACCTGGCTCTCCTCCGCCTCCTCCTCGCCGCGGCGCCCCCGTCCCTGCAGGTGGCCGCAGCAGGCTGCTGCTGGAGCTGGTCGGCGGGCGGCGCGTCGTCGATGGGTCCTGCACGGCAGCCACAGGGCACGAACGACAAGAGCCTCATCAGCTTCCTGCGCACCCTCCCCTCTATCTTGGCCCCCTCCCCTGCCCCTGGAAATCCCCGGCCGGCGCGGCCGTGCACTTACGGGGAATGCCACTGCCTACGAGTGGCCTCAGCTCGCTAGCTGACCACCACTCGACGAGCAGCGAGAGCGTATCTTCAGTGTCACGTGTTGGGGTGATTTATAGGGTTCGTAGGGGTGGAAAGTGACCGAAATGCCCCCGCAACGCAGCCAGGTAGCCAGGGGCAGTGTCGGGAGATCTTGGCCGGTGCCACGCAGGAGAGGGAGTATCGGAAAAGCTCGATCGACGACGTCGATCGGTAGATACTACCAACTGCACCTTGTGGTATGTCAAAAAATAAATAAAAACTGCACCTTGTGGTGCGCATATGACGCCAAGTGGATGGGGTGGTGGGCCTGGGCATGAGCGGGCTGATGGCAGGGACGGAGGAAGGGGGGACGAGCAGGGGCTAAGCCACCCCCAACAAATTGTTTTCCTTCATAAATTCCATTATAATCATGCTCTTAATTACCGGTTCTTAGCTATTTCGCCTCCTCCAACTTAATTACGCCCCCTCCAATACTTAATGCTGGCTCCGTCCCTGCCTGATGGAGGCGTATTCCGTCTACGTGCGAGCGAATATGAGTACGTATGTACGGTGGTCGTGTCCTGCAGTAGAGTACGGAAGCCTGAGCCTTAAGAACAATATTCTAGCCTTACAAGTGGAGTGGTAAGAATAACTTCCTTTTAGTGAGAAACTGAGAATGGCAACCGGAGAAGAACCGAGCTCACCGCGGTTTTAAGCCGGGTTGTGCTAATTTTCGGTCGACCGAGTGCTTCGAACGAGTAAAACAACTAAACGAGGCAGGGTCGGGAGGAAGAAGATCATCTCCACCTCCGTTGCCATCATCGATCTGCTACCGCACCCGACAAAAGTCGGCGTTTCAACTGAATAGATTTTGTATGAATTTGGATCACATCTCAACAATAGCGGTAACATTTAGAGGTTGCGCCGTGCAATTCAGCCCTGGTCGGGGTGACATTCTCAGCCCGTTTGCCCTTGTCAACGACTTTATTGTAGTGGCGTGGTGGGCGGAGGTTTAAGGTTATTTTAGAGTCAAACAGAAAACCAGACATGTTATCTTTTGTCCGCGGGCTCAAAGGGACACATGGGGCACTGTAAAAAGTAAAGATAAACTTTCCCTGCCAGAAATTTGGAAAGAACATCTGATCTTGGTTTTAGTCACTGTTGGCACATTGAAGTCCAATTAATTCAGACACCTGACATGCACACAATAAACGGATAGATCAGATTAGATTAGATTAGATTAGACAGATGGCCTGCATAAACCGCAAGGAGACAGCCAACGTGGCGCGACGCGGCGGCTTCCCTGCATCCCAGGGCGCCTCTCGCCATCTCCTCCATCCGAAAGCAGCCCCTGAGGCTGCCGTCGCCGGAGTAGTAAAACGCCCTCGAGGCTCGAGCTCAACCGGATCCTCCTCGACATGCCGACGGCGACGACCAAAGATCGTGTGGCCGCGGCCACTTCCTTGGAGGCTTCCACGTATAACTTTTTGGTCAGGTTTTACAGCCGCCAAAGAATGGTATAAGTGCCCGGCGTGTACAGGTGGAGCAGATATTATGATGCCACGCGAGCACGCCGCGGCGTCGGCATCGGTGCTCGTGGGACGTTGGCTCGCCGGCGTTGCCGGCGATGGCAGGCAAAAGTTCCCAGGCTTCAGGTGGCGAATCAATATTGCTGCCTGCTACACTTATCAAGCAAGCAACTTAGGTTCAAGAACGGAGGACATGCAAATCATAAGGTAAAAAGTACAGAAACCAGACCTGAATTATCATCTCTGATAGTTCAGATAAGATTATGAAGCTGGCGAAAACCAAAGAAAACAGCATACACACACAGGTTCATGCCCTGTGCGGATCAATATCGCTGTCAGCGGAACGGATTAGATCATGAGGAATTCGGCTTGAGATCCACTTGCAAACGTGTTCTTTGAGTCATCGTTATCCAGTACATACATGAACAGTCGATAAGGGCTACGACAGTTCAAATAAAAGGGACACTGGTCTAAACACCACCACCTTCAGGAACAAGCAGGATAGGGAAGATTGTTGGGCAATGGTCCAAACCTGTTCTTTGTCTGTTACACGCTGACAGTAATACCAGCTTGTGTGGAACTTGTAAAATGACCAGTCCAACACGACAAGAATATTGGATCGGACAGGTGTGTTCACACCTGGGACAACACGACCTAGCTCTAATCCAAATGTACAATGTGACTTGTTGATACACTTGTACAGGTGGAGCAGATATTATGATGCCACGGGAGCATGCCGCAGCGTCGGCATCAGCTCTGGTGGGTCGTTGGCTCACAGGCGTGGCCTGATAGTGTCTGGCGACCTTGGTGGGAACACATACGCCGGCAAGGGCAGGCAAACTTCCAGGGTTCAGGCGGACGAGTCAGCATTGCAGCTTGTATCTTAATAATGCAAAGCAACTTACAGCTCATGGACCGCATGTCTGTAACTGATAGGAATGCAACTAACTCTGGTCGGAATGCACTGCTAGAAAAGGACACCATGTCTGTAACTGATATTCAGATCATCAGTACACGATACAGCTGTACCGAGGATTAGCAAGAACAGACTACAAACAATATACAGTATAAAGTACAGACCAGAAAACAGAAGGTCCATGGTACGGATGAGATGCTAGTTCCGATAAGATCGTAAGCTAGCAAACACCAAGTCGAAACTCACACAGTACAGAGTTATGCGCTGTTCAGATCCACGTCACAATCAGCGGAACGGATTAGATCACAGAGGATTCGGTTCGAGATTCACTTGCAAACGTATTCTTATTCCTAGCTCAGAGTCATTATCAAGTACATGAGCAGCACATGAAATCAGAATCGATAAGGGGTAGTACAATTCAAATAGAAGGTACATACTGACATAACACCACCACCTTCAGGAACAAGCAGGATACGTAACATTATTCGCAAAGGTCCGAAGCTGTTCTGTGTCTGTTGCATGTTGACAGGAATACCTGTTTGGTCCATATTCAGTTCGACAGTTGCGGCTGCATGTGGAAACCGTAAATGACCCGTCCAACGCGATAAGAATATTGGATCAGACAGGGGTTTTCACACCTGGTACAACACGATATATAGCTATAATCTAAATGTAGAATGCGATGGCTAGTCGATAAGCTGTCAGACCCAGAGCCAGATAGAATGATTGTCCCTTCATCTACCGTGCACCCCAGGAATTAGATGGAGGGCCCCATGATTGTTGCTGCTGTGAAGTTGCCTCTCCCATCTGCTGCGGCGGTGGTCTGGGTCTAGCATATTCAGCAAAAATAACCCATCCATCGAGAAACTGCACAGAAATAAAGCTGTGTCAAACCTTTATTATCACACAATCATAGCAGCAAGGCTCTACGCATGATCCGAATTGACCATTAATCGCCTTTCAGATATTTGAACTGCGCCCATTGTCCAGTTTTTTTCTTGTAAAAATATGCTTTAAGCCTCACAGGTAGTTACCTAGGCGTAATAACAACGGAAAATACTCTAGTGTCATTAGGGCACTAACTTATCAGGAAATAATTATCTTGAATGAAGAGAACAAAGTGAGCCTCCGTCAGCTCATAACTAATGCATTCTTCTGAAGTCAGTGGGAGCATAGAATCCTTGATCAGCAACTAAGACCGTAAAAGCTTACGCTAAGACTCAGTAGATAACATCATAACAACATAGTAGTGCATCATGTGTGTTGTTTTCTGAATGGTCTTTCAGTAATTGTTTGAAACTGATGCCTCCATATTAGTGCATTAGTTACAGGTAGGTCAAGTGAAACCCGAGCATATTGAAGGTAATGCTGCACTTAGTGTTAATATGTATTAAATGTAGGTTGTCTTAGAGAGACAAAACCCACTTAAATTACACTACTTCGATTCCCTGGATGGGATTGGGTAGTCAGGATGCTCCGGAACTGGATGGATGTGTTGGAATTAATCTTGATATGTATGGTTGTGTGAGTAGTAGCCGGTCAATGCATGTGTGCATGGCTGAATAGTAACTAATTAGTGCATGCATTGTTAGTTACCTAGAGATTGGCCAAGTCGTGGAGGTAGTTAGTGGCATGGAGAAAAGAAGACATGAGGGCTGGAGGAAGTATTAGATCATGCGCTAGTTGGTTAGTGGCCTAGCTGCACATGCAGCTGGTGGCATGAGTTTAGGATTAGCTGGTAGTGGGGATCCTATTGTACTGGTTATTTAAGTTGAACAACTGAAGGAGAAAAAAAACCACGAGGGCTGGAGGAAAAATGTAGTCACTTGTTGTCGCTAAGGAGGAGAGCCTCTCAGCAAAGCATAGCTGGTCTTCTTCCTTGGTTGTGTTTGAGAGAGTCACAAGTGATATTAAGAGTTGGAAAGAAGAGAAGAAGAGAGGGGCTGTGAGATGCAGCTCCAACAGGATGCAGTTAAAATGTCATAAAAAATGCAACCTATAATGCTCCCCCTAAGGGATGTCCAAGTTACTCAATAGTTCTGCACAAAGGAAATAGCGTATGCGCACGTGTGTGTGTGGTGTGGAAGGGGGTGCTGTGGGCTCTTTTGTTCCTCTCTACTGCTTACAGGGAAAAGACATCTATATTAGTGTATGTGTCCATGGTGTCAAATTACATTTCAACATAAATACTACAGAGAGGCTCCCCGACGCTGAAGTTCCCTAACTATTCTCTCAAACTATATGTTCTCAATTGGTACGACATAACACAGTACATCTCAGATTTCCAACCCTGATGCAGTAAAATAGTTTGAGTGGCTGTTTTGAGCATCAAACTACACAGACGGACAGAGCATACACAAATGTACAGGCAGCAGGGTAAAATAACGCGAGTTCAATTTCATTTCCGAGTGAACCTCAACTAAGTGGAGAACTGGCATTATTTTATTAAAACACATGCATTAAAATCTTGATACATGCATCTGCATGCAAAGATGCATTATGCTCCCGCGCATTTGTTACATATCTACGACCACATGCATATATACTGAAAGAGAGAAGAAAAGAAATAAAACAAGTTAGTAGCAAGAAATACTGCACTATGACCGTGGCTAGCACTGGACAAGTAGCAACCACCAAGTATTGTACTAAAAATGAGATAGGATCGATGAACGAGAGACGAGTGAATAAAGTATAATCACAGAACTACCAGGATGGGAAGGGGAAAAGATAGACAATCAAGAGCTGAGAGATCACAGAAATGGAACAGTAAGTGCAATAAGAAACCTTACTTTTCCGTCCATTCCTTCTACTCCTTTTGCTGCATCTTCAACCGTAGCATACCTTACAAAGCCAAACCCCTTAGAAAAACCAGTGACACGATCTGTGACAACTCGAGCTGCAATCGGATACAGGAATGAGAACCTTCCAAGTAAAATTCCTGTGAAGTATTATACAATTCAAAATTTAAATACATACCTTGTAGGACTTCCCCAAACTTTGCAAATGCTTCTCTAAGTCCATCAGTTGTCGTACGCTTGCTTAACCCTAAATTATCATTATTAGTATGAGAATTGAGAAGTTGTGTACACCACACAAGATGAAAAGAAGAAAAACAGAGCGCAAGTATAAACTTTGAGCTGCAACAAAAGACAGCAAAATAAGGAAAGCAATAATACGGTCTTTCTTTCAGTTGGTTGAATAAAAATATGCACAAGCTGAAAACAACTTACAACAAGTTTTGTTAAGGCTAATTGATGAATTTAAGAGTTGCATCCCAATAACCGTATTGGACTTAAATGGTTCAGCTGTACTGGCTTCAATTGTGCACTGTAGAATGTTTTACATGTTACACTGGCTTCGTTTACGAAGCAAGTGAAAACTAAGATAGTCAAAATTCTAAAGCAGAGATACAAAAATTGCCCTTGTTGCAGAATGTTAGAAGTTCTGTGATCCAGAGAGATTGGTGCCCATTTAATATCATAATGTTGTGGTGTTAGCTCAGTTAAAGAATGAACTTCATAGCACATTTCAACAAAAAATCAATGGTGGCATGGTGCATTCTAGTATGGCATTGAGTTCACCAAAATGAGATTGGATTAAAGTATATGACTTTCTTTATGCCCCATCTAAGCAATGTATATGAATTCAAGTTCTCTAACAAAATCCAGAAAAAATCACCGTATGTTCCGTATTTATTAAGGAACCCAGGAAATAAGAGTTCATTCCCATGGTGGAACGTTCGATATCCTTACATAACTTCGTCCATTAAATATTTTAAGCTGTTATGCTAATTCGACTGAAATTCAATCACCTAAACTAAAATTGCACATCACTTAGCCTAAAATGCAGTACCAAAAGAGTGCAACCAGACTTCAATTGTGCACTGTAGAATGTTCAACTCGTTCCACTGGTTTCGTTTAGGATCAAGCGAGAACTAAGATAGCAGAGATAATCGAAAATTTGGCCTTGTTGCGGAATGTTAGAAGTTCTGTGATCCAGAGAGATTGATGCCCATTTAATATCATAATGTGGTGGTGTTATCTCAGTTAAAGAATGAACTTCATAGCACATTTGAACAGAAAATCAATGGTGGCATGGTGCGTTCTAGTATGGCATTGAGTTCACCAAAATGACGTTGGATTAAACTAAGCAAGGTATGAATTTAGGTTCTCTAACAAAATCCAGAAAAGTTCACCATATGTTCCGTATTTATTAAGGAACCCGGAACATGAGAGTTCATTTCCCATGGTAAAACACTTGATATCCTTACATAACTTCGTCCATTAAACATTTTAAGCCGTTATGCTAATTCGACTGAAATTCAGTCACCTAAAATTGCACATCACATAGCCTAAAATGCAGCACCAAAAGAGTGTTACCAGACTTATTTACAACTTCTAGTTTTTTGGCTATATGCGGAGTGAGATGGGGATGAGGATGGTTGGTCCATCAGATGTAGATCCAAAATGCAAGTTTAACAAAACGCCAGGGCTCTTACATGAATAAAGTCATAAAACACGTGTGTGCTAAGGTTATTATGCACTTATTATTAAATGAAGTCTACAATGAACGAGGAAGCAAACCAATATCATGTCTCCGAATTCGTTGCTGCACATCTAGAGATCGGATCTATACGGTTATGCAGAATCCCAAATAAGCAACATCACATGGTTTGCTCTGATAATTGCTTCTGCGCTACCGAAGATGGAAACGTGTGCACATGTTACCATAAAAATTCTCTGATTTTCCAGAGATAAGCTCGTATTTAAGCTATCACTGAAGAAAAACATGATCCAAATAAGAGCTATCTGGCACTAATAACTCGGATAAAAAAATTAAGCCCGCGAGACCTAGAACATTTGGTAGCGCCCAGATGCGCGCTTTCGAGCTAAATCTTTGAAAGGGATCGTGGCCTGCGAGTTCTTGCAGGACCAGAATGGAATAAGTATACGGGAAGAGAGGGGAAGAATAGTACCAGAGACGAAGAGGTTGGGTGAGGGATCGGCCTTCGGGGGAGTTGGCGGCGGGTTCTGCGGCGCGAAGGCCGGGATGGAGAACATGCGCGGGTTCGGCGTCGCGAATTCGGAGATGGAAAACATGCGTCGGAGACCGGATCTTGCCACCGCCGCCGCCATCGCCGCCGCCGGGATACCTTCGGCTGGGGAAAAGGCTTGCGTGAGGGGTTAGAGAATGGGATTTTTCCTTCCTCTCTCTTCCGGAGGTTTAAAGAGGGCGTTAGGTCGTGGGAGAGAAATGACTATAATGCCCCCGGAATTAGCATGGGGTTATGGGTACATATGAACCTGAATTTAAATGTAAAAAACCGTATTGCAAAATTTTATAACAAGTAAAATAAATTGCACGGGTACATATTGTCTTGATAAATACTCTTGGAAAAATTTAAGTAAAATAGGATTGTAGGTGACCTAGACAGAAAAGAGAAATGGAATTTTATACCTTTTTTTTACTACAAAAACAATCGTGCCATTCTACATACCTTGAACACATGGTATTTCTCGCACAAGTTACATATTTTTTTTAATTTCGTCTCAAACTTGAAATGCACATACATGTAAACATTCTCTAATTGCATTATTTATGTCATGGTTCTATAATTGTCAATAGTTTTTCGTACAACATTAGTCAAAGTTAACATTTTTTACTTTCAAAAAATAATTAGACAGAAGTCCACATCCATATGTGTATATGTGTGAACTCAAATTCAGCCCCCAACTGGATTTGAACCTAAGATGGCTAGGTGGAATGGTACCTCTCTCGCCAAACGTTCGACCCTATCACTTCGTACACGCAGTAATATAGGGTACGTAAGGATGGTAAGATAATGTGAGAATACAGGCACACCCTGGACTTCCCGAGGTCGAGTGATCCTTCCCATTAAAAAATTTCAAATCATATTTATGAGTTTAAGAAAATTCTGAAAAAAAAGGGTGTAGGCAATAATATATTTAATGAACGTGTAAAATATCAACTTCAGATACTTTGTACTTAGAGCTATACAAACATGAAAATTATGGATCTAAGTATACCTATGTTTAACCTCTAAGTTTTACCACATTTTGTTATTTTTGTATAGCTTGTAATACAAAGTATTTCCAACTGAAGTATTGCACGTTTATGGGATACACCATTACCAAGCTACATTTCCAACTCATAAATATATATATATTTTTATAACTGAGATCAAGAGCAAAGAACACTTTCCGCACACCCTGCTGGCCAACGGACAACCTGTACCTCCAGGAGTCTGCAACGGTGAAGATAGAAGTTGTGCCCCAAACGCGTCGGAGAAAATCCGCGTTGTCGGCTGCCGCGGAGGATTTCCAGGATTGTACAACGGCGCAGATAGAACGCCAACAGCTCGCCACTTGCCGCCGAGGGCGGTGTGTTCCCCAAGCGATCACCACAAGGTGAGAAGGGGAAGACGATTCACACCTGCTCTCCACCATTTTCTTCCCCAGTCCGTCCAGCTCGACGTTTCACACCTCTCTCCACCTTCAAAGAGCTCGGTGATTTATTTTGATCTCGAGGAGGCTAGAAATGGGAAGGATATGGCATGCAGTTGCGGTGCTAGACATGGCCTACATTATTGCCGCCACTGCCGCTATCGTTGTCGACGACAAGGGCTTCCTGTTCGCCGCCACTGCCGCTATCGTTGTCGACGACAAGGGCTTCCCGTTCGCCACCACCGCTATGGCGCTTGAGGAAGCAAGCTCCATCGGCAAGGCGGCAGGCCAGGCAGAAGAGCTTATCACCACGTGTGGCCGGTAATTTGTAAAAATAAGAAGTCCTTCTATTCTTTAAATTGTTCTTTGATTTTTTTTCCTGAGGGAATAAATTGTTGTTTCATTTGCACTGCCAGTGGTATTTCCCTATTTTGTTCAACTATTTCACCTTTCTGGAATTTTATCTGACGGTTGCTCTAACACATGATCGTTGTTAAATCGAGAAGTTAACTGTGAGAATTTGGATGGCGGATAGTGTTGGGTTCATTCCTTTGGATTCCTCGGGGCAGTGTTTGGCAGCGTTGGCGGAGTAGGTGGTGGTGGGATCTTTGTGCCGATGCTCACCTTGATCATTGGCTTTGATCCCAAGTCATCCACGGCGATGTCCAAATGTGAGGGTTCGGTTCGTTTACTTCCAATAATTTGTTTCTCAGCTTTCTAAGTATCTTGTTCTTGATCTTTACAATGAGTTTATAATATTACGGTGTATCCATCTTGAAGACTCTAATGGGTGTAAAGTTTATGTGTGAAACATCATTTTGTTTTTCTCTTATAACTATAATGCCTATGTAGATTATTGTGTCATATTAAGAATGTTATGCATAGCGTTTTGCAAATCGAAAAAACAGTGTCAACGGCGGGTGGCGCGCAGCATGCCGCTTCAGGTGATCTAGTAAATTAAGTTGGGATGTCATCAATTGTAAATACGTGAAATGTATCAAAGAAAATTGGTTTGAACCCGGCGTGTCCACCTGTTAGATGTACGCCCATTTGAAGTGCAGCACCGGCCAGCATATGCTGCCAACTTGGGCGAATAAAAATAAAATACTCGGAGTACTTCGCTTGGGAATCATGTGCCGAGGTTTTGTAAAGGTTCAGATGCGCCGGTCTTGAAAAGGTTCATCTATACCTCGGACAGGCCGTATTTGTTTCATACTAATAGCCTACGTGGTATTAAAGGGTGGCGAGATCGCATTATCTTGAGTGTTATCATAGAAGCAAGCAGCTCTACTCATACGACTTGCAAGAACGGAAACCACAGCGATATGGTGAATGAGCATACGGAAGCTGGCGCCGCTGAAGCCGTCCGGATTGTGTCCAGGCGCATGGCTCAGCTGCCGTCGGAGGAGGCCATGGTGGACATCCACCTCAAGTCGTGCGACCTCCGCCTCATCACCGTAGACTACGTACAGAAGGGTATACTTCTGTCCAAGCCTCCCGCCGGAGATGGCCTCGTCGACATGCTCGCTTTCTCCTTCGAGCGCACCCTGGGCGGCAGGTTCTATCCCTTGGCTGGCCGGCTTGTCGTGGAGGATCACGCCGACGATACCATCACCGTCGTCTTGCGGTGCACCGGGGAGGGCGCTGAGTTCGTCCACGCTGTGGCGCCCGGTGTCACCGTCGAGGACATTGTCTCCTCGGTCTACACCCCTTCGGTGGTCCGGGACTTCTACCCGTTCAATCATGTGCTCGGCGCGGACGCCGCCATCCAGTCGCTACCCGCCTACCCGTGCTGGCGGTGCAGATCACCGAGCTCGTCGACGGCATCTTCATCGGTTTGTCCATGAACCACTGCGTCGGCGACGGCACCACTTTCTGGGCTTTCTTCAACGCCTGGTCCGAGATCAGCAGAGGTGGTGGCCACAGTGACGACCTACATGAGATATCCAAGCTCGGGAAGGTGTTCGACATCGAGAAATGGTCCTGGCCCGTTCCAGTCCACATGCCATTTAGTAAGCTGCAGCACGTTGTCCAGCGGTTCCAGCCTCCCGTTGTGGAGGAATGTGTTTTCACCTTCTCCGCAGTCAGCATCAGGAAGCTCAAGGACAGGGCCAACAACGAGATGGCCGGCACCGCCAACGTTACTATATCCTCGTTCCAGGCCCTGCTCGCGCACCTTTGGCGGGCGGTGTCCCGTGCCCGGCGCCTCCCACCGGGGCAGGAGACATCTTATTCCATGTTCATTGGATGTCGGGGTCGCATGAACGGCATGCCACAAGGTTACCTTGGTAACGCTGTAGTTCTCGGCAAGGCAACCTCCACCATCGGCGATATCTTAAACAATGGGTTAGGCTGGACGGCATGGAAGTTAAACCGCCTAGTGGCGTCATTTGATGAGGCCGCCATGGAGGAGTGTCTGGATCGTTGGATCCGGGTGCCCGATTTCGAGTATATAGGGTTGCTATCGTCAGGTGGTGCGGCACTGACGACGGAGTATTCGGCAATGGCTTCGGGTGGGGTAAGCCGGTTGCCGTTCGGAGCGGCCCAGGGGACAAGATGGACGGGAAGGCAACAGTGTTCGAGGGGCTAGATCGGGGAGGAAGCATGTCGCTAGAGGTGTGTCTAGCGCGTCACGTGTTGAACAGGCTTGTGGCAGACATGGAGTTTAGTGAGAACATCGGCATGCCGATGTGATTAGTGTCGTCGCTTATATTGTATTATTTTACTTCACATGTTTTAAAATTAAATAAATATTTGTTGATAAACCCAGCTGCTGTGTTATTTCTTCAGAGTTTCAGTGTTAGGTGTTTAGGTGTCAATTTCTTCAGTTTCGTCAGGCTAGGACTTAGTCGTTTTCGGATAGAGTTGTTGCTCCGATTCTGTCGCTAGGATTGGAGCGAGTCGTGCGTGATCTCGTTCTGTTCGTGGGATGGCACGAATGCCAGGAACGTGGGCACGTTTTCCCTTTGTAATCTTTGCTTTATAAGAAGAGGAATAGAAACCAGAAAAGCTGCGGAGCTTTGAGCAGCACAAAATTCTTTGTCTCTGTTCATCTTCATCTCACGAGCGACAAGTGGTATCAGAGCCTCGTCTCGATCGCCACCATGACCGGGAGTCAATCCCCGTCCAAGAGCACATCGCCGGGCAAGGCACCCAAGACCCCACGAGCGAGACCAAGTGAGCGCAGCCGTGGTCGCAGCCTGTCGCGAGGAGACGGGGCAGCGGCACGCGCGAGATCATCGTCCGTGAGGTGGTGAGGGAGGTCAGCGGCGGCGGCGGGGGAGGATCCATGCATCTCCCCATGCTCACTCGGACGAACTACACCGAGTGGGCGATCCTGATGCGGGTACAGCTGCAGGGCGAGTGCCTCTGGGAGGCCATCGATCCAGGTACGGCCGATGAACGCCCGGAGCGGCTGGCCCTTGGGGCAATTCTTCGTTCAGTACCACCCGAGATGGTGCAGGTGCTGTCAGCGAAGGACGATGCGAAGATCGCGTGGGACACCGTCAAGAAGATGCGGCTAGGCGTCGATCGCGTGCGGGAGGCGCGGCGACAGAGGCTGCGCCGCGACTTCGAGAACCTCGCGTTCAAGCACGACGAGGCGATCGAGGACTTCGCACTGCGTCTCTCCGGCCTGGTGAGCGAGCTCCAAGCGCTCGGTGATGTGATCACTGAGCTGGCCGCCGTGCAGAAGTTCCTGCGCGTCGTGCCGCCGCGGTACGCCCAGATGGCGTGCTCCATCGAGACGCTCCTGGACCTCAGCACACTGTCCATCGAGGAGTTGTGCGGGCGTCTCTCCACCTCTGACGGGCGCGGCGACACAGCCGTGGACGGCGACGGCCACCTGCTGCTCACGGAGGAGTAGTGGGAGGCGCGCAAGAAGCAGACGTGCGGCAACAGCGCGTCGGGGAGCGGCAGCAAGCCCAAGCCGCCAAATCGCGGTGGACGACCTCCACTAGCAGGCCACGGCCAAAACTCTGACGGTAACGACACTGAACGTGAAAAATGTCGGTACTGTGGAAAGAAAGGACATTGGGTCCGTGAGTGCAGGAAGAAGAAACGCGACCAGCAGGCTCACCTCGCAGTCGAGGAAGACGTCGACCCCGAGCTGAACATGGCGCACGTCATCGAGGTGACGGAGCCGCCATCTGGGGAGCACCTGGCTGCCACGGCAGAGGAAATAGGCGAATTCCCTGCCGCAGGCGAGGACCCGATACAGATCGGCACGCACTTCCTCTGCAACGAGGAACGAGCCAAGCTCCAGCCTGCAACCGCAGGCAACGCGCCGGAGTTCACGTGGTTCCTGGATTCAGGCGCCACGAACCACATGACCGGTGACAAGAGCGCGTTCGCCGAGCTCGACGAGCGTGTCTCCGGCAAGGTGCGCTTCGGGGACGGCTCCGTCGTCACGATCAGGGGGCGCGGCACCGTCCTATTCTCCATCGACGGGGGTGCTCACCGCGCGTTCCACGATGTCTTCTACATCCCTGCATTGAAGAGCAGTGTGATCAGCCTCGGCCAACTGGACGAACACTGGTACGAGGTGAAGATCAGGCGCGGCATCCTGTCGATCCGCGACCCACGCGATCGACTCATCGTCAAGGTACCACGCCTCCGCAATCGCCTGTACCAGCTCACCTTCCGCCCAGTGCAGCCTGTGTGCCTCGCTGCACAGCACGACTCGCCGTCGTGGAGGTGGCACGCACGGCTCGGGCATCTCCACTTCGAGGCGATGCAGAAGATGGTGCGCGACGGAATGGTGCGCGGCATGCCCCAGATCGAACAGGTGGAGCAGCAGGCCTGCCTCGCCGGCAAGCAGCGGCGCGCCCCGTTCCCGCAGCAGGCCAAGTTCCGCGCCGCCGATCCACTCGAGCTGGTGCACGGTGACCTGTGCGGGCTGATCGCGCCCCCCAAGCCACGCAGGCGTCGCTACTTCTTGCTGTTGGTGGATGACCACAGCCGGTACATGTGGGTGACGCTCCTGGTCTCGAAGGATCAAGCCGCAAGGGCGATCATGGACTTCCAGTCTCTGGCGGAGACGGAGGTGGGGAAGAAGCTGCGTACTCTGCGCACTGACCGCGGCGGCGAGTTTACATCTGCCACATTCGCCGCACACTGCATCGACACCGGGGTGAGGCGTCATCTCACCGCGCCGTACTCTCCGCAGCAGAACGGCGTGGTCGAGCGGCGCAACCAGACCGTCGTCGCCACGGCAAGGAGCATGCCGAAGGCCAGGAACATGCCGAGCTACTTCTGGGGAGAAGCTGTGCTTACGGCGGTGCACGTGCTGAACCGCTCCTTCACGCGCAGCGTCTCCGGCAAGACTCCGTACGAGGCCTGGTTCGGGAGGAAGCCAGATGTCCAGTACCTGCGCACGTTCGGGTGTGTCGCACACGTCAAGACGGCGCGCCCCCACCTGAAGAAGCTCGAGGACAGGAGCATTCCCATGGTGTTCATCGGGTACGAGAGCGGCACCAAGGCGTACCGCGTCTACGATCTAGTCGCCAAGCGCGTCCATGTCTCGCGCGACGTCGTGTTCGACGAGGATGCGAGCTAGGACTGGAGCAAGGAGGGGAACACACAGGCGACCATGGTGTTCACGGTGGAGCAGTACTCTGCATCAACGGCGCCTGCAGCAGATGGGGGTGCAGGCCAAGCCACTGAACCCGTGTCTGCGCCAACTCCAGAACCTGCAACACCGGCATCAGCTCCACGCAACGACGAGCCCACGACTCCGGCAACCGCTACTCCACTCCACAGGGCACACCGGCGTCAGAGCCGGCTCCTCCACTGCTGGTGGCGCATCCGATGGTGACGCGCGCCAAGGACGGCATTGTGAAGCCGAACACGCAGGACTCGGACTACGTCCTTGCCATGGACGGCGAGGAGATGTTGCTGGCCACTGGAGAGGAACCACGCACCCACGTTGAGGCAGGGAAGGAGCAGGTGTGGCGCCGTGCGATGCGCGAGGAGATGGACTCGATCGCGGAGAACAACACCCGGTCTCTCGTCGATCCCGTGCAGGGGCACCGCCCGATCGGCATGAAGTGGGTCTTCAAGATCAAGAAGGACTCGAGCGGCGCCATCGTCAAGCACAAGGCACGTCTCGTCGCCAAGGGCTACGTCCAGCAGCAGGGCGTCGACTTCGAGGAGGTGTTCGCCCCCGTCGCGCGGCTGGAGTCCGCGCGGCTCATGCTCGCTCTCGCCGCTCACCGTGGCTGGGCCGTGCACCACATGGACGTGAAGTCCGCCTTCTTGAACGGCGATCTCCAGGAGGAGGTGTACGTGGTGCAGCCGCCGGGATTCGTCGTCGAAGGGCAAGAGCACAAGGTGATGCGTCTGCACAAGGCGCTGTACGGGCTGCGTCAGGCTCCGAGGGCGTGGAACGCCAAACTGGACGCGACGCTGTGCACGCTGGGGTTTGGTCGCAGCCAGCACGAGCACGCCGTGTACACTCGCAGGCAGGGACCAGCTCGCCTGCTCGTGGGGGTGTACGTCGACGACCTGATCATCACCGGCGCTGACGACGACGGGATCGCAAGGTTCAAGGCCCAGATGATGAAGGAATTCAAGATGAGCGACTTGGGTTTGCTCAGCTTCTACCTAGGCATTGAGGTGCAGCAGAGCAAGGACGGCATCATCGTGGCACAGACGGCCTATGCAGACAAGCTCCTGGAGCAGGCAGACCTGGTGGGTTGCAACGCCTGCAAGGCGCCGATGGAGGCGAAACTGAAGCTGAGCAAGGCAAGCACCGCTGCGGCCACGGACGCCACAGAATACCGCAGCATCGTGGGTGGACTGCGGCACACTCGCCCGGACCTCGCGTATTCCGTGGGGTATGTGAGCAGATTCATGGAGAAGCCCACCGTCGAGCACCTGACGGCGGTGAAGCAGATTCTCAGGTACGTCGCTGGGACTCGTACGCACGGCTGCTTCCTCGCTCGTGGAGACATGGCAGGAGAGCAGCTGATCGGGTACAGCGACAGTGACATGGTCGGCGATATCGACGACCGCAAGAGCACCACGGGGGTGCTGTTCTTCCTTGGCACAAGTCCAGTTAGCTGGCAATCCGCGAAACAGAAGGTGGTGGCACTTTTATCTTGCGAGGCCGAGTACATCGCGGCCACTACAGCAGCGTGTCAGGGCGTCTGGCTCTCACGGCTGCTTGCTGATCTCACCGGAGAAGAAGAAGCTCCGGCGACACTGAGGGTGGACAACAAGTCCGCAATTTCACTCACCAAGAACCCGGTGTACCACGATCGAAGCAAACACATCGAGGTGCGGTACCACTACATCAGGCAGTGTGTCGATGAGAAGAAGATCGCGGTCGAGTTCACCGGGACGACTGAGCAGCTCGCGGACATCCTCACCAAGTCTCTTGGCCGTGTTCGATTCCTGGAGCTGCGCGACAAGGTTGGCATCATCAAAATAAAGTAAGCAGCAGAGTTTAGGGGGTGATTGTTGATAAACCCGGCTGCTGTGTTATTTCTTCAGAGTTTCAGTGTTAGGTGTTTAGGTGTCAATTTCTTCAGTTTCGTCAGGCTAGGACTTAGTCGTTTTCGGATAGAGTTGTTGCTCCGATTCTGTCGCTAGGATTGGAGCGAGTCGTGCGTGATCTCGTTCTGTTCGTGGGATGGCACGAACGCCAGGAACGTGGGCACGTTTTCCCTTTGTAATCTTTGCTTTATAAGAAGAGGAATAGAAACCAGAAAAGCTGCGGAGCTTTGAGCAGCACAAAATTCTTTGTCTCTGTTCATCTTCATCTCACGAGCGACAATATTCATGCATTTCTACGAGAAATACAAAAATTAGAGAAGAACCATGCATGCATAAGTAAGATTATTATATTTAACTCGGTTATATGGAGCTTTGGACGCAAAAAATCATCACATGTTTATATGGCTAAGAGAAAAACGCATCCATGATTTATGATCTTGCCCCGCCGGTACATAGGTCACCAAGTCAGAAATTCCAAAGAAAAAAAACAGCTGTGCCAAAATGTGAAGTCTTATTCTCTCTAGTCACTTCGTCGGTCACTAGATAACCGTTCACTGTCATAAAATACAACTGAATCTTTCTTATTCTACTTTTTTATCCTACTTTAGATTGGAATTAATAAGAAGTAGAACATTTAATAGTTAGAAATACTCAACAAATCTGAAGCTATGTGCATGGCTGAGTGGGGGTGCCATAGAAATTTATTTAGATACTAATATTTGGACTAAATTTTGCTAAATGCTGCTAGTATATGGACAAATTGTTGCTAAATGCTAAGTATGATGGGGAAGTTTTTAAGCTTGACACCACCACCAATTTTGTTCTAGATCTGCCACTAATGGCTAGGCTGCTCTAGTGCTAGTCGCCCTATACCTAGCTCGGAAAGTGGGCGGCAGCGGACCGGCAGGGCAGAGCGGGGCAGACGGCAGTGGCAGGCAGTTTGGCTGACGTCCGTTTGCGGGGAAGGTAG
Organism: Poa pratensis; assembly: GCA_947311845.1. Lineage (NCBI taxonomy): Eukaryota > Viridiplantae > Streptophyta > Magnoliopsida > Poales > Poaceae > Poa > Poa pratensis. Next base: position 78,425,825 of record CAMZMU010000074.1, read on the forward strand.
AGGTGGAGCAGGTGTGATGATGCCAGTGACGGGAAATAAGACAGCTAGGGTTAGGGTTTTGGTCGGCCGCATTTATGTCTTCTAATGTATTGAAAGTGACCTCATGCTAACTAATGAATGAGTGGGTGACCGTTGAATTAGCCCAACCACATTGTATACCTGCATTTTCGAAAAAAGGTTACCTGAGTGACCAAGATTTCCACTATAATAATATACATACTCCGTAACCCATTGCAAGCGAACACAAGGCTGACAGATATTAACTGCTGGATCTGTTAATTCTGGAACTACTACTACTGAAAAAATGAAATCTCTATAGAATCCTTGAAAAAGACTTTTTTCCATAAGAAAACATCACGGGACATTTCGGTCTGTGATGTGGTGTGTTTCGATTCCTCTTACACTGTTGCGCACCACTTGTATTCATGGTGAGCGCAGCGACTTCCGTAAATTGTTTTTGGCTGGAGCTTTTCGGGGTTTTACATAGGATCATTCCAAGAGGTACAGAGAGAGATCCATTTTGTAGTGATAAGTGATAACTGATTAGCCAATGACCATGTTCGACCATGTCATCTGAAATTCTGAATACATCCTAGCTACTGCTGGCAATAGGAAGCGCAGTGGGCCCTCCGGTAAACGGACAGCGGACCTCCAGGATTCTGCAACGGCACAGATACTCCCTCCGTTCGGAAAAGGATGTCACAAAAATGAACTATCACAAAAATGGTCTATCTATAGTTCATTTTTGTGACATCCTTTTCCGAACGGAGGGAGTAGTATCTGGGCGTTCCTCTCAAAAAATAAATATAGTACCTGGGCGCCAAAGGCACCAATAGAACCGGACCTGCGCCGATAGAACCCTGTGCAGATAGACCCTGACCTGTGTGTGCCCAAGGCACAGATAGAACCCAACAGAAAAGGTGAAAAAAAGTGGAAGCGGGCGACGGCGGTGTGTTCTCCAATCGATCGACGCCTCACACAATCTGCACAGGACATTCTGCAAAGGGGAACCGAGAGATGTTCCAGCATGTGATGCAAATATAATGAGGCTTGTGCTCTCCACCATCTTCTCACGCAGTCCATGCAGCTCGACGTTCCACGCCTCTCTCTCTCCACCCTCATAGAGTTCAGCGATTCTCATTTTGATTTCAAAGATGCCAGAGATGGGAAGGAAATGGCGCGCCGTTGCGGTGCTGGGCATAGTCTGCATGGTCGCCGCCACTGCCGCCGTCGACAACAAGGGCCTCCCGTCCGCCGGCACCGCAGCAGCGCCGGAGGGTACGGGTTCCGTAGGCAAGATGGCAAACCCAGGCAGAACAACTTATCACCACGTGTGGCCGGTAATGGCAGAAAATTAGGAAGCCCTTCTGTTGTTTAAAGTTCTTGTTGTATTTGCCCAGCCGGTTTGTAAAACTATGTCACCTTTCTTGAATTGGCTCTGACGGTTGTGACCCCTTCTAACTATTAAATTGAGAAGTTGTTGTGCTAATTTGGGTATATTTTCTTGGTTTTGTTATCTACGTAGCCCATGAAATTTGGATGGCGAATATTGATGGGGTCATTTGTTGGATTCCTCGGAGCAGCGTTTGGCAGTGTTGGCGGAGTAGGTGGAGGTGGGATCTTCGTGCCGATGCTCACCTTGATCATTGGCTTCGATCCCAAGTCATCCACGGCGATGTCGAAATGTGAGGGTTCAGTTCATTTACTTCTGCAAATTTGTTTCTTATATTTGTAAGGATATATCTTGTTCTTGATCTTTATACTGAGTTCGCAATATCTGCACTGTATCCATACATATCCATTATCCTGTTTTTCTGCACTTTCTGACATTATTTACTACCACCCCCATTGTTAAATAGATTAGGTTTTAGACACTCACAAGATCTTCAATATGTATCTGTTGGTTTACTTGTTGTACATATATGTATGCCGTTTCTTAGTATGGAATGTTTTCCATGACAAACCTAACGATACCCTTTTACTTTTTATACTCCCTCCGTTCATAAAAGGATGTCCCAACTTTGGCCTAAGTTAGGACAAAATTGAGACATCCTTTTGTAAACCGAGGGAGTATATATTAGTAGTCAAAGCTACAAAATTTCGACAGTACACCTTCTAATAGGTCAGGTATTTGCAAAAAGAAGTTAGTAGTATTTTTTCTCTCGAAAACCCGGCAGGAGCACTTCCTATTCCTTAAGAATTGTGACCTGCATTGATGGCCTGAAATGTTTTCCCAACTTAATTAGAAGCATCTGCTAAGAGAATTCCTTTTGAACAACCTCAAGTGACAAAGAAGGTCAAAGTTACCTGTTACCCTCTGCCAAGTAGTAGTCAATCCTAGTAGTTTGATAAAAATAAATGGACAATCTAAAAAAGTTTGGAACCGTCCTATAATTTCTTCTTAAAATTGAACTGCAAACTACATCCCAAATGTGTTCACCGATTAATTAACATGGATTTACTCTTAACATCTATCAAAAAACAAAAAAAAGGAAAATCATCACAAGAGAACGTACATGTCCAAGATGTGTAAGTTTGTGATTGTTGCTGAGAATCTCATCCACAGGTATGATCACGGGAGCTGCTGTTTCAACTGTGTACTGCAACCTCAAGCTGAAGCACCCAAGTTTGGACATGCCAGTGATAGACTATGATCTCGCCCTGCTCATACAGCCCATGCTCATGCTCGGGGTCAGCATTGGGGTTATTTTCAATGTGATATTCCCCGACTGGCTTGTCACGGTTCTCTTGATCATCCTCTTTCTAGGTTCTCATACTTGTCCTGGAATTATGATGATGGTTTAGCCTTTTGTAGTTGCAACTGACTTCAGAATGCATTGTCAAACTTATTTCAGTTACCTCGACTAAAGCTTTTCTAAAAGGTGTTGAAACATGCAAGAAAGAGACAGTTCTTAAAAGGGTAATACTTTTTTTGGTACTTTTGATTGCATTTTTTGCAGTATATATCCTTATAAGAATGCTGATAGGCTCCCTAATTTCGTTACACATTTCAGGAGGCAGCGGCAAAACAAGCAGAACAATCTAGTAACATAAATGAACCTATTATTGATCATTAACAATATTCAGAAAACTGTTGTTTATATTGTATATTGATTTACCAGGTGCAGAAATTGAGTATACGCCAACACCTACGGGGCCCGATGTAGCAGCGGAGAATAAAACCCCTTCAGACGAAGCAGTAAACTTACATCATAAAATATTCTAAATCTTCTCAAGTGCTATGTGTAATACTAGATTTGGGTTCACGATGTAGGTATCCATTTGGAAGAACATTTACTGGAAGCAGTTTGGCCTTCTTGCCTTTGTTTGGGTAGCTTTCCTTGCGCTTCAGGTGACTAAGGTGAGAAAAAAGACACAGTAGCCTATCAATTTTGAATGATCAGTTGCTCCAATTAGAATGATAGATATGTTAACTTCCCTGCAGTTAATCCATTTTAACACGAAGCTTTACTGATAATTGTAAATGATCAGTTGCTTCAGTTACAATTATAGACATGTCAACTTCCCTCTAGTTATTCCTTTTTATAACACTAGTAATCGAGCACGTGCAACGCACGTATTGATTGGTGAACAAAATTTGAAGTATAATAACAAAGATTTCTTATTGAAATTCATCTTATTATTAAGGAGTGTGAATTTGTTTATTTTAGAAAGCATGGTTAAAGCATCCAGCTTAATATCAACAATATAAATGCATATGTTTATTTTATAAAGCATGGTTAAAGCATCCAGCTTAATATCAAACTGCGGTCAACATATTTATAGTAGATAGTAGCTATGCTTATTGATGCTATGGAAAGGGAATCAAACATATGGGAATCAAACATCTAACATCTAACACAACACCAACTCAACAACAAAGTAAAAAATATCCATCTCAATTCATATAGTAGTATATGGGAATCAAACATCTAACAGTTTCATATATTGCTCCTCATGCGGTAATAACTGTTATTCAGAACAGACCAATACAATCTACATTATGATTGGTCTATAGTTTACAGAGCTAATAAGCATACAAAAAATATATATTATCTTTGCTAAATCTTAAGGAGAAGAAAATCACTGCTGGATACAATTGGAACGTCAATATTCACTTATTCAGTAACTTCAGTGTGGCCATGTTCAATGCTTCATTAGAGTTCTTTCACAGCCATCCTGCAGAAAAGGGAAATAAGGTAAATCAAAAAACCAGTCGCAATAGTACACTTCTTCCACCTTAACAAATTGTAACCAAGGAATTTCAGAATGCAGGCAAGGATAAAAAAGAAACATGCCAAACAATAAATGTGACGATAATTTTCATGCTAATCACCTTACTTTGACTTAAACCACATCGGGAAGATTTAATTTAGCAAAAATGGGAATAAATTTTCAGAGATAAACATTGGTAGTTGGCACCAGGCCATACCGTATTAATCTCGGGATCAAACATGCAAGTAGCAGTCTAGACATCACATTGATATAATAAGTTTACCGCTTGATATAAAGCTAAAGAAGTTATACAATTTGGGGACAATAATAGCATAGTAATTCCTATCCCACTACTTCAGTATCCACTTCTAACATAGCAGAAGTGATAGTTGTAACCACAGAACATGGTACAATCCAGATAATGATCCGACCGGATACCATCATGAATGACGACCATAAACAGAGAATCACATATCATGGAAAGTTGAATGGGATCAGCTAAAAAAATTAAAGGCAATGGCCTGGCCTGGATTCATCTATCTCTTAAATGGCAGTGGCATGCACTATTTTTTTAAGTATAATGACCTGAACTAATTTATCACCATAAATGCACACATGTACAACATCACCTGAATAGTTATTGTTTTACTAATATGAATACAAATGTAGGCAGAACAAAGAAAACTGAGTGTGCATTTACACACATGAAAAATATATGAGAAATAGGCCTAGACCTGTACTAACGTATTTTGTGTCAAGGACATCACCCTGAAGTGAAAAGGTATCATAAAGAACTCGTACAGTCAGTGTCACGAGCAATATCAGGGTATTAATTTCTATTTTCTAATGAAAAAGTATAATGAATATTATCTAAAACACTAACATCAGAATCCAAATTTTCGATGATATTCACTGCATAAAAAAATATATAACACAAAATCTAGGATAGCTACAAAAGCAACGTCAGATCTTAATGGCACTTGAACAAAGCAATAACAAACCAAAACATTACAAAACGTTGTGGGAGTGTGAGTGAAGATCCAACAAAACATACGCTTGGAATGGCATGGTAAGACAAACAATAGCAAACAACCATGAATCAATTAGAGAGGAACATCAATCAAGGAAAAAAATAGGCTCTAAAACTTCACCATAGTTGCATACTGAGAGGATACCAAGCTCAGGCAGCCTTGCTAGCCTAAACAGTTGTTTCTCTCGAAAAGGACAATCCCTTACAGAAAAGGTAACTTGTCATTTTCTCATGGTCGATGTTTTATGTCAAAACGCAAGTTTTGTTTATTACTCAAGCCCAAATATGAATGTAATATACATGATAATAAACAAGAAGGAGGAGATGGTAACGTAAGTACTGGAAAAAGAATTAACCGAAGCTGGCAGTACTCTCATTTCCCACACCGTTAAATCGAGTACACCACTTGCAGCCATATATATAACACAACCAGACGAACTCAACAACCCAGCGGACAAGTTAGCCGATAATTATGCAAGGATAAGGCAGCCAGCATGCAGGGCTGAAGGTTTCCCACTTTGTCGGTCCTAGCACAACTCTGGAGCGCTTTGGTCTTGAGCAAGGACTACACACTGTCGCGGTACTGCAGGAACTACACATTAGGATTTTCAGACATTATCCAACAAAGAAAAGCAGGAAGAAAAATCTAAGAAACATGGCAGGACTGCAAGCGCTATTTTCTCTCAACAAAGAGAAAGATCCCTAGCTTGCACTATGGTTCAGATCTGAATTAGTTCTAACCATTACCTATAGAATATCAAGATTAGGGCCCAATCTTCAGTAGAAAGTCATCTTCTTCTTTAATAGTTACCTGAACCCGAAACAAATAAAGATGCATCTCAGTAACATTGGAGGACTGCAAGCGTATGTTTCTCTGAACAAAAAGAAAGATCCCTAGCTTGCACTACAGTTCAGAATTAGTTCTAACCATTACCTCTAGAACATCAAGATTAGGGGCCAATCTTTTGTAGAACTTCACTTCCTCTTCTTCCATAGCACACGCTGAACCAAAAAATAGAGATGGATCCTGCACCAATAGATCAATAGGCATGAGAACATACCAGATTTCACAGAAAATTAGCATGACAGTAGGTGATTTACACTTATTATTCATTCAAAGAACACCATATTACACACCAAATAGGCTGTTATTTTCAGATCCACACACAAAACATAATAGAGCTAGGAGAGAGCATGCACTTCACCTTTCTTGAGATGCGTAGGACAGGAAGGGGTTGTTGGAGGTCTGATGCAGTAGGATGGCGACCGGAAGACCTGCACACACAGCGACGCAACAGCGACCTACTGAGAACACGATGCGGCTCCTCCTGCACCACCGCGACCTGGCGAGTCCCCCGTGGTCCAGGAGCCGGAGCGGGTGGAGGCGAGGCCCTGGCGCACGCGCGCGGTCGCGGGTCGGGAGCTGGGTGGAGGCAGGGCCGAGGTGCTGCGTAGGTGGTCGTCGGCGGCGTGGTAAATGGGTGGAATTCTGGCGGCGACCCGGCGGGAGGTGGGGACAGGATCCGGGCGGGCTCCTGGGGCAGTTCCTGGTCGGGGAGAAGGCTGCCAAGGCCGACGGAGATGTCGCCGCCAGTGGCCTAGGAGGGCGCGAAGGGGGCGAGCAGCCGGGAGAACGCTATCCATATGAGCACGAAGGAGAAGTACTGGTAGGCCGCGGCGAGGAGGAGCACAACCGATGTGAGGAAGAACGGAGTTGATCAAGAAGATCTGCTCCGGGCGGTCTATTGCGGGGGGCGGTCTCCTTGAGGAGGCGTCGCGAGGCAGGACGGCGGCGGACTCCTGGAGGAGGCGCCGCGAGGCAGGAAGTCGCGTTGCTCCGGCGGGTGGGTGCTCTGTTTCGGGACTCGGGAGGGGAAACGTGGAGAGGAGCGGTTTATTTTTTCGGGGAAGTGGGCTTTTTTCCTTTTTTCAAAAAAGGTTCACATCATACATCATTGGGCAAATCTGAGTCGTTGATTTGGGTGTGATGGACGGTTCAGATCCTCCGGATCTGACAGACTCTGTCTTTTAATATTAGTGGAGATGAAGCTTTACTGATGCTGACACGATCTTCAGAATATAACTTTAACTATTAATTTATTTACTATACATTTCCCCAAAAAAATATGTTGTGAAATATTTTTGAAGAAAATTTCAAATGTATTATTTTCGAGAAAAATATATATACACACACATATACTTGCAAATATATCAGTAGTAAATCTTTCAAAAGTTTTACCCTTATGGCCTTACCAATGCCTCTATGCGATGAAGGATTTTACAGAGATCGGAAAGCTCAAGACATTTATTTGGATCCCCAATTATGATGATTTCATAACGACATCCTGAGAAACTGTAACACTGATAGAAATATCTGTCTTATGTCGATATTGCAGAACTATATGGTAATTTGCTCTACGTGGTATTGGGTTTTGAGCTTCCTCCAGGTACTTTGCTGTTTTTCGTCACTTCATTATTCTACCACATTGCATACAGATGGTTCTGTGATTCTAGGAACTTTTCATAGCATTGACTAAATTTCCTAATGAAAATAGCTATGTGCATCTATCGATTTAGACCAGGGTACCGTTTTCGAAAATAAAAAAAAAATATCATTATTTATCTTGTTTTTTTTCAAAGAGAACATATCATTATCAACTAGAGCTTAACAACAATTCTCCTATTCTGTAACGATTATCCATTTTATCTTCAGTTTCTTTCTACTTGCATTTTCGCTGCAACACAAACATACACACTGTTGCCATCTTGTATCATCTAAACTGAGATTTGACATATGGGTATCATCTAAATCATATTACCATCCTTACCTGTTCGAAATATAAACAGACCCCGGTGTCAGTTGGAGTGTCCATGTACCAATTGGTATCACTATATCATATTACCATCATCCTCTGAGAATACATGAACACGGTTTCCTTACCTGTTCGAAATATAAACAGATCCCGGTGTCAGTTGGAGTGTCCATGTACCAAGCAGTAGGTCTGATGCAGGGGAAGAGGGTGATATCATCAAGCGAAAATAAGCAGACCAGACCGAAAGCTCATCAGCTATTGGTATACTGCTCCTTTGGCGTCACAGCTGGTGTCCTTGCCGGTCTGCTTGGCGTCGGTGGAGGCGCTGTCATGGGGCCCCTCTTCCTGGAGCTCGGTATCCCTCCGCAGGTAAAATCTTTCTTTGATCATGTCAAAAACGTAATGTTGCAATCAAGGTTTCTCACTCTTTAAGTGGGCAATCATTTGATGCTATTCTATTTTACTTTTAATATATTCGTCCCACATTTGACTCGTTTGTATTCCCTTAAACTGCTGAAGGTCTCAAGTGCTACAGCCACCTTTGCAATGATGTTTTCTTCTTCCATAGCCGTCGTAGAATACTACCTCCTGCACCGGTTCCCTGTACCATATGGTATGTTATTGTTTCTTTTTCTTCGTTCCTCCTATGGTAACCATGTAGTACTACTAAGTTATTTTCTGAATTTTGTGCAGCTCTCTTCTTCACCGGTCTGGCATTTTTAGCTGCGATTGTTGGTCAGCAGGCTTCTAGGAAGCTGATCAAGCTGTTAGGGAGGGCATCATTTATCATCTTCATATTGTCCTTCGTCATCTTCATCAGCGCGGTTTCTCTAGGTACCAGTGTGCCTCTCCTGAGTACCCTCACTGCAACCATTTGGAGTGTCACGTGGTTTCAAACCCTACACAGGCTCTTACATCTGCTGTTTGTAGGTGGAGTCGGAATCTCCAAAACGATTCACAAAATGGCGCGGCACGAGTACATGGGATTTGACAACATCTGCTAATATGATATGTAGGAAGATTCAGCTTGCACGCATACAAGAACACCGCGATGTATCATGCAGTTTCTGTGGATGTGACCACTTATTTGTTTTATAGGAGTGATTGTTGTGTTATTAAGCACCTCCGGCATATCCTCGCCATTAAGAAAACCCAGTACCACATCATTAAGCTCAGCGCCAATAAGGTTACAGTGTGGATGGTAGAAACCGGCTGCAACTATGTTAACACCTGGGGCTTTACATGGGTGCATCTGACTGACACCTCATTATTTCTTCCTCCATAAAATCCTTATTAAGGCGACCCTGGTGTTCCTTTGAACAAAGGTTTAAGAGCCCATTCATCCCTAGTGACCCTTCTGATTGGACAGGGCAGTATAAACAGTCTAGAGTTCATCTCTGACAGCATCGTTGTCATCACACGATGATCCATCATCACACTGAAGAGAGTCAGAGAGATGACAGAAATTATCCTCTTCTGCTGAGCTGCATTGGCATGGAAATAAGCAGAGTTTCTACTCCCAGACTTCAACCAATATACTTGTGAGCATTGCTTGATCCATATTTCTTCATGGAAGAGAACTTTCATCCCCTCCATCAATCTGTCTTCCACTGATCGGCCTCCGTCATCTAGGCCAGTCTGCAAACTTTTCATCAAGTAGGAAATCCAGGCCAGCCCTACCCCTCTATCTGCACCGTTGCAGAAATCTCGCACCATCCAATCGCAATCCCCATGTATTTGCCAAACATTCTCGTAACAGAAAGTACAACCTCCAGTAGGAGGTGATGTCGAACATGTTTCTTCAGCTCATTACCACTAAACAGTGATCTGATTAAACCATACTTATATACTTCACCAACAGTGCCGCATCGCCCAGGGTTCGATCAATACGGGCTTCAACATTTGCTCGACCGCTTTTCCTATAATCCCATGTGAATGATGGTCCTGAGAACCCAAGATCCCGGAGCTCACAGTCCTCAACCGTATCTTGAAATGCTCTCATTTGCCAATCATCTCTCTCATGCTCATTAAAAAGCTTCTTGCAATACGAGGTTTCGTTAAATCTCGGAGCTCGTGCAGACACTTCATCAGCAGCCATGTTTGATGTCTATTCTCTCGTCCGGGTTCACCATATAGACCAGTGAAACGCCAAGGAGGACCGGCCCCATCTTTAGTTTTGAAAGGGAGGGCCGGCCCCATCTTTATTCTGCACCACAACATCAATATGGTGCACGGAAACTCTTCAGGCCGACAGTAACCGCTGAGGACCAGAAAATACCAATGCCTCCGCTCATACCATCAGTTATTTACAGCAAATCCTTCAGCCAAGACAAAGGTGCCAGCCAACTTCCCAACTCGTTTTCCCTGATCTTTGTCCCGTCACAAAGAGCAAGGCAGGATCTAGGATTAGAGTATTACACCCCTTTTAGTTGGGTCAGGACTCCTGACTCAGGATTATGACCTCTCTGAGTGACGATATCAGCCTGGACATCCCTCTTTGTTCCTGCAGTTTTCAGATCATACAGAGCCAAACTTCTGTTCACTTTTATCCCTTTGATTCAGCCATCTGATCAGATGCCATAAACCTTGTATTGATGCTGATCTCATGGTTTCTCACAACATAACCAAATACTTCCAATAACAAGTGTACAAGCCATCCATCACATTCTCATATAGCACAGAATTTCAATCACTCAATTCAGCATCCAAGATTGCAAGTCTGTGCAGCACAAGCACATCCCGGCTATAAACTAACCTCAGTGAAGAAATCACACGATCGGGAATACGACTAAATATTACAGAAAACATCACAGATGTTTGAAGTGTAACACTGGATGGACACAGATTTCAGTCTAATGTTACATTCAGATGTCAAGTCTGCTCAAGTAACATGATCCAATATCCAGTTGTGCAGGTCGCTAGCTCAAGTGGTATATCCTATTTTAGGCTTCGGATGAATTTGCGTTCCAAGGAGCTTCAACAATACATGGTGGCTGCACCTTGCGATAGGATTAAGCACTCTCCTGTTTCAGTAGGTGAGTAATTGTCTGCAAAACTGGCATGATAAAGATTTGGGTCAATTTCAACACCAATCTTCCGATAAGCAGAGATGAGCCAGCATTAATAATACCTCATGAAGACGCTGACTCGGGCTGAGTGGCTTGTTGTTTTGGTCTCCTGCTGGCAGGGGGTCCATCTCTTCGCCTCTCATACCGTCTGCTTTCATACTTTGAGGTCCTCCGCTCCTTTGGTTGGTAGGTTGGGTATGTGCATGGAATGATCTCACCATTATTGTATTTGTCACCTGAAGGCAGAAACAGGAGCAAACAAGTTAGTCATAATGACACGAGAAGCATATAAATGTGCAGCTACAGATAATTGTGTTGCACCGACCTCCATAGTCTTTGTTTTTTACATCGATGTAGGAATCAGGGAGCACCCACAGGACACCAGGCAAACCTACATGTTAAACAAGGGAAATCTAAAAAATGATGCACAAATGACTATGGACCGAAATAAAGCATGGATTAAGGATTACCCTTGAACTTCTCTGATGTTTCTTCGTCGACAGTGCACTGGAACCCAGTGTAAGTGGTTGTGCTGAAGGCATACATGTTCTTCTTGGCTTCCTCCATGCTGCACTCGTAACCAATTACTCAGTCTTTTTTTGCATACATCCCTAAGCACCATATCGAACTAAAGAAAGGAAACTCAAGCCTACATCTCAGATGCAGGCAACTTCTGCTATTCACATATGTGCAGTAATGACCGACCAAGGTTCCATGTATCGAATCAAATATCAATTTGATCACTTCATATTTGTACAATCCAAATCTTTACATGTATCGTGTGGCTTATGTCTCTACTGCATAGCAACTTCAGAAGCATGAGAGGACTACAAGCCCAACCTGATGCAGTGTTTGCACTGTGAACGAAATGTAGCATTCCAATCCCAATTGAGGCAAAAACAAAAAGGTCCACTTACAAATACCACGAAATTAACATTTTCCCTCAACTATTAAAATTGACAGACACGCAGCAAGAGAATCATCGGTCGTAAGAGGCACGGTCGTTTTACCTGCCGAGGACGGTGGCGAGGGTGTTGAGGTAGGTGTCGATCATCTGCTCGCGCGTGGGCGCGGGGTCCTTGGGGAACTCCATGACGATGAGCCAGTGGTTGTAGTCGCACCCGGGGAGCAGTATCGTCTCCCTCTGGTCGTTAGCGGGCGCCGCACGGGCCGCCGTCGGCCTCGGCCGCTGCCTCTGGAGGCTCCCCGCGGGCGCGAGGGCGATCGCCTGGAAGGCCGCCGCCGCCGCGGCTGCGGCGCGGGGAGAGGCGCGGCTGAGAAGTTGGAGGCGGAGGGCTTGGCGGGGAAGGCGAAGGCCCTGGCCGTAGCGCGCCCGGCGGCGACGGCGGTCGGGAGGGAAGCCATGGGATGGGAGCGAGCGTGAGCGCGTCTGTGGGGGGAGTGAGGTTTTGCGAGTTGGGGATAAGGCGAGAGAGAGAGCTCTACAGAGGGAGTAGAAGAAGAAGATATTTCATGGCGAGGGTTTTAGGCTTGTGTTGATGGGCCGGGACCGGAGCATTTGTTTATCGGCCTTGTTTCTGTTCATTTTGTGGGCCGAGGTAAAATGAATTACACAACATATGTAGATCATGGGGGAAAAGGCAGTAGCATGCTATTTTGGCGCTAATAGCAGGCTATAACATGTCGGAGAGTCCACGCTATATTTGGTAACTTTTGCTTGCTATGGTGATACTCATGAAATTAGCACGCTATATTGCGCTAAAACGTAATAACGTTATAGCAGGCTATTATTTTCTAGCATGTGAATTTTCACTTAGCACAAAAAAGTTACTACCTACTTATAGTGGTGATGAACCACAATGAGTCCTCTGAGCTAGAGGCCCACCCCGTCTCCACTAGATCTCTTCCCAGGGTACCCCTTCATTTCGGGTTAAGAAGATGGGAAAGCGGATTTCTCTCTATAAAACCAACGCGTTCCAAGGTGTGAAGTGGGAGAAAAAAAAGACTGTTTCGGTATTGTCCCCCTGGGCGTAGCCAGGAACTGTCTTAGGTTAGTCTAATGTGCCAAAACGTTAGTCAAACTACCTAAAAGTTTTGGTATACTCTGTGCTAAGTATTCTTTTCTTATGAATGATCAATGAACTTTTCATAATAGAATTCTCATAATAAAATATGAGAATTCTATTATGAAAAGTGGAGTATTCTTGCAATAGGACTTACCACTGGTCGAAGTAAGAAATAGCATTAGATACTGGTCAAACAACATATCCGAGCATAGCATATAGAGGCTGATGATTGCCTACTAGTGCTACCTCTTCAAGTTTATGCTTCTATAGATAGAGTGAGAAAAAAACAAACACACGCCGACAGTTATTCTATCAACTACGTCATCTTCTAAATTTAAAGATGACATAGATAATGTTCAGATTTTGAATAAATATGGTATTTCTATGTGGGATGTTGATCTTAGGCTTATAACATGCATATATTATTCTACCTTTTTGGACTATAATTTTATTTTTGTTGAAATTCTTTATTTTTTTTAGCTATACATGTTATATTTTGTCAAAACGCTATCTGAAACGTAGCACGCTATTAGCATGCTATAACTTGAATACAATCTGGAGGAGGCCGCCGCAATCTATTTCTTATAGCATGCTATTTTTTACCTTGATGCATATATGCTTGATGGATTTGTCTAAAAACAAAGGATATGCTTGATGGAACCAACGTCTTGGTTCTAAAAAAACAAAACAAAAAACTTCTTACTCACAGAATTTTGACTAGGATTTCCATACGAGTTCTGACAAAAATGTCAATATGCTCAAGCGGTATATCAAATTAAAACATGAACGTTTTTAGAATATAAAAGTTACCAAATATTTGCCGATCATGAGTATTTTTTATCTTACGCATTGTAGTTACTTATCAATAAAGTTGGATCGTCTACATGACAAAACATCTTTTCATATGAATCAACTAATAAATCAAAATTGACCAGTTTACTACCATGAAAAAAAACAGCATTTTGACAGTCCTTAATCTCCTGCCCTCTCCTATGGTCCTCGGCTAAAGAAATCATTTTTTAACGGAATAGATTATTAGATACTTATATCGCGCTTTGTCTTTTGTTTGCAATTCACACCCTTAATTGTTAATATCGAGTGGTCCCTCAGCGACTTGACCTCATGTGCCATGGTTTTGGCTACATCCTAGATCTAAGGTATGGGAAAAATAATACTAACAACATGATTGGTTTTTCTCCATAAACCCAATGTTATGTTGGTAGAGTTTCCTACAGTTTAAACCAATGCAACATTCAAATCTTTACTGGTTCAGCAAGTGAGAAACAATTTCTAGCATTTAAACCTCTTCTTGGAAAGTTATTCTAAGTTGAGAAGAACTATGTCATGCTTTATAGCTGTTTTTTTCCTCCCATGTCACTAAAGAGAAGTAAGAGACACCAACGAGACAACAAACCAATACACTTTGAAGCATAAAACATGGTAAAACCTTCACAAGAAATATGTGGCTGCTAACTAAATTGATAAACTCGCACACAAACGAAGGCAAAAAAAAAAAACTCGCACACACATTTTAGCATTAACGACATGATATTTTGAGTTTGCAGTGTTTTTCGTCTATATGACTCTTCCAAAATGATTTCGTTTTTGCACAACGAAGCTTGTATCGTTTTTAAAGGTTGTTCTTATGTACGCTGGAGTATATAAACATTGGTGTAAGGAAGCTGCAGTGGTTTGCTGGGCATTTTATCTCCCAATTTGGACAACATGCACCTCATAGGCTTTCTTAGTGTCTGGCTGATTTGTTGTGTGACCTACTCCATCCGTATCAAAATAATACGATGTTCTATCTGTTTTTACCACATATATCTAGACATGTTTTAGTGCAAGTTTCATTTGAACATGTGTGTGGCCTATCACAATTTAATTTGATCAACCCTTCTTTTTACTTGAATTGTATGCTTCTAATAATTGGGTTATAAAGCATCCATTGATGCGCAGCGGAGATAGAGCTTCAATATTAAAAAATGTATTACTACATCGGTTCCTTGTTATAGGCGTATAAATGTTATATGGAAAAAAAATCAAACTTGACTATTTCTGGCCAAGATTTTAGGAAATCTATCAAGATCTAAAATATCAAGAAAATAATATATAAAAAATTATTCCAAAATGAATCGAATGGTAATGATATCTTGAAAAACTTGGTCAAAGAGAGTCATAATGTTTTACAACAGATACACCTTATAAAACGCAGGGAGTACATTTTAACTTTGCACAAAATTCCTATAACATACCATATACTACTATATATATATATATAAATAGAATATACTTCAATCTCGGCAGTAGTCACATTACTGAATTGCTGCCTTGATCAGAGAATGCGCATGACAATATGACTTTGTTCAACAACAAAAAAAAACAACATGACATGATAGCAAATCGGCAAGTGTTACACCACCAACAGTTTTCAACCTCAAGTTGTGGGGCTTAAAGTCCCATGCAAACATTTGATAGCCTAGTTAAGAACTTCACATTTTACACTAAACGAACCGACGAAATACCAGATTCAGAGCTAAACAAAACTTTATTCATGTAGACAGGGTATTGGTGGCCATCATCATGGTCATGGAGCATCCTTGAGCTTCTTGGCGATCCCTGCAAAGTGTTTTCCTTGGTGGAAAGCTTGCTGCAGCTCAAGCTCAGTGGGAACTCTTGATCCATTCCCAGCAATTGTGCCAGACCCATATGGGCTGCCACCCTTCACCTGCTCCATCTCAAACATGCCGGCACCAGGGGTGTCTCGGTATTTTTATTTATTTTTTGGCCCTCTTCTTCACTCCCCCAAATTTATGTCCGAACAATAATGAAATGGAAGACATTGCAGATGTAAGTATAAACTATCAGTCTCATTTGTATGATTCTCCTCTAGATATATACATATGTAAATCTTGATCGAAATTAAAATCATGGTGCCGCTTCTAGTCTAGGGAAAAAAAGGTAGCAGTTTGACCGGCTGGTGTTTGGTTTCACAAGCCGACCATTCAGCAGTTTTCAACAACAGCCGGTCTTATCTCTTTTCACTTACTCGGCCCCAAAACCATCATCATCCCGGGACATTTTTCTACCCAACTTGTGTTAGTGCCTCTGCGCAAAGCTAGGAGAAGAACATTGACTATTTGACTGGGAGGGCTGGAACTGGGACCAACAAGACCTTTGACCAATCTTCCTGCAAAATCTTCTATCATGCGTGCGTATTCATCTTCCCTCTGGTGAATGTGTCAATCTATGGCGACAACGGCCCATTCAATCTCGGGCGCGCGTGCGTATTATTTTGTAAAATGATTGTGCTATTTTGTTTTTCTAGTATAAATAAAAATGCGCATTATGAAGCCACATCCTTTGACATGTGGGCCAGCCCAATCCATAGCTCAACCAAATGGATGGGAGGGAAGGACAAAGCTCCCCAAGCCAAGATGGTGCCAATAATGGCGTCACCTTCATGGCAAGGCGACATGTGGCAGGCAAACAAACCAGATCAACATCCAAACCTGTATACTTGGGACCCCTAGTCCCTACCATCTCAAACTTGTTGTACTCCGGTGGTTGCTCTTGGCCAACGACAGGGAAGGCCTACCATCGCCATTGCAATCGTCTAGAACCTTCGATTTGGCGGCACTCCACTTGGCTACCAGAGTTGTTCATCCAAAACATTACATATTTCGACGGCCGGATCGCAGCTCGGCTACACCGTAGGATTGTTCTCGGCATGATGGTGACGATGATGATGAGCAGGACAACAAGGATGGCCACTGATCACAAGCAGGTCGGGGGATGCACAAGGTAGAAGAAGAGAGAGGAGACACCAATAATAATGGCTTGGAATCTATGGCATCCATCCATGACATGAAGGCTGAAACACTGTTGCCGCGGACTCCTTGTATGCGCCTCTTTTCGACAGCATCTGCTCTCTCCCTCTCTCTGAAACAGGCCTTGTCTCCTTTCGCAGTTCGCCATCCATTCTCATCTCCTTTGCCTTTTCTCTCATTATCAGGTTACCTGAATCTGATTCCATGGCAGGCGGATGCAGCGTACCATGCTGCTTCCCTTGAAATCGCCGAACCCACAGTGGCTCAGGATGATCTGATGAAAAAAAGTGGCCATTTCTGACTTGATTAAAGATGGCTTTTGTTCGATGATCTTTGAGGATAGGTGTCGGGAGTAGCAAAACATGGACCACCTGTTCATATGATGCAGCTCATCCGATTCTGTGACCAATTGATATGATTCTTAGAACAGGAGCACTCACCAGTGGCTGAAGCCCAGCAGCTTTGAGAGAATCAATCAAAATAGCTCTACCTTTTCTAGGAATGAATGACAGTGTCCAATACATATCTTTGCATGAACTTGGAACGACATAGCAGGGAGCAGACATACATGGATTTGTACATTTGTGTCACACCACATACCAGGAAATCAAGCAATGCAGTTTAAGGAAACAGCTGCCAGTGGTACCGGCAAATTCAGGCACTGCAGCCTAAAACGGGGATTCGGCGAGCGAGTGAGTGCACCACCATCGCCATCATGGATACACCCAAAACTTGCTACAAAAGTAGAAACTTTCTCTGACGAGATCACACACCTTTCATCTCATTCAGTGCGTAAATACCTGACGCTAAATCTCCACACAAAAGCTAGGGAGTAATCCTACCTTATGTGATTTGGCAGGACCACTCCCGGTCAAAATTCAAAAACATACGCATGGTGCATGACCAAATCAGCTAAGAAAAGAGATCATCGACATGGAAAACAAAAACTAAAGCTGTGCAGACATCACGCAATTGCAGGAGGTGACCCGCTCAAAAGATATTCAGATGCAAGATGGTGTTTGATGACGATGGCAATCTGCATGCATGCATGCATGGCTTAATCCTGTCCACTGAACAAGATCTTGAATCGGATCTCTTCGTTGCAGGTTTTAGGAGTGGTGCCAACGGACTTTTGTAGGTTTAGAACAAGCCATGCTTCAGGACGGACATACCAACTACCTACCTCTCAGAGGCAAGTTTGTGGTCAAGGTCAACCCTTATGTTATGGTTCTCACTCGGAAAACGTCAACATCGAGGCCACATCACTACTACGCAATCCACTTGAGTATTGTATGTCATTTGTGCAACGCAATTTGGAAAGAAAACTGCTAAGAAATTATTAAAAAATGCATTTGGTGTAAGCCATTTTAATCTCTCAAGGTGACTTCATCGGCATCGAATCTTAACAAGACCCACTGCTTTGTCAACAACCAACGAGACAAATGTGTGTGAAGACTTTTCATATTTAATTTGATGTGGGGATTGTCAGTTTGTGGATGTAGCCAAAATTAGACCATCTAGAAAATCAACATGTCCTTGTCCAGCAAATTATAATCAAAGTTTCACACTTCTTTAAGGACTAGAGTGACACAGGTAATGTTGAGAGAATCACATGGTAAATCTTGAGAGAATCACAGGACTAGAGTGAGTTTTTTCAGGACTGTTATACAACTTCATACAAATTCCAAAGCAAAATTAAGTCAATCTGAGGTCCTCCCCAGATAAAAAGAGCAATAAAAGTTCCAAACACTACTGATTGATCTAAAGGTTCAGGATGATTCAAGTCATATAGAGTTGATCTCTATTGCATGTATTATATGGAGAACAGTATGCTCATGCTAGTTGATGGGGTTTAAGTCATAACTTGATAGAGATTATTGCAAATTGCAACAAAGTAAATCTGAAATCTGAACAGCAAATGTACCATGAAGCACAGAACAAGTTAGCACCCCCTTACGAATAACTCACAAGGAAAGAATCCACAGCCTTCATACTTTGAATTAATGGAATTTTTCAATTCATTTCTTATATCACATCACAAGGGGGATGATAGGCAAATACACACAATTCAATCCTCCTCGTACCAAAATATGGCACACACGATAGACAAAAAGAGGATGATTTGCAATGGAGCTACTTCAGAGCACATGATCACTTGATCAGATGTACTCCGTATCATACTTGCGACATTTTAGACTGGATGATTTAGAACTCAGACTCCTATGGGGCAGGCCCCCGAGCAGTTCATAAACCATGTTTTATAAACACAAACTAATTCTGCTTATTATTTTTCCCTTCCTTTCCGGCTCTCCTACAACATAAAAATAGAAGAAAAAAATCACCTTTGTTGTTTCTACCTTTGTACACCAAGGCCAATACTGATTCGAAGAGGCGCCGAATCAAAATTGAAATTCCCATAAATTTGATCTTTGGATGTTTCATTGCTAAGCTTTCTCGAGTGTCCGGGCTAATTCCACAGCATTTTTGGCAATCTTGCAGTTGTCGTCGTTCACTAGAGCCTCACAGAGCTGGAAAGCTCCGAGCTTTATTGCTTCCATTGCCAATTCGTTGCTCTCCGAGCAAATCCAGTTCAGAACGACCAGGGCCTGGTCGATTGCACGGGCGTTGCCGCCGCCGGCGACGCTGCAGAGCACGGAGACGATGTCTGGGATTCTGGAGAGGTCGTGACGGCCCTCGCGGTTCTTGGCGAGGAGGCCGAGCACCTCGACGGCGCGGGCAGAGCCGGCGGCTGCGAGCTCGACGAGCGCCGGTGACGCGCCGGCGCGCACCGTGCGACGGCGGTTCTCTGGCAGCTTGCAGAGCTCGTAGAGGGTTGTGGCGGCCTCGCGGCGCTCCCGCGCGCCACCGCGCCGGAGCAGCCTGGCCAGTGCCGGTATGGCAGAGGGGTAAGCCCCAATGGTGCACTTGTTGACGCCCACGGTGGCTAGGCTGGTGAGCGCCGTGGCCGCGTGGGCGGCGGCCGGGCCGCCGCCTGACACCGCCGCGCAGAGCGCGTCGACGGCGCCGTCCGCCACCAGCCCCACGCGCGCGTCGTCGCCATCTAGGCTGAGGTAAACGAGCGCCCTGGCGGCGGCCTCATCCCCGGCCGCCGCGTGCTGCAGCAGCGCCGGCACCGCGCCGGACTCCAGCACCTCCCTCCGTCCGGCCGCCCCGGACTTGGCCAGCCTGAGTATCCCCAACACGGAGGAAGACGGCGCCGGCGCCAGTCCCTGGCACTCCCCTGCCGCCCGGAGCTTCTCCGGGCACACGGCCGCCGGCGAAACGGCCGCTATGAGGCGGCGCAGCGCGTGGTTGGGGATGAGCGGCGGCGCAGGGGGGAGCGGGAGGTTGGTGACGGGGCAGGTGAGGTGGCCGGCGTCGAGCCAGCGCTGGATGCTGCGGCGCTCGAAGGTGTGGCCGGAGGGGAGGATGACGGGGTCCGCCATGACCTCGAGAGAGATGGGGCAGCGGAAGTCGTCGGGCCACGACGCCTGCTCCATCGCGGCGTTCTTGGCGTGGGATAGAAGATTTGCGGCGGGCGCTGGGGGAGGAACGGAAAGCGTGTGGGACTGTGGAAGAAGAAGAGGAGGAGGCGGCGGTGGAGGGAGGCCGTATTGGGGAAAGTCCACTTCCGGCTCCGGTGGACGGAAACGAGATGATGTGTGTTGTGTGGGCGGAGAGAGTGGAGAAACCGTTCGGTGAGCTTACGCACTGTCGCCAAGAGCCAAGCCAGTCACACTCTCATCGTTCGTGTGTCACTCCCAATTTTGCGTAATCTGCAACAAGAGCTCCTAATGCTTCTAATCGATCGTCGAGTACCTTCTTATTTATAGAGAGAATCAACCGAGATACACATATTTCTTTGTGATTAATTTTCATTTACTTGATATCTATCTACTAGTCGTTACTTGGAATTCTTTTATGCAGTATATATCCTGGGAAGATATGGTCAGACAGTGGCGGATCTAGGATAAGATTGATGGGGTGCCAAGATTAAATTTTCTCCTATTATACTTAGCATTTAGCAACAACTAGTGCAAATATTTGTATCATTCAGCAAAAAATAGTCCAAATATTAGTACTAAATGATTTTTACATATTTTTAGGGGGTGCCATGGCACCCATGGCACCCCCACTGGATACGCCCATGTGGTCAGAGCAATTTATATTTGGAAGAGTTAATGCATTAATTCTTCATTGTGGATTTGTTTCTCGTGTAGAAATAGGGTGTACGTCAGCATTAATATAGTATCATTAATGTTTTTATATTTGAAGTATACCGTTGTCTGTTATTTTGCGTGGGATCAATGTTCATATCTCGAGAGACAAGCACTACTGTGTCATGCTGATTGCAGCTGCTGCGTGCATATGTTTTGCATGACATTTCTGTTAAATAGTTGATGTGTGGGGGACGAAGATGTAGACATGATAACCTACGAGAGCCATCCAATCAGTCACGGGAGGACAGATTTAATGTTTGATATGCCCGTAGAATATTATGCGTCCGTATTAGGAGCAGTGTTCAAAGGGTAAACCCTAAACCCACTCAAACAGTAGGATCTGCTACTTCTATATACCCTAGTCTGCTACTGTCCTGACCTGTAAAATAATTGGAACTAAGAATCAATATTAGAACATATATAAAGCAGGAAGAGGAATGCATATGAGAGAACAAACAACTTATAGATTACAGATCCAAGTTGAGCAGTGGGATTCTTCCTGGAGCGATCTTTGCACGCAGACATTTACGCAAACACCTTGTGTACAGCCTTGCGCCGCCTCTGATCCTCGGCCGGGCCGGGGCCTCTACCGCCACCGACGCGAAGGCGGAGCAGCGGGGCGTGGCGGCTGGGTGCTGGAGCGAGGCGGAGGCGGACGTTGCCAGAGCCGGAGAAGCGGAACGGCGGGGCGGCGGGAGCGGCCGAGGAGAGGTCCGAGCGGGGTGGTGGCGCGGCAGACGAAGGCCGGCCGGCGGCGAGCGGCCGGAGCGTGGCCACCGCCGCCGCCGCTGTGTGTGTGAGAGAGAGAGGATGAGTGGAGCGTGAGGAATTTAGGGTTAGGGATTGACCCACGGAGCTGATGCTCACCGAGGTGGAGAAAGACCCGTGGGCTGTGAGTAGGCCAGGGAGAGGTGGTCCGGCGACGATTGCTCCAGGGGCCGGCGGCGTGGAGATGGAGCGCGGCGTGGCGCCGCTGTAGGCGGAGCGAGGCGTCACAGCCGTGCGAGGCTGAGTGTGCCAGCGCGGGCGGTGGATGGTGGCGGGGCGGCGCGGGAGGTAGAGGGCAGCGGCGCGAGAAGCAGGGCGGCGGCGGAGGCTCCGTGCGGGTGTGTCCGGCCGAGGCAAGAGGAATAAAGAAAACGAAAAGCGGTCGGCAGCGTCCCAAGGCGACACACACGCATGGACAGCCCGGAGCAGGAACAGCGAACCAAACAGGCGCAGCACTGTAGAACACTATTCATTTCTACAGTGGTGCTACAGTACCAGTTCGCTGGTAGGCCGCAAATTTGCGCAAGTTTAATACAGTACCGGGTCGCTGGTAGGCCGCCGATTTGCGCAAGTTTAATATAGTGAGTAATATGCCTGTAGAATATTATGCGTCCGTATTAGGAGCAGTGTTCAAAGGGAGTACATTTGTTCTTTCTCTTGCTCGAGATGCTTGATCAACTCTAATTAGTTAATCATCTAGCATGAAAAAATTAGTTTGTCCATTGACATTATTTCTCACCCACACTATTGGTTGCCAAAGTGTGGCTAACTTGGCTAGGTGGTCACTATGTTCCTCGTGCCGACTAAGATGTGAACTTGTTCATTTTTCTTCAAAGTTATGAATACTTATACATGATAGTCCATTTTGTGAAGTTTTTTGGGGAAAGATTTCAAAATACATGTTTCTCATTTTTCTAGCAGCTATTACACATATAGTTACTCCATGACAAAGAATTTCAAAAAACAAAAAGAATTTATTTATTTATATTTTCTTTATATCTTTCAAAGATGGACCAAAATCAAGAATATTTTGACACAGTTTGTGGCTAATGTGTAATTCTTACTTGGGTGCCTTCGAATGATTTAAGATAATTTATGAGCTAACTATTACACACTTGTAGTTTAATTTTGACTTACTTTTGGGAAATAATGCGAAATTCATATAAATGGGCCAAAGTAGTTTGAAATTAAGCGTGAAAGATCTTGATATGTCTATCCAATATGGTGTACTCCGTGTGGAAACAAAATGAGAGGTGCCGATTTGCAAATATTATTTCACTTTCTTAAAAACTATTGTTTGCACTTAGAAAATTATATAAAAACATGTTTTGCAACTAAACTTGAAAACCCAATTTGAAACTATTTTTCTGTCATAGCAAGATGCACTTTGTGCCAAATACCGTGACATTACCATAGTCATTTGTCTTGAAATCTTCATTTTGTGTTTCTTTAATTAAAAATCAAAATTGTTGGAAGAGCTCAAGAAATATGTCTCCATGCCATATAATTTGAATTTCTGAAACTTTAGGTATTATTTTATTTTCCTGTTAAAGATCTCAAGAAAAGTGTAATTGGTTTTTTTTCTTAATGAAAGTAATTAATTTTGAAAAAAATCTTCAAAGTCCAAACATGTTCATATTATTTTTTGCAAGGTGTTTTGTTTTGCCAAAATCAACATCGTAGCTATTAAATGTGCACATCTCCAAGACGAAGCCGAGTGTTTTCATCATTTGATGAATGACTTGTCATACAATCGGCGAACCGGGTATATGCCAAGGTTTTTCGTTGACGAGTGTTTTATCATGACACCCAGCAACGGTGGCGCTTGACAACTTTACGTTTGTTTTTTGGAGTGATAAGACATGATTATAATAACTAGACCTAAGGCTCGCTCCGTCCAAAAATGTGTAAACGTAGGATCGGAGCCACGACCACCGTGAATAATCAGGAGGTAGGCCAATCTAAACAATTTCGTTGGGCTATTGTTAGTAAAAAAAATTAACTTTATTTGCCTGATTAATAAAGCTCACGGTTCCCCTAAAAAAATCCTAAAGGTATGAAACCACCACAATAGCTTGAAAATCCGTAAGGTAAAAGCCAATGCACATGTAAAACGTTGAACTTGTGCCGAAAATCTAGATTGCAATTGGACTTCATATTCGTATTGTAAATGGCGGCGAGCTATACTCACTCCCACCCATCGCAAAAAATAAAAGAGATGCAGAATAGGCACATGATTTATTAGAGGCCCCCACATTTTATCCGTCCACGTGAAGCGCGGTGCCACTCGGACCACTGGAGAGTCTATCGACTGCGGGTGTGCCCTGTGTCTACCGCACCTTATCTCGCTGACAAGCCTGGTCGCGCTCCATGCCGAGCCCACCTGCTACAGTAGTATGGAAAAGACTCCATCGCGCGCGTTCGAAACCGCAGGTGAATTAACCATGATTTCAACGTGGGAGAACCACGTGATTTTTTGATAGAGGAGGGTGCAACATCACCGAAATTACAAGCATGAAGACTTAAACTCGAATGGGTGGGAATGCATTAACGCCATGATGTGCCGTGAGGTGTGAAAAATGCAGCGGGCTCCCAACGGCTAAAAGAGTGCGCGAACTTTGACCTCCTGGTGGGACCTGGACGGGAATTGTAGCTGATCAGATTTGGGTTGGGTCTGGGTCAGCCAGTTTGTACTTTGTGTGTGAAAAAGAAAATCCAAGTTTTACTTGGTCCGTTGATTTCTACGGTCCGCTCGATCGTCCCTTCCACGTGCGCTCCCTTTTCCCAAGCACTTCAGCCCTAGTACGGACTTTCTCTTTGAAAAGCTAGTATTCTTGAAATAGGATTTCGCCCCATTTTATAAATAAAGTAACGACCAACATATAATAAACGATACAAACATCACACATGCTGGGCAGAGCAAACACACACCGAAAAAAAAAAGTGTCACCTTAGTTTAGTCGATCCGCCTATGTCTCTATTTAGCTACTGCATTCTGCAAGCTAGCTATTAATCATGATCAGTATATCCTAAAAAAATCATGATCAGTAAACCAATAGCAGTACATAAATCCCTAGAAGTAACAAAATACAATCAAGATTGACCATGGAACGAACGACTACAAACAATGGAGTGACTACCATCGTCGTTGTCTTCACTCGGTGTAATCGGGCAAAACTTGTTATGAAGACATTCACAAAATAGCTAAAAGCACCTCTATCAGATCACGTAAAATTCAGACCCGTAAAACGAGTATAATGAGATGGGGTTGAACCCGTAAAAAAAGCGACTATTTTATGGGTTGAGCTTGTTTTAAGGGATCCACTAAAGATACTCCAACACAAAAAGAGCAGCACACAGATAATGAGAAATGTAGACCGGAAGGCCATATTGTAGCCACCACCAACGAACGCCGATCAGAACCAAGGGGATTGATTAAAACTTCACGCATCCTTCACCGATGCTAGGCACATCGGTGAAACAGAAATAGAGTGGGAATGACTTGATTCTGAACTCCATGTCGTCGCGCCTCATAACCATGAGGGAAGCAGTGAAACTACCTAAAAAGGACAACCACCCTCCCGCTGCCAGCGAGGGCTGTAGCCCGTGGGACGGACCATCGGTGTTGCAGCCGGGGGATCCTAATCACCTCTAGATTGCCCCATCCACCCACAATGATGGAAGAATGACCGATAACTCGAAACAGTAAGAAATACGAACGATTCTAACATTGTTAATTGTATCTTGTCTTATTATGAATTGTGATCATTTTTTTATGCTGGTGGTAAGGGTCAGAAATATAAATCTTTGAGCACATAGGGACCATACAACAACTTATAGCAACGTATCTCTAATTTTCATTTCGCACAAAAATTGTCCGTAAAGTACACGAAACGTACTTCTTTATGCAACAAATTTATAAGACATGTTTAGATGAACACAAGTCATGAATTTGTGGAACGCATGCACCACATTTACCCTCTGTGCATGTGCAGCTCACCATACAAGAAATAGAGGATAAGAGCATCTTCATTGGCGCACCCAATAGAGCGTCTGGCAGCCGTGGCTGGGGGCGCCGGGCACCACCGGTCGCTCCCAATAGAAGGTTTTTGAGAAAAACAATAGATACTCGAATAGGGACAAACCGGCGATATTTTATTGAATTTGAAGGACCTTTAACAAACTTAAATGAAATTTAACAAATTTAAACGGAATTGAACTAATTTAAACTAAACCCTAGACCCTAAATTTAAAGGCGGTGCCGGTGGGCACTCGAGAAGGAAGCTAGTTCCGGCGATGGTGAAACCAGCTACACGGCAGCGTCGAAGAAGGCGACCCTCCTGGCGGTGACATGGCTTGCTTGCCTCAATGATCTCCGGCCGCCGTGGAGGAAATTTCATCTGCACTGCTGTCGCCGAGGCTTCCGGTTTCACCCTCGGCGGCTCCAGCCTTGAGGAGCATCTCTATGCCGCCGCCATCACCGAGCGTGGTGGGGTTTGATCTAGCGGCGGCGGAGGGAGGCCTCAATGGCCTCCTACATTCCGTCCCACTCCGGCTCACCCCAGTAGCCGTCTCTGCTGTCATCCTTCTCTGTCGGTGCTACGGCAGGCCCTGGTGCCGGTGCCGCTACTACTGGCGCCGGCACGGGGAGGCCGGGTATCTCCGGGTCGGACAACACATGGTCGCGCTCTTCATCGGACTAGTTGAACCACAAAAGTCCCTCCACTGCCGCGAGATGTACTCGAGGCGGGGCCTGCCGCTCAGCGGCGGCGCCACCCGCACCTTGACGACGTTGAGCACCCACCTCGGTGGGAGCACAAAGCCGTCTGGCACCGGTATGTTGTGCTGCCGGCACCTCCACCTCCTCCTCTGACAACCTCTTTGGAGGTAGCGCCGCGCCTCTTGGTGCGCGGGACGAAATGCCTTGCTCGGGGCGGCCATGCGGCTTGAACATGTCCGCCTCATGCTGCGCTGCGAGGCGGTGCTTCCGTGTCGCGTCCAACTCCTCCTCCTCCCAACGCATGTCGCGGTTGAACGCCTGGTTCATCATCCGGTCCACGTGGAGGAGGCGTTGCTACACGTCACGCTCGTGGCGGAGCTCGGGTGTCGTGGCGGCGTTGGCGCGCTCGCCCCGACCTCGCCGTTCCGCGGCCATTTGCTGGCGGCTTGCCTCCTCGGCGCTCAACTTCGGTCGTGGCTT
The DNA here is from genome assembly GCA_947311845.1 of Poa pratensis. Taxonomy (NCBI): domain Eukaryota; kingdom Viridiplantae; phylum Streptophyta; class Magnoliopsida; order Poales; family Poaceae; genus Poa; species Poa pratensis. The sequence continues at coordinate 78,452,996 of CAMZMU010000074.1, forward strand.
GCGGTTGCCTGTCATGGTGGCTAGGGTTTCTATGAGAAGGAAGCTGTGTTTGTGTGGAGAAGAGAGGCACGCCTAGCGTCGTTTTAAAAACGACGCTAGGCGGAGGAGGCCGGTCGCCGCATTAACGCCGGCACCGGCTCGTCTGCCATGCGCATTGACGCCGACGACGCGTGCACGCCACCGCCTGACCTTCCAGTTCTGCGCTCGATGCGTCGCGTCGTCTACGCCCGCCAGGGAAACCGCTGCGTCATTAAAACGGGCGTATCTGCCACAATAAATCCGATCCCCAACCATTGGATCGCTGACGCGTTGCCCCCCGTCAGGTTCGAACGAGTCGCGTGTTGCCGTGGTTGCCGGCACGCCGGCTTGCGTCCCTAGAAACTGGACGCGAAGCGTGGTTGCCGGACGCTATATTGAGGCGCCGACAACTTTGTTGGTATTGGGCGCGCCGCTCAGTTTTTTCTTCTGTTGGCACGCACAAAACGTCTATTGAGAGCGAAGTTGTGCGCGCTGGTGGAGATGCTCTAACAGTAGGCTTATCCAAGATCTTTGACATTAATCACACGTCATCTATTGGTCTAGGGCACGTTTGGTAGGGTGCAGACTGCCTGGCTCGGCCCGCCAGATGCAACCTCCTGGTGTTTGTTTACTCGTTTTTGTTCTTGGGCCTGTCTAGCGCGCTCATCAAAGCATCCTTGCTCCAGGCCCTGGAGGAACGGCCGAATCGGCCGTTTCCTTGTAGCCAGGCTGCGGGCGGCTGACTTAGAGAAACGCCGCGTCGCCCCGCTGCAGGCCGCGGAGATGGCGCCAGCTCTGAAAATTAGACGGGAGGATTTCGGTCACCGCCCGCCAAAATCACTCTGCTATTTAGCTCACCTCCAAATCGAGTGCCGCCATTTGTTCAAAATTCGAGCTCTTGCGATGGCGGCTGGAGCGATTTGTGTGACGGCGAAGGCGACTTCCACGACGAACTCACCGGGACCTCCACCACCTCCACGCCGACCTCCGGCATGAAGGCGGACGGCAAGATGCAGATGCTGATTACCCCCAAGAGCAGGGGATCACTATAGCACCTCTCAATGTGGAAATAAGGTATCGATCCGCAGGAGCAAGAAGGAAAAGTTATCTATTCCCTACAACTAAAGTGTCACAAGTTTTAGTTGATTATGCACTAAACAAGTTTAAAGAACAAGGTGGTTGATTTGATGGATGGAAGTTTAATGTAACCAAGTAAGAATGTAAAAGTGTCTCAATCCTCTTGCATGCAAGAGGACAAGACAAAGGTTTTCTCTTATAGGAACAATGGACATTGGTTCATGGGTTCACTTAATCATCTCTTTCTCATCTATGGTGATTATCGTGTTATAGATAAAGTACACACAATTGCCATGTTTTAATGGTAGATTTTAATGACGGCTATATGTCCTAAAACACATAGTTGAAAGAAATACTCATTTGTGTGCTATGTCACCCCCGTAAGGCTAGCATGGTTGTTGTCACTCCCACATCATACTCTTTCTTTTTTACTCCCAGATAAAGGATGTTGGGCGGTACTGTGTCACTCAATACCTATGTCGTGTCACATCGGCCATCCCGTACCCACATACATCATACTTCTTAAAGAACAATATTCTATCAAAGTATGACAAGTCATAAAAGTTCCAACACAACAGTAAATGCATAACAAATCATCTCATACCACAATATCCACCATAAGAATTACATAGATGACCGTAATCATGTTCAGCAGCTCATACGATACTAATTAGTGAAGCTCAAAGAAAGGAGAGATACATAAGTTACCACCACAAACCCATAGTCCAGAGGGTGGACTACTCCCCTTCATCATGGAGATGGTGGAGAAGTCGTTGGACAAGATGGAGACCACCCCGGCAGCATCCCGCCGGAGTTTTCCCCCTCCAATCTGCAGCTCCAGATCTCTCTTTCGGTGTTTCTGTGTTTCGGCGGCGCTTGTTTTCGAGAACACCGTGGGACTTCTTTTATAGGTGTTTTTAGGTCAAGACGAAGGCGGTGGATCAAAGATCGACGGCTGCGGGGCCTCGAGGACCAAGTTAGTGGGCCCCACGCAGCCAGGTACAGTGGCCGTGTGGGCCACCCCCTTTTGGCCCTCCGGCCTCCGTTTGCTTGATTCCTTCGCTCCTACGTCTTCCTCCTTCCAAAATAATGACGCCTGCATTTTTCCAGATTTTTATGACGTCGTTTAGGTCCCTGAAACATAAAAGGAAAGAAATAGGGTTTTCTGCCTGCGCAGGGTTAATTCCATAAAAATAGGAAACAATTATTTTATTTCCTAAAATCATTAAATAACAGTGGTATAACCCTTATATGATGCAAATATGATTGGAATATGAGTGATATAGTGCAAAGTTCATGCATGCATTTTACATGCATCAGATGCGCCCGGTGGATGTAAGAATTTCTAAACCTTATCCTTGTTAGTACCGTAGATATGTTGTTCTTCCACATTTAGACCATGGATCCACTGCTTAGGCTTCGTACTTATAGTGTGTACTGCGTGAATGTCTAGATCTGCTCATGTTCATAGATTGCCTGACTAGGACGATATTATCGTGTTTGGTGGATCAGGTTAGAGCTAAGAAGAGAGTTCCTCTGCAAGCGCTATGCGACAATGCACTGCCCGAATTGTTCGATAATGACATAGCTTCCAAGCCTCTCGATGTACTGCCTCTATATGCAATCCCTATGGATGCAGTGACTGACTCAGATGTGCAATCTGAGAAGACTGCCAAGGGGCCTAACAAGAGACTGCACTCCCAAACTGAGGAACTGCCAAGGGGCCTAACAAGTGAGTGCAATCAGAGGCTGACAATGCAATGGACAACTCCTTTGTCCCTATTTGTTTTGAGCAGGGTAGTGGAGCAGGGGACCCACTTTGACAAATGCTTCAAGGATCGGTACATCAGGAAAGTCAGCGATGTTGTTCTTGAGTTCACTGGTCTCACTATCACCAGCACTGAAATCTACAACCATGTAAGGAGGTGGAGAGGCAGGTGGGTTAGGATTAACGAACTGAAGCGCATGCCTGGAATAGTTTGGTATGAATCCATGTCGACTCTGATGATGGATGATGTGAAGGTGCTTCAACACCTTCAGGTTAGCTTGCCCTTTAATTCAATCCAACTGTGCTACTCTTTGTTCATTGCCAGCTTCAAATACTCTGTACACTAACGATTTGGCATGCCAATAATAGAAACACCCCAAGGACGAGGAGCTGCTGAACCAGCCAATTACCAACTTCGTTCAAATGAAGACCATCTTCAGGGTTACGACAATGCAGCCATGTAACATGTACTCTCCAGCATTGCTTATCAAGGCTATGGACTTCCTGGCGGATAACGCCGAGGAGCAGCTCAAGTACTCCAGCATAACCAAGCCGGAGAGGTGTGCCTGGCTTAGGGCTTATCTGCGTGGCCAGTACGTGGATGCATTCTACGATGACTAGTAGAATTCGGCTTAGTGGTCTGTAATATGTAGGAGGAGGTATATATTAACCCCTCCGTTGATGAACTTCAGATGCAACGTGACCTTCTGTTCGTGCTGCATCAGACATGCTTCTTATGAACTCGATATCCTATTATGCTATGCTATGCAATGATTTACTACTTCTATTATTTGTCGGTAAGCATTAGGGTAACATCACCATAGGTGAAAGAGTTAGCCGCAACAACAACTTTGCATACAACCAAACATAGGCATAGTTGCATATGTGGATGCAATGATCTAATCAAACAGCCACAAAAATTAGCCCAGCCCATCACCCGTTCATTGCTGCAGCCTACCAAATAAACCCAACAACAGGGATCAGAGACTGTTTTTCTTCGGCATGGCCTCATGGAGTCTGCCCCCAACAAGGTGGGAAAGCTCTGCAGGCTACCAAACGCGCCCCTACTTTTAGCTAGGCATCGTCAGAAGCACATACAGTTTAAACAAAAGCTTTTCCGCATAGACAAGGATGGGTTCAGGGGGGCACGAGGAGAGGGCGACGCTCCCCTATCGATCTCGTCGTTACTCAGGATCGATTACTCGATGGCTGATAACAGCTCATATTTTACGTCGCTCGCCCCCCTACGGCCAGAAAAAGCCCAATTTACTTTTTTTAGCACAAAGCCCAATTTACTTAGTTCCCAAGGACAGAAACATCAAAGCCCATTAGCTAAAGTCGTAGAACCAACCCAGGCTGAGGCTGCTCAGCTATTTAGTTGGGCCAACGACCGATGCTAGTGAATCAATTGGGTGGAACCCTTTTTCTAGGCAATTCGTTTTGTAGTCTTCGCTAGCAGCGAGATCAGTTTCTACACCTGGCGGCGGTTGGCTTTGTAGTTTGGATCCCTAATCGAGACATGCCGATGAACACAGACCACCACAACACGCGCACCTAGGCCTTGTTGGTACTAGTGTATTTTACAGAATTGGAATTGGTGGGATAATACTCTAATGTATTGTTGGTACATGTCCAATGGTATATCGTCGGCCGTCGGGTACGGGGTATCTATTTTTAATCCCTCCTATAGTATTTCTATATATATCTCCTACTCTCTTCATCTAAAAAATAAGTGTCTAAAGTTTGCTATAAATGATATATCTATACATTAAACATGTCTAGATACATCTATTTTTAGCCAAACTTGAGACACTTATTTTGATAGAGTGGAGTACAATATACTCCAATAATAAGATTTAGTTACATTTGTTTGATGGCGGCTTTTGATGACAATATAGCACTACCGTCGCTTTGCTCTTACATGTTACGTCGTTGTTTAGGCTGCTAGTCGAAACATTGCATAGCAGCTTTTTTTTTAATCTATTTCGTCGAGTTAGATGCTCGACCGCGCCATCCCCTGTGCCTGAATCCTGACTCCGTCCCTGCGCATAGAGAAAGCAACACGTAACAGGAAAGGCAGTATAACAATGCTGGCCATACTCAGTATGAGTTATGACTCTTATGAGTTTCCTGAATCATTCCAGCCGCAGACTACACCTAGCATGCATCTAGTACATCCATCGAACATTTGTGGGGCCAGCTATGCTAGCTCAATATCACGCCAGGAACTTACGATAACATGGTACTCTGCTCTATAAACTGCCATCAGTTACAGGAAGGATCAGAACATGCCAAAATGATGCATCTACTAAGAACTTGTGTGAATCGACGCTCTCCAAACCGTCAATTTTTTTTGATTTTTTCATACTTGTATTCATACGTAGAGGAAAACATTACAAGGCCAGATACAAGCAAAGGAAAAACAAGGAGGATACAGAGAGCAGCACTGCTGCGACACGCCGTCTTCCACCTCGAGGAACCCTAGCCAGCTCGATCTCCACCGCCGGAGACGACGAAGAAAGCAGCTAGCCGGAGACCTGCACCCTGGAGCGGAAGAGCACCAAGCCCGGAGGCGTAGAAGAGCCGCATCGACCACCAGCTCCGTAGAGCTGGATCTGAAGGCAGAGATCGTCTGTCGGCCCGGGGACACGCCCCAAGCATCTTCCGCGCCGGATCTGGGGCCAGCGCCGCCCCACTTCACCGGAAGTGGCCAGATCCACCGCCTGCACACCACTTCCCCGCACAGCAGCCGCCTCGCACCACCACCACCGGCCTCCTGCACACTCGTCACCGAACTGCCGCTGAAGCCAGAGAAAACGGCGACAGAACGGAGACGCACCTGCAGCTCGAGGGCATCGTCGAGGATGACGCCGAGGAGGGGGAGCTGCAGGGCTCCAAAAAGATGACGCTGGCCACCCCGCCTCCGCCACGCCGCCCAAAAGCTTCCTATTTACACGCCGGAGCGCAGATCTGGGGATTCCCCATCCTCCCGCCGCCGGAGCGGCCGGCGGAGGGTGAGGAATCCCCAGATACGCCGGCGGCCGCTGGGGATCGCCGAGTCACCTCCGCGTTCGCCTCTGAGCACTGTAGAGGAAGAGGGGTTCCAGAAATAGACGAGTGTTGCTCCTAAACCGTCCTGCCCGCACTGCAGTGCTGCTAGCGGGTGGGGTGTGTCTCCAAACCGTCATTTGCCATAAAGTGAATTTCTAAATAGTCCTTTAGGGCATCTCTAGTCGTCCCCCAGGACGCTAAATAGCGCCGTTTTGGACGAATAGCGCCGTTTTTCTACCAGCCGCCCCCAGAAGTCCAAATAGCGCCGTTTCGGCGGAAATTAGCGCCGGCGCCCCCAGGCGAAACCCAGCCCACTGGGTTCGGCCTGGGGGGGGCGGCGGAAGGAAAAGCACGTGTGGGGCAGCCGACAACGCATTTTCCCCACCCCGGCTCGCCTTTTCGTCTGCCCGTCTCGCCGTCGCATGGCCGTCGTCGCCACCGCCCCTCCTTGCGCCGCCGCACACAAGCAGCTAGGAAACCCGCCGTCCATCCCCGCCACACCGTCGGCGCCGCCCACTCCCCTCCGCCGCGATCTAGCCACCGGGGAGATTCTCGGGGCGAAACACGTCCACCCCGCCCGCAAGGTGTTCGGTGTTCCGCCCGACCCAACCATGGACTCCGACACCGAGGAGATGCTCGTCGAGCTCTTCGACGAGGAAGATCACACCGCCATCGACGACGAAGAACACCTACTGGTCTTGGCCTGCCTCGCCGGTGTGCTCGCCAACGAGGCGGGGCCGCGACGTGTTGGATCGACGCGCGGTCGCCGCAAGAGCAAGTTGAGGCAGCGGTACGAGGGGTACTGCATCATCTACTCCGACTACTTCGCCAATGATCCTACACAGGACGAGAAGGTGTTTCGGTGCCGTTTCAGGATGAACCGCGAGCTCTTCCTCAGGATCATGCATGCCATCCGGGAGTTCGACCCCTACTTAAAATTGAAGAAGGACTGCACCGGCACGGTAGGCTTTACCTCAATTCAGAAGTGCACGATGGCCATGAGGTTGCTTGCATACGGTGCTCCCGCAGATGCACAGGATGACTATCTACGCATGAGCGAGTCCACGACCATTGAGTGCTTGAACAATTTCTGCCGGGCAGTGGTTGCAGTCTTTGGCCCAAGGTACTTGCGATCACCCGATGCGCAAGACACTGCTCGCCTCCTTGCAGAGAATGAAGCAAGAGGCTTTCCTGGGATGCTTGGTAGTATCGACTGCATGTATTGGGCATGGAAGAACTGTCCATTTGATTGGCAGGGGATGTACAAGGGAAAGGAAGGAGAGTGCTCGGTGATTCTTGAGGCCGTGGCTTCATATGATCTATGGATTTGGCATTCATTCTTTGGTATGCCAGGAACTCACAACGACATCAATGTCTTGCAGTGCTCGGATGTCTTTGCCGATCTTGTCGAAGGCCATGCTCCCCTGTGAACTACGAGATCAATGGCCACGAGTACACAAAGGGCTACTATCTTGCAGATGGCATCTACCCGAAGTGGGCAACATTTGTGAAGAGCATCTCCAACCCTGTGCCAGGAAGCGCGAAGGCTTGGTTTTCCAAGTGCCAGGAGGCTTGCAGGAAGGATGTTGAGCGGGCATTTGGCGCGCTGCAGTCTCGATTCGCTGTTGTCCGGTACCCAGCTATGACTTGGTCGAAGTCCAACATGTGGGAGGTGATGCAGTGGTGTGTGATCTTGCACACCATGATCATTGAGAGTGAGCGGGATCACCCGGTGCCTGATAGTGAGGCAAGGGCACCATACTACCGTCAGGGTCCTCTTGCAGATATTGATCACCAGGTGCCGGCGCCATGGGCTATCTTCCTCGCCACGCGCCGGGAGATTCGAGACGCTGAAACACATCAAGCTCTACAGAATGATCTGGTGCATCACTTGTGGGCGCGCAAGGGCAATGGCAATGCCGATAATGGCGATGCCAATGCCTAGTACGATTTGTTTTATTTGCTTGCATCGTTGAACTATTTATTTGTGTGTGGATTTGTATATTAAACTTTCTATTTGTGTGTGGATTTGTATGTTAAACTATTTCTATGTGTGAATTTGTATGCCAAAAAGGGCCGGCCTTTGTTTATGCCAAAATATGGCCGAATCGCCGGCTGGGGGGGGGGGAGGGGGGCGGACTGGGTTCACGGCTGGAAAACACGCCCCCCAGGATCCTGATTCGCGCCGTTTGGCGCCGCGGCCGCCGAAAAAATCGCAATTTTGGGCCCGGGGGAGCCGAACGACTGGAGATGCCCTTAGATTGGCAGTCAGGGCGCCAAGATCTAACCCTCGTTCCGGCCCAAGAGGTTCTGGACGAAAGTACACACGGCAGGATCCAGTCTTCACTCGCCCCAGTGAACCACCTGATCGTCGAGTAACAAACACACCCAGTTTAAATAGTTTGTTAGCAACCATTCCCTACTATCGTCGTGGGCACGACTGGACAGCGGGCCAGTACTCTTGGGCTTGGCCTGCTCCATCACTACAGGGGGCAACTGCTACAAGTACCACAGAGACAACAACGGGATGGTTTGGATTGGAACAGAACGACTTTGGCCTCCACAGCTTGGACGCGACTTGCCTGTGCCCCGCCTGTGCGCCAATCCGTGCGGCGGCTAGGGCTGGACTAACGAGCTACTCGGCTCGTTAAGACTCGTGATCGTTAAGACTCGATCGTTAAGCTCGTTAGTCTTAACGAGCTAAATATAAAGCTCGGCTCGGTTCGTTAAGTGTTCGCGAGCGCTCGCGAGCAGCTCGTTAAGAAAATGAATTTAAATTTAGAGATGACGAGGTGATTGATGATTAACAAGAAGTACATGGGATTCGATGTTTCCTACATGGGTTGACTATAAATTTCGGTTGTGATATGGTCTTGCTAAACAGTGTTGAGCCGTCACTTGTCAGGTTGCTAATTAGACGAGATCTACTCTTAAAAAGATATGGGATCCAAATTAACGAGCTTACCGAGCTGCTCGCGAGGCTCGTTAGCTCGCTCGTTTAGCTCATTAGCAATAACGAGCCAAAATTATTATTTGGCTATGTTCGTTAGCATAACGAGCCGAGCTAAACGGGTCAAGCAAACGAGTGCTCGTTTAGCTCGTCGAGCATCGAGCTTTATGTCCAGCCTGCGGCGCGGACACGTGGCAGGCATCGCGCTTCCCCCGCTTTTCTCCCCTCGAGGGTCTTCTTTTCCAGGAAAAAATAATCGCACATACTGTAACCAGAATACTAATCGATGCCGTAATATTCGCAACCGGGAGCCGGACTGTCTTGTCTACTCGGAAAAGCTTTTTCTCCATGTTCAGAACTGAAGCAGATCTCACGTCCGCTGCTCCGTCGCCGGCCGCCATGTCGTACCAGCTTCGCGCTGCGTACCAGCAGCCTACTAGGTGCAGTGCAAGATCTTTGCTGCTTTACAGTTTCTACCTGAACGAATTGGAGCCTGCCGGGATGGAGCAGCTCGGCAGTTTCTATGATTCTATCTGTACGATGGACGAGCGCGTCCCTCTTCCAGCCGCGATGACAGAGATTTAAGCGACCAATATTTCACTAGAAGTAGCAGATCCATCGAAGCCATAGCCAACTCGCCTCCGTGTGGCGCCGCTTCCTCGCTACCGACGTTACAGGCTTCCAGCGCTCGTCTTCCTCTTCCACCGGAGAACTTCCCGAATTCTCCTACCACGGATCACATGACATCGTTTGACGCCGTCGGCCTAACCACCTCTGCCGCCGTCCGCGCTGCCGCCGGTTACCCTGCCCGTGCCCGTTCCCTAGTATGTAAGGTTCGTCCGGACACCGTTCTTCCATTTACGTTGTTTTCTCCGCTAATGGTGTCTCCTCTCGCAAAAAAAGAGGAGCAGTTTACCAAAGCTGGACGAGGCTCAGCATGGACGTGAGCACGTATTGCGGAATCGATGTGTATTTTTTTTTGCAACTGAATCGATGTGTATTAAAACGGTACCTGTAAATAGTTTTTCGAACGAAAAAGCGGGCACGGGCGGAGAAAAGCGAGGAAGCGCGCGATGCCTGCCACGAGTCCGCGCCGCACGGATGGGCGCCCGGGCGGGGCACAGGCAAGCCACGTCCCACAGCTTCTGTCTCCTTCCTCCTCTTTTCCTCTTCATGTAATGGCTAGAACCTAGTGAATCCATGGCTTGTAATCCAAATCGATGAGCAATAGATCCTCTGGAGTAGTGTGTTGTTAACATTTGGTATTCAGATCCAATCGGTTCCTCCACGCAAATCCACAAAATTCAGCACAAATCCTCAGATTCGAGCCAAACCAAATTCACACCTGACTACCTGAGGCTTAGATCCGGCCTATTCAATCATGTTGGGCGGATCACCTTGGGCGGGTCGTGGAGATCAAGCTTTCGAGTCAGTGGAGTACCCGCATTAGCGACCTCTTGTCACACCCCAATGTGCCTGTATCTGAAGAACAAAGTGAAGTCTGTCAGCTGTAGTTCAGGATTCAGAAGCACATTGTCGAATCTAATCTGGTCCGTTCGTTTCCAGATCAATGGCCCATCTTGATACTTACCTCTTCGTCCCAATAGCGAGATGGATCGTTCATTTGAAGATCAACGGCTCAGATAGAATCCAATGTCGCTTTTCAAATCCTCTTTACAGCTGGCACTTTACCGCGCCAACTACTCTGTAGTTTGTCGCGTTCTTCGTCGATCTCCTACTTCTACCCACAGCTGGAGGAAGAAGAGGATCTATCTTTTCCCCTTAGGGTTTCTAACCAGCCGCCACTGTTCGTGGTGAAGCTTTCTTGTATCAAAACCTGTAATCTTCCCTCTGAACTCCATAATTCCTCTGTAATCCACATCAGAATTCAGAGTAATAGAGGGAGATGGCTGGAATCCGTGTGTTTTTGCTTGATTCTGTAGTTTAGTTATGTCAATGGTATCAGAGCCATCTGTTCCTCGGTGGCGATTTGGATCTAGGACCCGTGGAGGTTGGGATCTCCCGTGAAATCCCTCCCCGTTGTTCTGGATTCCGGTGGCGGTGTGCGTTCTCCACGGCAGATCTGGGGTATGGAGCTGGTTGCTGAAGAACATTTCTTCGACGATAAAATCCCACCTTCCCACCCTGATCCATGCATCACAGGCGGCGAGGAGAATTGGTACTGGAGGTGTGCATAGAAGCAAGGCGATTGTGGAAGGTAACACTTTTTCAGCAGAAAATTCACCACCTTTGGTCGACTGCTTTGTTGTTGTGAGTAGCATTTCCTTCACTGAATCATGGCCGATCTATCCATGGACACTGACAAGCTGGTAGTCGATTCACTACAATTAGATGTTAAGTGTTTACAGAAGTATAGAGAAGAGGATAAGGAGGAATTTCTAGCTTTTACTAGTAGTGTGAACAAGAGCTTTGATAGCATCCAAAAGAGCTTTGATACTATTCAATCAAATTTTGAGAAGCTGTTTACTAATAGGAAGCTAGAAAAGGAAGAACTTCTGGAAATTGAACATACTAGCACTACTCCTGATACTCCTAATGATGTGGCATCTGCTGCTTCTGTCAAACCAACACAAGATGCAGTGCAGCCTAAAGGAAAACAAACACTGCAGGATATGACTGGCAAGGAACTGAATTTGGATGGAACACCCAAAGTTACTTACATGCATCCTAATTTTGGTCAGGTCACTGCATTCATTCCTGATATGAGGAATCGTGTTAAAAATTATGGGGGCCAAGGCAGACAGAGAAACAGAGAACTGGAAGTACACCAGCAACCAGCTGATTATGTTACAGGGCAGAGACAAGAGCATGCACTTAACATAAGAGATGATGGTAATTCTCAGTAGTTGGAGATGAGGAGGTGCCTTCCATCTGTCAAGCCAGCTAAGCTGAACATCCCTGAGTGTGATGGGACTGATGTAGACTCCTGGATACAAACAATGGAGCTGTACTTCGAGTCAGCAAGAACACCTCTAGAAAGAAGAACAGAAGTAGTTGTGACTTACCTGAAAGGAGATGCAATTCAATGGTGGAGAGGTACTGGCTATAACACCAGCAATGTACCATGGCACAGATTCTGCAGATATCTGGGTGATAGATTTTCTACAACATCTGTCTGTGATAATGTCAGGAGCTTTCATGAAATCAAACAGACATCCACTGTGGATGTGTACACCAAGAAATTTGAAGCTGCCATGAACCTAATGAGGAGAGATAATCCAGCTGTTCCTGATGATTATTATGTGCACAGTTACATATCTGGCCTGAATGACTACATACAAGCACACTTGCAGTGCCATGAACCACCAAATACGCAGAGAGCTATCTGGCTTGCTCGCCGAATGGAAGCAGCAAATCCTCCAAGGAAATCTTATTTCACACCACAGACTATCAGAAGGCAAGTAGCATTTGAACCTAAACCACCCAATGCTACACCAGCCAGTGTTATTTAGGAAGCAATAGAAGAAAAAAGGTGTTACAGATGCAGATAACCATGGTTTCCAGGTCATAAAAAGGTTTGCAAAATGCAGAATAAAGTCCAAATACATGCAATGCAAGCTGCAAAATAGGAAAACACATGATATAATATATGTTGTGGAAGAATCTGACAGTGAAGAAGAGGGTGAACAGCAGCCTAAACCATCTAATTTGCTCATCTCCATGCATGCTCTGCATGGCACTGCCAAGTCTAAATCCACATTTACATTGAATATTATGTTGGGGGAAACACCTGCTCTGACATTAGTGGACAGTGGCAGTACTACTACTTTCATGACTCCAAAAATTTCTCAAGTGGTAAATTGTGCATTAGAGCAAGTAAAAAGGCAGAGAGTTACTGTGACAAATGGGGAGAAATTGTGGACTGATTATATCTGCAGAAATTGTCCTTACACTGTGCAAGGGACACAATTCACTTCTGATTTCAGAATATTACAGCTTCAAGGCTATGACATAATTCTGGGGGCAGACTGGATTTATAATTACAGTCCTGTCACATCTATTATATAATTAAAACACATGACAATTAATGGCTCAGATTAAACACTTAAAAGCAAATGGCTCAGATTTAAAGATCTATTATTAGAGAGAGAAAACGCCTCAGATCCGTTTTGGAAAGAGCTACACGTTGGAAACAATTTCATATTGTGTCGGCCATGGACTCCTAGCAAAACATCAGGGCGTGTCGGCCATGGACTCCAATATATTGGCTGCAAGCTGAATTATATAAGAATACATTATTGCAGGTTTTGCACGACCAAGCAGTCTCAACGATTCATTGTTGTGGTTTCCATCAACGGCAAAAAAAAAACACATCTCGAAGCTACATCGACCCTACGTCTAGACGATGGATTGGAGATATGAAAGCATACATGCGAAGGTTCTGTTCACGTCTAGGATGGATTGGAGATATGAAGCATACATGCGAAGGTTCTGTTCCTGCACAAAAAGTCTACAGAGATCCTGAGACGATGATGCTTGAGAAATTTTCCAATCTCGCGCGGACTAAGATCCCAACAAATAAGGTCCTTGGTAGCAAGGTCCACGACAAGCTTGATTTCGATTTGTACAGAAGTGACGGCGTTGACAGACCTGGAGCTGATTAGCTAGGATCGATGGCAACCTGGCATATGCTTCCTATGCTGGATAGAAAGAAGCATACACGCCAGGCCAGAAACAATTAGTATGACAAGAAAATTTCTCTGGCTGGAGTACATCAGCCATGGTTGGGATCCTGTAAGAAGAATAGATGATTTCTCTGGCCGTGATTGTGATCGTGCATGTCCAGAAGATATCTCCAGCCGTCTGACTTAATTATTTTGATTTCAGGCTGCTGGATCGATGGACAGGACCGTGGGACATCACAGCATCGCGATCATGCCGGCGCACGTTCTCCCGCACGCCACCGCGCCTGTCTCGCGATAGGCATGCATACGGCGTAGACTCCTACAAAAATTATTTATCATCAGGCTTCAAGTAACGTGCTACACTGTATATGCCAACGATTTGGAAGAATATGTTATACATGATTGTATCAGCTAGCAGCTACAGTACTAGCATATATATCTATATATATTTGTTTGTGAGTTATATGCATGTGGCTTGATTGTAAATCTACAATTAATGTGAAGCCTATTATTATCAGTTGATAATAAAGCATCACTGGATTTTCTATACGATAAAAGAAGATTTTACTAACTCACTGTTTGCATCAACACAATACAAAAGAGGGTTCACTTTGCTTTTCCGATGCAGGGAGATTTTATTAAATCAGAGTCCTCAGCAATGTGAGGGTTTCACTATGTTTTTTCGATGTAGGGAGATTTTACCAACTCAGAGTTCGCAGGAATGTGATATGAACTAAGGTGTTTACTTTGGTATAGCTGTACTTTTGGTTTCCAAGTGTTTAATCTTTCACTTCTCACTCCTATGTTCATTGTGGATTTAGATTCTAATGAAAATCTTTAAATTTCAGTTTGCAGATGTCATTGGATTAGTTACTCATATTAAGCCGATAGAATCAAAGATAACGAAGAGGAAAACAACTACAGACATACGCGAGATTGAAACTCTACTACAAGAGTAAGTGCATATCAATGCTGCAACCTTTTCTCCTCAAATGATGATCGTTTTCTGCCATTAACCATGTTATTTGCAGTTAATACTTTGCAATGTATTCTGTAGGGTGATAAATAATGATACGATAGATGCTGTCATATGGAAGAATATGGTAGACACATATAGATCAAAGATCAATGAGAATTGTGTATATAATCTTAACAACTTTAAAGTTGTAGAATCTACTAAATATCGTCCAGTCAACAATGAAATTAAGATTAATTTTGTATACAATACAAAAGTGAAGGAGATGAAGGGAACATCGAATAAATTTTCAGATTACTACTTTGAGTTTGCTACCAGGTCTACCCTACAAGAACGAAAAGAAAAAGACCAGCAATGCTAGGGTATGTTAATAGGTGTACTTTTGGATTCCAAGTGTTCAATCTTTGGCTTTTCAGTCATATGTTCATGTCAGATTTGGATTCTAATAAAAATCTTTAATTTCAATTTACAGATGTCATTGGATTACTAACTCATATTAAGCCGACAGATGATCGTTTTCTTGCGTTAACCATATTATTTGGATTTAATACTTTGCACTAAATTCTGCAGGGGTGATAAAATAAGAATAACATTATGGGACAGATTATGCACGAGTCGCATAGAGAAGCCTGGATACCATGTGCAAGACAACAATGAACAACATCAGATTGGAAGACATGTATCCTACCGAGTTCCTTAACACCTTGAAGTTCCCAAGAATCCAAGACCATCGACTAAAACTGAAGGTAGGTTTGCCGGTGATGCTCCTACGGAACATCAACCAAGCTGCAGGTTTATGCAACGGCACGAGAATGACCATAACACAGCTTGGAAACAAAAACATTGAGGCACATATAATTACAGGAACACACGTTGGCGAAAAAGTATGCATACCTCGGATAATCATGTCACCCAGCGACTCAAAATATCCATCCGTGGTGCCCGTTATCCGTCTGCTTCGCAATGACCATAAATAAGAGCCAAGGTCAGTCCTTGAACAAGGTAGGAATATATCTGAATAAGCAAGTATTCTGCCATGGGCAATTATATGTGGCATTGTCAAGAGTCACAAACATAGAAGGATTGAAGATGCTAATTGATGACAATGAATGTCCAAGTGAAGATAGCACAAAGAATATTGTTTATAAGGATATACTATAATTTGCAAAGGAGTACAAGGCATTTAAAGTCATGATTGATGGAGTGGAGACATTATTTTTCCATAGCTAAATACATGTACCTCATCACAGCCTATTCCAGATACAACGTTTGAGTTCAGCACAGCCTATTCCAGATCGAGTTCAGCACAGCCTATTCCAGATTGCTTAACAAGCTGAACATGTACTTCATGAACGATATTATTTTTCCATAGCTAAATACATGTTTCAAGAAAAAGTTATTATTTCCATTTTTGTACATGTATTATCATGAAATAATGTAAGAGGAGACAGCCTATATCAAATAAATAATACATTTTAAATATTAAAACAAATCTGCAATCAATCAGTTTTGCTGGAGAGTGCACCACTTATTAATTGTTTAACATTCGGAAGGGTATAGAATGATGGATTTAAAAGCGGCTGCTTCTCTTACATGCTAAACGACACAAAATCTAGATATTTGGCTATATTGCTACTGTCTGTTTACCAATGACAATGCAACCTTGCCTGATGAAGCTGCGACTTTTAATGAGTACGGTCAATGGATTGCACAAATACATATATATATGGAGGACCGGCCGTACTTATACTAGAATGTGTAGTCAGAAGAATAATGGTTGGATAAAAACACCTAATTATATGGCAAGAATACTACAGAATTTTCAATCGTAATGAAGGAAAGACGAGGAATAATGCCGCTACCAATCAGATCGGATTGAAATAGATTGGCCCTGGGCAGATCGACCGGCCGGCTGCGCGTACGCTACAGGCGTCGCCGGCCGACCTACGGCCCGCCGGCCGAATGGCAAACAGAGCTGAAAGGGCCTCTCCTACATTCCCAAATCTTCTATGGCGAGATGGAGCATCGCCGGACAAAAGCCTCATATGCGAGTGTCAAGTGCAGAGATTAAACCCGTGGTCAAGCATCGCCTGCAAGAGAATTGAATGGAAGCTTTAGAGACTGAAGAGTTGATTGGGAATTTGGGGACAGTCAGACTCAGTCGTACAGATAGAAAGGTCAACCAAGAACATGTACTCCGTAGACTGAATAATAGAGATGTGAGAGAAAAATTGTTTCAGGAATAAAAACACAAGCTAACAAAAATAGGTACACATATGTATTTAGAAAAAAATGGTAAATACAAAAATAATACTAGAGGAAAATAAAATCCAATCACTAAAACGAAGAGTCAAAATGTCACTTAATAACAAAAAGTTATAGTTTGTGAATGTGACAAGTACAATTAAAGATTCAAAAGTAATAATGTCAATAGTATGTTCCACACAAGTCAAATTTAAAAAAGATACTAAATAAAATTTAAAAAGATTTTTAAATCACAAGGTTAAATGAAGTTGACAATAGATCTAAAATCTAACCATGCTTAAAATGTGGTTACATAAATTAAAACGTTCAGAACTAACAAATAATATATAGACATAAGACAAAAAAGATCCAAATTTAAATTTTTAGCTTCAACATATAACATCAACAAAATGTCTAACAACCATGGAATGTCTAGCCGCGCCATTGCGCGGGCCAACATTACCGGCAACTGCAATCTACCTTTCAAAATAAGGGACGGCAAGATAAAGCCTAGACAAAGATCAACGCCATATCCCTGTATCTCTCATGAATAGTAACAAAATCCACATCTCTTTCTAAAGAAATGGGATAATATATCTTGAAAATATCTCAATCATGAAAATGTCGTCTACATTAAAACAGTAAAATGAACTGGTCTTACTATGCTTCATATTAAATACCTACATACATATATTCTACCTTCATATTTACATTTGCTACTTATGTGCATGTAAACTAATTTCAGATAACAAAGTACCTCAGATCAAACAGTGTAATCACAAACGGGAATCTCCTCTAATCTATATCAAGTTACACAACTTCAAACCCAACAATCAGTCGGGGATAAAATTAAGATCTGGGATGGAGAAGCATGATGGATTTACCTGTGCCTCCTCCTGCGGCAAGCTCAACACGAGAAGTGAAGTCAGATGAAATAGCTCTGTTGCTACGACTGTTATGTTTCCCAATGACAATACGAATCTTGCTGAAATTAGATCCAATGCTACAATCAAATTGGGGGAAAAAACAAATTACAAATAGAAATGCGGAAGCAATAGTGCAGCACTGCAAGGTGAGACTGGAGCAACGAGGCATGAGACACCTTTCCTGCTGAATGTATGCTGCAGCTGTCGCCACTGAAGGAGTGCGACGCGAGCGGCGAACGGCGAGCGCCGGAGCGGAAACAGCCAGGCGGCACCGCGGGACGTTCAGATCGAGCCTTCAGGGCGGACGCCGTGGCGCGGCGCTCAAGTCCTGTGCCGCAGGTCGACCTCCAGGCAGTGGGTAAGCTCCCGATATCGATGGACGCTGCCCATCAATCGTCGACGAGGTAGGACTGAGAGCTGCGCAAGACGAGAGCAGCAGAGAGTTTTCCTTACCTACCACAAAAAGGAATGCTGGTAATAAAGAATTGCTTCCAAAGTTTCATCGTTGGGCAAAAAAAAAAGGAACGTGGTGCAGTGAGAAATGTACATACTTTGTGGCACAGCGCCATATTAGAGATATGCAAATGTTATTTCAAATCGCATAATTAATATACTCTGTATTATTTTCCTTTTCACCAAATCTAATAACATTGAACGGATTGGGAACACAAATTATGATTTGGCCTGGCTAAAAACCTTTTTAAGTGACATATGTTCATGGTTTACTTAAAATGGGAGCTATAAAACCAACCGCTACAACAAAAAAATTAAGAGAAAATAAAGTTTCAGAATTCTTATAATCTAATAATGTTTAACAAACATATAAAAAGTTTGTCTAGCCGCGCAATTGCGCGGGCCACCCCGCTAGTTAGATTACAAGAAAATGACACTGAAAGCTACTCAAGCAGATGGACATACTGTCACTTTTATTGATGAGAGCTTGCCTTCCATAGCAGTGATAGAGGATGCACAAGATATAGAGAAATTACTACTCCATTCTACTTGAGGTGCAGTGCTGCTAATAAAACCTACTGTTGATACAACAGACAACAAGAAGCCACATCCTCTGTCAATACAAAAATTGCTGGATGAATTTCATGTTATTTTTTCTGAACCACGGGAATTGCCACAAAAAAGGGATTGTGATCATACTATTCCTCTGATGAGTGATGCCAAGATAATTAATCGGAGGCCATATAGATTTCCACATCACCAGAAAAATGCTCTAGAAGATATAATCAAGGACTTACTGCAAAAAGGGGTAATCAGGAACAGTGTCAGTCCTTACTGATCACCAGTGGTACTTGTAAAGAAGAAGGACACACCATGGAGAAAATGCACTGATTTCAGGAAAATGAATGCACAGACCATAAAGAACAAATACCCTATTCCCATAATTGAGGATTTGTTGGATGAATTACATGGAGCTACGATTTTCTCTAAAATAGATCTGAGGAGTGGCTACCACCAGATCAGAATGAAAGAGGAATATATTAGCAAAAGTGCATTTACCACACACCAAGGTCATTATGAATATGTGGTCATGCCTTTCGGCTTGACTAATCCACCGGCTACATTTCAACAGCTAATGAATACCGTGTTGGCACCTGTACTGAGGAAATTCGCCCTAGTATTCTTTGATGATATTCTGATTTACAATAAAAGTTTATCTGAACATACAGAACACCTGAAGCCGGTTTTCCTTCTCCTGCAGCAGAATAGCTTGTTTGCAAAAATGCAGAAGTGCACATTTGCTACTGATCAGGTAGAATATTTGGGTCACATTATCAGTGCCTCTGGTGTTGCTACAAACCCAAAGAAAATAGAGGTGATAATTAACTGGCCTGCACCAGAAAATGTCACTCAGCTGAGAAGCATTTTGGGAATGACAAATTATTACAGGAGATTCATAAAGAATTATGGCTTGATTTGTAAGCCATTATTTGAGGCACTGAAAAAGGATAATTTCCAGTGGACTGAACAACAGCAAGCTGCATTTCAGCTGCTCAAACGGAAAGTGACTAATCCACATGTATTAGCATTACCCAACTTCTCATTACCATTCACTCTAGAAGCAGATGCATCTGATTATAGCATTGGAGCTGTGTTGATGCAGCAAGGGAGACCTATCTCTTTCTTGAGCAAATCAATTGGTCCCAGATCTGCAGGTTTAACAACATATGACAAAGAAGCTATGGCTATACTAGAAGCAATTAAAAAGTGGAAGCATTACTTTTCAGCAACATCTATAGTGATCAGAACTGATTAACAGAGCTTGAAATACATTCAAGACCAAAAGCTCACTGAGGGAATTCAGCACAAATTACTTGTTAAGCTGTTAGGTTACAACTATACAATGGAATATAAAAAAGGTGTGGAAAATAGAGTTGCAGATGCACTCTCACGAGTGAAGCACAAGATCTTCTCTATGTTCACTAGTGTGGCTGTACCAACATGGGTTACTGAAGTAGTAAAATCTTATGAGGAGGATGTTAAATGCTTGGAGCTAATTCAGCAATTAACAATAGCTCCAGATGATGTGCATAATTTCACATTTACAAAGGGCTTGCTGAGATACAACCACAAGATTTATGTTGGCAGTTCAACTGAACTGAGAGCAAAGATAATTGATTCTTTACACAACTCTGAACTGGGAGGTCACTCTGGAGAGCAAGCCACATATCAGAGGATAAAAATGCTTTTTCACTAGCCTAGCATGAAGCAACAGGTCATTGCCTTCATAAAGCAATGCCCTACTTTCCAAATTAATAAAGGAGAGCACTCCAAATACCCTGGTTTACTACAGCCACTGCCAGTTCCAGATTTTGCTTGGACACACATCAACATGGATTTTGTTGAAGGCTTGCCAGTTTCTGAAAATAAAGATATCATTCTGGTTGTGGTTGATAGATTCACCAAGTATGCTCATTTCATTTCCATGAAGCATCCTATAAATGTGCATACTGTGGCAAGAGTTTTCAGGGAAAATGTGTTCAAATTACATGGTTTACCAACAGTGATAGTTACTGACCGAGATAGAATATTCACTAGCACACTGTGGCAGGATTTATTCAAGTCTCTAGGTGTGAAGCTACACTTCAGCACTGCTTATCACCCCTAGACTGATGGCCAAACAGAAAGAGT
Source organism: Poa pratensis (assembly GCA_947311845.1). Taxonomy (NCBI): domain Eukaryota; kingdom Viridiplantae; phylum Streptophyta; class Magnoliopsida; order Poales; family Poaceae; genus Poa; species Poa pratensis. Next base: position 78,473,796 of record CAMZMU010000074.1, read on the forward strand.
GAACCAATGTCTGGAAAATTATCTCAGAAATATGGCCTTCTTGCAGCCTAAGAAATGGCATCAGTGGTTGGCACTAGCAGAGTGGTGGTATAACACCTCATTTCATACTTCCCTGAAAATGACACCATTTCAGGTTTTATATGCCAGACCACCTCCACAAATAGCTGAAATGTTTTACCCATAGAAGACACAAATTCTGGCATTATTCCTTCTGCTACTGTGACTGAAATTGCACAGGAGATCAAACCGAATTTACTCAAGGCACAAGAAAGAATGAAGGTGCAAGCTGACAAAAACAGGCAGGAAAGAACACTGGAAGTGGGAGATATGGTCTATCTCAAGTTACAACCATACATGCATACATCACTCAGTATTCACAGGTGCTTGACATTACATTCCAAGTACTATGGGCCTTTCAGAGTTTTACAGAGAGTAGGAAATACTTCTTACAAACTACTGCTACCAGATGGTTGTCAATTACACCATACATTCCACGTGAGCCAGCTCAAGAAGCACTTGGGTCCTAAAGCTATTCCCAGTGCTAATCTACCTCTCCTGAACCCTGATGGCACAATTCTGATAGCACCAGAGGCAATTCTAGAGAGAAAATTGATACCAAGGGTACATGGCACTGTTGCTATTCCAGTCGTGCAGTGGCTAATCAAATGGCAGAATCTTCCTCAAGATCAAGCTACCTGGGAGGACTCGACACTCATCTAGAAGGTGTTCCCTGCTTTTCATCCTTGAGACAAGTCTGCGCTCGTCGGGGAGGAGTTGTCACACCCAGTGTGCCTGTATCTGAAGAACAAAGTGAAGTCTGTCAGCTGTAGTTCGGGATTCAGAAGCACATTATTGAATCTATTCTGGTCCGTTCGTTTCCAGATCAATGACCCATCTTGCTACTTACCTCTTCGTCCCAGTAGCGAGATGGATCATTCATTTGAAGATCAACGGCTCAGATAGAATCCAACGTCGCTTTTCAAATCCCCTTTACAGCTGACACTTTGCCGCGCCAACTACTCTGTAGTTTGTCACGTTCTTCGTCGATCTCCTACTTCTACCCGCAGCTGAAGGAAGAAGAGGATCTATCTTTTCCCTTAGGGTTTCTACCCAGCCGCCACTGTTCGTGGTGAAGCTTTGTTGTATCAAAACCTGTAATCTTCCCTCTGAATCCATAATTCCTCTGTAATCCGCATCATAATTCAGAGTAATAGAGGGAGATGGCTGGAATCCGTGTGTTCTTGCATGATTTTGTAGTTTAGGTATGTCACCTCTCGCCGAGTGGGAGCACAAGCGAGCACGACGCCGCGCTGAGTTTGCCGCCCATATTCCGGTCACGGCGGCGCAGGTTGCATCAGAGATATCTGTGGCGGTAGCATCAGAAGTCAAAGCGGCTGTAGCAGTAGCGCTAGAGGCTGCGTTCGCGAAGCACGACGAGGCCATCCGGGACGCAGTCACCAACGCCAAGGATCATCCAGGGGCGTCATCGGCTACAACTTCGACCTCCTCCCCGTCATCTACTGAGACTGCGAGCATCACCTCCGAGAGGGCCATGTCCATCCAGACGGTGGAAGCAACGGACTCCATCTCTGATGCAGAAGGAGCAATATCCATCTGCAAGGACTCTGAACTTGCGCTCGCGACGCCTATCACCTGTTCAACCGAATGCCCGACCAGAGAGAACAGTGCAACGAGGACAGCGCCGTCAGCATTCCCAACGAGCGTCATTCCTTCGGTGGCTGCGGTGCACGAGGACGGCATCTGTCGAGGTGTGCCCTCGGCAATTCCCATGGTTGCTATACCTAGGGTTGATTGTGTGGTAGAGAACGCGTAGTATTGGTGGAATCGACGGCTGACAAGCTGGATTTACCCAGGTTCAGGGCCCTCGAGTGAGGTAAAACCCCTACTTCCTGCTTGTTTGTGTTTATGGTATGAATATCAGGGCTACAAGGGTTCGACGAGTTGCTGATCTCGCCGAGGTTTTGGTGGCTATGGATTCCTTGCCCTGATCGATCACCCTCCCAACCTTTATATAGGAGGCTGGGTCTCGGGAAGCATCACCAACCAAGGTTACATGTATGGAAAGTCCTAACCGACCATAACTTGATCTAACTTGGAAAACACTCTTTGTCTTGGGCCTTTCTTCGTGGGCTTCGATTAATCTTTAGGCTTCTTTGATCATCACGTGCACCAGGTACCTCTACACCGGGGTACCCGCAGAGTATAACCTCGTCATTAGCCCCCGAGTACTTGCTTGACTCAAAGAATCGAGCATGTGCTCCCTTCATCGTGCACGTCATAATCTTCTGAGCTTGTTCTTCTGACCCGATGTAGTTATTCAAGCTCTAATTTGTTTCAATTGTATGTGTATGCTAATCGAGGGATATTGACATAGTAGGCCTGATTTACTCGAATATCGAGATCAGTTAACTGCTTACATGAGCAAAAACCTTACTAGCCTTCAGTCAGACTCGAGTCCCTGGGCTCGAGCCTGGAACGCAATCGAAAGATTATGCCTAGGGATATTGACATAGTAAGCCTGATTCACTCGAATATCAAGCTCAGTTAACCGCTCATTTGGGCGAAACCATACTAGCCTTCAATCAGGTTCGAGTCCCCGGACTCGAAGCTGGAACACTTTTGCAACTTTTGCCTAGGGATATTGACATAGTAGGCCTGATTCACTCGAAAATCGAGCTCAGTTAACCGCACATTTGGGCGAAACCATACTAGCCTTCAATCAGGTTCGAGTCCCCGGACTCGAAGCTGGAACATACTGGATAGACTCGACTCAAGCCGTTGTAGGTCTTACTGATTCGTTCTGCAGTTTAACTTTTGATACCTAACGCGTCCGTCAGGATTTTCATCATGTCTGTTGACACGGGAAATTTCAAGGGAAAACACTGTTGGAGCGTCCCTCGGCCCATCTCGATTGCTCGGTGGGTCTTACCTTTGCATTTGCGTATGCAGCATCCGAAACATCTGCGATTGGCATAGTCCGGGAATTTATGAAGTTTGATTCTTTGATTTGTGAAGTACTTAATGCATTTTAATCGAATCTGTAGTCGAGTGAATTTTCTTACCTTGTTTTGAAATCTATGGGAGCGCAACAACGCTCCCATGGGAGTAGCCCCCGAGATTGTGGTTTATTGTCTTGCAATAGAGGACAATCTCAAATCATCCTTCTGTACTGCTTTTTGTCAATCGAAATAATTTTGCCCTTTTTGATCAATCGCAAGAAATTTTTGATATACTCCCATGGGAGTACATTTGCCAGTCGAATCCTTTTGTCGATTGTAGTCCCACCACTCGAACGTGGACGTTATCTCTGCCCCTGACGTCATTCGTGACGTCTTAGGCGTGCGCTCGCCATTTTGACAAGACGTGTCTGTGTGGGCCCAACGCTCAGAGTTTTGACCGCAGAAGACGCCGTTTCAGCTTTGATTTGACCGGACGTGGCGTATTTTTCGCCGCGCCATCATGACCTCCTAGGGTTTTGTGCGTAGTGGGCGACGTGGGACGCGACGGTTGCTCTCTGCGCTCGCCACGTGTACAGCCAGATACTACGCTCATTTGGACGGACGGTTATGATGACGTTTTGCGTTGTGCGGTAAGTAGCAGGTTTTGCGCAAGATTTTGATTTACTTGCCATTCTTTTCCTCTGTTCCTCTTCTTCCTTGCGCACCGCACACCATTGCTCTGCCTCCCAAGCTCCTTGCTTTTGCTCCTTGTGCCATGGCGCCCAAGAAGATCAAGCGTGCTGCTGCAACCGTCCCCGCCACCGATCCAGCGGACAAGGGGAAGGATGCGGCCATGGCGAGTGAGCCTGCCGATGCGCTTTTGAAGATCCCCGGTGACTGGACGAGATCCTGCGTAACCGAGGACACCTTTCTGAGTATCGTGAGAAGGGTTGGCTGCCGCCAGCTGACCAGCTGGCCGCGCGTGCTCCAGGTCTGGAGGTACGCCCTGATCCTCGCGACGGCGAGCGCGTCTGCTTTGCTGAGTTCCTCCCCCGTGGTTCTCTTTCCCTTTGCATGATTTTGTGCGAGGGCTACTGTACGCCTATGGCTTGCAGATTCATGATCTTACCCCAATAGCATTATGCATATCGCCTGCTTCATGGTGCTATGCGAGTGTTTCTTGGGGGTGTCCCCCAGCTGGGCATTGTGGAAGCATATCTTCAAGGTGCGCCACAATTGCCGGGGTAAACGCCCTTGCCCGGTGGGTGGATTTCAAGTCCAAGTGCGAAGCGATTCGCATTACTTTAGCTTGAAGACAGTCGATTCTGCCCAAGGCTGGCGGACCAAATGGTTCTATGTGCCAGTCGACCAGGTGGTGCTCCCGGCTTTTTCGATTGAGAATTCTCCGAAGAAAACGGTGGCCTGGGATCACCCTATCTCTCCTGCTGAAGCCAAAGAAGCCACCCCTTTGCTGAATGAGATTGGCAAGTTGCTGAAGACTGTTTCTGGTATTCAGTTGATCAGCACTTATTTGAAGATGCGAGTGTGGCCCATGCGCCTTCGTGCCCACCCGATGTGGCAGTATGAGGGTCCACTCGACAGCATCAGGATGAGTACCACCGAGTTGACGCAGAAAGAGCTCAGTGCTCAGGTGAAGAAGATCACGAGCATCAAAGCTTCCACAAAAATCGACTTCAACTTCCCGCACGTCCCCTACGGGCCAGAGAAGGCCTTACCCGCAGTGAGTGATTCTTTTTGCCGTTTTTATGCCTCGCCATCTGCCTTTGCATCCTTTTTGCTTTCGTTCTTATGATTATGAATTGTGCTTGTTACATAGGGTCACTCGACTGCCACCTCTCTGCCTCCTCTACCCGAAGCCGGGCCTACTTGGAGACGGCAATACAGGAGGAAACCAAGCTGCCCATTGCTGACCCTGCTTCTGCCCACTCGACCCCTCAGGATAATCCCGAAGAAACAGGGGAAGAGGTGGAACAGGTTGTGGCGGATGCTTCAGATGAATCAGATGCTGAGCAGGGTCCTCGCAAGCCTAAACGCCAGCGTTTGGTTCTTCCGGAGTCTTCGAGTACAGAGGATGAGCAGGGGATACCGGTAATTCGGGTATCCCTTCTCCTGCTAAAAGCCATCCTCTGACTGTCTCCCCTCTGGCTTCTCGTCCTCCTGCAATTCGAGTAACACCTCTCGACTGGGTGTTTTCTCCCTTGGTGACGAACCTGATTCCGATGAAGAAGATGAGCCAAGGTTTGCTTTATGTCTATTCCTTTATTTGTGGCCGCGCCTTTATGGTTTTTGTTTTTTGATTGGATGTATTTTTGCTTTATGATACCAGTGGCAAATCGCATCTCCACCTCCAGTCGCGGATACGTCGATTGTGGCGCAGCCATCCATCCCTCCAGAAGCAGCACAAGGCACTATTCTTGAAGCGGCCAAGGACGCAACTGAGCTGATGGTTGCTGATTTGAACAAGGAGAAAGCTGCCCCAACCGCGGATGCCGTGGCTTCCTCCTCCAAGCCTGCCTCTTGGACTGATCACGTGAGTGCTTCTGTCCCTACTTGTACTCGATTTTTTTGTTTCTTCTACACGCGTTGGTAACATGCGTACTCTGTTTCAGCCTATGTATGCCGCCATGGCCCCTTGGATTCAGGCCTTTGTTCGGGTGGAGCAAGAGAGGGACTCCCTGCAGTCAACTTCGACTGAGCTTGCGCGTAAGCATTTTTTTTGCTAAAACTTTTCCCTTCTTTTGAAGTTATGACATTAATCGGGAATGTTTGTGAACTCCGCAGAAGATAAAAAATCTGCTGAGGAGCGTGTGGGGGACCTGGAGAAACAGGTGAAGGACTTGCAGACCCAGCTCTCTACCCAGCAATCTGAATCGAAGAAAGCACTTGCTGATGCTCAGGACGCACCACTCGCCGCGATAAGGAGCTTACTGCACGTCTGTCGAGTATAGCCCGTGCTGCCAAAGGTGAACGCACTGTCTTTGTGAGTAGTAGCTCTTTGGCCATTTTAGTAGCTTTTGCTCATGGCTTCTGCTTTCTGAATTTTGAAGGTTCCGAAGGCGCCTCTACTTCCACTAAGCCATCGAGTGATTCATTGTCACTCGATGATGCAATCATGGAACTCGAGTCTGTGCTGTCCAAGACCAAAGGCGATCTGGCTAACGTGACCAGTACCCTTAGCAATTTGCACGCGGGGATGTGTCCTAAAGCGCTCCTTCGACTGCTGAAGGACTTGTTGCAGCTTTTGGCGAAGGATCGTCGATTGTGGCGGATTTTGCCCGCGAACTCACGGTACGCGGCTCGGAGTACACCCTCAGGCTTTTGTTAGGCAATGGTGTAGAGGCCGATTTCGACAGTGCTTTATCGGACTACCCGAAAAAGCCTGATGGAAGGCCGCTATCATTCAGGGGTGTAACCGAGCCAGCTACGCGACTGAGCGAAATCTGCGTCCAGACTATGGAACGCCGAGCTGAAGCTGTTAGGGCTCAGTCGCGTAAAATAGGGCAGGATCCATCTCGCAGGCCTAGGAACTTTTACTCTGTAATTTGATTACTCGAACTTGGCATGTATGCTTTTGCTACTTATGTTTATGCTAGCATATACTTTTGGGTGCTTTTGCTTGAATGAAATTTGCTGAATCGCCTGAATTTTGCAACTTCTGTGTCTGGGCTTCTGAATGTTGCGTTTTATGAACCAGCCACAAGAATGCGAGTCTGGTGGACCTTCTCCATCTCGTACTCGAACATCTGGTCAGCAAGGAATGATACGAGGGCACTTGCTTTGCGAAGAATCGAGTGAGTGAACTAGAGCAAGAACTCAAAAGCACTCGAGCTGAGTTGGAGCTGCTGCGTTCCAGCCAAGTTTTGCTACCCAACGCGAGGAATATGTTCTTGGCGAGATGGACAACATAAACAGGCAACTCGAATGTGAGTTTATGACATCATTTTTGCTTAAAAGTTTTCATTTGTTTGCATTATGCTTTGGACCAGTAACTTTGGCCTTTTGCAGGTTTTGTGCCTGATGCCCAGCAGGAAATAGGAGGGTCAATCGACTCCTCGATAATGTTGTTGATGTACCAACTACTGGCAGGCAGCATTTTTATTTGGACAAGGTGCACGCTCGCACTCTTGCTACTTTGAAGGATCGAGTATGGCGAAACGCCCAAGTACTCGAGATTGCAGGCGTATCTTCACTCGCTAAATTGCGCGCTCTTCCCGTCAGGGCCTCAGCCTCAAGGGTTGTTTCCTTTGATTGATATCTTTCGAGTGACAGATTCAGTCAAAGAATCTTTGATGCAGCTTGCTATTCTTGGGTCCAATGCCACTATGGCTTACATCCGCAGCCGTAAGCCAAATTTTGCGATTCGACCTCCTGCAATTGGCACACTTGTATCCCAATCACATTTGATCGAGACACGCTCTGCTGCTGAGGAACTCATCGATTGCTGCAAGGAGCAGCTTTTTGGTCCTGTACTGGATACAAAGGATGAGCCAGATTCTTAACTTGTAAACTTTTGTGTAATCGGGGCATTCTCCGAATGTAAATATGTACTATTGTATTTGTGGCGAAATATTTTATGCGTATATTTGTGACAGCCCCCGAGTCTATCGAGTGGGATTTTTGAGTTTTTATGCTTGACCCAGCCCCCGAGTATATCGAGTGGGGTTTTTAGTTTTTATGCTTGACCCAGCCCCCGAGTATATCGAGTGGGGTTTGAGTTTTATGCTTGACCCAGCCCCCGAGTGTTTGAGTGGGTAAACAATAAAAGGCATATATGAGAAATATGGAGGAACATGTATCTTTATTCGAAATATGTGTTCGACCAGCAAGCCGCCTCATTAAAAACCTTCCAGTCCCCTTAGGTACCCTGGTAAGGGAAAAGAGTGCGTCTGAAACCTGCTGGTTCTTCCGACATTATGCGCTTATTACATATCTATGCATAGAACTGACGCAGATGCGCCCCTCTATGTACTAGTGTGACTTGACGACATGTTGACCGTCCTGAAGGTTCAGTCGGGTGCCCCTTGTGCTCATCGCGTCGTTGATGGCTTGAGCCCTCTGTCGATTGCCATCTTCTTGCTTCTGGTAGAGGTGCACGGTCATTGGAGACCTCAAGCTCGGCGAGTGATTGCTCCATCCCGTACATCTCTGAGATTTTGCTGAAGTCACGGTCACATGAATCTGACCTTTGAAAGTTCCCGTTGATCGTGATGACTCCTTTTGGTCCTGGCATTTTGAGCTTGAGGTAGGCGTAGTGTGGGACGGCCATGAATCGAGCGAAAGTGGGGCGCCCAAGTATTGCATGGTATTGTGACTTCCAATCGACCACTTCGAACTCAATCGACTCGGTTCTGAAGTGAGTAGGATCTCCAAACGTAACATCGAGTTGTATGGTGCCTTCTGGGAGCACTGCTTTGCCTGGGACGATACCATGGAAGGTACTTGTGGACTTTGGCAGATTTTCGACTGATTTGTTCATTCTGCGTAGCGTATCTGCAAAGATTATGTTGAGGCCGCTACCTCCGTCCATGAAGACCTTGGTCATGGCGTAGCCTCCGATTTGGGCGTCGAGTACCAAGGCTGCATGCCCTGGTCGATATACTGCGGGTGGATGGTCCTCTCGATTGAAGACAATCGGAGTTTCTGATCCTTTCAAAAAATCTGTTATAGCTGGGGGTGCCATGACCGCCATATTGACGTGTCGAGTGTGTAACTTTTGCTCTCTATTGGAGGGACGTCCTCGCTGGATCATGTTCATCTGCCCGCGAGTTACGGGATATTTTTGTTCATCTCCTTGCTGCATCTGGTGCACGGCTGCTGCCATTTGTGTTCCCGTAACGGGTTGTGCTGGCACCATGTACACTGGCGTCGGTTGCGCTGGTGTTGGTGCAGGATATACCTGAGTAGGCTGTTTTGCGGTGGTATGGAATATACCTGTGCTTGTTGTACTTGCTGCGGTGCTTGATATGCCTGAACAGGCTGTGTTTGTGGTGTAGTCGATGGAGTCTGCGTCAATTGAGGAGGTGCACGTCCATCTCTTTGCAGTCGCAGTATATGTTCAATCGCAAGTTGATCGAATTCCCTGCAATTTCTCAGCGAGTGGTTAGAGCGAAGCTTACCATCGTCCCCTTTGTAAAGATGGAATCTGCAATAATCGTCCATCCTTTCTTCGATTGAGCGCTCAGGATCTTTGTCTGCTCGCCTGCGCCACTCTGGCCTTCTGTAGCTATCGCGGTCGTCGCGTCTGTGGTCTCGACTGTCACGTCGATCGTCTGTGCGATGGTCTCGATCACTCGGCGTTCGTCAGTACGATGATCTCGATTATCACGATGATCGTCGGGTCGTCTGTCAGTTTGGTCGCGGTTGTCCCTTGACTGGACAAAGCCTGCTGCGATGAAGTTTGGATGGTCATCATCGTGATAACGATGCTTGCGTTTGCGCCTTCGATCATCTCTGTAGCTATCTCTGCGGTCTCGACTGCCACCCTCGTGATTTTCATGTGAGGGTGCGGTCGAGTGCTCGTACGGAGTCTTCTCCATCTGCCCATTTTGTTGCGAGTACCATGAGTGCCGCCATTGTCTTGGATCTTCTCGACCAAGTGTTTCTTTGAAGTCTTCTCTCCAGAGTCCGTTTTTGAAGGCGTCGATTGCCCTATCTTCTGATACGTTGCCTACTGAGTTACGGATGGTGGTCCACCGCCGTATGTACGATCTCAGAGATTCATCTGACTTTTGCTTGCAGGTCCGGAGCTCCTCGAAAGTTTTGGGGCGCTCACATAGAGGCTCGAAGTATTTGATGAAATCACCTTTGAAGTGCTCCCACGAATCGTAGTATGATTCGGGTAGCGATTTGAGCCAATCGCGAGCTGTTCCTTCCATCATGAGTTGTATGTACTGCATAGCTGTAGTTGTGGTGCCGCGCTGACATCCGACTGCCAGCCTGTAATCTTCTAGCCAGCCTGATGGCTCTTGTTTGCAGTTGAACTTTGGCGTGGTAGCTAGCGAGAATTTCTTGGGCATACGAGCCTCCCGGATTCGTCGAGTGAAGCATAGCGCTCCACAGGGTCCGATTTCTGCTTCCGAGTCTGAGCTGTTGCTGTATGACCTCCTCGAGTGGCTCCTGCTGGAGCGATGACGGTGAGCTTTTTCGACTGCTCCTTCCCCGAGGACTTCGACTGCGACGGTCCCGATCTGTATCTCTCCTTGGAGTTGCTTGTGGATGCTGTATGGCTTGTGCTGCTATTGCCAGTTGTTTGTACAGTTGGAGGTGCTGATCCCTCTTTGGGTCTCCTGCAGGAGGTTCGATTGTTCTGAGATAGGTGCCGAGCGTCATCAGCGCCCGGCTGGCTCAGTAGGTATGGGGACTCCTTCCGCGTCGACTGCCATAAAGGCTGGGTTTAGGTTTCGAGTGACCGCTGCACGATCTGCGTCTCCGAGGTTTATGAATCGTGACCTATTCGCGGGGTCGTTTCTGCCTGTTGAACTCGTCGCCGAGCACTCGATATGCTGGCTTGCTTTTTGCGTTCTTCGAGTACGCTCGGTAGTTCTTCAACCGTATCGATTCTTGCCACTGGAAGTATTGTAAGGTCAATACCTCTTCCGGAGTTGCGTTTGCTGGTAGCATTGTGCAGCTTTCGATTACTTTGCTCACTTTTTCCGCCATCTCTGCGTGATGGTCAGCGTGGTTGTTCCGTCAGGCATGGTGACTGTGCAAGGGTATTCTGTAGGTCGACGGCATGTTGCAGCTGCTGACGTTTCTGCTGTACTCGCGGTGTATACCTGTATGGAAACACCGATCTTCGCCCATGTGTTGCTAATGCGCATTATGGATTCGGCGTCGTCATCCAGGCTGGAGTTGCTTTGCTTGCGGGGTTTCTGCCGCAATCGAGTTGATCTTCGAGTGCTTGTCCTGGCTATTTGCATCGCAGGTGAATATCTCGTGGCTGGCACGGATTTCTGGGCCGTTGAGATCGGCGAGGTATATGTTGTCATCTATGTTCTCCTCGTTCCCCGCGACGTCGTAGCAGTCGACGACGTTGTCGAGTGACTCGATTGAGTTGTTTGGGCGGTACGCAGATTCGATCTCGCTTCTTCCAAATCTTTTTGCCACCTCGTCACGGAACTCTTGCGAGGTCATGGATGTTGCAGAGTCGCTTGGCGATTGGATCGGGACGATCTGTGACGATGTCGCGCCCAAGATGGATGGTGTTGCAGTCGAAGCGTTGTCGATTGTCTCCGTGTCGAGTGTCTCCATGTCGAGTGGGTCTAACAGGTCCTGCACACCATCTTTATCAACAAAGAGTTAAATTTTCCAACTGTAATATCCAAACCTGATTCGAGTGCGGCAAAGGCTTGTTGAGCCTCCATCGAGTGCGGCGTGAGCCTCCTTGGAGATTTTGGCGAGTGATCGCTTTTTGAATTGATGCTGGTCGATCTTGCCGGCGAGTTGCCGTTTGTAGCAGTGGTCGGTGATTTGCTTTTTGATGATGTAGTAGGCGAGTTACCTTGTGCAGATGCGATCGGCGGGTGGCTGCTTGATGATGAAACCGGCGAAACCGTGAGCCCAATACTACCTGTTCCCACAGACGGCGCCAATTGTCGAGGTGTGCCCTCGGCAATTCCCATGGTTGCTATACCTAGGGTTGATTGTGTGGTAGAGAACGCGTAGATTGGTGGAATCGACGGCTGACAAGCTGGATTTACCCAGGTTCAGGGCCCTCGAGTGAGGTAAAACCCCTACTTCCTGCTTGTCTGTGTTTATGGTATGAATATCAGGGTTACAAGGGTTCGACGAGTTGCTGATCTCGCCGAGATTTTGGTGGCTATGGATTCCTTGCCCTGATCGATCACCCTCCCAACCTTTATATAGGAGGCTGGGTCTCGGGATGCATAACCAACCAAGGTTACATGTATGGAAAGTCCTAACCGACCATAACTTGATCTAACTTGAAAACACTCTTTGTCTTGGACCTTTCTTCGTGGGCTTCGATTAATCTTTAGTCTTTTTGATCATCACGTGCACCAGGTACCTCTACACCGGGGTACCCGCAGAGTATAACCTCGTCAGCATCCATCTCGTAGTGCCCTGCCTCTCAGTCGCTACTACCGTCTATGGCCATGTCGGCGATGCTTGACAAACCTGAGGGAGATGACACTGCTGTGACGCATGAGGATGAGCAGCTGGCTTGTTCGACTGTGGAACAGCCACTTACGCTCGTTGTTGCGAGTGATGTGGCAGATGATCACAGCTTCGTCGATGGCACGTCTGCGGTGCCACACACTCTGGCCGCACTCAGAGTCGACGAAGACGATCGCATCATCAACAAGCATGAGGTCATGGTCACATGCGACTCATCTGTGAATCACTTCATGCAGAATGCAGTGGTATGTGCTCTGGTCTTGGTTGTACCACGATACATCCCAACTCCTTGCTGTCTTGGGACCCGGGAGTGAAAACAGGGGTATCAACAGATTATGTGCTTAGTAGAGATATTGCTTTGGACACATATGTGAAGCAATTGGATGCAGATTTATCGGGCAGTCATGATCATAAGAAGTCTGGGTATGCAAAAGCTTGGAGATATTTTCGTGGGTCGATTCAAGTGTTTTGCTCCAGTTGGAATGCAGTAGGCAAGTGTTCCTGTGAGGGCATCCATGTGGAATTGCTTAAGAATTAGTCTGATTGTGCTGGACCATTCAGTAAGCGAACGTTGGACTGCTTGTGTTACTACTTATCCTCCCATGTGTTCTGCACTAGTGCCATTTGAGGATTTCCTTCCGAGATCTTTCAGTATTGTTCAGAAAAATTGTCAACCACAATATATTGAAGTGTCTGAGTCATGTTACTGTTGCGAGCTACTGTTTGAAGGTACTAAACATCATGGTGTCGGATATTTTCCATGGGAAATTGCATGGTTGCCGTTGGGATACTCCCTTGGTCGACAGTATGGAGGAGTCGAGCCACAACCCATTCCATGGCCGTCGTTCGAGCATGATCAGGCTTTGTTTGTCGGCTACACTGGTGGAACTTGGGTGAGGAGGTTTGCAGAACTGACTTATGCAGATGATACAAGCTACGTGCACGGATGTGAGCTGATCTATGGTTTTCATCACGAGCTGCTATGGGATCCTGGAGGTTTCTATTTTTCTGCTTGGAATTGCCAATGGTGGATGGTACTAGTTAACTCCAAGATCAGACTAAAGGGAGTGCATGCAACATTGCAATGGCCGGCATGGCTGCAGCTCCAGCGTACTACCGCGGCCACTGCCTTGATCATGCTTACTACTTCAACAAAGCCTATGCCGACCACGACCACTACCTCGACGTCATTCTGCACCACGCGCACATCAGCCACATCTACTACATCGGCGTGTTCCTCGACCAAGTCTGCGCCGTCGGCTACCTCAACCTCGTCAACGTCCACCTCGACTACGGCATCCAGCGCGAGCTCGGCGAAGTCATGAAGCATCAAGTACCATGGGATCCAGGCGATCGACATGGCATCGGCTTGAGGTCAAGCCGAAAATTAAGGAGGGGGAATGTTAGCAAGCATTCCCTACTATCATCGTGGGCTGGACAGTGGGCCAGTACTATTGGGGTTGGCCTGCTCCATGACTACAGGGGGCAACTGCTGCAAGTACCACGGAGACAACAACGGGATGGTTTGTCTTGGAACAGGACGGCTTCGGCCTCCACAGCTTCTGTCTCCTTCTTCCTCCTCTTTTCCTTTTCCTGTAATAGCTAGAACCTGGTGAATCGATGGCTTGTAATCCAAATCGATGAGCAATAGATTCTATGGAGTAGTGTGTTGTTAACATAGCTGTGTTCAGTTGAATTTGCAGTGTAGTGCAGAAAAAAAAACAGAAAAAGTTAAAAAAAGCTTCCGCCAGAGCTTCCATAGTGTTTGTCCACAGTTCCTAGAAAGTGCCCATGTTGAGGTCTTTTGGTTATTTTTCCGAGTGGAATGTTGCGACTTCCATGGTTGGCCCAGGCCCAAGCACGAGACCACTGGGCTTTTCGTCGACCTGCACGAGTTGACGCCCCAGGAGGGGTCGTCCCCGGCTACTCAGTCCTAAAGAATAGCCCAACCCGATCGATGACCACATTTTCGTTGCGTAATTTTTGCTTGATGCAGGGACGTCGTCGTCGTCGACGACGACGGCGGCCAGCCTCCACGTGCGCCGGCGGGTTCGTACGTGTCCAAGCTTCTCTCACGGCGATATCTCTGTTGGCAGCAGCAGCAGCTCGCGAGGTGTTAGGTTGGCAGTATCACATTCACAAGCTCCAGCATACACAGTCATAGAGTGAGATGTCTATGAATGGATAATCTGCCGCATGCTTTTCAGATCGGTGGCGGGTGGGGGTTGCCAGTACCGATCGATGCATTCGATCAGTAACACTGCCACTTACTACTTGTTAGAGTAGATTTGTGTATATTGTATTTTGCCCATATGTTAGGTGTCTTCCTGCATATTCACCTGTACATGTACTATATATATGTGGCCTTTGGCCCCCTGGTAATACAAGCAGTCTATTACCCTAACATGGTATCAGAGCAAAATTAGGTCTTTTTTTTTCCCACGTCCGTGCCGCCGCCGCCGTCGCGCCCCCGGCTCTTTGCCGCCGCGCTCCGGCCGCTGCCGCCGTCGTCAGCTTCCTCTCCGTCGCCTTCCCCGTTCCCTGCTGTCTTCCTCGTGCGGCCGCCCGCGAGCTGCCGATCGGCAGCGCCCCTCCGTCCGTGCTGCTGCTGCTGGCGTCTCCAGCCGCGGCCGCCTCTTCCAGCTCCGTCCCGGGACGCCTCAGCCAGCGCGGCCTCCGTCTGCGGCCGTCGTCGCCTCGGCCCGCTCCCGGCCGTCCTCATCTGGATCCCGTGCTCCTACTGGTCCCTGCCGCCGGCTGTCCACCCGTGAGCTGATCGATCGATCTGTGATCGTGGTCTCGTCCTTGACCTGAGAGCTCTTGCTGCTTCGTTCCCGTGCATGCGTGCGCGAGGCTTGGACTGCTCGATCCAATCTGAGATCTATCTTCTCTCTCCTGCTGAGTTGACTTAAAAAAAAAGAAAAAAAAAAAAGAGAGAGATGTCTACCTCGTCGGGCTATGTTGCGATTCCTCGCTGCCCGATTATCTTTGATGGAGCGAATTACCCTGATTTCGCTAACTTCATGCGCGTCCACATGCGCGGTCTTCGTCTGTGGGGTGTGCTTTCTGGCGAGGTCCCCTGTCCGCCCCACCCCGTTGCTCCTTCGGTGCCTGTTGCACCGACTCCTACTGCCCTTGCCTCTGATGCTTCTCAGGAGGACAAGGATTCCGCCACTAGTGCTGATGCTCTTGCTATGACTGCTTATGACCGGCAGGTCCAGGACCATTCTGCTGCTGTTGCGACATACCGGCAGGATCTGACTGCCTACTCTCAGTGGATAGATGAGGATGCTCGTGCTGCTGCTGTTCTGACTTCCAGTGTCCTGCCTCAGTATGCTGCTGAGTTTATGGCTCTTCCCACTGCTGCTGCTCAGTGGGCCTTTCTTCGTCAGCGTTATCAGCCGTCTGGGGATGCTCTTTACCTGTCTGTGGTCCGCCAGGAGCATGCCCTTCAGCAGGGCGATTTGACTATTGATGAGTTCTACACTCAGAGTGCTGCTATTTGGCGTCAGCTTGATTCTCTTCGTACGCCTGTGTGTGCCACCTGTCCCTGCTGCTTGATTGTTCCGCGCCGACCTGGAGTTTCAGCGCGTCTTTGAGTTCTTGTCGCGGCTCCGCAAGGAGTTTGAGCCACGCCGTGCACAGCTACATGCCCGTGGTCGTGTTCCGCTCTCTGAGGTCCTGTCTGAGCTTCGTGCTGAGGAGACTCGTCTTCGTGGTGCTGGTCTTCTGGAGGTTCCCTCTGTTCTTGCTGCTCGTGGTCCTCCTGCGCCGTCTGCTCGTGGTCCTGCTCCGCCACAGCCTCCGTCGCGGTCTTCAGTACCGCCGATACTACCTACTCCTCAGGTCCAGGGTCAGAGTCAGCCCCCGCAGTCTCGTGGTTCTCGTGGTCCTTGCACCTACTGTGGCAAGCCTGGCCATGATGTTTCTGGCTGCTGGCAGAGGGATCCCAGCTTACGTCAGCAGTATCTTGCTCGTCGGAGGACTGGTTCTTCAGGATCTTCAGGCTCTTCAGGTTCTTCTGCTGCTGCACTGTCTGATCAGGACATTATCCGTGGTCTTCGTGGTCTGCTTGCTGCTTCAGGCTCTTCCTTGCCGGGTACTGCTGGTTCTGTGTCTGGTTCTTCTGGCAACACGCGACCACCACCTTCTACACAGTCAGGTATGTCATCCCCGTGGTATCTGGATTCTGGAGCTTCTTTTCATATGACTTCTGCGTCTTCTATTCTTTCTGCTCTTCGCTCTCTTATTTCTCCTGTTCGTGTTATCACGGCTGATGGTACCTCTCTTCCTGTTTCTAGTCGAGGCACCCTCTCTACTTCATCTTTCTCTGTTCCTGATGTTTCTCATGTCCCTAGCCTTAAGATGAACTTGTTTTCTGCTAGTCAGCTTACTGATTCTGGTTGTCGCGTCATTCTTGACGCTGATTCTTGTGCTGTTCAGGACCGTCGGACTCAGGCCCTGGTTGGAGCTGGCCCTCGTAGTCTTCAGTCTCCGGGGCTCTGGGAGTTAGACTGGCTTCGTGTTCCTTCCGCTGCTACTTCATCTGCCAGTTCTCCTGCGGTTGCTGCTTCTGTCACTGGCTCTTTCCAGCAGTGGCATCATCGGCTGGGTCACCTTTGTGGCTCCCGTTTATCGTCATTAGTTCGTCGAGGTCTTCTAGGGTCTGTTTCAGGAGATGTGTCTTACATTCATGTCAGGGTTGTAGGTTAGGTAAACAGATTCAGCTTCCCTATCCTACTAGTGCGTCTGTATCTCAGCGACCTTTTGATTTAGTTCATTCAGATGTTTGGGGTCCGGCTCCCCTTCAGTCAAAGGGGGGTCATCGATACTATATTTTGTTCATTGATGATTTTTCTCGGTACACCTGGTTATTTTTTATGCGCTCTCGCAGTGAGGTTCTCTCCATTTATAAGCGCTTTGTTGCCATGGTTCGTACTCAGTATTCCACGCCTATTCGTGTCTTTCGTGCTGATTCTGCAGGTGAGTATATCTCTCAGCACCTGCGTGGTGTTCTTGCTGAGGAGGGTACCCTTGCTCAGTTTTCGTGTCCCGGTGCCCATGCTCAAAATGGTGTCGCCGAACGTAAGCATCGTCATATTCTTGAGACTGCCCGTGCTATGATGATTGCTTCCTCTCTTCCGCCACATTTCTGGGCTGAGGCTGTCGCTACATCGACTTACCTCATTAACATTCAGCCCTCTGCTGCCCTTCAAGGTGGCATTCCTCTCGAGCGTCTTTCTGGTACCTCTCCAGATTACTCGGCTCTTCGTTTGTTTGGTTGCGCTTGCTATGTTCTTCTTCCTCCCCGCGAACGCACCAAACTGACCGCTCAGTCTGCTGAGTGTGTTTTTCTTGGGTACAGTGATGAGCATAAGGGCTACCGCTGTTGGGACCCTGTTGCTCGTCGGATGCGCATCTCTCGTGATGTCACGTTTGATGAGACGCGCTCCTTCTATCCTCGCCATACCTCTGGCACTTATCCGGTGGATGATATTTCTTTTCTCCTTTTTCCGGATTCACCTCCTGCTGTCTCTTCCCCATCTCCTAGTTCTCCATCTTCTACACCTGGTGCGCCTCCTCCATCTTCGGAGCCATCCTCTCCTCCGTCTAGTACCCCTAGTACTCCTCGTTCTCCTGCCTCGGCTCCTCCTTCTCCTATTCCTTCTTCCTCTTCTTCGGCTCCTCCTTCTTCCTCTTCTTCTGATGAGTCATCTTCTGCTGATGAGCCTTCCCATTCACGGCCTGTTCGTCAGCGTCGTCCTCCAGACCGTTATACTCCTAGTAAGTATGGTCTTTCTGTTGTCTCCGAGCCGACTTCTTATCGGGATGCTGAGCGTCATCCTGAGTGGCAGCTGGCCATGGCTGAGGAGATTGCTGCGCTTGAGCGCACTGGCACCTGGGATCTTGTTTCTCCCCCTTCAGGTGTTCGTCCTATCACGTGTAAGTGGGTCTATAAAATTAAGACCCGCTCTGATGGATCTCTCGAGCGCTATAAAGCGCGTCTTGTGGCTCGTGGCTTTCAGCAGGAGCACGGCCGAGACTATGACGAGACTTTTGCTCCTGTCGCTCATATGACCACTGTTCGTACTCTTCTTGCTGTTGCTTCTGTTCGACGCTGGTCTGTATCCCAGCTTGATGTTCAGAATGCTTTTCTTAATGGCGAGTTGAGTGAGGAGGTTTACATGCAGCCTCCTCCTGGGTATTCTGTTCCCGATGGGATGGTTTGTCGTCTTCGACGATCCTTATATGGTCTCAAACAGGCCCCTCGTGCCTGGTTTGAGCGTTTCTCCTCTGTGGTTATTGCCGCTGGCTTCTCTCCCAGTGCTCATGATCCAGCACTGTTTGTCTACACCTCTTCTCGGTGTCGGACCTTGTTGCTTCTCTATGTTGATGACATGATCATCACTGGTGATAACCCTGAGCACATTGCCTTTGTTAAGGCACGTCTACGTGAGCAGTTTCTCATGTCTGATCTTGGTCCTCTTCGCTACTTTCTTGGGATTGAGGTTTCTTCTACAGCCGATGGCTTCTTTATCTCCCAGGAAAAGTATATTCAGGATCTTCTTTCTCGGGCTGATCTTAGTGATGAGCGTACCGTTGAGACTCCTATGGAGCTTAATGTTAAGCTTCGATCCACTGATGGTGAGCCTCTTTCTGATCCCACACGTTATCGCCATCTTGTTGGGAGTCTTGTTTATCTCGCTGTCACTCGCCCTGATATCTCTTATCCCGTCCATATTCTGAGTCAGTTTGTCTCAGCTCCTACCACCGTTCACTATAGTCATCTCCTCCGTGTCCTTCGTTATCTTCGTGGCACGATTACTCGTCGTCTTTTCTTCCCTAGTTCCAGCTCTCTCCAGCTCCAGTGTTACTCGGATGCCACGTGGGCGAGTGATCCTACGGATCGTCGTTCACTTTCTGCTTACTGTGTGTTTCTTGGTGGTTCGCTTGTTGCTTGGAAGACGAAGAAACAGGTCGCGGTTTCCCGTTCGAGTGTTGAGGCTGAGCTGCGGGCTATGGCTTCGTTGATTGCTGAGGTGACCTGGTTACGGTGGTTGCTTGCAGATTTTGGGGTCTCTGTTACGACACCCACTCCACTTTTGTGTGACAGTACAGGTGCTATCAGTATTGCACGTGATCCGGTCAAGCATGAGCTGACCAAGCATATTGGTGTTGATGCTTTCTATACACGTGCTCAGGTGCAGGATCAGGTTGTTGCGCTTCACTATGTGCCTTCAGATTTGCAGCTGGCAGATTTCTTTACAAAGGCACAAACTCGAGCGCAACATGACTTCTTACTCTCCAAACTCAGTGTTGTGGATCCACCCTGAGTTTGAGGGGGGGTGTTAGAGTAGATTTGTGTATATTGTATTTTGCCCATATGTTAGGGGCCTTCCTGCATATTCACCTGTACATGTACTATATATATGTGGCCTTTGGCCCCCTGGTAATACAAGCAGTGTATTACCCTAACACTACTGTCCTATTCCTTGTCTGACTGATCCACAACATTAATCAAGCGGCGTCCATAGTCAGCACTAAAAAAATTACCTGTCGCTCGTTCCTTCATCCCCAAATCCGCATCGAACGTCTAGGAACCTGCTCGTGTTTCCAACTAATTAATTATGTCCCCGTCTCTACGCTGACCTTGTGTTTTTGCTCTGTTAATGGTGGGTGCAAGCTCTATTAATTCAGACGCTGAAACCGTCAGACATAGGGAGATCGATCAACCAAGTGGCTTCAATCCAGGCATCTTGACATAATTGATGGAAATGCATGTGTGTGACTCTTATGTGTTAGTTCATGGGGAGCATGTCCAGCCTTCAACGAAATTTCTTTAGATCATTAGGAAGACAACTTATGCCGGGAAATATATTTTACAATAAATCTAATGAAAATAATTTGATGCCATGCATAGACGTTGAATTTTATATCGGTTTTGCTAATTCTCAGCTGAGAGCTCAGTAGGTTCATCCACTGTTAATTAAGCGCGCCGCGATTTCGTGCAAACCCTACGCCTATGGTGGCATGGAGCGAGCCGGATTTGCCGCAGCCTCGACAGGCCGTAACGGAAGCAAGCAACAAACTCAACTTCAAGAGGAGGGAGGGGGGAGGGGGGTCGCCGGCACCGGAGAAAGAAAGGTGCGTTTAGAAGGACGGCTAGGGGTGGAGATGGATCGGCGGACAAGGAGCTCGAAGCAGGGTGAAGTGCGTCTCGGCAGCGCGACTGCAGCTAGCGGGTGAACAGCGATTCAGCCGGCGGTGGCTGCGGGTAAGGCACACTCGCCGGAGGTGAAGAAGAAGGCATTGAAGTGATTCAATGAGAAGTGAGAACTAAATTAGTTTTTTGTCGATTGCGCCTTAGAGGGACCTATGAACTAAACCGTCACAAAACTAGAACTTCAATTAATTTTCATCCATTTGTATGACCACTTTCAATATCTAAAAAACTTATGTTTTATTTGATTCCCAGGCCCTATATATACCTTTGGCCAGTAAAGCTTACAAATGTTATAGCAAACCTATTTGGAAAAAAAAAATCAGGATCGAAGGAATAAAAAGAAAACGATAAAAAAACAATTGTACCCTAAATGCAGGGTTCTGTGTAACTCTTGGAAGTCTCCAGCAAGATCCGTCGGACTTAATCCATGATGTCCCGGGTGGCCTTCCTGATGAGATCCCATGCATCCTTTACATGCCTCTCCTCCTGCAGCGACGACCCCACCGCGAAGCGGAGCACGAACTTGCCGCCCACCACCGTGTGCGCAAGGTACGCCTTGCCGGTCTTGTTGAGGTTGTCCATGAGCACGCGGTTGGCGTCATCGGCGTCCTCCTCCGTCATGGCTCCACTGGGCTTGATCCTGAAGCAGACGAGAGCAAAGTTCCTCGGCACGACAACCTCGAACCGACTGTCGGCACGGACGCAATCTTCGAACATCTTGGCCATGGCCACGTCACTGCGGATGTGCTCCTGGAGCTTGGCGGTTCCGTAGGTGCGCATGACCATCCAGAGCTTGAGCCCACGGAAGCGTCGGCCGACGCCGACCTGCATGTCCTTGAGGTCAGTGACCTCGCCGGAGTCAGTGGCGTCGTTCTTGAGGTACTCCGGGTTGGTCTCGAGCGAGTCGCTCAGGCGGTGTGCGTCCCGGACGTATAGGCAGGTGCAGTCGAGGCAGGTGAGAAGCCACTTGTGTGGACTCATGCTGATGGAGTCGACACGGTCGACGCCGTCGAGATGGTGTCGGAACTCCGGGCAGATGCACGCGCTGCCGGCGTAGGCAGCGTCGACGTGGACCCAAGCATTGAACATGGCAGCGACATCGGCGACAGCGCCCACCGGGTCGACGGCGTTGGACGACGTGGTGCCGACAGTGGCGCAGATGTAGGTTGGCAGAAGGCCGGCGTCGACGTCAACCTGCATGACCTCGAGCAGCTTCGCCGGGTCGAGCCCGTAGTCGGTTTCCGGCCCGGTGGGTATGGAGCGGATGTTTTCAGGGTCGAAGCCGGCGAGGCGGCATGCCTTGAAGAAGGTGGAGTGTGTCTGGTCAGCGGCGTACACAGTGAGGCGCGGCAGGTGGGACACGCCGACGGAGCCGCTGCGGCGCAAAGCGGCGTCACGGGCGGCGACGAGCGTGACGAGCATGGCCTCGCTGGTGGTGCCGACGATAACGCTGCCGCCAGTACCACGGCCAGAGCCTGTGCGGTTCATGAAGGTGGTGGGAAGGCGCAGCAGCTGCGCGAGCCAGTCGAGCGCAAGCACCTCCATCTCGGTGGCCGCGGGGGAGGCCTGCCACGTGAAGCCGACGGTGTTCATGGCGGAGGCGATGAGGTCCCCAGCGATGGCGGCGGCGCTGTTGATGGACGGGAAGAAGGCGAAGAAGTTGGGGCTAGCCTAGTGCGTCATTCCGGGGACGACGGAGGTCCTGAGCTCCTTCATTGTGACGTCGAAGGGAGCCGAGTAGGTCGGCGGGGACGCCGTGAGCTCGTCCTGCAGGTAGCCCGGCTTGACGTTAGGGAGCACGGGCATGGACTCCACGTTGGTGTAGTAGTCGGAGATAAAGTCGACAGCCTTGTGGAGGTAGGCGCGGACGTCTTCGGGGTTTAGCGGCTGGAAGGGCGCCTTGTCGTTGGCGGAGAAGGCGGCCGCGGGGTTTAAGTCCAAGCTACCCATGTTGGTTTTAGAACGTGTAACCTTTAATCAGGAGCAGGCTGTGTGAGAGACTGAGAGGTGGAAGGCAGACAGAAGCTTTGCCTTAATGAATTTTGCAGCAAGCTAGAAGCTTAGTTGCTCGTCCCGTTGACTGGTTGCCGGAGAGCAAGAAGAAGCTGAGGAGAGCTAGTCGCTTGCTGCTTGGTTGTGAGGAGAGCTTGTTGTTTTGGTTTGGTGAGGAGATCAGGAGAAACGGCAGGTATTTATAGGTAGTAACATGAGAGAGAGCAAATGGCGTGGGCATTTGGGCGTTGGATTAGTCCTGCTACGATCTCGAAGGTCGGTTGGTTGGTGGGTACGTATATAGGTAGCAATCGTTCCAACCTGCTGTGGAGAGGAGAAGAGTGACGATCGACTTGCGTCGTTCAACTCCGTGTAGTTCGGACTTCGGATCCGGGTGCCGCATGGAATGACAGACCCGCTATGGTAGGTAGCCGCAGCCGGCAGCCTGCATCGTTGGCCATGCGTTATGCATCCGGCGGCGTAGGTGACAGCGCTGACGAGTTCTGGTGGCATCTCGACGATAGATCCGTCCCTGTCTTGCGTCCCGCGTGCGCATTCAGGGAAACTGCAACTCCACGGCTAAGAGCCTAAGAGGATATCTACCGTTTATCTCACACGTCCATATGCTTTCTGATCCGTGTACAAATGTTTATGATTTGTTGTTTCAAATATAGATGTATTATCAATAATTTCTGGATTTAGGTAATTTATTTTTGTAGATTCATTTACACTAACAAGAAACTTATGTGCATGCATCGACAATTTTTTTTAAAATCACGCATTAACATATTTTTTGTTTTATCAACTAATTAGTTAGTAAGAATAATATTGTTCGTTGGATGCAAAATCAACGGTCACGATAAGCGTCGGAAATCCTCCTTGTTGTGAAAAACTGGGTTGGCGTATTCAGCTGCTTGTCCAAAAAATGCAATATCACAACTAGGAGGATCTCTCCTAACTATTTTACGGGCGTCCATTTCTTGGAGATTCGTGCTGATATTTTACACAAAACTTTCTCACCTCAACATATTTCGTACACTTCAGTCCATGCAATTACGGAGATACTTCCTTAACTTTTCATCATTAGCATTAACAATATAAACTGCTCCAAGATTATTTTTATAAGTATGGATTAGTAAAAGTATATAATAAAATCAATATGGATATATGTCAGCAAGACATTCATGCATTTCACATGAGTATAAGCTCACATCTGCATAAAGAAAGCCTTGAGTGATTTGAAATAGGCAACTATAATATTTCCTAGCTAAAATCTTGACAACCTTAGTTGTTTGTAAGGAGTCAGAATAACTTTTCAAACATGTCTACATAGCGTCTATAAAGACGGACCCTTAACCTAGCCACAGTAAGATAATTCTTATGGGAAGGAGACATAGAATGACTGACTCTTTGTTGTCAACATGGATTGCAATTTTCCTGACTTTTTTTTCGAATTTCAGTTGGTCTGATATATATATTGTTGAAATTCCAAAACTTAATTAGGTCCAGACTTAAAAAATAATTATTTTAATTGAATTATAACGACTCCAATAAATTTAGATATTTAATTCTGGTCCTCAAATTATAATCAAACCAAAATTCACCACGGATAAGAGTATGACTCTTTTTTAGGATGAGGTTAAGAGTTAATATTAACACATTTGCGTGGTGTCCATTTAATGTTAACTTTTCAACAATCTAAATTAACTCTGCAGACACACCATGTTGCATTAAGTATTTATTCAGCTGAATGAAGAATCAATGACTGACGGTACTCGTACCTTCGTAGATGCCTTTGATCAAGCAAGAGAATTTGGCAAGATGTTACCTGAATATCCTAATTAGGTGGCAAAAAAGAAAAACAAATACCTGAACTTGGGAACCGAATATAACAATTTAGGTACGACGACCGTGTATGCTGCAAAAGCGGATGTGAAAAGTGTGACTATGGGCACAACGCGTGAATTTTCCCTTTTTAACTTTTACCATGTCCTTATGCATGCCCAGTCAAAACTCATATGAAATCTTCCCACAGATAAAAAAAATCAAATTCAACTTGTGTTACTTTACTAATATCGCTTGAAAAGTTTTAGTCATGCGATCAACAACTTTAGTCATGTTGTTTTAGTGCATGGATGACGCACGCAAACGAAACCTGTGACAGAAGAACTAATTACACTACCCGAGTACAGTGGCCGTGCAGGGACAGGAAAATTGACCAAACATGGACAGTAGCTAGATGCTGTAGTAGGTAATACTATTTACGCTTGTCCTGAAAAAATATTTTACACTAAGCACCGCAAAATACAACTGGTCATATTAAATAATTCTACTTAACAATATAAACATCAGCTCAGTAGGTTCATTAAAAAAAAAAGATCACCTGAACTAGCCGTTGGTAGCATATTTTTATATGAGGAGTGCTCCTTTGTAACAAAACCACGAATTCGTCCACGATGGGGATCAAACTCAGGCTGTTGAGCACGCTTACCGTGACTCCAACCACTGGGCCTTTGCCCGGTTCTCAGCACGTCCATTAGCGAGTGTAGGTACCAAGCCTTTGCTGATTAAGTATCCAGATTAGGTCAACACCTTCGTCACTCAAATAGTCAAGTTAGATTAAGAAAATTTCGTTCTTGTTAACTGCATGCATGCACGCGTGAGCAGACGTATGGTTTCTTCCGTCGATGGTTAGACCTACTTACCAGGTCAAGATCAGTGAGGAAGAAACATATTTACGGCTCACAAGTGCACCTAACTAATTGATACTCTCTCCATTTTTAAATATAAATCTTTTTTAGTTTTTTCTAACTCGTATTTATATAAGGGCGAATAGCTCAGGTGCGACGTTTTTCTGAGGAATTGGATAGGCAGCGACATAGTTGCTCATAATAGCTCACATGCGGCATCTTTTCGAACAGTAATTGCTCTGCGGCGACATGGCCGTCAAGTCATGTTCCCCACGCTGTAACCCAAGTTTGACCGGTACATGGAGTAGTTTATCTCGAGTGGGACCCATGCGTCTGCGAAACTTGTCTCTGTTCGTGGGGGAACCATCTCTGCCACGCGCCGGCGTCGCTTGGAGCTCACACCTCACTCCTGTCCCGTCGTCTCGGTTTCTCCAGGCTGGGGGAAATTATCCTGGCGATGGCGAGTCGAGCGGCGTCAATGGAGCGGGCGAGTCGAGCTGCGGCAATGGAGCGGGCGAGTCGAGCGGCGGCAATGGAGCGGGCGACTGGAGCGGCGGCAATGGAGCGGGCGAGTCGAGCGGCCGCGCGAGTCTAGCGGCGGCAATCGGAGTCGAGCAAGCAGACGGCGACGCAAGGCTTGCGGTCGCAATCGCAGGTAAGGGTGTCGAGGGAGGATGGAGGATGGGGTGGTGCGGGTACACGGTCGAAGAGGCGACCGGCGGCCCGATTTGTGACTCGTGCAGCGGCGAGGGATTCAATCTATCTTGACGGCAAGCGACCCTACCGGATTTCAGTCCAACAGGTGTTGAAGCAGGCGTGGAAGCGTCACGGCTACTACGGCTACAAGGTTTTTTTTGCTCGGCGGTGATTCGCCGCCGATGACGAGACAGAGGTTTGCCTCGACGCGCAACATTGCTGCGAGCGATGAGAGCAGCTCGGGAGGTGCTGCGGGCGACGAGAGCAGCTCGGTCGGTGCTGCGGGCGACGAGAGCAGCTTGGGCGGGAGCTCATCGAGCAGCAGTTCAGCACGCTCAACCCCGAGCCTGGACTTCGATGCCGCGTTGAGCCTAGAGGCTTTCAGTCTAGTTGCCGGGATGGCGGAGGACAGATTGGTGTGCTCGGAAATCCTCCGCGAGATGAAATCGAGCTAGAAGAATCAGCTACAGAGCCATGGCGGAGGGAAGATTGTGCTGCATTCTGTAGATAACTAGTCTGGTGAATTTTGTTAGGTGCCTGAAACTCTCCGGTCAACGCATACACATTCAAGGGGCTGCCTTTGATAAGAATGAAATGAGTGATCTCTATGCTGATAATGGGATGATTGGCACCACTGCCGGGCTCCTTCCCAGTTATGACATTTTGTTTCGCATGTTCCGCCACACCATTGCTCCAAGTGGAGGCAACAACAACGAGATTCGTGGTGGTCTTGTCAACCTCATGTGCTATGCCCACAACATTTTCATGGAAGATGACCCCGAGGCAAATTCCTTTCCTATTGATGTGATGGATTTCATTTTCCATGAGATATATGATGCCGTGTTGGGAAGGAAAGTGCCTCCATATGCTCCATACATTATGAGGCTTATCAAGTCAAAGTTCCCTTATGGAGATCATGATGTGCTTGACATGGATGCGGCCCTCGACTGTGACATTATCCATAAGCCTGTGCAGATGAACAAGAAGTTGCTTATATCAACCTCAACAAGGATAAATGTCCTATGCAAACCGATGATGGAGCTAGTGGGTCTCATGTCCCAAGTGATCCTCGAGTGAAGAAGCCCGGTATTCCCAAGCAACGCACATGGGATCAGCATGCTATTGACAAGATCTTAAGGATGAACGTTTGCATTCACAAGGAGAACTATCAAGCATCTGTGGAGAGGCACCAGGGTCTTGTCAACGACTACAAGATTATGCAGCATTTCAAGGTTCCCAACTGTCCTCCTCCTCCTCCACACATTGCATACAAGCATTGGAACAACGAGAAGGTGGATTGGACTACTCATGTACTGGATGATGCGAATCTTGAGTGGGACTCGACGGACGAAGAGTGAGGGACGCTAGCTTCGCTTCCTTTTCCCCTTTTTGGTGTCTTGATGCCAAAGGGGGAGAAGTCTATCTCCTATCTCCTAGGTTGCGGGATTTGCATGGGTGGAGCAAAAGACTCGTTCTTTTATTTGTTTCTGTTGTGTTATTGTGCTCCGGTTATTGTATTTGTCGCTCTTGTTGAACTTTATTATGTGTGAACCTCCTATCTTATGCATGTGGTAAGACTGTGGAACCCATTTGTGAATCTATTTATGTAAGACTATGTTGTGTAATCTCTATGTCTCCTGTCTTATGTTTGTGCAAGTTGTGCTTTTATGTTTTACTTATTTACTTGCTTGACTTGTAAAATATAGGGGGAGTGTTGATCCTAAGTTATGTGCATATTGTATTCAAATGCAATTTTCTAAGTTATGCACATGCTTAGGGGGAGCCCGTCTATATTTTGCAAATCATTTTCCTTGTGTTGTCATCATCCACCAAAAAGGGGAGATTGAAAGGGCATACTTGCCCTAATCTTGTTTTGGTGATTATGACAGCACAAGCAGTTTTTAACAGTATGTTAAGCTTGTGACAGGTCCAAAGTACACAAACATAGAAGACATGTTCTTGTGGAAAAGCAGGATTTTTACACTGGCCGGAAGTTCCGGCCCCAGGGGCGGAAGTTCCGGTCAGAACTTCCGGTCGACATTTTTTCGACGAAAATGTGTTCTGTAATCGGCCGGAGATTTTACCGGAAGAAGTGCCGGAAGTTCCGGCCCAAGTGAATCTGCGCGGAAAGGAGCGCAACGGGTAGATTTCCTGGAGGGGTATAAATACCCCTCCACCTACCTCCAGCCAAGAAGCTCGCCCAGAATTAAAGTCCACCATTGTTGCAAGCTCAAGATTTGCTAGATCTCCCAATCCCTCCACCCAAACTCGTTGATCTTTGGAGGATTGAAGGGGAAGGCCCCGATCTACATCTTCACCAAGCCGTTTTTCATTTCCCCCTCATTCACTTGAGGGACCATTTGCTAGGGTTTCCACTAGGATAACCTAGCCCATTGTTGTACTTACTTGCTTGTCTTTGTGACAGATTTTAGCTGTTTGGGAGCCCCCAATCCATTATGGGTTGTGCCCCAAATCGTTGTTGTAAAGGCTTTGGACTCCGCCTTGAAGGTTTCCGATAGTTGAAGTGAACCAATCCTTTGTGGTGCGGTTCACCGGGAAGAGGGTGAAGTCTTTGTGGCTGTTGAACCATTGTGTTGGTTCACACCTCTCCGACGAGATGTACTCCCCTAAAAAGGAGGAAATCGGGAATACATCTGTGTCTCCGCGTGCTTTCACTTCGGTTACCTCTATCCTTGTTTCCCGCCTTTACTTTATATCGTGCTTAGTTGCTAGCTTGTCATATAGGTAAATTCACCGTAGTTGCATATCTAGAGAATTTACCTTCTGTGTGAAGCTTGAAAAAGACTAAAATTTGGAGTAGCACCTATTCACCCCCCCTCTAGGTGTCATACCGATCCCTTTCACCCGCCTCCCACGTGGGGCGCCGGGTGTCGGGCGGAAGTGGCCGCTCTGGTCGCTGATCCTCCCCTTGGGGCCCGGGAGCCCCCAGGGGGATGGATCGCGACCCTGGCGGACTCCATCCGCAGGAGCGCGTAGGTGAGGAAGGCGGTTAGGCGCGCATGCCACCGTGCGTATCAAGGCGAATCCGTATTTGGGGGATACTCTGCCATGGCGTTAGCCATGACAATTGCCTCCCCGTAGTTCCTGACCCGTGAAGGGGCGGGCACTCGCCGGCCCTCTCGACCCCCGGTCCGGTCCCACGGGAGCCTTCCGGCTGAGGTGGCCTCGCCGAAGGAGTCAGGAATGCCCCTATGCGTGATGGAGCGGTGGGCACCCCCGCACTCTCCGCCGGTGGAGCCTCCGCTGCCCCCGCATTCGCTGCGGCTGGACCCTCGGCCCCCGGATGTCCTCAGGGACTTCTTCTTCTTCGACCCCTGGCTCCCGGCCGGGCCGAAGGGGTTCTGGGGATCAAGGTCCGCTTGTTGTGGTAAGGGCTCGGTTGCCATCGGCCCGTGCCGTGCCTCCGGGTTCACGGTCGGGTCGACCGCGGCCGCTGGCCCATGCGAGCGAGTCCGATTGGCGGGGGTGTTCGCAAGGTCTAAGACCCTTTCCTCGGGCTCCCTCCGCCTTTGGCTCATCTTCGGTTCCAGCGACGGAGCACGGGCGCCCCTACCTGGCGTGCCAGATGTCGAGTTACAGAACTCGGACACTGGAGGTACGAACACCTCCTTGTTGTTCGGTAGGAGGGCGTGAGGTGCTCCAACGTCAGTCCCCGGAGAAAGAGTATGAACACATGAGATTTTACCCAGGTTCAGGCTGCGTGGCCGCGTAATGCTCTACGTCCTGCTTGTCTGGCTTGATTGATGGTGGATGATGTCGTACAGGGTGTGTCTTACAATCCTCCCTTCTACGCTCAAGGCCTATCCGAGCTTCACCCCGGGAAGGTCTCCGAGGTGATGTCATCTAGCCCCCGAGCTATGTGTCCATTAGGAAGTCTTGGTCTCCTCCCTCTCCACGGCCTCGGGCCTCCTTTTATACACAAGGGGCCGGACACCACAGGTGGCCGCACTCGAAGCTTCCCATCGCGGATCGTCACGTGTCAAATCCCTTCCTCCAAGTGGCAGCTCCTTGTTGTGGTCGTGGCGCTGTCCAAGCCGCGCTGCCTTCCATGCCGCTTCCTCCGCCGGGCCGATGGGATGGCGGGTCCGGTCCTTTTGGCACCTTCATGGATGGGACGCATCGCCACGCCAGGCCGATACGGAGCCAGCGTCCGACAGTGGGTCTATGATGTCCAGTCCTCGTGTCCTTCCAGTGTCTCCTCTCCTACAAAGCCAGTTTCTCTGGGCAGCGTTGCAGGGTCCTCACGCCACGTGTCTCCGCCCGTCCCCCGTGGTGCTGGCTGGTCGCGTAGCGTGTTACTCCCGGGCAGGGTTCCCCGGGGCTTCGGCGAGATCCTTCCAGGGGCTTCCGGCGGTCCCTTCCCGGGGTGTGGACTGCCCTGGTGGGGGCCGTCGACCCATCCTTCTTCAGCTTCGTGGTCTGAGGGCCTCCGTGGGACAGGCTAGGCTTGGCATCCCCGGTCCCGTGGCGCCGACATTATCATTGTAAGTAATAATAGCGTCATTAAGAGCGTCAACTTGGGCACCTCTTGTCTCAGGACATGGAACAAGCCCATGTCAAAATGACAAGACAAATAAACAAAATGAACAATCTCAACACCCTTTTTATTTACCATTGGTATAGCTTTTTATTGTAAGGTGCATCACTGAAGGTTCACCATAGCATGTAAGTAAATTTCCACCATGAATGATGCATGGCTTAAATTAGCGGCCCAGGCGTCTCTCTAGCCATTTATACAAACTCATTAAACTTACTATGTTTCCGCATTTATTTCACCATGATAAACATCCATAAACAAAAGTACATGATATCAACTTAATAAAATGAAGAGCATGTTGAAAGCTTGCCATGTGACAGTACATATGAGCTAACTCCCAACCAAGACTATTGTCAAGCCCACAACTTCATAATTTTAATCACAATGGGTCATGTTTATTAAGTGCAATAAAAGTAAAGTGTGCATCAAGTTCGTGAGAGCTCTTTAACCAACTTTTCCCATAACAATCAATAACATAAGCATTTTAATTCAGATGTATAGATAACACAAAATATCATGATAAACATACTCGAATAGCATAAAGCTAATAGGTAGATATGGTGGACTCACTGGAAAAACTTTGGTTGAAGGTGTTGGAAACAAGTTTTTACTTGTTGAAATTTTTGGGCTAGCAAGAGGGAGAAAGTTGACCGTCTAAATGCATGCATAAGTGTCCATAGAACTAACCAATCCATGTTAAACAAAGTAAAGTAACATTCAGCATCAAAACATGAATAAAAGATAGCTCTTGATAAAACACTTGCAAATTAATACTCATTAAAAGCATATGAATCATGCAACTATATGTATCTTTTTGAATCAACTCAAACATCCCTTTCCCAATCTTTTAATAGCATCCAACTTAATTCAACCCAAATTTCCAGTAGCTTCTCATATATAAATGATGGTGTGGTCTCACAAATAAAAATCAAACCAAATAAAAACAAAAGACGCTCCAAGTTTATGCGATAAAGTGCATTGATCGAAAAACTGTTAGACGTGTGCAAACCGAGAGTGTGTTGGTCCAGTGGGGTTGTCTTCACATCCCCAAGCTTATGGTCTTCACCATCCTTGGATAGCTCTTGTGCATCTCTCTAATCCCTGTGAAAAAACTTCAAAACACCGTTTCTCCCATTTCTTTTCTGTGGGGTGACATTAGTAGTGATAGAAAATAATTTACTTGCTGCATATAATCCTTAGTCAAAAATTCATATGAATGTCCAGAAAGTTATTATGTTTTATGCCTACTTATAAACTCAATTGGATAAAAAGATTCAAGTTAAAAGTTCAAAGAATGCATCAAACAAAATGAGACAGAATCTGTCCAGAAAAACAGCAGCAGCAAAACGTATTTTTCTACCCTACTTAAATGTGTCGAAAAATTCCGAACAAATTCATGCATACAGAGGATAAAATTTACAACTACAGTTCAAATATCAGCTCATTCGGAGTTATAGAATAAGAATTAAAAATCATACCGTGCACAGATTCGTGCTGGAATAAAATCTCCGAATGCTAAAAGCAACTTTTTCAAACCAAAATCGGTAAAACTTGGCACTTTATTAAAAATTCCAGAAACAAAACTAAAAACTAAGTCCTTGTTACAGCAAGAGGACACAAAGAAAATCAAAAATAAAAACAAGGGTTGCCTCCCGTAAAGCGCTTTCTTTATAGCCATATAGTTAGCCTTCTTACTTGATATTATAATGGACGAAGCTCATGAGGGAGCTTGAACTTTGATGTGTCCCTCTTCCTTGGGAAGTGTTCCATGCACTTCTTGTGTGGAAACTGAAACTTCACATTCCCTTCTTTTGAATCAATGATAGCACTGTGGTACGAAGAAAAGGTCTTCCAAGAATAATTGGACTAGAGGTTTTATTCCCATATCCATGATTAGAAAATCAACAGGTACAAATGTCATATGCAACTCTACCATAACATCACTTACTTTTCCTAAAGCATGTTTAATGGAATCATCAGCAAGTGCAAGTTCAATAGAGCATTTTTCAAGATTCTTTAATTCAAGTACTTCATATAATTCTTTAGATAAAACAGAGACACTAGATCCTAGATCAAGTATAGCATGGTGTGTCTCTTTTCCAATGGTTACTAGTACTTTGGGAATCCATATATCCCCAAGCTTAGGTGGTATCATAGCCTCTTTGTTGTACCTAGCAATCTTTTCTTTTAAAACATGATTAGCAATATAAGAACCAAAACCTGCTTGGTTAGTGTTCATGGAAGGATCACTTGCAAATTTTTGTAAGATATATTAATTCATGCAAGCTACAATTCTCTAAGTCAAGCAATGGTTCCTTGACTTCACTAAGCATTTTAACTTCCTCAACTTTTATCTTTCATTACCCCAATAGTTTCCTTAGCAACTCTCTCTTGCTCATGAATGTGTTCCCAAGATTTATTTATAACCTCTTGGCAATATTTAATTGTTTCCTCATGTTTTTGAGTTGTAATGATGTTCTTTAATGAGGAAACTTCCTTAGAGCTGATCTACCCTTTCAAACAAAGAGTCTTGTTTTTCAAACTTAGATATAAATTCCTTATTAAGCTCCTTTTGAGTAGATATAAATGATCTAATGGTGTTTTCCAAATCACTAGAAACACTACTAGTGGTATATTTGTTTGGCACATATGGGGGTTTATTATAGGAATTATAATTTTGTTACCATACCCATTATTACCATAGTTCCTAATGAAGTTAACATCAACATTTTCAGGATTATTACCAACTAGTTCTTGCAAAGGTACATTTTCAACATTTTGTTTATTAATGAAAGCAAGAATAGTATCCATTTTAGATGACAAATCATTTGTTTCTTCTATGGAGTTTACTTTCTTAGATGGATTAGGTGCTCTATCAGTATGCCATTGACTATAGTTTTGCAAAATGCTTTCCAATATGTTCTTAGCTTCTACTATAGTTTTTCCCATAAAAGCCCCTCCAGCAGCGGAATCAAGAATATTTCTAGACATGTAATTTAGACCATTGTAAAAGAGTGTAATATGGTCCATTCGTTAACCCCATGTGATGGACAAGTTCTAAGCATAAGTTTTATCCTATCCCAAGCCATGGAAACATGTTCATTTTCATTTTGCCTAAAAGAAAGAATATTGTTTCTATTTTGCAAAATTTTAACAGGAGGATAATATTTCTTAATGAAAGCTTCTTTTAGATCATCCCAAGAATTAATACTACTAGTAGGTAATGAATGCAACCACTCTTTAGCTTTTCCTCTAAGTGAGAAAGGAAACAACTTCAGTTTTAAATATCACTTTCCACATTTTTAAATTTTTGCATGTCACATATTTCAACAAAATCATGAAGATGCATAGAGGCATCCTCCATAGCACTACCGCCAAATTGTTCCCTAGTTATCAAGTTCAACAAACTAGGACTTACTTCATAACTATCAACTTTTATCTCAGGTGTGGCAATGGGCCTAGCAATAAATTGATCATTTGGAGTGTTTGTGTAATCACACAACTTAGTTCTTCTCCCATTTTTGCAAGTTTTTATGTGTTTTTTAATTTTTTATGCAAAACTGAAAATAAAATGGCACTAAATAATGCAAACTGAAATAACAAATGCAACACAAAATACAAAACTGAAAATAAAATATGCAAACAGAAATTTATATATGATATGCAAGACAAAAACAAAACAAAATAAAATGATTTGAAGGTAAAGATGGATAAGATGATGCTCACGAAGGTGCAACTTCCCCAAACTTAGGTGTTTGCACAAGTTGGTGATGAAGTTGACTTTGTGATGTGATATCCTTGGACAAATCTTTACAACAATGATTCCCCGACAACGGTGCCAGAAAACAGTCTTGATGGCCCTTCACGTAGTTACCTGCGTGAAAAGAAAATGGGTTAGGTTGAGACTCCAAGTGCAGAGTGTGTAGTTTAATGAAAGACAGTTTTCCCCACGAGGGGTGACTTCACTACAACATATGCTATTTTTTGTGACAAAAATCCGCTTGACGACATCGATTTTGTCACTGATTAGCCATAATAGGTGACGGTATTTGGACGTTTGTCACGGTTAGCATTAATGCATGACGCTCAATTTCGTTGTCACGTATTACCCCGGTGACGGATTTACGGGCGTCACAAGTTTTTGGGACCGAAATGTCAGATAATTAAATAAAACTTTACAAAAATAATCGTTCGTTGTGGTTTGAACCCGGGACCTTCTGAACAAAATAAATATGCCCTGTCGCTTTGGTAAGGTTATATTTTGTGTGATCTATGGAATTCATCTTTTTCAAAGTTATCGTGTACGTCATATATATTATATACCTATCAGATATGTGTTGTTATTTTCCTTATATCATCGATTGAAACAACACATGTTCGCATTGTCCACGGATCGTGGGTGCGATTTGGGTTTGCGGCAGGAGGGGGCTTTGAGGGTGCCATTGCCCTGGGGGAGATAATTTGTCTACTTGACATCCGCCCTACGGGAAGACGCGGATAGGTTCACGACAAGAGCAGCGGTGAGTTCTGGTTACATATTAACGCCCTTGATTTTCTTCTGAAATTGAAATGATTTCGATTAACAATCGGATCATGGTTTGTAGGCAATGAATCGAGATTGGGTTAATAATGCAAAAAGATTCACAACTGCACACCTTCAAGGTGCAAATGAGTTTATGAAGTTTGTTCGTGATCATGGCCACGGGGATGTAATATTGTGCCCATGCAGTCTATGCCTTAATTTGATTCGTCATCCTCAATCAGTCGTTCATGCTCACATAAACAAGAACCGTATGGCCAGCACATATACACGGTGGACTTGTCATGGGGAAGACATGGTAGATGGGGATGATAATACTGCTTATGAAAGTGACAAGGATGATGAAGATGAGAATGATGACAATGGTCGTAATGATGATGATTTTGCTGATATGTTAGCAGGTCTACAGAAGACAGGGGAGAGAGGTGAAGGTGGATGAATATATATTCAAATCTCTTGAAAGAAGCGCAGCGTGAGCTTCATAAGGGATGCAGCACAATGACAAGGCTATCATTCATTATCAAGATGCTTCATCTCAAATCGTACAACAAGATCACAAATAGAGCTTTCAATCTACTCTGCGATGTCTTGAAGGAGGCATTGCCAGATGCGGATTTTCCTAAGTCGTATAATGACGCAAAGAGCGCTCTTTCTGAAGTTGGACTTGGTTATCAGACCATTCTTGTGTGCAAGTTTGATTGTGCTTTGTTCTGGGAAGAACATAAGGACAAGACACATTGTCCTGAGTGTGGACTATCTAGATGGAAAGAAAACAAAGGAAATAAAAAGATTCCTCACAAGGTGCTACGTTACTTTCCCATTATCCCAAGACTGCAAAGACTATTTGAGTCTAAGAAAACTTCAAGATTCACAAAGTGGCACAAGGAGCAGAGGGTTCCTGAGAATAATGTTCTGCGGCACCCAGCTGATGGTAAAGCATGGAAGGTGTTTGACAAAGAGTTTGGTTGGTTTGCTGATGACCCACGCAACATCAGGCTCGGTATGGCCACAGATGGATTCAATCCTTTTGGAAATATGAGCAATTCATATAGTATGTGGCCTGTGTTTGTCATTCTGTACAACTTTCCACCTTGGATGTGCATGGAGCAAAATAATTTCATGTTGTCACTTCTTATCCCAGGAAAACATTCACCAGGGAACGATTTTCATGTATTTATGCAGCCGTTGATAAAAGATATGTTAACGCTGTGGAGTGGTGTTAAGACATGTGATGCCTGCGAAGCTGAGCCGTTTCAACTCCATGTTGCATTTCTTTGGTCGATACATGATTATCCTGGGTATGCCACTATGTCTGGCCGTAGCACAAAAGGAAATTATGCATGTGTTCACTGCGATGTGAATCCTTGCTATGTGTCCTTGAAAAACAAAACTGGATATGTTGGCCATCGTCGATTCCTTCCTATGGATCACCCTTACAGGAAAAGCAGACGTTTCAATGGTAAAGTTGAGAATGGAGCGGCCCCAAGGAGGTACACAGATGCAGAATTAGAGGAGAAGTTAAAAAGAGTTGAGGATTACAAACATGGTAAAAATCCATGTAACAAAAGAAAGCGGGTCCAAGAGAAAGGTGAACCAACCTGGCACCTCAAGGCTAGGCTTCATGAACTACCATATTGGCCTTTTCTAAAGATAGCACACAACCTAGACGTGATGCACATTGAGAAGAACATATTGGACAATATCCTAGGTACACTTCTTGAAATAGAAGGTAGAAACAAGGATACATTTAGTGCCAGACTTGATTTGCAACATTTTAACATTTGGAAGGATTATTGGTTGCAAGATAATAAGGTTATAGTCACGAAGCCCCCAGCGCCATGGACCCTTAGGAAGGAAAACAAGATCAGGTTGTGCAAGTATTTGTACAATTGCAGATTCCTAGATGGGTATGCTGCAAACCTAGCGAACTGTGTGGATCTTCTTGCTGGAAAAGTAACTGGTTTGAAGACTCATGATTGCCACATTCTTCTGCAGCGTGTGTTGCCAGCAGGGCTGAGAGGACTTGTTCCAAAGCCAATGTATGAGGCCATAGCTGAATTGGGTAGATTTTTCAGGGAGTTGTGTTCTAAAACTCTGAGAATAGATGTGCTAGAGCGCATGAAGGTTGAGATCGTTTTAATCTTGTGCAAACTTGAAAAGCTATTCCCCTGCATTTTTCGATATAATGGTGCACTTAGCTATTCATCTTCCTGAGGAGGCTATGATAAGAGGTCCAGTTCAATATGGTTGGATGTATCCAGTTGAGAAAAGACTTGGGTACCTAAAGTCAACAGTTCGAAACAGAGCTAGGCCCGAAGGTTCAATTGCTGAGGGATATATCGTTGATGAGTGTACCACATTTTGCTCCAGACATTTCAATGTGCATTTGGAAACCAGATTTAACAAAGAGAGTAGGTTCAAAGACCTGCCATCTCGTAGAAAACAAGATGGTGAGGTTGGAATTTTTTCAGATGGAGCAAAAGGTTTTAAAAATTCCAAGTTGAAATTTTTCGATGACGAGTTTGACCAAATGGTTTGGATAGTACTAAACAATTGTGATGAGGTCCAGCCTTACATTACGTAACTTCCGAAACCCTCTTATATAGTCATGCATTGATTTTGACAGCATTACTGATCTTATTTTTGATATGTTCTGTTTTTAGGCTTTTCCGAGATGAATTAGTTAACATGGGTGTGCATAACATCGACAAAGAGCTTGAGAAGAATTTCCAGGCATTGTTCATAGAACATGTGAGGCCTTTGCCAGATGTTTCTGAAGATCTGTGTGCACTAGCTTTTGGGCCAGACCGGACGTTGCGAGTTCATACCGCATGCAATGTGAATGGTGCTAGGTTTCGTACTCTGTCTAGTGAGGAGAACTTCCGCACTCAAAATTCAGGCGTAATGAATATCGCATCTGCTGGTGATCAGGAAGAAAAGGAGTACTACGGTGTTGTTAAGGAAATTCTTGAACTCAAGTACTTGTCAGGCAAGGCCCGCGATAGATCAGTCTTCTTATTTCAATGTGATTGGTTTGACCTTGCATCTGGTAAGAACACAAAAATGAGACATGATGGATACTTCAAAAGCTTCAATACATCAACACTGTGGTACAAGAATGAGCCCTTCATTTTGGCTAGGCAAGGAAAAACATGCTTCTACTTGGAAGACACAAAGTATGGTGCTCCTTGGAAGGTGGTTCAGACTTTCAGTCATCGGCACGTATATGATGTACCAGAGAATGATGATGGCCATGAACAAGGTGACGTAATTAACAAAGATGCTTACCAGGAAGACTTCTGTTCATCACCTCGTATTGTCAACGATGTTGAGGATGAGGAGGAAGAACTTGATGTAGGCGACCCGGGGTTGATCGCAGCGCTAAGTTGGAACGTATTGAAAAACGAAATGGTCCTCAACTACGGCGTGAACTTGATGCTACCAAAGAACAAGCTCGCAACATCCAAGACGAAGAACTCGAATAGTTGCAAGCGAATGGAAGAGGTGACGAGGCTTCAATATCGGATGTTGACAGCGATCTTGATTAGATATATTTTAATTGCAGCTGCATTTGTCGTTACTATATGACATAAGACACACATGTGCACTGGCTTTTTCATTTTTTTTTGAATTTTTTAAATTAATTATGCTCATTTGAAAGTGTTCAAGATCTCTCACTTGATTTAACGATTTTCCGTAAAAATGTATATAAACCATACTTTTAATCTTTTTTCTCGTTACTATATGACATTACAAGACCATGTGCGCTGATTTCTTATGTTTTTGATTTTTTTTGAATTAGTTATGCTCATTTGAAAGTTCGGTCAAATCTAGGCCAAACCTTCTAGAAGAATACCCGTTGGCCGTTGGATCGACGAGAATCTAGCGATGATGGTTGAGATCCGCTGAGCCAGGGCGATCCGCGAAACTAGCGTTTTGCGCTCTGATTGGCCGGCCTCTTTTTTCCACCCAAGCACGCATAGAGTGACTCTGCGTAGCACGGTTTGATTCACTGAGTAGTGGAGCCAACCTACAGTGGGGTCCGCATGTCATTAGCTTGATTGCGAACGTGTGGGCCCGGGATGCGAGCAAGTTGGCTTGGGTGGCATGCGCGGGGAACGACGGTGTATGCTTGCTTGATTCAGAGATTCAGAGATTCAGACATTGCCATTAACCACGATTGATTCAGAGCCGCAGTGATTCAGATGCAATGTGAACAAGACAGTGATTCAGATGCAATGTGAAACGCCATGGATACACACACCTCCGCGTTTCATCGAAAACCCTAAGCATTCTAGCCTATTTAAATACAACACGCACCCCCTCTTCCTCTCCCACCCAAGCCATAGCCACTCCCTTCCATGCGAAGATGAATCCACCCTCCTCTCACATCCGCCATGGAGTTCGACGGAACAACCTTCCAGCGGCCGCCTACCGTGCTGGAGCGGCGCCACCCGCCGGGCGTACTCGTCCAAAACACGCTGCGTGTGTGGGCGCAGTCCAGGGTTAGGGGGGCCAAAGCTCTCACGCGCGCCTTCCTCGATGCCGGTTATGCCCATCTCCCATCGGGCACGCCGGCGATGTACGAGCTCGACGTTAGTGTGGACTTCTTCGACAACATCAGGATGATCGCGGTCAACTTCCGCAACCCGTTGGACGCGGAGCATCTACTCGGCCAAGTTTTTTGGTGCGGCTGCGAGTCATTTTCTTCACCGTTTGTAATATCTTCACCGGGACCGAGTGCATGTTCCCCCACCCAAACCAGATGCACTCCCTCCCCTACGAGGAGGACTGAAGTTGAAGACGGCGGTGAAGAGGCAGCCAATGTGGAACGTGTTTATTTTTGTGTTTTCTGTGTTTTTCTTTGACGTGTCGTGTCCCTGAACCTATCTATGTAATGGTGGCACTCTTTTGCTGAACTTATGCCTGGGTAAATTTAAACATGCGTGGTTAAGCAACGTGGCAAACAATGCAGTACAAACATGCGTCTTTAAACACTAAAAAGCAAGAGTGGCTAAATTAAAAACAAAAGAAGAAAAAGTGGTTGAAATGGCTCCTACACTTACTGTCATTTGTTCTTAATTATGCACGGTGTTTTCTTCAACTGTACTGTCATTTGTGTTTACTACTTTAAAGATGTCGGTTATTGACGAACAAACAATTCCTTCTGAAATTTGATATTTTGTGGCCACAAAATAGAATTCTTTTGCTTACTCTTTTATTCAACAATTCTTCACTACTACAATTGATCCAAACATAAAGATGAGAAACATTAAACACTTCATCAGGAACACAATTTCCTTGAGTACTCCTAGAAGTCCCACTAAAATTTCGTCATTCGCCTTACAATCGGTGGATACTTTTTTGGTCATCTCAGGATGCTTGCTTTCAACTTCAATCTTCGAGATGGCGTCATCAGTACTCTCATCAGTACCAACTAGAGGTCCGACATCGAGTAATTTCCGCCTGATCAGTAGATCTATGTAGTCTTCTTCCCAATACCAAAACTC
Organism: Poa pratensis; assembly: GCA_947311845.1. Taxonomy (NCBI): domain Eukaryota; kingdom Viridiplantae; phylum Streptophyta; class Magnoliopsida; order Poales; family Poaceae; genus Poa; species Poa pratensis. The sequence goes on from CAMZMU010000074.1 coordinate 78,514,122, forward strand.
ACAACCTTTCTGCATGACAGGAAAGGACAAAAATGAGTTACATATTTTGCCGAATTAAGAATTATAGGCTGAGTATGTGACTTACTTTGTCCATTTCACACTTGAAAAAAAGCCATCCGGGATGAATCTCCGTCTTTGAGATCCACTTTGGATCAGCCAGCCGCACTTGCACTTGATGATTGGCAAAGGTTGGCCGACGAGCTTTTGTGCGAGGACTGACCCCGACGAGGAACAATGGAGGTAGTGTTTGCTGTCCGATCAACGGCGAACGACGGCTAGAGAAAGAAGACATAACTAGAGGCGGCGCAAACCCTAGGTTGGGCCACATGTGGTTCGTACTATAGGCTACGACGGCTTCCTTATATTCGAGAAGGACCGACGGCCAAACCGGATCTGGATGAGATGACCAAATTCTGGCAACAAAAAAAAAACAAATCTCCGGTATCCGGGTTTAACAGATTTGATTGCGTTGACCAAAGGAAGCTTTAGTTTCTGGAAAATAAAAGTTGCTGATACATGATTTTGAAACAAATAAAAGTTGTTGATACATGACTGTTGAAACAAATAGATAGAAAAGGCAGATCATGTGTGCATACAAAATCTATGCACCCAATTTTCAAGCAAGAACACCCTACTGGCCTCGCTTGGCCAACTCCGCCTCCAGGCGCTCCCTCTCTAGGATCTGGGCTTCCTTCGCTTTCTTGGCCTTCTCGATCTTCTTGTTGAGGCGCTGCTTCTCCAGCACCATAGCTTCATTGCGTAGGATATAAGCTTCCTTCCGCGCAAGCTGGACTTCCAGCTCGAGGGCTATGACCGTCCGATGAAGGTCGAGGTTGCTGTTCACCTGCTCCTTCAGATGGTCGGACATCTTCGTCACAATGTCCGATGCCTTCTCGACCTGCGCTGCAGCTTCCATCGCCTTGTTCATGTACTCGCAAGCTTTCTTTCAAGGCAGCAACTAACTGTTCACGAAATTCATCAACAGTCGTCGTCAGGTCGGCGATCACCGACCGCTCCGCCGGCGTCAGATCCTCGGAGTCAGAACTGTCCCTGCACATAGATGCAGTCAATATCTGGAAGACGATGTCAGTGTACCACTTTGAACAGATCTAAATAAAGATGCAACAAGGAGGTAAAAACAACCGGATCAATACAAAACTTAACCCTCATCTACCTCAAGGAAGCAGATCGCTTGCGAGGTGAGTCCATGAATGGAGTAGACGCGACGAGCAGATGTTTGTCGAATAGTGTGGGCGCTGAGATGTATCGATGATGAAGTACGAAGGGGAGGCCGTCAGCACCTCTATTTATGGAGCCCGGGGATCTTAGGAGGCGGGAGCGGAAGTCATGGCGACGCCACGTTCCCACGTATTATTTTCCCCATGCCCCCTCGACTGCACGTTTCCCACTTATCGCTTACCTTCGTAATGCCCACGTCAATTAGTAATAACCGCAAATAAAGATGGCATTCTTGACAAAAATCTCACAATGAAATATGGAGTACGTGCGTACAAATCGACCCATCAAGTCATTTGGTGCCACATCCGTAATGAAAAACAAAGTACCATTACATATAATAAATCATTGTCTCCCTTAAATCCAAATAGCAGCATCACATGATGCTTAGAAAAGACAAGTACGAAATTATTCTAGCTTATTATCCTCAAAGCTTGAAGAACTACTCGACATCCAGATGACGAATGTATGATGCAAAAAGGAAAACCCCTTTATTTCCACAGTAGAGCATGAAGAGCATTGTGTCTCCAATTTTTAACGTGCCATCCCCTTCCATGAAATCCTTCCACCCATTAACATGAACGCGACCATCATCGGCCCAAATGCTGTCGTTTGGATGACCCACATGGGTAATATCACCATAGTCGTACATGCCCTTGTGGACGATACGGCGAGGAAGTTTCTGTAAAAAAACATATTTTAATTGTTACCAACTGTTCGTACACATGTTTCCACACAAGTGTCAAATGCGTAACGTAAATATGTATAGCTTACCAGTTCTTTCTTCACACAATTTGTCCAGTTCAAGGTGTGTAGCAGAGCCGTGCATGTACCCCGATTGTAGTCTCCAGCATCATGGTGATCCACGTAAATCTCGATATTGCCAACTTGTTCAATCACTAACTGCATCGTCTTCCAGTTACAAATGGTTCCTGCAGTTTTAGCGAAAGAGTCAATGATCTTACGTTTCTCCTGAGGCAACACATAGTATGATGTACATGTACAAACATTTGCATCACAATTTGTACCTACTCAAAGTACCATGTAATTGAGATATTTGCAGAAGAAATAACATACATGGGTGGCATATCGGCTCATGGGTTGAGGTGATGTGGATTGAATCACCTTGCTTGTCCAGATCAGAAAGTACAAGCTCAACTCCAAATCCAAGTTGATACATTCTAATAAATTCCTTCCAGCCATAGCCATGAAGAAAAGTTTTCCCATCTAAATTTGTAACCCTAACTCTGAACTTGAATTCCTCTTCAGTAGTAATTTTAAACTTGAATTCTGTGTTGTGGGTACCGGCTATACCAAACTTTGCAAGGAAATGGGCTCGTATGTAGCAGGGGATGTACTACAAGAATTCATAAAAAAACGCATGATTACCCTCACATATAGCCAGTAAATGTTTTGGATCTATTCAATAAATCTGACGACGGATAAGTAGATTACCGTCTTTTCACCACAGTCGACGTCTAGGGTAAGAACGAAAAAGGATTTCTTCATGTCAGCACCAACGCACAGCCCCTTCTCGTCAGAGCACGTAGGACACTACAATCTCACAAAAAATATCACTACACAAGATGCGTCCTATGATACTAGTGCAGTGATGATTATTGTACAAATGAAAAGTAAAACATTTGTTACCCATTTGCTCTAAGCCATTGGTAACCTCCTCGCCCTCGTGATGGGGAGATCTGTAGAGAAAAGTACCTCGTTAGACATAGATAGAGGCGAGAGGTCGAATGGGATACGTGAAGGAAGACTTCTGGTACCAGATGCGGCTACGACGATGCTGGATCCAATAGCGGAGGCGCAGTTTATGTGATTTCTTGGTTGTTGGAGTGTGACGAGATCTTGGAGGGAGGAGAGGTCGGGGTTTAAGTAAGCGACGAGGGTGGACCTAGTATGCAGGCGGAGATGAACCTATAAACCATAATTCTCGCAGAGGTGAGGGGAGTGTCCCATGAGATCCGAACTTTCCAAATCGCAGTACCTACGATCGCGGAAAAGATATCGTGCTAACCAGAAAAAATGTCTTTCTACATTTAGTTCAAATTTGACCGTCTATGCACAAATCGGGATAAGTTCATTTAAATGAGAAAAACAAGATAGCAGTCGGCAAAATTCGAAATACTTCGGGATTGCACATGACATATGTCCCTACTACTGATGAAGTTGTGTTCATGACATTTTCACCTTCTTACTGGTAGTTGTTTCACAAAAAAATTCAAATTAGACGCTGTAAAATTCAATTCAAAAAATTCAAAACAATTTTGACAAAGTAAGTTGTTCACTCATGTTAACATGCCAACATGGACCTGTGTATGAAAATTCAGCTCAGTACAATGAAGTTTGCCCTGGATATGGTCTTCTTCAAGACATTTGCCCATGAAGCTCCTGGATCTTCATAGTTGAATGTCCTCTACTTGAAGTGTTGTGCTATGATCATGTCATATTATATTTTCATATTTTTTCCTCAGAAAATAGAGGACATTAGGGTTCTACCTCAGAAAGAAATTCATTTTTTGAACATTCTCAATTTAGTTTGATTTTTTTTGAAAACAGAGTCAAATTTGTAGTCATGGTAATTCGTGTGTAGGGGCAGAATCTTCGAGAAATGTCGACGACTTTGTGATGTAGTCCCTACTTAGGTACCCCAAAATATTTTTTTCAGACTAATAACAGCAAGCTATAACATACTTGTAGTTCAAATTTGACCGTCTATGCACAAATCGGCTTAAGTTCATTTAAATGAAAAAAACAAGATAGCAGTCGACAAAATTCGAAATACTTTGGGGTTGCACATGACATATGTCCCTACTTCTGATGAAGTTGTGTTCATGATATTTTTCACCTTCTTACTGGTAGTTGTTTTGCAAAAAAAAATCAAAATTGACGCTTAAAAATTCAATTTAAAAAATTACAAAACAATTTCGACAAAGTAAGTTGTCACTCATGTTAACATGCCAACATGGACTTGTGTACGAAATTCAGCTCAGTACAATGAAGTTTGCCCTGGATATGGTCTTCTTCAAGACATTTGCGCATGAAGCACTTGGATCTTCATAGTTGAATGTCCTCTACTTGCAGTGTTGTGCTATGGTCATGTCATATTATATTTTCATATTTTTTCCACAGAAACTAGAGGACATTAGGGTTCTACCACAGAAAGAAATTCAATTTTTCGAACTTTCTAAATTTAGTTTGATTTTTTTGAAAACAGGGTCAAATTTGTAGTCATGGTTATTCGTGTGTAGGGGTAGAATCTTCGAGAATTGTCGACGACTTTGTGATATAATCCCTACTTGGGTACCCCAAAAGATTTTTTTAAGACTCATAACAGCCAGCAATAACATATTTGTAGTTCAAATTTGACCGTCTATCACAAATCGGCTTAAGTTCATTTAAATGATAAAAACAAGATAGCAGTCAACAAAATTCGAAATACTTCGGGGTTGCACATGACATATGTCCCTACTTCTGATGAAGTTGTGTTCATGATATTTTTCACCTTCTTAGTGGTACTTGTTTCGCAAAAAAATTCAAATTTGACGCTGTGAAATTCAATTCAAGAAAATTCAAAACAATTTCGACAAAGTAAGTTGTTCACTAATGTTAACATGCCAACATGGACCTGTGTACGAAAATTCAGCTCATTACAACGAAGTTTGCCCTGGATATGGTCTTCTTCCAAGACATTTGCCCATGAGGCACTTGATCTTCATAGCTGAATGCCCTCTATTTGAAGTGTTGTCGTATGAACATGTCATATTATATTTTCATATTTTTCCTCAAAAAGTATAGGACATTAGGGTTGTACCTCAGAAAGAAATTCAATTTTTTGAACTTTCTAAAATTAGTTTGAATTTTTTGAAAACAGGGTCAAATGTGAAGTCATGGTTATTCGTGTGTAGAGGCAGAATCTGCGAGAAATTTCGACGACTTTGTGATGTAATCCCTATTTTGGTACCCCAAAATATTTTTGTAAGATGATAACAGCAAGCAATAAATACTTGTAGTTCAAATTTGACCGTCTATTCACAAATCGGCTTAAGTTCATTTAAATGATAAAAACAAGATAGCAGTCGACAAAATTCGAAATACTTCAGGGTTGCACATGACATATGTCCCTACTTCTGATGAAGTTGTGTTCATGATATTTTTCACCTTCTTAGTGGTACTTGTTTCGCAAAAAAATTCAAATTTGATGCTGTAAAATTGAAAACAATTTTGACAAAGTAAGTTGTTCACTAATGTTAACATGCCAACATGGACCTGTGTACGAAGATTCAGCTCATTACAACGAAGTTTGCCCTGGATATGGTCTTCTTGCAAGACATTTGCCCATGAGGCACTTGAATCTTCATAGTTGAATGCCCTCTACTTGAAGTGTTGTCGTATGAACATGTCATATTATATTTTCATATTTTTTCCTCAGAAATTATTGGACAGTAGGGTTGTACCTCAGAAAGAGATTCAATTTTTTGAACTTTCTAAAATTAGTTTGAATTTTTTGAAAACAGGGTCAAATGTGAAGTCATGGTTATTCGTGTGTAGGGGCAGAATCTGCGAGAAATTTCGACGACTTTGTGATGTAATCCCTACCTGGGTTCCCCAAAATATTTTTTTCAGGCTCATAACAGCAAGCTATAACATACTTCTAGTTCAAATTTGACCGTCTATGCATAAATCGGCTAAAATAATATACGTTTCCTCCTTTCTCTGATTTTTTTTCGTTCCCTCATTTCTCTGACCGACGGTTGGGCACTCAGAAAATGATAATGCACATTCAGAAAAACATATAATACATTAACAAACAACTGGCAGCGCCAAGTTTACTCTAGGGCATAAACATGTACCACAAAGACTAAAAGGTTTTTAAAATATGACAAGGTTCGAAATGATATTACACATACCATCCCCTCCAGTTCAATGATTCTGCAAAGGGATCTGAGAAGTCATGTATGAGATTAACATTACTCATTAAGTCTATAACTATATCTTCAAAATGAATTTCAGCTTCTGCAGAAGCTTTGTGCCTCATCTTTAGCTGTCTCCGAATTCTTGTTAACCATCCATCACCTTTGTCTTCATCGACGCCGAGTCTCATTAGCTTGAGCGCTCTTGCGTTCTGAACAAAGAACTTGGCGAACTTAACCTCAGGTCCGGTTCCTCTGTAGCCGTTCAAAGTAATTTCTGTGAGATGGCGATCAAGGCATTCGATGGGATTGTTCATGTCATACTACAGCGCATTTTTTATTTTCGCGCCTTTTGCTGTCTGCGAAATAAGAAAACATAAGTATATATAGTGCCTACATCGATCGAAAGAAGATGCAGGTGTGTACGCGGGAAATTGTACTACTAATCATTTATCAATCACAGGAATTTTTCGACTATGTTACCATAGTTTCTAACTGAAAAGATTAGCTCACCTCGATGTATAGCTTCTCCGTGCACAGAAAACATCTAAGGAAGCCTACAACTTCTTCCAGATTGGGGCCGGTAGATCTTAGAGCCAAGATCTTCACTGTGCACAGAGGCAAGGTCGAGCTTTCGTGAATCAATTTCTGCACCACACCGAACATGGATCAAGAAAATAAGTAAAAATACGGCAGTGGCAAGTTGGGAGAATATCAAGAACACCTAACATACATCAAGATGACTATTTACCTTAAGGGTTATGGATCCAATAACAAGTTTGGACCAGAAGCCACCACCAGAGTAGCCCAACAATGTCAATTTTGGAGCGTTATTGACCCGGATTGATGTTCGACATATTGGACTAAATACACTCAACCTCTCAAGTAAAGGGGCGTTCTCAATCACCAGGCCCCTAAGCTGGAAAAATGATCTGCAATCTGACCAGCAGACGAACCCAATCGTTCGGAGAGTTGTCGAGACGATATGGATGTTACCGTCGAACCCGTGCACCCCATCGAGCTGTAGTGCCTTGAGCACAGTACATCCATCTAGCAGCCGCTCGATGGCCTCCTTACAGGTGCCGACGTCATAGAGGACGAGCCGCTTGAGATGACGGAGAAGAAGCGCAGACGAGGCATCGAAAAGGGGAATAATGCATTGAGAAAACCTGGCGCGTTGTAGGGTGGGCAATAGGCGGATCATAGAGTGCGGCAGAGCGAACATCTGTAGCCCACCTTCGACCATGAGCTCCTCGAGGCCATGTAGGGCGGGGGATTGGAACCATTGGTCGACCTTGCCAGCGACCATGTAGTTGGAACGGAAACCTCGGATAGCAAGGCGTTTGACTGGTCCAGGGTGTGCGGCGAGGATGTTGGAGACTGCGGTGAGTCGTTCGTGATCCATGTGGCAGATCCCATCGCCGACGGTGAGGTCGAGGTGGACGGACCGCCAGAGGAAGCTCCACCGCTTGGAGTGGACGATGGTCCGCACGCCAGATTTGGTGGGGAGGAAACCGATGATGATGCGCAGCATCTCATCGGGAAGGAGGTTGAAGAAGTCGAGGCCTGCCTCGACACGAATCCACTTGTTCGCTGCCTCGTCCTCCATCTCAGCCGGCGGCGAGACAGGGAACCAGCTCGGCAATGGGTTTTTTCGGCCGTGCTGCAGTTGGTTTTTTTGGGCATGCATCAGTGGCGTTTTGTGGGTGTTGGAGTGGATGATGATGAAAGGATCTAGGCTCGCCTCGTCCTCCATTGCAGCCGGCGGAGAGAGAGGAAAAACAAGGAGCTTCCTCGGCGGTGGGGTTTTCTGGGTGTGGGACAGGTGTTTGGAGCGGGGTAGGCGAGAGAGGCGGTGGCACTGGCTGTGCGTGAAGGGTGGAGCTAGCATTAGTTCCACAAACTAATCGAGAATTTTTTGAAAACAGGGTCAAATTTGTAGTCACATGGTTATTCATGTGTAGGGTAGAATCTTCGAGAAATTTCGACGACTTTGTGATGTAATCCCTACTTGGGTACCCCTAAATATTTTTTTCAGAATGACAACAGCAAGATATAACATACTTTTAGTTCAAATTTGACCGTCAATGCACAAATCGGGTTAAATAATGTACGTTTCCTCCTTTCTCTGATTTTTTTCGTTCCCTCATTTCTCTGAATTTTTTTGTTCCCCCTTTTTCTGATTTTTTTGGTTCCCTCCGTTCTCTGAATTTTTTTCGTTCCCTCCCTTTTTTCGAATGAATAGTTAACCCATCCCGCTACTCCTGCCCCCTAAATACGCACGTCTCCCACAACCCTGGACAAACCTTCCGTTTGCCTCTCATTCGCCGCCGAACTTTAGATCTCGCCCCGCCCGCTCACCACATCGTCACCTCGCTGTAGATCCGGCAACAGACTAGCTGCCTTGCGTTCGCCGGGCCCGGAGGACGACATGGCTGGGAAGAACACCGGCCGGTCGAGGAACGGTGGTGGTGGAACCAGAGGTTCCATCAAACCGACGAAACAGTCTTCGAAACAACAAGGTGGTTGATCAATCCACATCTTCTCATTTCATCTTAAGTACATATTTGTTCATCAATTTTGTGGTACAAGATACGACCTTACGTATTAGCGGAGTTCATGTGAACTACCGCAATTCGTCCTCTCCCTAGGGTTTTACAACTGAGATATTGTTTTTTTCAATTTGAGATCAAGTTCTTATAGATCTTTGCAATATTTCTGAAGATGGTATGTATATTTGATCGCATACGTTTCTTACGAAATTGTTTCCACTTTCTCAAATTTTTTGTTGATCTGAATGAAAAGTACGAGATATTAACCCACTTTCAGAAGTTTAGTGTAGCACTGTATGAAGTTTTATTTACCACTTTCTCAAACCTTTCTGCAATCTTATTTTATCACCCAATGTAGAAGTATCGGAATACGAGAAGTTGAGGAAGAAGCAAATGCAAGAGAATGTTGCACGTATGGAAGCAGTGATGCAGAAGACATCTATCGCGGATGGAGGGCCAATGCAAGATTTCTCATCCTTAGCACACGCTTTGGTGTATGGTGGTGCACAAACAGGAACGAAGACACACAACAAAGACACATCAACGCAACAGGAGAATGATTCTGAATCAGAATATGAACCAGATCAAACCAAGTAGGCAGCTGAAGAACATGACTTTGACTTAGATGAAGAGGAGGTTGATTGTACAAACAAGGTCATGTGAACCTGCATGGACTGTTTCATCTACATATTACAATGTTGACTGCCTACTAATGTCTTGATCTAAATTTTCAGGAAGCACGAGATGGTTCTACTAAGCCAAGAAAGAGGAAGCGTGCGAGTTGTGTACCGCCTACGACCAGAGTTACAAGATCAGCAGCAATCCCAGAGACAGCACCGACGGAATACACACCCCCAGACGGGGAAAACATTACAGCAGACAGCTCGCCAACACAAAATATAACCTCCAGAGACAACAATTCACCTGATGTTGATGCCATTGTTCAGTTTGACAAGCAGCGTACGCTACGTCATAATTTATTTTCATAAACATACTGAATTTTTAATTGTTTGCATTGCATTCTACAAAATGTTACAACATTTCTTGTGAATTATGTGCAGAGGAATTAACAACATCAACAAGGAGAACCCGAAAGGAAGGAAAACGCTCAGAAACAATGGGGCATGGCCTAGAGGCTTACACAAGAAAGCATGGAGGCAATAATATGCGGATTAACTTCACAAAAGGTTTGCACAGACCCACAGATCATGTGCAAGTAGCTAAACTTTCTTCCCAATTCGGTGTTCACGTCCGCAACAAAATGGAAATTGCAACGCATTGGAATGACTACGGCGAAGGGAAAGAACTTGAAAATGTGATTCCAGACGCTTTGGTACAGGTTGCGGTGAGTCAACACAGTTATGTTTTTCATCACCTACTGTTTATATGAATTCATCCATACAATGGTAATATTACATTGGGTTCATATTTTCTGTAGGAAAAATTTAACATGGACACAGAAGATAAAATAGCAAGGAACGTGTGCACTGGCATCTTACATCATTCTATTCGCCAACACCGATACATACTCAAGCAACATTATTGGCCCTAGATGCAAAAACTATCTCTTGCGGAAGCACTCATGCTGAGGCCAAAGAATGTTGAAGAGAAAAGTTGGGAAAGGATGGTCACCCAATGGTATGATGAAGCCTACCAGGTACAAGATACATATTTAGTCAGTATCCATATGGTCCGACTACTGTATTTTGTGTTGTACATGATACTAAAAGTGCAACTACTTTACATAGGTGAGGTGCAGCAAGAATGTCAAAAACCACGGTGAAGTCAAACAGAACCATACCACTGGTTCTAGAAGCTACGTTGCACACTGGGAAGTTGTGGTAAGCTTGAAAACTATCCATTTTCAAACCATACTTCATCAGCCATTATTTGATTTACCTTACTAATGTTATCATGTTCCAATTATTGTAGAAATCTTCTACAACCCAAGATGAAGCTAAGAAAGATCCTAATCCTATTGAGTTTTATAGACTTACTCACACTAATAAGGATGGTGTCATGAGCAAGGAGGCAGAAGACACTTATGTAAGTATATTTACCCAATTTTGTGCATCAACATTGTTTATTCTTATTTGCAGTACTGACAACAAGATTTACAATCATGCTGCAGGTAGAGATGTTAAAGAAAAAGATGGGTCCGCACCAAGAACATGAGCCCGAGAAAACAGACTTGCAAATAGTTGAACAAGTCCTCAAGGAAAAATTGGCAAAGAAGAACACTAGGAGCACATTCCTCACAAGCTTGGGTATGTCAGCTGGATCAAGAAGATATAGCATATCATCTACACGGATGAGAGAATTGGAAGAAAGACTAGAAGATCAGGAGCAACAATCTATACAGGTAGCTGAAAGGTACAGGAATGAAATGGAGGCAAAATTGAAGGCCCAACAGGAGCTATTTGAAGAAACGAGATGGATACAGCAAGAACAACTAGAAGCTATACAACAGTTCCATGAAAAGAAGACTGTCGAATTTGAAAAGAAGCAGCAAGAAATGGAAACCCTTCTAAGTTACCTCTTACGGACGTCACAATCATCCCAGGCCAACTGAAGATATCGCATAGTTCTTTTGTGTGTAATTTTCTTTATTTTCACGTGTACTCTGATTGCTTGTGTCTTCGGACAAATACAGTTCATTTCTTATATTCAGCTAATTTGAAATATTCAATTGTGGATCATTTCTTACATATATGAGAAATAACCAGTGACGAAAATTTGGACGAAATTATGACGGCTCAGACCGGTGGGTCCGACACGTCAGCAAACCGGTGGATCCCACACGTCAGCAAACCGGTGGGTCCCGCTTGTAAGAAAAGCAGATGGTCCCACATGTCAGATTGTTTGTGGACCCACGTGATGTCATGCAACATCAGGCTAGATCGGACCCACAAGACAGCATCCACGTCAGCAGAAATGTCATGTGCCACCTAAACTGCCACATGTCATCTATGTCAACAGCCAGGTCAACAGACACGTAAACAACCATGTCATGTTCATTGGGTGACAGGTCAGCAGCTTTTGCCGGTCCAAGAACAAATCAATGACACGAAGTTTGTCACGCATTACGTTGATCGTTGACAAATTTACGAACGAACGGCGACAAATCATGCCGTCATGCATAAACACAATGAATGACATGAAAAACGGCATCACCAATGATCCCTAATGCGTGACGTGGAACCGTCGTGGCATCAGTTTTTTTCAATCTATGATGAGGATTTTGGGACGGACCGCGTGACGCGCTAATGTCGTCACTAGGGGGTAATTAGTGACAAAACAGCTAATACGTGACAAAAGGACCGTGTCAAAAAAAATAGGCTCGGTTATGGTGCTTGAGGTTTTAATATCGAACTCTCGGGGAATCAGTAGTGAAAGATTTATCTTCCTATCCTTCTCTTGAAAACCTACCAAACAAAGTAAATTGTTTTGGTCCTCAACCTCACCTAATGGTTGTCAAGCACAAGGTGTGAGAATGATATGAAAATAATATGTATGCAAAACAGTAAATAAATATGCAATGATGATAAATAAATATGCAAGGATGGTGGAAACAATAATGGATGATATTTTTGAGTTTTGTATAATGAATGCAAGAAGTAAAAGTATTTTGTATTTTCTGATTTTTAAATGGCAGAAAATGTAAAGGTGATAAAAGTTGTTGGAAAGGTGTTTCTTATGATTAAAAATGGACCGGGGTTCATGGTTTCACAAATGTACTCTCTCTTTAATAAAGTGGTAAACAATGGAACACTAGAGTTCACATATGAGATTGCAACACAAAAGTTTAATGACAAGTTACTAATTATATGGGCATCACGTCCTAACATAGAGACCTTTTGTTTATTAGTCTCTCTTATACTCCACCAAGATGCGAACTAAATCATAACACCTCAGTAATTATGATAAATTAGAGTATAGCATTAAGTCTTTTGACATGAAGTAGAAATAAGAACATGCTAGATCTAGTCATGGAGAAGTGGCATGGTCACCCACAACTCCAGTAGTAAGGTATTTTTCTTTATCCCTAGTGAGGCAACAAAGTAAGGTAAACATACCCAAGTGGATCGCGGAACTTCTCTCACTTTCACCGCACTAGCCACCCCCCGTTGCTCCAACTAATGCACACATCACCCCTCACACGCTCTCATACACATGCTTGATCAAAACAAGTAAACAAGAACAGGGTACACAATATGCATCTACTTTCATAACTGAAACAAAACTATTGCAATCTCAAAGATATATTAACTCATAAAAAGATCCACCACATAGGTATTACATAGATGACCATAATCATGTTCAGCAGCTCATACGGTACTAATTAGTGAAGCTCAAGAGATGAGAGATACATAAGTTACTTCCACAAACCCATAGTCCAGGCGTGGACTACTCCCTCCTCGTCATGGAGATGGTGGAGAAGTCGTTGGAGAAGATGGAGACCACGCCGGCAGCGCCCCGGCCGAGTTTCCCCCTCCAATCTGCAGCTCCAGGTCTCTGTTTCGGTGTTTCCGTGTTTCGGCGGCGCTCCTTTCCGAAGGGCATCAGGGACTATTTTTATAGTCGGTTTTAGGTCAAGACAGAGTCGTGGAAAAAAGATCGGCGGCAACGGTGCCTCGAGGGCCAGGATGGTGGGTCCCACGCGTCAAGGGAATCTGGCCGCGTGGGCCACCCTCTTTTTGCCCACGGGCCTCCGTTTGCTCGCTTCCTTCGCTCCCACGCTTTGTTCCTTCCAAAAACTGATGCTCGTAAATTATTAGGTCATTTTGACGTCGTTTGGGTCCCTGAAACATCAAAATATAGAAAATAGGGTTTTCTGCCTGTGCAGGGTTAATTCCATAAAAATAGGAAAACTATGAAATATTCCCAAAATCATTATAAAACATTGATATAAATCTTATATGACGCAAATATGATTGAAATATAAGTAAAACAATGCAAACTTCATGTATGCATTTTACATGTATCAGTACTGTTAACCGTCACAGCCGTAACAGGGTGACCATAAAGGCAACTACTGGGTGGCTTCAAGGTATGCGTTTATCCTAATGTTCTGAGATGGAAAATTACTCCTCTAGGTTAAGAGAGATACGTCCTGGGCCCTCTCGGTATTATAAAGGTATCCAATATGTTCTGCAGACAATGGATGGTGAAGTTACACCATGTGGGATATCATAATATGGAAACGAGTAAACGGAACTTACCGGTAACGAGATAGACAAAGATGATGTGAATCAATCATTGATTGGTTCATGGTATCATCCACGAATCTATATCTCGGGTGAAGTTCACTATCGTGAGTAATGGGATTGATATGTTAAATAACCAGTAGGTTCGACATAAGTGTCTTTCGCATAACGATAGCAGCTACACAGGATCGTCCTTGGAACTGTCACTGGCCGGTGATTGGTTGATACCCAACCAATTATAGCTACCCGTTATCGAACCTGTAGGGTGGACACGGCTAAACTAGGATTGGTTAGTTGTGTATTTGGTTGGTCTGGAACATGGAGAGAGTATCACCGGCATGGTGCTTGCGTGATAGATATACCTTATCAACAGAGAATGTTTGTGATAGAAGCTACTACCACAGTCGGATTTATTCTGAAGTTTATATAAGAGGAAATATTTGTCCTGAATATTTTGTCAGCAGACACTGGGTGTCTCAGATGATATTAAAGGCGTTTCATATGATAGGAAATTAATTCAGTGAAATATTCTGTAAAAGGAAATATTCAAATGAGAATTAATTAGATAAAGTATTATTTAATTATATGTTAATTAAATATTGATTTATTTAATTGATAAATATAATTACAGGAAAATATTATAAGGCCACACCACCAAGTGGTGGTGGGCCAAGGCGCCGATGGGGGCAACCCCGGCCGAACCCTAAAGGGCCGCTTGCGGCCCACGGCGGGGGGAGGCGGCGCGGCGCCGGCCGAGGCGGTGCGGCCAGGCGGGCCCCACCCGCCATGTTGGTGGCTGGCCAGGTGTGGGGACCCCGAACTAGCTGTTCGAAATACCCTTGTGCCTACAACATCAGCAATCCCATGATCAGTGTGTCGCTGAGCACAATAAAACTGGTCTCAAAAGAACATCCATAAATACCGAATGAATATACTTACTTGATTGAAGTTATAAACTTCAACATGTACTTGCAGCGGAAATCATCAAACAACGTGGAGCCCAAGTCATTTGCCATAACCCTACAGGCAGCTGACTGGGAAGCGCCCTAGTTCGCAAAGACGTCATCATAGTCCTCCTCTTCATAATGCTCCTCGAAATCTGGCATCGCAACAATGCCAGGGATGAAACCATCATGAGTACATTTGAATGTACTTCGCAAACTACCCCCGTCATGAGCATGCAATAGCATAATTTTTATTTTAATAAAACCTTTATTTTTAGAAAACATCTCTATATCTTTGTTGAAAAAGAAATGGATATATTTTTGTTTAATAAAACTTTGTTTTGAAATCTCTATATCTTTATTTAAAAGAATAACCTTTTGTTTAATGAAACTTTGTTTTGAAATCTACCAAAATCTTTGTTGAAAAAGGTAAGAAGAATTTTTGGACTTTTCCAGAAAATCCATCATTTTTAATTTTACTAAAACTCCTCCTTTTTCCGACCATAGCCCTTCACGGTCAACATTTTCGGCAAACTCATACCGGTCCTTTGGTATAGTTCACCACATATTTCCACTTTGTTTTCCGAACTAAACAACATTTTTGCACAAGGTCTTAGGACAACCTCCCAACCATCCATTACCGAGGACTCGGCTATTCGAATAGTTTTACACTCTGAAGAGGTAGTACGCTTTTCCCACACCCATTCGATAACCCATCATGTCAGCCACGTCCCGCCATACAAGGTGTATGCGAAGTTGGGTTACCGACCCTAGCCTTTCCTTTGCTCACGCTGGTACATGACCCTACCGCTACGAAACATTCCATCGACACCTAGTCCAGTCCTTCGGAACCTAAGTGTGAGGACTCGTAGTTCTTCTCGGCGACCGGATTTCAGTCTTCAATCCTCCTCAACCATTTGTGAGCTCGGACCTAGGTTAGGGGGTAGATCACCAAACCATCCCCTCATGGTATGGAGTCATCTCCGTTGTTGAGGCATCTCGTACTAACATGAGCAAACTATATGACTAAGCCCTGTCCCACATTTGGGGTAGGAATGGTCGCACATGTATTGTTGGTCATCATATTACTAAGTACGCATTGTGCATAATTCGGAAAACATCAACATTCTTTCCTTTCCACCAACATGGACAACACTTTATCCAACCAAGGATAATCAAAGGAGTTTTTAGTAAAAATCATTTTTGTTTACCAACCTATAATTCCATAAGCACTATAGTGTGCACCTACATATGTGGCAAAATAGTTTTTCATATATTTTTCGAAAACATATGTTTTGTTTGAAACATGTATCCCAAAATATCGATGCAATAATATAGGGGTGCAAAACTCAGAAAGTAGCTTGCCTGATTTCAACATAATGTCCCTGGACTTCTCCTTTTTGATCAATATAAATGAATTCCCATACTCGTCCAATAAATCCTCTTCATCAGCCACTCCGGTAGCGTCAAAATCTAGCGTCGCAAACAGAGAAATAAACAACACTCAATACACCAAATGAAACCACAAATGATACACAAACAAGTGACAAACCACAAGCATAAATCTAATCATTCAAGCAACCAACTAAGCACATTTTCTAAACAACCAAAGACACTAGTTAAACTTAATTGGAGAACACTTAACACAAGCTTCAATCTCTGCTAACAAGGCAGTTTTCCTAACAAGCCATTTTATCAAGCCATAGACTCATGGGCATCATACTCACAGAAGTATGACACCAAAAACATGCTATAAACATAGATCACAAAACTACTTTAGCTAAAGGTAAACAACAAGCACCCTTTATTTAAACAGGAAATACTTCAGACAAAAGTTAAGTCGTCAGGTAAACTCTTTAGGTCAAAAACCCTTTACTAAGATAGGGTTTGACAGGAAGCAACTATCAAGCAACAAGCATGGTGCAAGACTAATATTTATCAAACAAGGTTGGCAACCACAACAACATTTATTTTCTACCAAAAGGGTTAAAGTAGTGATTAGGCAATTTTAAGGCATTACTACTAAATTGCAAGGCTAAGCATTACTAATAAACTTAAACAACCAGTAGCTAACATTTATAGTTGAAAGTGGTTATTTAGCTCATATAAGTTATCAAACAACTCAAGCATAACTAAACAATTATTAAGGTTTTTAATCACCACTTAACAACACAAGACTAACTCAAATCAAACCTAATAACAGTACTAACATACACTTGCAAGTCGAGCAACATCAACAAGCATGAAACAACACCTAAACATGCATCACTCAACACAAACAACAATATTCTAGTGAAGGCACTTAAATCACTTCTTTTTATTAAAGGCATGAAACAACATTCATACTAAATATTGCACAAAAGATGTTCTGTTGAACAAACAATTATGCCAATCTAGACTTGGGTTCTCCGTTAGTATTGGAAACCAACACAATTGGATTTGGTTCATTTTGATTTACTAAACTCAGTGTATAAATGTTTTAGTCCAGAATCATGTTAATCAAGTTTTAGCTACAGACCTAGTTCTGTAACTCACAAAATTAAATCCTTTTAGGGACAGCAAGTATTGATTATTTATAGTCTAACACAATTGGATTCAACTCAATTGGATTAACCATTTAACCACTAAAAATGTTCTAGTGCAGAAGAGCTAACAATCTTCAATCAATTGCTAAACAATTATAGTTGCATAATTTGTTCTACAAAAATTAAGGTAGCTAAGTTACTATAATACTAAGCTAACAAAAGTGGATTAACAATTTTTGGACTAACAGAGCATAAAAAACAAACAAGTTTAGGTGATAAACCTTCTGTGGTAATTTAAATCCTACTCTCTGGTTACTAATCTAAACATGGTGAAACCAGTGTAGTTACACCGACAATTTAATAAGCTTTCCATATCAATTTGATTCATATTATTTGGATTTGTAAATCTTGAGATATGGAATTTTAAAGTGAGGTCCAGTACTGAGTTTTAAATTCAAACTGAAATTCTTGTTCTGGATAATGTTGAAATTGCTGACGGGTGGGGCCTACCCGTCAATGGCTCAGCGGATAAATATCCCGCGCTGGAAAAGATGAAATCGCTGATGGGTGGCACCAGCCCGTCATCGTCCTATCTGATTGAACAGGCACGCTGCCGTTGGATCGGCATCCAATGGCCAGGGAGAGGCGCACCGACGGCGACCACAAACCAGCGGCGCCACCGCGCTTGCGCCGGGAACGAGGACGGGCGGCTCACCTAGGGGAGGCTGGCGACGGCGGAGAGGGTGGAGGCGAGTACAGAGGCCATGGGAAGAAGACCGGCAGCGACGGCGCGGCTTGGGGTGGTCCAGAACGGCGGCGACGACGATCACGATCCACCGCCGGCGAGCTCCTGGCGATGTTCTGGTGCAAGGTCTGTGCAGGAAGACGGAGCAAGTGAGTGCGGCGCTTGGCATGAACACGACATAGGGGAGATAGGGAGAGGAAGTAGAAGGGCAGCAGCACGACCGTGCAAACGTCGACCTCGGCCACGGCAACTTGTGGCCGTGCTTGCAACCATGGCAGCGAGGCTGCAACAGCATGCCCGCCTCCTGGCGGCGCACAGAGGTGTGTGGAGTGAGGAAGAGAAAGCAGAGAGCGAGTGTGGAGATGGGAGCGTCGGGCGGGGGTTTTTTGTAGCCGGAGGTCCGGTGAGGTGGTCGTTGCGCAAGGAGAGGGGTAGGTGCGGTTCGGGCACGCCATTGGCGGGCTTGGCGGTGCAGAAATGTCTACGGACGGCGTTAGGGGCCAGAGGTGAAGGAATAGGTATGGAGGCGAACACGGGGAGCTTGGGGTGGTAGGTGGCCGTGGACGAGCACATGGTGCTCGACGGAATGCTGGCGGCAGTGCGGGGCAAAGGGTGTGGCTTGGGCATGTCCTGGGGATTGAGGCGAGGTGCAGGTGAATCCACGTCAAGTGGTGCTTGCTGGGGTGCAGTGGTGGTCGTGGCCATCTTGGTGTCCATGAACATGGTGAGCAGGGGAGGACGTGGATGATTCTGGTCAGCAGAGGCGAGCTCTCGCGTGCATGGCCTTGCCCAACGAGAGCGGGGAGCAGGGCAGTGGGGTGGCGCGGTGCTGGCCAGTGCCACACCTCCTGTTCTTTTTGTTTTGCAGTTGGGGACAACCGGGGTGAGACACGACGGCGTGGCCGGCGTTCAACTGGCCAACGTGGCCGAACCTCATGCACAAGTGCACTGGTGAGTGAGGGCGAGTGAGCTGTGAGAGGTTTGAGTGAAAAACAAGTGAGTTTGGCTTGGGTTCATCTCGAATTCGAGTGAACTCAATTTTCTGCACACTAGATGTTCGACAGAACTCCTGTGTGAGATTTAAATTTGAATTTGGATGAATGTTGTTTATGATTTGATTTTTATTCATTTATCAAGGATTTTGGTTCTCCTTTGAATTTATTGTTGAAGTATAAATTGGTGTATTTGATAATCAAAGAAAGAATAAGAATTTCAAATATAAGCTTTTGAATATATGTTTTTGAGAGGGAAGATATAAGAATAAGAGGTGAGAGTTCATATCTTCTCTCCTCTGGATTTTTGTAAAAGGAAAATATTGATTTTGTAAATTTGTCAAAATTTAGATCACATGACAAGTAGTGTCATGGTCTCCAATTTATTCTTGAGTTCAAGTTTTGATTAATGCAAACAAGTAACAAGATCAACAAGGAAACAATCCACTCAAGAAATCAAGAAATCAAGATAAGCAAGGCAGAAACATAAAATGATCAACACACACACAAGTCAGCACAAGTCAAATCACAAACATGAGGTAGTCAACAACTTTCAGAACTCTCAATATTTTTATGTGTTTGGGTGATCACACTTTAATCATGACAAGATGATATTAAGGATGCTCAGCTAATAATTTTATGAGTCAAAGATTTTGCTAGAGAAAATATATGGGATGATATGTTTCCCACTAGTGTTATTTTCAAAGGATGTCAAAATAGAGGTTTTGAAAATAAGTGCTAAATACTAGAAAATATCAATGTTGAAATATAGGTGGGAGATAATATAGAGATCTCCAAATTTTTGGAAACATATAATTTGGGAAATACTTTTATTTTCTGAAAGAATAGTTGTTGCTAAACCAAGTATTATTGAAATAGAATTTGGCCAAAATAAGAGTGGAAGACATATATGGAGTGTTTTTCTTGTCATGACATGATCACCAAGATTATAAATAATTTTTATCTAGGTTGAGTTCATAGGCTGATATTTCAAAGGTGGTAAACACAAACTACAAAGCAGACACGGTTAAACGAAGCAATAACAAGAGAAACACAAAGATTAGTGTAGCTTTTCAAAAAGTTTTTGTTGGTTCTGAATTTTGGGCCTTGTAAAACAAAAAAATTCTTAGTTCCAAAATTTGGGGTGTTACACCAGGCGGGCCCCACCCGTCAGGTTGCTGCTGGCCAGGGCGGGGCCCACCATGCGGCAGCCAAGGCGGCTGGCCTAGGTGGGCCGCACCTGCCTAGGTCGGTGCGGCCAAGGTGGGCCCCACCCGGCGGCACAAGGAAAGAGAGGGAGGGGAGGGAGAAGTTGGAGTCCTACTCCAACTCCCCCGCCTAGGCCGAATTGGGCAAGGGGAAACTTTCCCCTTGTCCAAGTTGAGTTCGACTAGGAAAGTTTTCCCCTTGTCCAAATCCCCCTACCTCTTGGCCTCATGTTTAGATCTCGCGTCAACTCTCATGTTTAGATCTCTTCTAGTTGGATTAGAGGAGCCTCTAATTAGAGGCAACCTTTCCGATTAGACTAGATCTAATCTCTCTCTCTCTCCTTCTTATGTGTTGAGATCTCCACCTTCATATACACCAGCGGTGCTTCAAGCTTGGATGCCGAAGCCCTGCTTGTCCGCGTCCAGGATCCAGGGGCCCCCGGAGCCCCGGAGAAGAAGGGCCCGCCCCTCGGAGGCAGAAGCTTTGGCACCCGGAGCCCCGGCAGGACATTCCCCCACCCCGGGGAAACGAGTAAACCAGAGGCGGGCCACGCGGCGGAAGGTCCCTGCGCGGCCACCCAGGAGGATGGCTTCACAGAGAAGGAAGCATTACAGGCGGCAGAAACAAGACCGCACAGGCCTGCTACCCGGTGCAGCCAAGACATCGACAAGACTAGACCCGTTGCCTCAGTGGGACCGGCGCGGAACTTGGCGCAACGCCCGGTCCCATGATAAGACCCGACCAGCCATCATCTCCGGCCCGGCGGATACCACGGCATGGAAGGCAGCACGGCATGAACGGTGCCACGACGACTGGAAGTTGCCACTTGGCGAAGTAGCTCGACGCGTGCCACCCCGTGGTGGGAAGCTTTTGGAAAGGCCACTTGTGGTGTCCCCTTGAGTATAAAAGGAGTTCCGAGGCTACGGAGAGGAAAGAGAGCAACACTTCCTACTAGACACATAGCTCGGGGGCTAGCTGGCGTCACCTCGGAGACCTTCCCGGTGTGAAGCTCGGATAGGCCTGGAGCATAGAAGGGAGGGTTGTAAGCTACATGTTGTAGGACAACATCCACCATCAATCAAGCCAGACAAGCAGGACGTAGGGCATTACGCGGTGACGCGGCCTGAACCTGGGTAAAACCTTGTGTGCTCGTGTTTGCCTTTCAGGGACTGACGTCGGAGCACCTCGCGCCGTTCTACCAAACAACTAGGAGGTGTTCGCACCTCCGGTGTCTGAGTTTCGTAACTCAAAATCTAGCGCGCCAGGTAGGGGCGGCGCTCGTGCTTCGCCGGAGTCCCGCCTGACAGCCAATACCACGGGATCGCCGGGGGCTGCCGCGCCCCATGGCGATCGAACCAAAACCCGCGCGGAAGGTGCGCGCGCATGGCCAAACGTAATTCTGCATCCCCGCGCGGAGGTCCGAGGAGACGCTCCAACACTACTCCCGACGGTTTCGTCGGGCTTTGAGGCTCCATCCCAAGGTCTCGGAGGCTGTCGCCGTCCGGGCCTTTCGCCGGAGCGAGTGCGACGTCCGCGCGTCGCAGAGACTCAGCAAGCGTGGAGTCGAAGGTTTGGAGGAGCTATACGCCATCGCGGAGGAGGGTCCCATGATGAAATATGGGCAGGAGGCCCGGTCCACGTCGCCGTAAGCGCGGTTACTCGTCGACTCCCTCCACCGAAGATCGAGACTCATTGAAGACGCCGGGAGCGTGGTGTCCCGTCCACGAAGTCAGCTCTCACGAAGCACGCAATTGTCGGTCCATGTGCCACCTCGCCGCGTCCCACGGGAAGCGGCTCCCTGCGCATATGTCGAGTTACGAAACTCAGACACTGGAGGTGCGAACACCTCCTAGTTGTTCGGTAGAAGGGCGCGAGGTGCTCCGCCGTCAGTCCCTGAAAAGCAAACACGAGGACACAAGGTTTTACCCAGGTTCAGGCCGCATCGCCGCGTAATGCCCTACGTCCTGCTTGTCTGGCTTGATTGATGGTGGATGAAGTTGTACAATGTGTAGCTTACAACCCTCCCTTCTATGCTCAAGGCCAGTCCAAACCTCACCCCAGGAAGGTGTCCGGGGTGATGCCTGCTAGCCCCCGAGCTATATGTCTATTAGGAAGTGTTGTCTGCCCTTCTTCTCCGACCTCGGTCCTTTTATACTCAAGGGGTTACCACAGGGGGTCGAGTTGATATGTTGGTCACCGGCCGGAGGCATGTGTCACGATGCTGTCTGGGTGGCGGTCTTCAGCTGTCGTCATGTCGACGCACCCGTGGTGTTCCGGATCTGGCGAGGCGGATACGCTCAGCCAGTCTCGATGTGACGGCCTATCTAGAGCTGCTCTAGATCTGGCGAGGCGGATATGCTCAGCCCTATCCGCAATGGGACGGATGGTCGGGTCCCATCGCGCTCAGGGCTATGCTTCTGCCGCGGAAGCATCGGGTCTTGTCTGTGGCGCCAGCGACACTTCCTTCTCTGCTATCCTTCCTGGGCGCGGCGCAGGAATCTGCCTCCACGTGGTGCGGCGCCTGTCCTTCCCAGAGGGAGTGCTGCCCCCGAGCCCCGGGGCGATTTTGCCCCCGGTACTTCCCTCTCTGTTGTGGACGGGCGGTGCTTCGATGGCCTCTTGGGGAGGGCGGGGCCCCGTGTGCCAGCTTGCTGGGTGACCCCGTTCCCGGGACGCCGATAGTAGCCCCGGGGGCCCCGGGGCAGAAGCGGGATCTGCCTAGGGGCGTCCTTACGCGGCGCAGGGGATCCGCCCCCTCGAGGCATGTGCGGCTGACGCGTGGCCGATCCCATTGGTGACTTGTCCGCGTAGAGTTCCCCGCCATGTCGCATCGTTTCTGCCGACGGTGGGAACCGGCGAGTAATGATGCAAGTTCTAGGACGGTTCCACTTCCCGAGATAAGTGGGATCGTCTGCGCACCCCCTTCTTTATTTAAGAGGGGGGAGCCAGCTTCCAGCTGTTCGGTTGCGCTTCTTCTCTTCTTCCATGGCTTCTTCCAAAAGGTTGCCTCCTTCGGGGAGCCCTCACTTTCTGACCCCGAAGATTGCCGGATCCCGCTCCTTGGAGGTCCGTAGCTCGATCCTTTCATCTTCTTCGCCGGCCGGGCCGCCCCCGCTCCCTTGCATAGTAACTGTGTCCTCCTTGCGGCTTCG
This sequence comes from Poa pratensis, assembly GCA_947311845.1. NCBI lineage: Eukaryota > Viridiplantae > Streptophyta > Magnoliopsida > Poales > Poaceae > Poa > Poa pratensis. Next base: position 78,537,609 of record CAMZMU010000074.1, read on the forward strand.
GGAGAGGGCGACCTTCCTTAGCGGGGCTCAGACTTGTCGTGCGGGGAGTTGGACTTCCTTGCCGCCGTTGGCTTTCTCCCCAGCTCTGACCGGTCATCGTGGCGGGTGACGGAGGAGGAGGAGCTGGTCCCTCGCCCGTCTCCCGGGGAATGCGTGCTATTTGCCTCTCACTTGGAGCGCGGGCTTTCACTGCCGGTGCACCCATTCCTTTACTCCCTCCTTCGCTTGTATGGGATTCAGCTTCGCCATTTGTCTCTGGACTGCATCGCCCTTATCTGCTTCTTCATCACCTGCTGCTAGGCTTTCCTCGGGGCCCATGCTCATCTGGGTTTCTGGTGCTCCCTCTTTTTTCTTCAGGGCAGGATTGCCAGGGAAGGCGACCCCGAGTCAGAGTGCGTCGCGGTGAGAGTGCTCCTGCGCCGCTCCGCCTTCCCGGAACTCGCTCTCCGTGGAACGTGCGGCGAGTGGCAGCACTCGTTCTTCTACTACCCCGAGCTTTCTTCTTCGTCAAGCGGGCCCGGTCTTCCTCCCTTTTCCCAGGGAATTCCAGCTTCCCGGAAGGGATGGTCCCTTAGCTCCCTTGGCAACCCTGAGGAGGTGAGGCCGCTCGCCGATCGCTTAAAGGCGGCTGTAGGGTGCGGGCTTACCGGGCTGGACCTCTTGGTGACGTGGATGGCCCGGAGAGTCCAGCCTCTGCAGCTCCAGCTCCATACGGTCGGGGAGTGGTCTCCAGAGGGGGATCACTCCCGGATCACGTCGAGGGAGCTGCAGGTGCATGAGATGGAGGGGTGGGTCTGATCCATCTCGGCACTCCCGATTTGCCGCCCGTACAGACCAGGCCTCCCGGCGCTTGGCGCGCCTAACCCTCCCCTGCGGGTGAGCCACTCATCTCTTCCTTCGGCGCCGGTGTCTTGGCTTCGGTCTTGTCCTGTTCGTCCGCTCCCTGGCTGAGTCAGTGTGGGGACCCCGGATTAGGTATCCGAGGTACCCGTTATGTTTCCTGCAACAATCCCATGATCAGTCTGGTGTTGCACATAACTCGAATTGGTATCACAGAACACCCATACATACCGAATAAATTTACTTACTTGATTGAAGCCATAACTTCATCAGGTACTCGCAGCGGAAATCACCAAACAACGTGGAGCCCAAGTCACTTGCCCACCCTACAGGCAGCTGACTGGGAAGCGCCCTAGTTCGCACTGACGTTATTGAAGTCTTCTTCTTTGAACTGTTCATCTTCAGAATCTGGCTAAGACAATAGCCAGGGACGAAACCAATATGAGTACATTTGAATGTACTCGCAAACTACCCCGAAATGAGCATGCACTACTCTTTTTGTTGTTTAAATAAAACTTCGTTTGCTTTGAAAACTCTATATCCTTGTTGAAAAGAGGAGGATATACTTTTGTTTAATAAAACTTTGTTTTGAAATCTCCATATATTTATTGGAAAAGGAAAGAAGGTTTTTAGAAATTTCCCATAAATCTGTTTTTGTAAGAAGTCTCGTTTAACACTTTTTCCCAAAATATCTCTGTTGAACTAGGTAAGAAGTCTCTTTTATAAACATTTTCCCGGAAAATCCCCATTTGGTTTATTTCTCCAAAACTCCTCCTTTTTCCGACCATAACCCTTCATGGTCACTCAATCCCAACAACCTCATGCCGGCCCGTTGGCATAGTTGCATAAAACATTTTCCACTTTCAAATCACAAAACTCTTCACTTCCCGACCATAGCCCGTCATGGTCAATCATTCTCCAGCAACCTCATACCAGCCCGTCGGTAGAGTTGCAGATACAACACATCTCCATTTTATTTTCAAATCTCAAAACATTTCCAAAACTTGCACATGGTCAGAGGACAGCCTCCCAACTGTCCATATCCGAGGACTCGGCTATTCGAATAGTTTTATTACCCTCTGCAGAGGTAGCACGCTTTTCCCACACCCATCCGGTAACTCATCGTGTCAGCCACGTCCCGCCATACAAGGTGTATGCGAAGTTGAGTCACCGACCGTAGCCTGTCCTTTGCTCATGCTAGTATAGGATCCTACCGCTACGAAACCGGTTCCATCGACACTTAAATCCAGCCCGTCGGAAACTAAGTGTGAGGACTTCGTAGTTCTGCCCGGCGACCCAAAGGTGGCGTCTTCAATCCTCTTTCTCCAATACACTCATACCGGCCTCCGGTAGACTTCTCTTAAGAGGACCCAGGTCAGGGGCAGGTCACCAAACCATCCCCTCATGGAACGAGGTCATCCTCGTTGTTGAGGCATCCAGTACTAATATGAGCAAACTATATGACTACGCCCTTTTTCCCATATGTGGGTAAATGTGGTCGCACAGGTTATTGGCTGGTCGTCATAGTACAAAGACACAATGTGCATTTTTCATAAACATCTCCATTCTCCATTTCTCCACTTCAACACTGACATCTCGGTATTCCATAACCACACAAGTATTTTCAAAGGAGTTTTGAGTAAACAATATTTTTCCCATCCTATAGTTTGAAAAAGAATTTCCACCTAATATCTCCATATAGGGTGTCAAAATAATATACTTATATTTTGGAAAAGGGTTTTCAAAATCATAGCTTTTGTGGCAAACACCACATAAATCATTTATGCTCTTTATAAGTAAAACATGTGAACCAAAATAGATGTATATAGATGCAAGCTCAGAGAATAGCTTGCCTGATTTCAGCATGATGTCCCTGGACTTCTCCTTACTGACCAAAGGGATAAACTCCGATTCTTCTCTCCTAAATCCTTTCCAAAGATCACCCCGGTAGCGTTTATATCTAGCGTCGCAAAAGGGAAAGAACACAATCAACACACAGTAGGACACTCCATCAACAATATCAAGCAATACTAACAAACAACTCTCCTGAGGGAAAACTATTCTTTAACAAACAAGTTTGGCCACCACCACACTACTCATATTTATAAACATAGGATTAAAGTTGTGGTTAAGCATCTTCATTTAAATAAGGAAATACTTCAGACAAAAGTTAAGCTACCAATTAATCTCTGTAACTCAAAATATCTCACCAATCTAAGGTAGGGACATCAACAAGAGACTCCAGCTAGTACTCAACTTAAATACAACTAAGTTTAACACGCAAGGCAATTATGTTAATCACACGGAATAATCTTATCATCAAAATAAACAAGCAATACATACCATTATTAAACTACTCAATTAAGTATCACAACAACTCTCAAGCACCACACATAGCTACTACACACATAAGTAACACAACTTGGATTCAATTTATTTTAGTTAACCATTATTTAATGGTGTCATAATCATGGCAGAAACTAGTTATCCACGTTTAATTGCATAACTTGAGTTTTGTTGATCACCAAATGCAAACTAAATTTCTAAAGAAAGCTACTGATGTGTAGAAGGCAACACCATTGGATTTGCTTCATTTAGATTTACCAATTTTCCTACACATTTGTTTTATTACAGAAACTTATTAATCAAGTTTTAGTTACCACTTAAGTTGTGTTGATCCAAAAATTAAATCCTTTTAGGGGTAACTAATATTGATTAAATTTGATCTAACAAAATTGGTCCCAACTCATTTGGATTAACCATTATTTTTCTATAATTGTTTTAGTCCAGAAAGGGGTTTCTAATCTTTACTTTAATGCTAATTAATTAATAATGATTAATTAATTCTACCAAAATTAGGTGAGCTAAGTAATCACATTACTAAGCTAACAAAATTGGTTTCATGTCATTTGGACTGATATTAATTTAGTTATGGATTTTACAAAATCCTTTTCTATTCTGCCCTCTTCATTTTTTTAATAAAACAGCCACTAAACTAAATTAGTTGGATGTGTGAGTTATGCCATCTTACAGACTTTATTTTTCTGAACATTTTGATACCTAATTTGTTATTTTTGGACAAGTATTCAAATAGATATGGATTTTAGAAGTTTTAAGCATTTTCTATTTATTCTTTTATTTTTCAGAAAATCTCCCCGAAACGTTTTTCACTGGGTTACGCGCTACACATGGTCACTGACGTGTGGGCCAGTGGCCACGCGGGCAGCCCAGTCAGTCAGAGGCCCACGGCCACGTGTGCAGCCACGCGGGCACGGTCAAGGCCATGACCGTGGCGCGCGGGGGCGGTGACCGCCGGCGACGGCGAGCACGTACACGAGGCTACGGGGTGCGAGAAGGCGAGCTACGGGTGGCCCTCGACTCACACGGACGCGGTGATCACTAAACTGGCGACGCCGCGACCTATTAGACGCCGGAGAGACGTACACGTCGACGACCAGCGGTGGCCGCCGGCGAGCTACAACGATACGGCGACCTAGGGGGAGAGAGAGATAACGGAGATGTCCAGGGGGTTCGTGAGCTCACCCTTGAAGCTTGGATAGCAACGGCGAGGCTGGAGGAGGACCACAGCGACGGCGAGCTTCCTCGAAGTCCGGCGGCCGTGGTCGGAGAAGAATGGCGGGCGTCGGCGATTTCGAGTTTCTTCCTTCGATTCCTCGCGCGGGAATGGAGAACCGTACGCGGCGGAGCCTCTGGTGCTCTTGGATTTGGACGGGGAAGCGTCAATCGACGGCGATGCGGCGGCGGGCTCGAGCTTAGAGCTCGGCCATGGCAGAGGAAAAATAGAGGGAGGGAGGAAGGAAGCAAGTGAGGGAGCAGAGGAGCTGCGGCGCCCTCTTATCTCCTTGCAGGGCCGCAGAGAGGAGGGGGGGGTCCGGGCGAGGAGAGGAGGGGGGGTCCGGGCGAGGCACGGCGTGGGGGGGGGGGGGCCTGGGCGGCGCGGCGTTCCCGGGGAACACGGAGGCGGGTCGCAGGGGAGAGAAGATTTCGCAGATAGCCCCCCTGGCACATTTTTTTTCATCACAAACAAGTCCCTGCCTGCTTCTTTTATTTTCTTTTTAAAACCAGAAGGGTTTTAGGGAATTAATAGAGGTACTAAAACATTTTATAAAAATTTGAGAAAATTCAGGTAGCCTCCCATATACATGTAGAAGCTCCACAAAAATTGGTGTTGCAAAATAAAATGTTCTGCACCACTTTTGTTCATAGAGTTTTGTTATGGTGTTTTTGGAAAATACTATTTGTTATTCCTTTAATATTTTTAATACAAGTGAGAAATATTGTCTTGAACTCTTGGAACTTCCTTGACAAATATGTTAACTCCAAATAATTTATTAAGATCATTCTTTTAATTTATGGCCTAATTTTCTTTTGTTGAATAATTTGAGGAGTTTGTTTTAAATGTAAGTCACATTCCAAATTATTGTCAAGTGTGTTTTATTTTAGTATTAAGCACAATTGAGGAATTATACTCACAAGCAACAACACAACAATATCAGCATCACAATCAAGATTACACAATTCAAACCACAAGAATTTAATCACACCATCATTTCCACAATTATCAATACTATCTTATAAAAATGATCACCCTCAATTATGACAAGATGATTTTTAAGGAATATATCAACTCATAACTTAATAGTTTGTAAGAGGTTTAATAAAGGGAAATAGGTGGGGTAATATATTTCCCACTAGTTTTATTTTCTAATGGAGTGAAAATAAGAGTTTATACAATGGGAGTTGCATACACATGCAAAATATCAAGGTTGAAATATAGATAGGAGATAACATATAGATCTCCATATTTTAGGGAACACATAATTTTGGAAATCAATTTTACTTTCTCAATAATGGATGTTTTGGTTGTTGCCAAAACCAAGCATCATTGGAATGGACTTTGGCCAAAATAAGAATGGAAGAGTTATATGAAAGATATTCTTGTCATAACATGATCACCAAAGTTAAATATATTTTTACTTAGGTTGGGTTCCTTAGGTTGATATTTACTAGTCAAGCAACTTAAACATCAAATCACACAAGGTCAAACAGAACAATATAAAGGAAAACACAATCATTAGTGAAACATTTCAAAAAGTTTTTGTCGGTTCTGAATTTTGGTCTTGTAAAACTAAGTTTTTCTTGGTTCCCAAATTTGGGATGTTACAATCCTTCCCCCCTTAAAAATAAATCTCGTCCTCGAGATTTGCCCGGTGGTAACAGGGGAGTACGAGGGCACGGGTTTTGGGCTGAAAATACTTCCGAGGTCGTGGCTTCTTCAGTGAGGTCGCCCTGTGAGATCTTGACAAATTGATGATGCGAGGTCTCTCCTTGTCGATAAATTTCTGTGTTCAGTTCAGATCCTTGATGATGATGTCGACTTGACGATCGATGCTGATGGATAGTCCTGGTTGGCTGCTTCCAGACACTACAAGGCTAAGGCGCAAGGAACTAATTATTACCATGTTGTTTTTGTATACCTATTGCAGGTCTTCCCCCCTTAAAAAGGGGTTTTTAATGGTCGTGCTGGACGTCGCAGATGGAGTTGACTTGGAGGCATCATTCTTCTTGAGTAGCTTGACGATCTTCGTCTTGGGTGACACTCTTCGTGCTTGGGGTTGGTGCAGATATCACTCCCTGATATTTTCTCCTTACGAGGGTCACAAATGAGGACGCGTAGTTTTCAGGATGCGTCGAGTCTGCGTACTCGACTCTCTCCGGTTTCTAGTTGGAAGAAGGATGTTATAACTTCTAAGTGTGTCTGGACACTTCTAGTTGCGTCTGAGGTTGCTTGGTGGTTGATGTCATCAACAGCAGGTGCTTCCGGCGTTTGGGTTCTCCCTGGATGCTTCTAGGTAGGTTGTGTTTGCTCTTGTACTTCTTCGGTTGAGTGGAGGAGGAACATCGTTGTCGACTTCCTTGGTTCTTGGGCTTCACGAAGCTCCATAAGAATCTTAAGAGGTAGAGTCTAGGGTATCGAGCTTCAGAGGAGTCTAAAAGTCGGTTCGAGTGTCCTGAGGTAGGTGGTTTGGGTCTGCTGTTCGAAGAGGGTGCAAGTGTCGAGTTCTCAGTTAGCCTTAAAAAGTTAGAGAAAAAGCTTCATGTTGGCGATCGCTGTTTGTGCTTTCTTGAATCCTCCTTCGGTGTGACTGGTCGAGGCAAGTTGAAAAGGATGATGGTTCGACAGGTAATCTTTGATGGTGCTTGTTCTTGAGTTAACTCCACGTGAATGTCCTTCGGTGTTGGACGACTTCGGCCTTGAGAATGGCGATCTTCTTACTACCAACTATAGGTGACTCTTCGTATGTTCCTCTTAATGGACCCTAGAAAAAGTTAGTGAAGAACCTTTGCACCATTTGTTTTCCAAACGGGTACCTTTTTCTTTTCTTGTTTCGGAAATTATATCCTTGGAGAAACACTATAAATCTCCATGTGCCTTTCTTATTTAGAACTTGAACATTTCTTAAGTTATACACTTGATTTAAGTTATACACTTGATTTAAGTTCCAACATCATTTGCCTCACCCTGCGGTGAAACATCCACTAGTTCCAGCAAAGCTTTCCATTAGTTAGTTGTATAAGAATGTGGGTGTCCTTTATGACATCGAGTTGCCTTAGTCATACAAGAAGAATTTGTTAACAAGGTAGCTAGTCTTGTCATCAAACCACTTTTCATATTCCAGAGGCTGAGATGTACTGGATTATCTGACGTTCCGTTTATTTGTATATGACTCTCAATTGTTTGAGTATACAAAAGTGATTTGTTAACAAGTTCATGAGGCTTGTTACCAAACTACTCCTATATAACACGAACATTGGAATATCACATTATTTCTAGAGAGATTAATAATAATAGATGCTGATATAAGGGTTTCCAAATACTCAATGATAGTCGGGTATATTGCTTCTTTGCCAACCTAAGAAATTTCTCTTCAATGTCTTCTTGTCGTAGTTCCTCCTTCTCGTGGTCTCTGAGCTCGAATCGTCATAGCAACTCTTATACACTCCTTGAGTTCCTCTAGTTACCAATCCTAAATGAGTCTCCTTATGTCCTCGTTTCTTGTCAAGACTTATATTCCTAGAAGATCAGTTAGTACTCTCGTGGACTCGAGTCAGATGTTAATCTAAAGTTAGATATGATAAGTTAGTGTGTTATTCTTGTAATTTCACAAGTTATTTTTGGCGAGGTAAGGCTCGTGTCTTCACGAGGTTGGCGTAAAATTGCAGTTTCCTTCGAGATCTTGACGCACTTGCTCCAGACGGTGCATGAAGGTCATTGTCTGACTTGCCGGTTAAGTCGCAAAATCTCAGGCTATTTGGTTAAAAATCGGGGGTCTTTTGTACCTCGCGGAACTGTCAGTTCTTATCGGAAGATGGTTTAGATGAGAGGAGAAATATTTTCAGATTTTTTTTTCCTAGGTGGTTTTACATTTGCAACAAAGTGCAACTATGGCGAAGAGGTCAAAAATGGTTTTGATAGGTGGCAAAAGGAATTTTATAAAAAGAGAATTTTGAGGTTACTTATGTTGCCGACAAGGCGTGATTGTGAACACACAAGAAAAACAACACACACACAGCGAACTCACAACAAACAACACATAAGCAGAGTACTCATAAGCAAGGAGCACACAAACAAACAACACACAAGGTACATTTAGTACCAACGGACGTCTAATACTCGTGGTAGTCGGGTGGTACAGCCAAGGTTCCTATCAGGTTTATCCTATGGCCTCGGTTAGACATGGTTGGTGAAGTTTTCACTCCGTCACCTTAGGCTTCAGCGGGAGGAATTGAGATTATCGAAGTTGCTACTTGAGTAGAATTGTTGAAGTTGAGCTGGCGTCTTCGGAGGTCTCTTGCTTTGTTGGTACTGATGATCTTGGTATTTGCAGATCAATCACCTCGATGTGGAATGTTGAGTACTTGTGATGGAAGCTTCTGCTTGTAGGTGCTAGCTAATTAGGTCTCACTTGGGTTCATCGTCAAGTATTTTGAACGGCAAGAGGGATTAGAGAATTCCTTGGAAAATCTTAAATAGAGTGATAAGACTCAGAAATATTTGAGAAGGTGAGAGGAGTGGAAGTTATTTTTGGACTTCCTTAGATAAAAGTATGTTTTTGGTAACAATATATTTTTAACAAAATATTTCTTTCCTAACTAACGTCCATGCTAACTAAGGTCTGTTACAGTCAGGATGGCTCTGATACCAAGTCTGTGGGGACCCCGGATTAGGTATCCGAGGTACCCGTTATGTTTCCTGCAACAATCCCATGATCAGTCTGGTGTTGCACATAACTCGAATTGGTATCACAGAACACCCATACATACCGAATAAATTTACTTACTTGATTGAAGCCATAACTTCATCAGGTACTCGCAGCGGAAATCACCAAACAACGTGGAGCCCAAGTCACTTGCCCACCCTACAGGCAGCTGACTGGGAAGCGCCCTAGTTCGCACTGACGTTATTGAAGTCTTCTTCTTTGAACTGTTCATCTTCAGAATCTGGCTAAGACAATAGCCAGGGACGAAACCAATATGAGTACATTTGAATGTACTCGCAAACTACCCCCGAAATGAGCATGCACTACTCTTTTTGTTGTTTAAATAAAACTTCGTTTGCTTTGAAAACTCTATATCCTTGTTGAAAAGAGGAGGATATACTTTTGTTTAATAAAACTTTGTTTTGAAATCTCCATATATTTATTGGAAAAGGAAAGAAGGTTTTTAGAAATTTCCCATAAATCTGTTTTTGTAAGAAGTCTCGTTTAACACTTTTTCCCAAAATATCTCTGTTGAACTAGGTAAGAAGTCTCTTTTATAAACATTTTCCCGGAAAATCCCCATTTGGTTTATTTCTCCAAAACTCCTCCTTTTTCCGACCATAACCCTTCATGGTCACTCAATCCCAACAACCTCATGCCGGCCCGTTGGCATAGTTGCATAAAACATTTTCCACTTTCAAATCACAAAACTCTTCACTTCCCGACCATAGCCCGTCATGGTCAATCATTCTCCAGCAACCTCATACCAGCCCGTCGGTAGAGTTGCAGATACAACACATCTCCATTTTATTTTCAAATCTCAAAACATTTCCAAAACTTGCACATGGTCAGAGGACAGCCTCCCAACTGTCCATATCCGAGGACTCGGCTATTCGAATAGTTTTATTACCCTCTGCAGAGGTAGCACGCTTTTCCCACACCCATCCGGTAACTCATCGTGTCAGCCACGTCCCGCCATACAAGGTGTATGCGAAGTTGAGTCACCGACCGTAGCCTGTCCTTTGCTCATGCTAGTATAGGATCCTACCGCTACGAAACCGGTTCCATCGACACTTAAATCCAGCCCGTCGGAAACTAAGTGTGAGGACTTCGTAGTTCTGCCCGGCGACCCAAAGGTGGCGTCTTCAATCCTCTTTCTCCAATACACTCATACCGGCCTCCGGTAGACTTCTCTTAAGAGGACCCAGGTCAGGGGCAGGTCACCAAACCATCCCCTCATGGAACGAGGTCATCCTCGTTGTTGAGGCATCCAGTACTAATATGAGCAAACTATATGACTACGCCCTTTTTCCCATATGTGGGTAAATGTGGTCGCACAGGTTATTGGCTGGTCGTCATAGTACAAAGACACAATGTGCATTTTTCATAAACATCTCCATTCTCCATTTCTCCACTTCAACACTGACATCTCGGTATTCCATAACCACACAAGTATTTTCAAAGGAGTTTTGAGTAAACAATATTTTTCCCATCCTATAGTTTGAAAAAGAATTTCCACCTAATATCTCCATATAGGGTGTCAAAATAATATACTTATATTTTGGAAAAGGGTTTTCAAAATCATAGCTTTTGTGGCAAACACCACATAAATCATTTATGCTCTTTATAAGTAAAACATGTGAACCAAAATAGATGTATATAGATGCAAGCTCAGAGAATAGCTTGCCTGATTTCAGCATGATGTCCCTGGACTTCTCCTTACTGACCAAAGGGATAAACTCCGATTCTTCTCTCCTAAATCCTTTCCAAAGATCACCCCGGTAGCGTTTATATCTAGCGTCGCAAAAGGGAAAGAACACAATCAACACACAGTAGGACACTCCATCAACAATATCAAGCAATACTAACAAACAACTCTCCTGAGGGAAAACTATTCTTTAACAAACAAGTTTGGCCACCACCACACTACTCATATTTATAAACATAGGATTAAAGTTGTGGTTAAGCATCTTCATTTAAATAAGGAAATACTTCAGACAAAAGTTAAGCTACCAATTAATCTCTGTAACTCAAAATATCTCACCAATCTAAGGTAGGGACATCAACAAGAGACTCCAGCTAGTACTCAACTTAAATACAACTAAGTTTAACACGCAAGGCAATTATGTTAATCACACGGAATAATCTTATCATCAAAATAAACAAGCAATACATACCATTATTAAACTACTCAATTAAGTATCACAACAACTCTCAAGCACCACACATAGCTACTACACACATAAGGTAACACAACTTGGATTCAATTTATTTTAGTTAACCATTATTTAATGGTGTCATAATCATGGCAGAAACTAGTTATCCACGTTTAATTGCATAACTTGAGTTTTGTTGATCACCAAATGCAAACTAAATTTCTAAAGAAAGCTACTGATGTGTAGAAGGCAACACCATTGGATTTGCTTCATTTAGATTTACCAATTTTCCTACACATTTGTTTTATTACAGAAACTTATTAATCAAGTTTTAGTTACCACTTAAGTTGTGTTGATTCAAAAATTAAATCCTTTTAGGGGTAAATAATATTGATTAAATTTGATCTAACAAAATTGGTCCCAACTCATTTGGATTAACCATTATTTTTCTATAATTGTTTTAGTCCAGAAAGGGGTTTCTAATCTTTACTTTAATGCTAATTAATTAATAATGATTAATTAATTCTACCAAAATTAGGTGAGCTAAGTAATCACATTACTAAGCTAACAAAATTGGTTTCATGTCATTTGGACTGATATTAATTTAGTTATGGATTTTACAAAATCCTTTTCTATTCTGCCCTCTTCATTTTTTTAATAAAACAGCCACTAAACTAAATTAGTTGGATGTGTGAGTTATGCCATCTTACAGACTTTATTTTTCTGAACATTTTGATACCTAATTTGTTATTTTTGGACAAGTATTCAAATAGATATGGATTTTAGAAGTTTTAAGCATTTTCTATTTATTCTTTTATTTTTTAGAAAATCTCCCCGAAACGTTTTTCACTGGGTTACGCGCTACACATGGTCACTGACGTGTGGGCCAGTGGCCACGCGGGCAGCCCAGTCAGTCAGAGGCCCACGGCCACGTGTGCAGCCACGCGGGCACGGTCAAGGCCATGACCGTGGCGCGCGGGGGCGGTGACCGCCGGCGACGGCGAGCACGTACACGAGGCTACGGGGTGCGAGAAGGCGAGCTACGGGTGGCCCTCGACTCACACGGACGCGGTGATCACTAAACTGGCGACGCCGCGACCTATTAGACGCCGGAGAGACGTACACGTCGACGACCAGCGGTGGCCGCCGGCGAGCTACAACGATACGGCGACCTAGGGGGAGAGAGAGATAACGGAGATGTCCAGGGGGTTCGTGAGCTCACCCTTGAAGCTTGGATAGCAACGGCGAGGCTGGAGGAGGACCACAGCGACGGCGAGCTTCCTCGAAGTCCGGCGGCCGTGGTCGGAGAAGAATGGCGGGCGTCGGCGATTTCGAGTTTCTTCCTTCGATTCCTCGCGCGGGAATGGAGAACCGTACGCGGCGGAGCCTCTGGTGCTCTTGGATTTGGACGGGGAAGCGTCAATCGACGGCGATGCGGCGGCGGGCTCGAGCTTAGAGCTCGGCCATGGCAGAGGAAAAATAGAGGGAGGGAGGAAGGAAGCAAGTGAGGGAGCAGAGGAGCTGCGGCGCCCTCTTATCTCCTTGCAGGGCCGCAGAGAGGAGGGGGGGGGTCCGGGCGAGGAGAGGAGGGGGGGTCCGGGCGAGGCACGGCGTGGGGGGGGGGGGGCCTGGGCGGCGCGGCGTTCCCGGGGAACACGGAGGCGGGTCGCAGGGGAGAGAAGATTTCGCAGATAGCCCCCCTGGCACATTTTTTTTCATCACAAACAAGTCCCTGCCTGCTTCTTTTATTTTCTTTTTAAAACCAGAAGGGTTTTAGGGAATTAATAGAGGTACTAAAACATTTTATAAAAATTTGAGAAAATTCAGGTAGCCTCCCATATACATGTAGAAGCTCCACAAAAATTGGTGTTGCAAAATAAAATGTTCTGCACCACTTTTGTTCATAGAGTTTTGTTATGGTGTTTTTGGAAAATACTATTTGTTATTCCTTTAATATTTTTAATACAAGTGAGAAATATTGTCTTGAACTCTTGGAACTTCCTTGACAAATATGTTAACTCCAGATAATTTATTAAGATCATTCTTTTAATTTATGGCCCTAATTTTCTTTTGTTGAATAATTTGAGGAGTTTGTTTTAAATGTAAGTCACATTCCAAATTATTGTCAAGTGTGTTTTATTTTAGTATTAAGCACAATTGAGGAATTATACTCACAAGCAACAACACAACAATATCAGCATCACAATCAAGATTACACAATTCAAACCACAAGAATTTAATCACACCATCATTTCCACAATTATCAATACTATCTTATAAAAATGATCACCCTCAATTATGACAAGATGATTTTTAAGGAATATATCAACTCATAACTTAATAGTTTGTAAGAGGTTTAATAAAGGGAAATAGGTGGGGTAATATATTTCCCACTAGTTTTATTTTCTAATGGAGTGAAAATAAGAGTTTATACAATGGGAGTTGCATACACATGCAAAATATCAAGGTTGAAATATAGATAGGAGATAACATATAGATCTCCATATTTTAGGGAACACATAATTTTGGAAATCAATTTTACTTTCTCAATAATGGATGTTTTGGTTGTTGCCAAAACCAAGCATCATTGGAATGGACTTTGGCCAAAATAAGAATGGAAGAGTTATATGAAAGATATTCTTGTCATAACATGATCACCAAAGTTAAATATATTTTTACTTAGGTTGGGTTCCTTAGGTTGATATTTACTAGTCAAGAAACTTAAACATCAAATCACACAAGGTCAAACAGAACAATATAAAGGAAAACACAATCATTAGTGAAACATTTCAAAAAGTTTTTGTCGGTTCTGAATTTTGGTCTTGTAAAACTAAGTTTTTCTTGGTTCCCAAATTTGGGATGTTACAGTCAGGATGGCTGCATACGTGGGGTGAACTTACCTGGGTTCTTCCCTTCTAGTATTTTGTACAGGGCCTCCCGACTAGTTCCACGGTGATCGGTGTACTCAAGGAGAATGTGGCCGGTCTCCCCGGCCTGATCCTCCTGATATGCTGGTTGGAAGAGGCCCTGGAGGTATCTTCCTTGTCTCTTGCCTCCGTCTCGTTCTTCTAGCCGAAGCTCTCTTATGCTCGTTGTGTCTCTGCATGCAGGTTGAGGCGACAGCTTCCCGGCTGGCCCTCGCGCTCCTGCGAGCGGAAGCGGCGTCTCTGCGGTCCGCCCTAGCATCCACCAAAAAGGCTCCGTCGCCGGCGCTGGGGCCCCTGGTCTTCCACGGGCCCCCTAGCCCCCGGGTCCTCGTGCGGAGGGACCGGCGTTCTACCTCCCCGGGCCCGCCTGTGGGTCCTAGGGCCTGTAACTCTTTTGGTGAATTATGTGTGGTTTGGGCAATGAATCTCTTTCCTCTTTCCCTGGTGTTGTTTATTGATTCCGGGGAGATTTCTCCCCCAGGTGCCCGCGCGGCACGATGGCTCGGCGAACCCAGACCTAGCCGCGTTGCGCCGCCGGGGGCCCTGGTTCCTGAGGGGCATGTCGTCCCGGGGGTAGGATATGCCCGCGCCGGTAGGCTCATGATACGTCTCCAACGTATCTATAATTTCTGATGTTCCATGCTTACATTATACCAACTAGCTGGGTGGCCCGCGCATTTGCGCGGCTAGGCTGACTACACATAGTCATATTATATACATACAATGTTTTAGTCATTTGACCATGTCTTAAACCATTAATCATATATTGTATACCTTCTTTACACAACTCAAAATATTAGTAGGAAATGATTGTATGGCAAATTTATGTCATAAAAACATGATAGTGAACACATATGCATGTTTCGAACTTTGAGTAACATGTGTATTGGGATAAAAGAGCTACCTATTGAAACTTTTTTATCTAACACAACTTTTCTTCTCTATATAATTCATTCTGAAAATAATGTTAACTGTTTTCATATGATACAGAATATCAAGCATTTATCCGATTAACACTTACACCAATCATAAGCGATTAATTGTAGTTTTACTCAACATATTTTAGCTTACAAACATGAAAGATACAAAATTTGTAACAGCTACCTGACATCTGCCATAAAGAATTACTGTGAATCCTTATTAACCAATAGGATCTGACGCCTACAAAAATGAGACATCGATGAGAATATGTAAACAAAGAAGAATGTCTTCATGATCTTAGGGCATAAGCATGTTTCGAACATAGATGGCAAGCAGAAATGGCAGGAAAAATTATATGCTCTCTTGACAAATAGATCTGTAGTAGTTTTATTTCAGTCACATTGAAGGTATTTGCAAGGCATCAATATGGCGTGGATGAACTCTTGTCTCCAGAAGCTCATTGTGCTTTGCTTGACTTCTCGTCGCTGGCTCTATCATCACAAAAACTGAACTAAGTTTGAGAGTGGTTGCAGAGCCGTACTATCAGATCTTCATCAACAACGCTCCTTTGTCAAAGCAGAGCCAGTGGCTCTAGGTCCATGTCAATGTTGAGCCGTTTCTGTCCAGATCTAGTGTGGTTGCAGACTTGCAGTAGATGATATCCAATGTGTTGGTGACGAAACCTTGATCTGTTGTTCATGTATAAGCAAGGAGCTTTAATACCCAACACTAATTAAGTATGGGTAGAGACTCTAGTTTCCATTCCACGAAAAGAATATGATACCACAGGAGTATTCTGAAGAAAATGAATTGAAATTGCTACTTCCAGAGATCTACATTGGCCAAATATTTAGATTTCTGAGCAACTGAAACAGCTCGCTAAATATGAACATGACATAAACATATATATGACACATCCATAAAATGCGTAGTTTTCTGATAAATTACCTGTTAAGAACATGATAAAGACCATGATAAAACATGCAACAGTATTCTGAGTTGCAAGCTAGATAAAAAATACAAACATGAGCCAAATAGAAGTATTAAGTATATTTATTGAATCATGAGAAGTGAAGAATTATACATGAAGTGGCCATATAGTGGAAATAATGCACTGAAACTCATAGAAAATAATCTGTCAATCTTATATTTTGGAAAAGATAAAAATGCAGTTTATCATGAACATGAGAATAGTTTTACCGCTGTAGGAAAATTCTCAGCTTATTGACGAATTGATGAAGCACCCTAACACGCGATAATTTACTTCAAAGATAAGAAGTTACGCGCAGAAAAAGTAGTCAACATAAAACTAAATTTATGAACATAATTATATGAAAATGAGATCCAATATTCAAAATAGGGAGCAAAAACAACATAGCTCGATGAGAAGTATAATTACGTTGATACTTCGACAACTTCTCCTGAATTCCAGTTGCTTTCATCTTGCATTACTGTTTTCAAATGATCACATTTTAGTTCTACATGGATGGCATGTTAACATAAATAAGATACCATACAACGGGAGAGGTGAAACAAAGCGCTAGCCTGCTTGGTTAAACAAACAATTATGTGATTACATACATTCTTTGTTTGGTCATATATATAATGAAAGACATATCCATAAATAATACTACAATAATTAGTAATGGTCGAAAAGGCGGTATTGCATGAGATGCATTAAATCCAAAGATGCAAGTGAAGGAATATACTACTGAAGAAAAATAGTTCACATGCGCTTATTAGATAAAATTCCAATAGTTCAATTTGGGGTTGTCATACCAGAAGGATTTTCCAGATGGGTGAGTCATTTCCTATCTTCTTCTTCATTTTCTAACGACATGAAGTCAAGTGCAGAGTACACTTTGAATTACATAACCCTGGAAACGAAACGTTTATAGAACTGAAACTACAGGGCAAGAGTGATCTCTATGCTTTTTGTTTACACGACTAAAAACCGGCTGCTGTATCGTTTGCCTAAGAACGGCACAGTTGTGGGCGACACCGTTAAGCTCTGCGAATGTGAAACAAAGTCGGCTCCAAAGCTGCTGATTTAAGAAAATACTCTGCCACGATGTCTCTGATTTCCCAGTTCAAATGGTGCAAAGCCTGTGGCTGCATAGTCGTCGCGTTGGCTAGGAGGCCCGTTTGAAATGGTGGACGACCAAGCTGGAGGGACTCTGATACCATCCATGCTCAAAAGCAGGGTCTTTGCTTCTGCTTGCACAGGCGAGTTTGCCATAGGAGTAGAGGCCTGCAGCATAAGATTGCATCCCCGCCCAACATTGGAGGACGGAAGAAATAGTCCAATACCTGTCCTTTCTTGTTCATTTGTTCTAGTACTTTAGTGTTCTTCCTGGTACTTTATTAAAGATATTGGTATCTGCAATCAAAAGATCAGATGTAATGCAGCAACACTGTTCTAGTAGAGCTTGTGGATCGTGCTGGTGTTGGTTTTGCTGGCCTACCCTCACCTTTGTCCGGAGTGACTGTTGAGTATCGTGATTAGTTAGGAAAGATAGGATAGTGTAGGATTTGATTCTACCTTAACTTGTACTCCAAGCAGATTATGTACTCCTTTATATACGCCCACGAGGCTCAAGCAATATACAATGATTCCACCAATCCCTCTCTATCCTTCTACATGGTATCAGACTTACTTCGATTCTAAACCCTAGCCACCGCCGCTTCCGCACCGCGCGCCCCCGGCGAGGTCGATCTCCATGATCTCCGCCGGGGGCCGCGCCGCCCGTACCTAGGGTTCGTCCGCCGGTCCTGTGGACCGGCTGCCCTGAGTCTTTTCTCCCGATCGCTTGATCGAGGTTTTTCTCTCGCGCCGGTCGCCTTTGTTCGGCGTTCTTTTTTGGTTTTCCGATCTAAGATCGGTTTGCGTCGCCCACCGCCGCCGTCGTTCTCACGCGCCTCTACTTCGACACCGGCGCGACTACCGGCCTCTTCCCCGACAAGGCGGCTTCGCGCGCCGCCTCGGCGGCTTTCGCGCGATGCGGCGACCAGTAATGGCCGTCTTCCGCGCTTCAGTTCGCCCGTCGCCCTCGCCGGCTGTCGCCGCCCCTGCTACGATCGGGACTCCTCCGCTCCTCGCCGCCACCATAGTCGCCTCATGCACGATGCTCCATCGGCCGCTCGGGCCGTCCGCCGCGGTCGCCCGGCTGCCCGCTTGGACGCCGGCGTCACGCCTCGCCCTCGTCGACCATTGACGTCGTCTTCTGCTCGGACGCCTCCGCCACCCCGCCTCCATCGTGGCCACCTCATGCACGGCGCTGCGTCGGCCGCTTGGGCACCTCCACCGTGGTCGCCGGACCGCACGCTTGGGCGTCGACGCCGCACGTCGCCTGCGCCGGCCTACACCTTCATCACCGAGCAGCACATCCACCTCGCGGGCGATCGGATTGGCCATCCGCCCGCCCGCGATCAGCCTCATCCACGCCATGCCGCCGACCTGATCAGTCGCCCGCGTGCGCCTCCGCGGGATCCCGTGAAGATCGTCCAAGTATGAACGCCTATCCACCGATCGAGCAATGGGATGCCGCTGCGTCGCCCCTTCAGGCCGCAGCGCCGCCTCCCCGTGGTTCTCAGGGCGGCTACCTCGACCTGCGCGCTGCCGATGCGTAGCCCCTACGGGTCGTATCGCTGCGGCACGCGGTCCACGCCGCCGCCCCGAGGCCGTCCCCGTGGCTGCCCGACACGCACGTCGCCGCTGCATCGCCCCTTCGGGCTGTAGCGCCGCGGCATGCGGTCCACGCCGCCTCCCCGAGGTCTTCCCCGCCGTCGCCCCCGATACGCGTGCCACCGCTGCGTCGCCCCTTCGGGCCGTAGCGCCGCGGCACGCGGTCCACTTCGCCATCTCCGTGCGTCGACTTCTACGTGGTATGCGCTGCGCCGCCTCCCTAGGCGCGGGAACGCCACCGTCCGCGCTTGGTCTTCGTCATGTTGTCGGGTTCTTCTTCGCCTACTTCGAGCACCGTCGCCGCGCTTCTACACGTGACCGCCGTTGCCCTTCACCGGCTACCGCCGCCGTCACCGCTCGCATCTTCGTCTTCGTCCAGTACCTGCTCATCGCCAGCGTCGCCGTCATCTTCCCCGACCACTTCATCTACTCCGAGAGTCGCGGGCGATATCGGCACCTTCTACCCCATGCCGATTGACACCGCACCCGTCGTCGAGTCCTCCTCTCCTGGCCCCTTCGACATGGCGTACAGCTTGTACTGGTCCCCGGTGCTGGCAACACCGCCGTGTGCCTTCGTCTACGATGTGTCCCCGGGTCTGGCAAGCCTGGTGCGGCGCCTCGTCAACATCGACTAACTTACCGCCATCGCGCCGCTGCTGCTCGCCGAGCCACGCCGCTTCTTCCGACGCGCCGCTATGACTCGCTGATCCACGCCGCATCCTCTCACCGCCTCTACGCATGCTCGGTGCTGGCAACACCGATGCGTGTCTTTGTCCACGACGTGTCCCCAGGCTTTGCGAACCCGGCGCGACGCCTCGTCCACATCATCTGCTACCCGGCGCCACTGCGCCCTGACTACCGGCGCACCCTTGCGCCCGCGACTCCACGACGGTTCCCTCGACACCGGCAACCCCGACTCGACATCGACCACGGCTACACCACCCTACGCTCTCGGCTATCTCGACCACGGCTACACCACCCTCCGCTCTCGGCTACCTCGACTTCGACACAAAGGGCTACCGCCTGCTTGGGAACCTCATCGGCTACCACTCCAGCCACAACTTCCGCGATGCGTCGACCGCTACGACTGTGGTGGGGATATCCGTCGGCTCCACCTTCGGATTCTTCTCCAGTTTCACCATCTGCGTCGCTACCGCTGTGACTGCGGGGGATGTTGAGTATCGTGATTAGTTAGGAAAGATAGGATAGTGTAGGATTTGATTCTACGTTGACTTGTACTCCAAGCAGATCATGTACTCATTTATATACGCCCACGAGGCTCAAGCAATATACAACGATTCCACCAATCCCTCTCTATCCTTCTACAGTGACGACCATAGCTGCAAGTGCTTGCGCATGGATGATACGATGATAGCTTCAGCTGCATGGTTAATTTGAAGAGGGGAACCATTTTTTTACTGAATACACTGTCGTTCTTGGACTTCCAAAGACCCCAGAAGAACGTGATAATATTCTGCATAGTGCATAGTACCATCAGGATGGTTCATTGTCATTAAAGACTGAATAATTTCAGTGATTGAATGAGTATTGCTAGCAAGGGTTTCAGACCTAATACACAACGCTCAGAAACCAAGCAGCTATATATAGTTACCTTTACACATTACCTCAAACACATGATGGTTGTCTCCGAGAGATAAAAAAGGGGAATCTTTGAATTGAGCAGCGGAAAAGGCATGCTAGAAATCTAGAATACTTGTGTTGTGTTGAAGGAGGGCAAAGGGGTCGATCTCGTTTTTGTTGAAGTCGTCGCAGGTTAGTCAAACTGTAGCTGTTGCTTGAAGCGCATGTGCCTTGTTCATGGCTGGCGTCTGGCCATTGTTGCCGGCCGGCCGCACTGCAGTTTCTGCTCGAGGATCAGGCTCGCGTCTGGCCATTGTGGACGACTGGATGAGATATCACTGAATGACTCTAGGAGATGGCAAACATCTACCATGATTGATTCGGAATCAACAATGCGGAGACGGCCGGACAGAACTTGAGCAGAGACGGCCATGGAGCAGATTGAATCGACGAAGCCCGAGAACGACGGGCTCTAAAAATAGGAACCCTAGTTTTGTGCCGTTTTTTCCGCTATTACGATGCCATAGGGGATACATATTAGGTACGAATTGTAAAGTCCTTATTCTGCACGCTACCGTATATACAATGTTTGTGATTTAATTTTCCTTGGCGTGACGTTAGCCTGCTTCGCCTATTTGCTGATTGATCACCACCGTGCAATCATCTTAACTTTTCATTGATAAATCCTAACCGTTAATTGTTTGTTGTTTTAATTATATAATAGATAGATAGATTGCCTAAGCACTTGTGTTCGTGAAAGTTCTTTTATCGCACGCAGTTGTTAACTGAATTGCTTGAGGACAAGCAATAAGCTAAACTTGGGGGGAGTTGATACGTCCAAAACGTATCTACTTTCCCGAACACTTTTGCTGTTGTTTTACCTCTAATTTGTGTGTTTTGAATACAACTAACACGGACTAACGCTGTTTTCAGCAGAATTGCCCTGGTGTCTTGTTTTTGTGCAGAAAGTCAACTTTCGAGAAAATCCGTGGAAATAATTGCAAAGCCCCTATTTTACCAAGAAACCCACGGTGCCAGAAGAGGAGACGGAGGGGGCAGCGAGCCGCCCTCCCCACATGGCGGCGCGGTGGGCCCTGGGCCGCGCCACCCTATGGGGAGGCCGACTCGGCCACGTCCCCGAGTCCCCCTCTGGAGTACTTAACCCCCTCGATCTAAAAACGACGAGAGGTTCGACCATAATTTCAGAAAACCTCCAGAGCGCCGCCGCCATCGAAAACCCTATTTCGGGACCAGAAACTCCGTTATGGCACTTCGCCGGAACGGGGAATTGGAGGAGATCATCGCCATCATCATCACCGACGCCTCTCCATCGACCATCCATGATTCCTCCATCCATGTGTGAGTAAATCCCGCTGTAGGCTGAAGGGGATGGAAGGGATTGGATGAGATCATTCATGTAATAGCTATAAGATTGTTAGGGCATGGTGCCTAGTATCCGTTGTTATTACTTTATTGACATTGTTGCAACTTGTTATGCTTAATGCTTGTCACTAGGGCCCGAGTGCCATGATTGCAGATCTGAACATGTTATTGATTCATGATGATATTCATTGTTATAAGATCTTACCTGCAAGTTGTATACACATATTGTTGTCCGGAACCCGAGACCCCAAAGTGACAGAAATTGGGACAACCGGAGGGGATGGCTGTGATGTGAGGATCACATGTGTTCACGGAGTGTTAATGCTTTGCTCCAGTACTCTATTAAAAGGAGTACCTTAATTACCAGTAGATTCCCTTGAGACCTCGCTGCAAATGGGCTGGTAGGACAGAAGATGTTGTGCAAGTTTCTCATTGCGAGCACGTACGACTAAATACGGAACACATGCCTATGGTTACTTAGTACTTGGATACCGTATTATTATTTATCTGCAAATGCCTTGACTTGATTATTACATGAATTATCTTATCCATGCAGCGCCCGTTCATCCATCCATATGCCTACAGTATTTTAATCCTGTTGTCTGCTATAATCATTACTGTCGTCTTTATTACACTGCTGCTATTATTTCACTACTACTGCTGATTTAAAACTGTTGCTACTTATAATATGTGTCGAACAAGTCTATTTCCAGGTGCAGCTGAATTGACAACTCCGCTGTTAAGGCTTATAAATATTCTTTGGCTCCCCTTGTGTCGAATCAATAAATTTGGGTTTTATTTCCCTCAAAGACAATTGTGATCCCCTATACTTGTGGGTCATCAGGGAGTCATGCCTCTGGCCTCCCACGAGCGGAGGCGGGAGAACTGCGGAGCCGGAAGACTGATGACACTAGACGAAGAGGAGCGCTCGGAGTGGGACATGACGCTGGAGAGCAGAGGGACCAAGACTAGGCAGGAAGAAGAGAAGGGCACATTTAAGGATAATGGAGCGCGCAGGCACCCCCTTCCCTTCCTCGGGAAGCGAAGCCGGCTCAACAGACGCATCATTATCCAAGAACCTCCCCCATTGGGGAGAAGAGGAGGCGGAGGTGATAGCCCCTGGTAACGGCTCCACGTGGGCAAGAATACCGGCGGACGCTGCCACGCGTCCTCTGTCCAGGGAACGGAGGGGCGGTTCTCCTTCACCTCGAGATTGGGGCGCCCTATGGCCGGGGCCGGCTCCCGGGCCCCACGGCGCCCGGGGGCTACTGTCGGCGTTCAGGATCCAGGGGCCCCCGGAGCCCTGGAGACGAAGGGCCCGCCCCTCGGAGCCAGAAGCTTTGGCACCCGGAGCCCCGGCAGGACATTTCCCCACCCCGGGGAAACAAGTAAACCAGAGGAAGGCCACGCGGCGGAAGGTCCCTGCGCGGCCACCCAGGAGGATGGCTTTGCAGCGAAGGAAGCACTGTAGGCGGCCGAAACAAGACCGCATAGGCCTGCTGCCCGGTGCAGCCAAGACATCGGAAAGACTAGACCCCCTGCCTCAGTGGGACCGGCGCGGAGCTCGGCGCAACGCCCGGTCCCATGACAAGACCCGACCAGCCGTCATCTCCAGCCCGTCGGATACCACAACATGGAAGGCAGCGCGGCGTGAACAGTGCCACGACGACGACTGGAAGTTGCCACTTGGCGAAGTAGCTCGACGCGTGCCACCCCGTGGTGGGAAGCTTCTGTAAAGGCCACTTGTGGTGTCCCCTTGAGTATAAAAGGAGGCCCGAGGCTACAGAGAGGAAAGAGAGCAACACTTCCTACTAGACACATAGCTCGAAGGCTAGCTGGCGTCACCTCGGAGACCTTCCCGGGGTGAAGCTCGGATAGGCCTAGAGCATACAAGGGAGGGTTGTAAGCTACACGTTGTACGACAACATTCACCATCTATCAAGCCAGATGTAACAGCCCCAAGTTTGTAAACCTAAAATGTGAACCAAATTTTCACTTTTGCTTCTTATTCATGCATCATGGCATCCTTTGTTTCAGTATCAAGTTGAAATCAAGTGATAAAAACAAATCGAAACAAATGGAAACAAGGGCCCCAAATCAAATTCAATCCTTGTAACTCAAATGTGTTCGTTCTTGACAAACACAAATACAAATGCTGTTCCATATTTGTCAAGAAAGTTCCTAAAAGTTCAAAACAATATTTTGCACTTGCTTTTAAATTAATAAGGGAGCAACATTTGAATTTTAGCAAAAAGGCCATATTCTAAACCTTTGAACAAATGTTGAGCAAAACATTTTATTTTGAGACGCCAATTTTTGTGGAGCCTCTACATGATATGGGGAGGCTGCCCAAATATTTTCAGAATTTTTGGAATAAGTTAAGTGTCCCAAATAAATCCAGGTAATGCTACTGGTTTTAAAAAGGAAAAAGAAGAAACAGGAAAAGGACTTACTTGTAATTAGGAAAAGTATTCCAGGGGGGTTTTCAGAAGAATCCGTCGTCTCTCACCTCCCCGAGCCCGCCGCGCGCGCCGTGGTCGACAGCGCGACGCCAGGGCCCCCTCCTCGCTCCCACGACGCCGCCCAGACCCCCCTGCTCTCCTGCCGCGTCGAGGACGATAAGAGGCCCCCCTCGCCCTCTGCTCGACACCACTCCACCGCCCTCCCTCTCCCTTTTCCTCCGCTGCCATGGCCGAGACCGAGCCGAGCTCGCCGTCGCATCGCCGTCGCTAGAGACCACCCCGAGCAAATCCAAGCACGCCACCGCCTCCGCCTAGTCTTCCTCCTCCTCTTCGTGCACGGAATCGAGCCGGGGCACCGTCGTTGCGGAGATCCACGCCGTCTTCTCCAACTCCGGCCGACGGACCTCCGAGGAACCTCGCCGTCGACTCCAGCCTCCTCCGTCACCGCTGCGAGCATCCACGCGTCGAGGGTGAGCACGCGGATATCCTGGGCACGCTCATTGTCCTCTTTAGGCTTCGTAGCCGTAGCTCCACCGTAGCTCGCCGCCGGCCGCCGCGAGTCGTCGTGTTTCCGGCGTCTCCGGTGACCGATAGATAGCGGCGCCGCCGTAGTTAGGCTCGCCATGTTCGCGCCCGTCGCATGCGCTCCGTAGCTCGCCACCGCATCGGCCGTAGCGTCGGCTAGATGCTCGACGCCGGCGCGGTCACCGCCGTGCGCGCTCGCCGGTCGTGGCCACGCCACGGTCAAACCTCGGTGGGCCGCGCGCGCCTGCGTGGCTGCCACCGTGGCAGATGGCCCACTGGTCAGTGGCTGTGGGTAGCCACTGGCGCGGTGAGAAACGATTCGGTTATTTTTCTGAAATTATTAAAGAAATGCAGATATTCAAGGAAAACTTGTAAAATTCATAACAAATTGAATATTGCTCCAAAAATTACAAATAATATATCAAAATGTTCAGGGGAAATAACTTTACATGTTAGCATCATTTACATGTTCAACTAAATTAATTTAGTTGCTGTTTATTTAAAATAAGGAAAATGGCAGAAAAAGGAAATGACTTTGTAAATTCATAACTTATTAAATTTTGATCCAAACTTTGCAAATAAGGTATCAAAATGATCAGTGGAATAAACCTTACACTCTAACATTATTTTCATGTTAAACTAAACACTGGAGATAGCTTTTACTTGCACTTTAGTAAAAGGGCAGATTATAGAAGGAATTTGGGAAATTCATAACTTTGAAAATAATGATCCAAAAATTAGGTGTGACCTATCAAAATGTTCAGCACATATTATACCTCATGTTTCACCCTTTTTCCAAACATGGATAATTAGTTTTGATGCTATTTAAGTGATGTTAGTAAAATGGCAGCACTTAATTAATTATTGTAGATGCAATAACTTTTTAATGGTTTATCAGAAAAATGTGTTAATACATCAAAATGCTCAGACTAATATGAACCAAACCCTAACATCATTTGCATGCATATTTGAGCACAATTAAGGTACTGCACTATTTTCGAAGTTAGAAAAACAGTAAATTAAATATGGGGCTTTATCTCCTCTTGTTGTAATAATTATTTTGCACCCCATTTAACTTGTTAGTTAAATTTCAGTGCATTAAAATGTCATGCCATCATGTGTTTGTGCATTGCACCTGTTTTGCCTGTGTGTTTATTGATTGTTGTCTTTCCGGTGTTTTTATGCATCGATAGATCAATCAGTCGGGGTGCCACCGCAATACCCTGACGAACCGTATTACCAGCCCCCTGAACAAGGCAAGCGTAATCCCCCCCTCTGAGCATGTCTCCTCCTATGTTTTCGCAATTATTTTCCCCACTATAATATTGCATTCGGTTCCAAATGTCTTTTGCTTGGATTAGAGTATCCTACTAGTTGCATTAGAAATCTGTTGCCATTACCTGTATCCTCCCTAATATCCATAGGATTGAAGTGTTGGCCCGAGAAATTATACTTGCCATGTAATTGCTTAGCCATGCTTAGTCTAGAGGATAGATGTCCGGTGGAGGTTTCAATGTTGGAACAGTTGATGGAATGGCCGGATGTGATGGAAAATGTGGTGACGGATAATAAATTGCTAAAGGCGGGGATGAGAGGCCACGGGGAATGTGGTGGGTTGTCTCGTTCTCGCCGCCTAAGTGCGAGTTCTTTACCTCTTGAACCAAGACTGAGCGTGCTTCCATCGGTGGGCCTATGGGATCCCTACCGACCGACTAACTTGTGAGGGGCTCGCCGAGGGTCCTCTAGTTTGAGCTTCCATTTGCGCGTGCGTGAAGATGGTGGCCAGGACTGGGATGAGGATTGCGGGGTTTAGGAAAATAAGTGGCCGCGGGGCAGGGTGTTGGAGGCACCTGTCCTACCGCCACTGATGATCCTGGGTTAGTCTCAAGCAAGGTAAAGGTTGTAACCGCTCCCACTCAGCCGGCTTCCCCGGAAGAGAGCTAATGTTCAGGCAATGAGCCGGACGGTACCGATGGTTAAAAACAGTACACCCCTGCAGGGTAAATCTTTTCGAAAAGCCGTGTCCACGGTTATGGACGACTTGGGAAAGGACGATAAGACCATAGAGAAACTTGAACGGAATGATTAAAACCTGAGTACTAAAGGTACTACCAAGAATGCAAGGTTGACTTCCTCGAGGGTGGTTCGGGGAGGTGCCTTGGTAGACAGGTGAAGTGATTGATGGTGGTTGTTGATGAAGCTGATCAAAGGAAAAGAGTTTACTTCTCACCCCCTTTCGAAAATATTCTGATTAGTCGATGCCAGATGTCTTTTACAAAGAAAACCAGCTTTATGCAAAATAGCCATAAAACCTTTGAAAGCCGATCATGGAGCTAGTAGCTCTAATAATCTTGCAGAGTTCGTCGAACTCAACGTTGTTTATTTGATTTCAGTGGAGGACTTCACCGACGCTGAAGGTGGGTTCTATGTGGACGTCGACGAGTAGTCTGGGGTTCCCAGGTGGCAGCTTGGGACATCCTGGAACAGCTGGCGCTGGAATGTTTATCTATAGGCCTCTTAGGCCATAATCTGGATCTTGTTGTTTAGAACAACTAAATTTGCTTCCGCATGATGTACTGTTGGGTCTGTGACCTCTGGTTGTAATATTTGCTATCTTTCTCTATTATAAGAGTTGAACTATAATGCTTTGAGTCGTAGAGTCTGTGATGTGCCAGTTGTTCCACAAGTCTTGATCTCTCTATTATGCTTTGATAGTGTGTCTGGTGGTATCGGATAACCGGAGACACAGTATCACTGTATAGCAGTCGGGTCGGGGCGCTACAAGTTGGTATCAGAGCAGTCTGCCTGTAGGAAACCCTTCTACTGGTCGACGTTGAGTCTAGTGTTTGTGAAAATATTTTAACCTAAAAATGAGTTGTGAAAACCATCTTAGGATTCTTTTTACTCCTTACCTGGTTACACTCTAATCTCGGAGCTATCTTACCTCGATTTGAGTTAAAAGTTTTACTTCTCGTCTATCACCTCAAAACTTTAGGATAACGTGGGTGGGTTCGACCTTGAGTGTTATGTGTCCGGTTGCTCCCGCTGCGTTGAATCCCCAAGTCAACCAGATGTTCCTACCGAGTCTAATCTTTTGATCCTTCTTTGGGTTTTAACCCAAGGACTTGAACATAAGGTCCCGGATTGTGCCAACTAGAGGGTGTTGAATCACATGGTTTCTTAACTATTTGAAACCCACGCTAGTAGCACATGATGCTGATCTTCGACCCAAGTTCTATCCTGTTGACTCCTTGTTAATTGTTACACAATGTATTATCGTCCCTAGTCTGTGTACTTGAGTAGACGTTAATGCTATTGTTCGACCATTCGGAGAAAGATACTAACTGTGTCATTGTCAAATCTCCAGAATGGCTCGAGGAGGCCGCGGAGGCCGAGGAGGCCGCGGTAACCACGACGATGATGAGGATGATCTGCCGCCACCACCCTCGATGGCTGAGGTCTTGATGGCCATTGAGGAGAACCGTGGCCGCAATGAGCGGTTGCTGGAGCAGTTGGTGCAGCAGAATGCACAGAGGAATGGCTGCAACACTCTCACGAGTTCCTGCGCTCGCAGCCACCCACCTTCGCCGATGCTAAGGAGCCACTGGACGCTGATGACTGGCTTCGTGCTCTGGAGCGCCAGTTCAGCGCGCTGCATGTCCCAGTGGCCGAGCAAGTCAACTTCGCCACCTACCTCCTGACGGTGCTGCTGGCTGTTGGTGGGAGAGTCATGTGGCGCTATTCGCCGCAGACCATGTTTTCACTTGGGCAGAGTTCCGCGCAGCCTTTCGTGCGGCGTACATACCTCAGCCAATCATGGACCTGAAGAGGAGGGAGTTCCTGGATCTGCACCAGGGTAATATGGATCTTCGAGCTTATGGGTGCAAATTCAACCATCTCTCTCGTTACGCCCCTCGGGACGTGACCAATGATGCTGACAAGCAAGAGTTGTTCCGCAAGGGGCTTGCACCGAGGCTCCGCTATGAGTTGCTGCCCTTCAAGTTTCAGAACTACCAGGAGCTGTTCAACCAGGCTCTCACTCTTGAGCAAGGAAGGAAGGAATTTGAGGCTTCCAAGAGGCCAGCACCAGGGGACCACTCGAGTTCCTCGGCTTCTCAGAGCAAGAAGCGCAGGGTTTTCGTTCCCTACAGCGCTGTGCCGCGTGCTCCATTCATGCCGAGGGCCGCGGGGTACAGGCCACCACCGCCGCGCCCCACTACTTCGACACCTGGGGCGAGCGGAAGTGGGTATCGCCCTCAGCTATCTGTCCCTCCTGGAAACACTTGCTACAGCTGTGGCCAGGCTGGCCACTACTCCAGGGAGTGCCCCCAGAAGGCACCTATCACGGGAACTCCTGCACGAGCCCCCGCCACTCCAGCTGGCAAGGCTGGACCTATCGTGCGTGGTCGCCTGAACCACGTCTCTGCTGAAGAAGCTGAAGAGGACCCCGGCGTCCTCATGGGTGAGCTACGAATCAACAACAATCTCGCTACAGTTTTGTTTGATTCTGGAGCATCGCATTCATTCATATCCATAGCATTTGCAAAAGACCACAAAATACCGTTCGTGAAGTTGAGCCGTCCCTTGATGATCTCCACGCCTGGCTCCAAATGGCAAACCGATGGGGTTACCCCTGAGGTCTCTATTACTATAGGGTATCTGTCCTTCCCTTTCGCGTTGGTAGCTTTGAAGTGCAACGGCATTGATGTCATATTGGGCATGGACTGGTTAGTAAAATACCGGGCTAATCTCGACTGTGCGGCCAAGACCATCACCGTGACCACTTCGTCCGGCGACATTGTTGAGTATTGGTCTGCGCTATCAAGACCTCCATCTTCCGTCATTCCCAACTCACCGGAGATCAGCCTCTACTTTATGGAAGGCTTGTCCCCCCTGAAATTCATGAAATACACGTGGTGTGTGATTTCCCGGATGTGTTCCCGGAGGAATTGCCTGGCATGCCACCTGATCGAAGTGTGGAGTTTGTCATAGATTTGCTTCCCGGTACTGCTCCGATTTCTAAGAAGCCCTACCGTATGCCGGTGGAAGAGTTGGCTCTGTTGAAGGAGCAAATCGATCAGCTGCTAGCGAAGGAGTTCATTCAGCCAAGCAGTTCACCTTGGGGTTGTCCGGTACTCTTTGTCAAGAAAAGGGATTCTACCGTTCCTCGTTTGGTTTCTGATTATAGGCCGTTGAATGCGGTGACAATCAAGAACAAGTATCCTATTCCCCGGATCAATGATCTGTTAGATCAGTTAGCTGGTGCAACGGTATTCTCCAAGATGGATCTGAGGTCAGGATACCACCAGATCAAGATCAGAAAGGAGGATATCCCAAAGACGGCATTTGTTACTCGTTACGGCTCATATGAGTACACCGTCATGTCCTTTGGTCTCACCAATGCTCCAGCTACTTTCATGAGGCTCATGAACTCCATCTTCATGGATTATCTCGACAAGTTTGTCGTCATTTACATCGATGACATCCTCGTTTATTCCAAAACCGATGAAGAGCATGCCGAACATCTTCGGTTGGTCCTGACACGACTTCGAGAACACCGCCTCTATGCCAAGTTCTCCAAGTGTGAATTCTGGTTGGATAATCTCGTCTTCCTTGGTCATGTGATATCCGCTAATGGTGTGGCTGTCATTCCCGACAAGATTCAATCCATTTTGGATTGGAAAACTCCAATGTCAGTCAAGGACATCCGTAGCTTTCTCGGATTGGCGGGTTATTACCGCCGATTCATTGAGGGCTTCTCCAAGATAGCCAAGGCTCTGACTGACCTTCTTAAGAAGGACAGAAAGTTCGTATGGACGGACGCAGCTGAAAAGAGCTTCCAGACACTGAAAGCCAAACTCACATCTGCTCCTGTGCTCGTCCTGCCGGACACCAGCAAGGATTTTGTCGTCTTCTGTGACGCCTCTCTGCAAGGCTTGGGCTGTGTGCTAATGCAAGATGGCCATGTGGTGGCGTATGCCTCTCGCCAATTGAAGCCGCACGAGCACAACTACCCAACTCATGATCTAGAACTTGCCGCTGTGGTTTATGCTTTGAAGCAATGGAGACCATACCTGTTTGGTAACCGTTGTGAGATTTTCTCGGATCACAAGAGTCTGAAGTACCTCTTCACCCAGCCGGATCTAAATCTCAGGCAAAGGCGTTGGTTGGAGTTAATCACGGACTACAATGTGAGTCTGAACTATCAACCCGGCAAAGCAAATGTCGTGGCTGACGCGCTAAGTCGGAAGTCTTATTGCAACAATCTGATGATTGAAAAGGCTCAACCTGCTCTCCATGAAGAGTTCGCCCGTTTGAACCTGGAAGTCGTTCCCTCTGGCTATTTGGCAAACTTAGAGATCAAATCCACTCTTGAGGAGGAGATCAAGGCTGCCCAGCAGCAGGATGCGGAAATTCTCGAGATTAAGGAGAAGATCTCTAGCGGCAAGGCTAAGTGTTTTTCCGTTGATGACACTGGCGTGGTCTATTTCGGTCACCGTCTAGTGGTGCCAAAAAGTGGGAATGTGAAAGGGCTGATACTCCTAGAAGCCCATGAGTCCCCCATCTCTATCCATCCTGGTAGTACCAAGATGTACCAAGATCTTCGGCGTCAATTCTGGTGGTCCTGTATGAAACGGGAAATTGCGGAGTATGTTGCGGAATGCGACGTCTGTCGCCGTGTAAAGGCTGAACATCAAAGGCCTGCCGGCACTCTTCGCCCTATTGCCGTCCCGGAATGGAAATGGGATGAAATCGGTATGGACTTCATCACCGGGTTTCCCAGATCTCAAAAGGGCAACAATGCAATCTGGGTAATCATTGATCGACTGTCCAAGGTTGCTCACTTCCTACCAGTCCGTGATGATATACGGGCAAGTCAACTGGCTGACTTGTATATGGCTCGTATCGTTCCATTGCATGGGGTCCCTCTAAGGATCATATCGGACCGTGGAAGTATCTTTGTATCCAAATTCTGGCAAAGTTTCCAAACTGCTATGGGGTCCCGTCTCAACCTCAGTACCGCCTACCACCCCCAAACTGATGGTCAGACCGAAAGAGTGAACCAAGTTCTGGAAGACATGCTTCGGGCATGTGTAATCTCTTTTGGCAAGGGTTGGGAGAAGTATCTCCCTTTCGCGGAGTTCTCCTACAACAATAGCTATCAAGCTAGTCTGGGCATGGCTCCCTTTGAGGTTCTCTATGGAAGAAAATGCCGTACTCCTCTGAATTGGTCCGAGACCGGAGAGAGAGCACTCTTTGGTCCAGATGTGATCAATGAAGCTGAGGAGAAGGTCAGAATCATACGGGAGAATCTGAAGATTGCTCAGTCTAGGCAGAAGAGCTACTATGATAAGCACCATCAGGAGGTTCACTATGAAATTGGTGATAAAGCTTACCTCCGTGTCTCTCCCCTTCGAGGCGTTCGTCGCTTCGGGATCAAGGGAAAATTGGCCCCTCGCTACGTTGGCCCTTTCAATGTTCTGGCCAAGCGGGGAGATCTTTCTTATCAATTGGAGTTACCAGCCAACTTCCCAGATGTGCATGACGTGTTCCATGTATCCCAACTTCGCCGTTGTTTCAAAGATCCTATCCATGGAGTCAATCATGAGGAGCTAGATATCCAGGAAGATCTCACTTATCGCGAGCACCCTATCCGAGTCCTGGATGAAGCCGAAAGAAAGACTCGTAACAAGACCACCAAATTCCTAAAAATTCAGTGGTCTCATCATTCCGAGGAAGAAGCAACCTGGGAAAGGGAGTCTAGTCTTCGTGAGGAGTATCCCGACTTCTTTCCACAATCTTAGAATCTCGGGACGAGATTCCTGTAAGGAGGGTAGAATTGTAACAGCCCCAAGTTTGTAAACCTAAAATGTGAACCAAATTTTCACTTTTGCTTCTTATTCATGCATCATGGCATCCTTTGTTTCAGTATCAAGTTGAAATCAAGTGATAAAAACAAATCGAAACAAATGGAAACAAGGGCCCCAAATCAAATTCAATCCTTGTAACTCAAATGTGTTCGTTCTTGACAAACACAAATACAAATGCTGTTCCATATTTGTCAAGAAAGTTCCTAAAAGTTCAAAACAATATTTTGCACTTGCTTTTAAATTAATAAGGGAGCAACATTTGAATTTTAGCAAAAAGGCCATATTCTAAACCTTTGAACAAATGTTGAGCAAAACATTTTATTTTGAGACGCCAATTTTTGTGGAGCCTCTACATGATATGGGGAGGCTGCCCAAATATTTTCAGAATTTTTGGAATAAGTTAAGTGTCCCAAATAAATCCAGGTAATGCTACTGGTTTTAAAAAGGAAAAAGAAGAAACAGGAAAAGGACTTACTTGTAATTAGGAAAAGTATTCCAGGGGGGTTTTCAGAAGAATCCGTCGTCTCTCACCTCCCCGAGCCCGCCGCGCGCGCCGTGGTCGACAGCGCGACGCCAGGGCCCCCTCCTCGCTCCCACGACGCCGCCCAGACCCCCCTGCTCTCCTGCCGCGTCGAGGACGATAAGAGGCCCCCCTCGCCCTCTGCTCGACACCACTCCACCGCCCTCCCTCTCCCTTTTCCTCCGCTGCCATGGCCGAGACCGAGCCGAGCTCGCCGTCGCATCGCCGTCGCTAGAGACCACCCCGAGCAAATCCAAGCACGCCACCGCCTCCGCCTAGTCTTCCTCCTCCTCTTCGTGCACGGAATCGAGCCGGGGCACCGTCGTTGCGGAGATCCACGCCGTCTTCTCCAACTCCGGCCGACGGACCTCCGAGGAACCTCGCCGTCGACTCCAGCCTCCTCCGTCACCGCTGCGAGCATCCACGCGTCGAGGGTGAGCACGCGGATATCCTGGGCACGCTCATTGTCCTCTTTAGGCTTCGTAGCCGTAGCTCCACCGTAGCTCGCCGCCGGCCGCCGCGAGTCGTCGTGTTTCCGGCGTCTCCGGTGACCGATAGATAGCGGCGCCGCCGTAGTTAGGCTCGCCATGTTCGCGCCCGTCGCATGCGCTCCGTAGCTCGCCACCGCATCGGCCGTAGCGTCGGCTAGATGCTCGACGCCGGCGCGGTCACCGCCGTGCGCGCTCGCCGGTCGTGGCCACGCCACGGTCAAACCTCGGTGGGCCGCGCGCGCCTGCGTGGCTGCCACCGTGGCAGATGGCCCACTGGTCAGTGGCTGTGGGTAGCCACTGGCGCGGTGAGAAACGATTCGGTTATTTTTCTGAAATTATTAAAGAAATGCAGATATTCAAGGAAAACTTGTAAAATTCATAACAAATTGAATATTGCTCCAAAAATTACAAATAATATATCAAAATGTTCAGGGGAAATAACTTTACATGTTAGCATCATTTACATGTTCAACTAAATTAATTTAGTTGCTGTTTATTTAAAATAAGGAAAATGGCAGAAAAAGGAAATGACTTTGTAAATTCATAACTTATTAAATTTTGATCCAAACTTTGCAAATAAGGTATCAAAATGATCAGTGGAATAAACCTTACACTCTAACATTATTTTCATGTTAAACTAAACACTGGAGATAGCTTTTACTTGCACTTTAGTAAAAGGGCAGATTATAGAAGGAATTTGGGAAATTCATAACTTTGAAAATAATGATCCAAAAATTAGGTGTGACCTATCAAAATGTTCAGCACATATTATACCTCATGTTTCACCCTTTTTCCAAACATGGATAATTAGTTTTGATGCTATTTAAGTGATGTTAGTAAAATGGCAGCACTTAATTAATTATTGTAGATGCAATAACTTTTTAATGGTTTATCAGAAAAATGTGTTAATACATCAAAATGCTCAGACTAATATGAACCAAACCCTAACATCATTTGCATGCATATTTGAGCACAATTAAGGTACTGCACTATTTTCGAAGTTAGAAAAACAGTAAATTAAATATGGGGCTTTATCTCCTCTTGTTGTAATAATTATTTTGCACCCCATTTAACTTGTTAGTTAAATTTCAGTGCATTAAAATGTCATGCCATCATGTGTTTGTGCATTGCACCTGTTTTGCCTGTGTGTTTATTGATTGTTGTCTTTCCGGTGTTTTTATGCATCGATAGATCAATCAGTCGGGGTGCCACCGCAATACCCTGACGAACCGTATTACCAGCCCCCTGAACAAGGCAAGCGTAATCCCCCCCTCTGAGCATGTCTCCTCCTATGTTTTCGCAATTATTTTCCCCACTATAATATTGCATTCGGTTCCAAATGTCTTTTGCTTGGATTAGAGTATCCTACTAGTTGCATTAGAAATCTGTTGCCATTACCTGTATCCTCCCTAATATCCATAGGATTGAAGTGTTGGCCCGAGAAAATTATACTTGCCATGTAATTGCTTAGCCATGCTTAGTCTAGAGGATAGATGTCCGGTGGAGGTTTCAATGTTGGAACAGTTGATGGAATGGCCGGATGTGATGGAAAATGTGGTGACGGATAATAAATTGCTAAAGGCGGGGATGAGAGGCCACGGGGAATGTGGTGGGTTGTCTCGTTCTCGCCGCCTAAGTGCGAGTTCTTTACCTCTTGAACCAAGACTGAGCGTGCTTCCATCGGTGGGCCTATGGGATCCCTACCGACCGACTAACTTGTGAGGGGCTCGCCGAGGGTCCTCTAGTTTGAACTTCCATTTGCGCGTGCGTGAAGATGGTGGCCAGGACTGGGATGAGGATTGCGGGGTTTAGGAAAATAAGTGGCCGCGGGGCAGGGTGTTGGAGGCACCTGTCCTACCGCCACTGATGATCCTGGGTTAGTCTCAAGCAAGGTAAAGGTTGTAACCGCTCCCACTCAGCCGGCTCCCCGGAAGAGAGCTAATGTTCAGGCAATGAGCCGGACGGTACCGATGGTTAAAAACAGTACACCCCTGCAGGGTAAATCTTTTCGAAAAGCCGTGTCCACGGTTATGGACGACTTGGGAAAGGACGATAAGACCATAGAGAAACTTGAACGGAATGATTAAAACCTGAGTACTAAAGGTACTACCAAGAATGCAAGGTTGACTTCCTCGAGGGTGGTTCGGGGAGGTGCCTTGGTAGACAGGTGAAGTGATTGATGGTGGTTGTTGATGAAGCTGATCAAAGGAAAAGAGTTTACTTCTCACCCCCTTTCGAAAATATTCTGATTAGTCGATGCCAGATGTCTTTTACAAAGAAAACCAGCTTTATGCAAAATAGCCATAAAACCTTTGAAAGCCGATCATGGAGCTAGTAGCTCTAATAATCTTGCAGAGTTCGTCGAACTCAACGTTGTTTATTTGATTTCAGTGGAGGACTTCACCGACGCTGAAGGTGGGTTCTATGTGGACGTCGACGAGTAGTCTGGGGTTCCCAGGTGGCAGCTTGGGACATCCTGGAACAGCTGGCGCTGGAATGTTTATCTATAGGCCTCTTAGGCCATAATCTGGATCTTGTTGTTTAGAACAACTAAATTTGCTTCCGCATGATGTACTGTTGGGTCTGTGACCTCTGGTTGTAATATTTGCTATCTTTCTCTATTATAAGAGTTGAACTATAATGCTTTGAGTCGTAGAGTCTGTGATGTGCCAGTTGTTCCACAAGTCTTGATCTCTCTATTATGCTTTGATAGTGTGTCTGGTGGTATCGGATAACCGGAGACACAGTATCACTGTATAGCAGTCGGGTCGGGGCGCTACACCAGACAAGCAGGACATAGGGCATTACGCGGCGACGCGACCTGAACCTGGCTAAAATCTTGTGTGTTCGTGCTCGTTCTCCGGGGACTGACGCCGGAGCACCTCGCGCCCTTCTACCGAACAACTAGGAGGTGTTCACACCTCCGGTGTCCGAGTTTCGTAACTCGACAGTGCTGAACCTTTCCCGACGTACGTGTGCAAGCTCTCAGAGGGGTGATCTGTCGTTCACGACGGTTGACCCTCACGCTGTTGAATCAAGGTGGCGAAGCAAAGGAGAAGAAGGCGTCGGAATCTCTCTACCAGGCTTGGTTGAGAGAGACCGTGAATGGCTACATCGACTACGTCATCAACACTTCTTCTGCAACTACGGTGTTGGTAACGTATACTAAACTAGATCTTCGGATCTTCATATTCGCATGTATCTCGATAGTAGATCTTGGGAGGTGTTGCGTAGCAATACGTGAATTTTTTAATTTACCGTACACGCAACCCAATACTCACGTCGATCTGTCAGACTGTCCAGTCCAACCCAGCCGAACGTATTCGACTGCACTCATGCTCCACCTTGTGCCCTGTCCACCTTCCGCGCACTGTCTAGCACCCTGTGTATGCATAATCCTCACGACATGCTTCAGCACGTCGTCACTCGCCGCATCCAGTACACGTTGATCAACTTGTCCCATGCTACATCATCGAACGTCGTCCATACAACGCTCGAATCAAATAACATTGACCAAATCTTGTCAATTTTCCTGTGAACCTGCAAGTCCGAATCTGTCTTCCGCGCCCGCTTCCATCCCGTACACCGATGTGTACCGATCGAGCAAAGAAACCAAAATGAACATACTTAGAGCCTTCCACCCACGTGCACCAAGGCTCCTAGCCAAATCAGTTTTCTTTTCCTTTGCTTCCTATGAAAAATCAATGATCACACGATCGTCAACAAGAACAGGTAAAACAATTACAGGAGGATCATTGAACCAATATTCCCTCAACTCCATCGAAGATCCGTGGCGAGCAAGCACATGAGCTGCTTCATTTGCCTCTCGCGGACAGTGTTGGATATGACAGAGGATATGGTATAGCTATTATCCGACGGATGCGGATTATCGGCTATTTTTGCGGATTATCCGATATATTTTATTAGCATAATCCTATTTATTAGACTATTTAGAAATTATAAATAGTCAAATCCATTGGCAATTGACCCAAACACCCGTATATAACTAGTATTACTAGTACGACTTATACTCAGTAATTATAGTACGACTTATACTCAGTAATCATATAGAGTATTCCTTCTATGCCGTGCAACCATGCACTTGTATCATGCCCACCTACATTTTTTGTCACTTTGTAGTATTATGCGCTTGGATAACTCTTTTGTTCATATTTTTTGCACGGTAAAATTTTGTTTCTTCGTACTTATTTATCCGCTACTTAGTATTTGTATCCGGTCCGAATCCGCTCTGTTCCCGATCCGTATCCGTAGTCCGATATTGTCTGTATTCGTATCCGCATCTAGTCATTATATGCTCCGAATCCAGCATGACACACTAGTACAGAACGACACATCGGATACCCCTCTATGGCAACGGCAGGAGTTAGGCGACGGAAAATCGCGACATCCCCCGCGTGCCCGCATTAGGCCGTAAAGCAGGCCCACAACAAAGGCAACGGGTGAATAGTGGAATATATGTTGTCAACGGAGTTTGGTTTAACTCCGTTACTGATGTGTTCTCATCGCACACGGACAGTTTCGTAATCTCCGTTGCCATTAGAAGCAGCCCGACAGTCGGCCTATAAGAACCTACTATGCCCTTCACTCTCACTCTCAGTGTCTCACTTCCAACCCTACCCGCCGCACAGTCTCCTCTCTCTCCACTCTCTCGCATGGCTTCCACCGTCGGTGCTGGTAGATCCGGCCATCGCGGCCGGTACCCTCCGGGCCTTCAGGCAGCAGCAGCGTCAGCTGGTGTTGCGGGACGAGCTTGCGGAACATGCCGCCGCCGATCCGGCCCCCGCGGGCCGGTCCCGCAGCCTTGGCGCTCGTCCGCACGGCGAAGGCTCCGGCCGCACCCGCTCATTTGGCCACCATTGCATCTACCGCGAGATCCGCCAGGCGATGTACCCCGGCCGCCATCCGTCTTCTCCTCCTCGTGCTCGTCCTCCGACGAGGAGGAAGAGGAAGAGGATCGTGATCTGGAGATCGCTTGCCAACTCTCCCGCGCCGATTTCGAACGCGAGGACGCCAAGCGTCGTCAGGGCGAGGCCGATCTGGAGGCGGCGGTCCTCCTCTCCGAGGCGTCGACCCAGGTCGAACGCGCCGAGGAGGCGGTCTACCAGTCTGACCTCCGGGCCGCCATAACCCTCTCTTTGGTCCACGGCAAGGGCAAGGCGCCGCCATGGGAGGACGGCGCTAGCTCCATCGCCGGCGGCGACGCTAAGCGAGCCCGCCTCGCCTAATGTAAGACCCCAGTTCAGTAGGATAGCTGTTTTCTACTCCCTCCGTTCTGAATTAATTGACTCAGATTTAGTACAAGTTGTACTAAATCTAAGTCAATTAATTCAGAACGGACGGAGTAGTTGTAAGTAGCTAATTGTTTATCCATAGATTTGCTCTGTTTTTAGTAGGCATTGTTTACACATAGATTTTAGCTGTTTTCTAGTTGTAAGTAGCTAATTGTTTATACATAGATTTGCTCTGTTTTTAGTAGACATTATTTACACATAGATTTTAGCTGTTTTCTAGTTGTAAGTAGCTAATTTTTTATCCATAGATTTGCTCTGTTTTAAGTAGACATTGTTTACAAATAGATTTTAGCTGTTTTCTAGTTGTAAGTAGCTAATTGTTTATCCATAGATTTGCTCTGTTTTTAGTAGGCATTGTTTACACATAGATTTTAGCTGTTTTTTAGTTGTAAGTAGCTAATTTTTTATCCATAGATTTGATCTGTTTTTAGTAGGCATTGTTTACACATAGATTTTAACTGTTTTCTAATTGTAATTAGCTAATTATTTATTCATAGATTTGCTCTGTTTTTAGTAGGCATTGTTTACACATAGATTTTAGTTGTTTTCTAGTTGTAAGTAGCTAATTGTTTATCCATAGATTTGCTCTGTTTTTAGTAGGCATTGTTTACACATAAATTTTAGCTGTTTTCTAGTTGTAAATATCTAATTGTTTATCCATAGATTTGCTCTGTTTTTAGTAGGCATTGTTTACACATAGATTTTAGATGTTTTCTAGTTGTAAATAGCTAATTGTTTACCATAAATTTGCTCTGTTTTTAGTAGGCATTGTTTACACATAGATTTTAGCTGTTTTCTAGTTGTAAGTAGCTAATTGTTTATCCATAGATTTTCTCTGTTTTTAGTAGGCATTTACTCTGATTTTAGTTTTGTTTCTGTTATGCCGATGATTAAAATTAGGTGACACCGTGTGATCCGGAGGTGGCGCTAGTGATCCTTGTGATATGCACAAATACACATCGATCTTGTGCATCCTACTTGACTCGCTTGCTCCATCACTAAAATTTGTGTGTCCAATCTACCTATATATGAGGCATTGTTTAGACTATGTTCTAGTTGTAATTAATTCTATATTTTATGTAATGCCGATGAAGAAGCATATGTCTTGTGTATAGAGATGAAGGAGCTTACATTTTGATTTTTTTTCATCTCCTTTAGGGCGAGGAGGAAATCTGGAGACTATGCGGCGGCCGTGAAGACGTAGGAGCGGAGCTCCGTCCACACGGTCCACTGAAGCCGACGCCTCCAGGAGCAAGACTTTTGTGCAGTACTAAATAGGTAGAAAAAGAACACACAATGAAGCTAGGCGAAGAGGAAGGTGAAGAACCGGCGGCCGTCAAGTAGGAACCACAGGGCTCCGTCGACGGTGCAGCAGGCGTCACCGGTTTTTTTTTTGTTTCCTTTAGCGCTCATTACAAACGGTTAAAAACTAATCTCCGTATCTGATGTAAAGACTAAAGGCAACGGTTATATATTATGCCCGTTGCTAAAACTTATTGCAAACGATAAAAATCTCCGTTGCCATTGTGAGTCTTCACATCAGTATCGGAAGCGGGGACATGGACCCTTTCTCCGTTGCCGAAGGGGTTTTTGGCCCGTTTCCGATGTGTCGTTATGTACTAGTGACAAGAAAATATGGTAAAAGACGTGGAAAATGCATTATTCGATCCGATCTGATCCGTTTATATCCTGCTACCCCATGAGCACATGAGCGCTCTCGCGTGGACTCCACCACACACGCTCGCTAGGCTGCCGCTCTACGCCGCTGCTTCTGATCTGATCCGCCCGCAAGTCGCATGTCCTTAGATTGCTTTTCACAATTTTCGACGCATCCCAATCCGGTTCTCACCGCACGTCGCCCGTGCGGTTAACTCGTGATCGCAAGTCGAAATTCCTCCATATCCTCTAGATCAACAATCCGTAACCTTCAACCTTGTTCTGATACCAATTGTTGACATCGTAGGCGCATAATTGATCTACCGAGAACCAAGTAACATAGCTCGATGACGACACCGAGATTTGTTAACGCAGTTCGGCGAACTCGACTACATCTGCGGGGCATGACTACGGGCGCTCCTCCCCATTGATACCGCAAACCTGGCCGCCCTAGGCGTCGGCACAAGCCGCCGGCTCCCCACTGCGTGCCTGTGACTATCCAGTCGTCATAGGTTACACGTGTGGTGCTCCCCTCATTATATGGGAGGCCCAGGCTACAAGAGTTCGACAGATATTACTCGTATCATATCCACACCTAATACAACTCTAAGTCCAAACGTAACCCAACACGTACACAACATTTGCCACAAATACAACACAGCCAAATCTCGTAGACTGGAAAAGCAGGGGTCTGGGACGAACTCCTTGGACTATTCACAAGTTTGATTTTCACATACAGCACTCGCGGTTTAAGATCGTTCAGCAAAACGTCTGGACCGTAGAAGCAAGCTGACACGACCTTTTTCATCCTTGACCGTACTGTAATCCATACCAATGCGAAGACCCCATGCCGATATTGATTTGTCAAGACAGAGATAGATGTTTTGAAGAACTAGCTGTTTGAACTCAAAACGTTGGAAAACGGCGACAAAGTAGACTAGAAGGGGAATTCAAACTCGATCATCTTAAACGTGCACGCGCGTATATATAGTATGTTATGGCATGTGTGTAGTAATTAGTCAATAAAGCATTCGCTGTAAATAGCATTTCGAATCGATTTAAACCCCAAGTCAGAGCATGCGTTTCCTGAACCATTGAAGACGTACGAGTGGCAATTGCATACGATTGGTTGGTGTGGAATTTTCTATCGAGAACTGGGATATTTTACCCGTGTGCGCACGCGCGCATGTAATTGAATTCCGGTCAAGTCGTTAGGCATCACGGACACAGATAACTCCGCGCGTAAGTGTTTCTATCGCTACCCAAAGTGAGCGTGATGTTTAGAACCGGGAAGGAGTAGAATGACCGTTCCAACTTAACTCAATTTACCACAAACATACCGCAACTGCCCGTCTTAGTATAACTAATTGCGACGACGAAGTCTATTCTGGTTTGTCTGTTATTACAACAGGAGTTACGAAACATGGCATCTTACTGAGAAGGAAAAAACAACCATCTTATCCAAACACGACAAATTGAAGCTAACCGAGTGGTATGACTAATGAACCATTGCACACGTGACGACCCACGAAATACAGAAGATTGGAACAAAAAAACAAAAACATAAAAAAAGGATATTTATTTCTTGAGAGAGATAGAGAGATATTTTAAGAAGGTCGACCACTAGACAAGAGAGTTAAAAGAGAGAACTTTGATGGATGACATCTGAGAACTTGTCTATAGCAAGATGGTTATAGTAGGGTGGTTGTACCTTTAACCCACCAGAGTTCAGATCCTAGATTTGACATTGGTGTTTTTGATTTAAGCGGAATACTGTTTAGTGGGAGGCGACGTTTCATCAACAACGAGGCGTCTGTGGTGACTTTGTCAATATTAATACCCGACCGGCCGCCGGCTCATTCTCCTGGAGGCGCTCATAAGGTAGGTTGTGCGTGTGTACATTCATAGGGGTGAGTATGTGCACGTGTATGAGCGGCTGCGTTCTACAGTGTCTCGCAAAAAAAGATGGATGACATGTCACAAGTGATAAGTTAAGCAGCTTGTCAGGACATAGACGGTGCACTATTAACTTTAGGTGTAGTGGTGCAACAGGTCATTTTAAAACGCATCTAAAATCGTTAAAACTGCTGCAAGCAATGGTGGACATGGACACTATGTATGAAAAATTAACGTCCAACATTTTTTCTTACAGCTTAAGAAACTAAGGCCTCCTTTGATTTGTAGGGCAGGAACAACAAGGGAATAGGAAATAGAAAGGAATGAAGTGTCCTGCCCAACCAAATCCTATACTCTCAAGACTTGTTGTTTGATGCATCGAAGGAACATCACAAGAAGTTTAAAATAAGGTTGGAGCTCATTTTTCCTTTCCTATGAAAACCAACTAGAGCCTATAGGAATCGCTCCTACGGGAATTGTTCCTACATGGTACAATCCCATGAATCAAACATGTTTGGACGGAAATAATCCACATGAACTAAATCCTATAGAATTCCTGTAAATCCTTTGAATCAAAGGAGGCCTTAAATAGTAAACAGAATATACGAGTAATAATTTTTTTATTTTGTTGATCAAATGAAGGGTCAATTTTTTGTTGAATACAAGTATGTATGCGCAGGTGATTATGTGGGAAATCAAGGGAGATAGTTGTACCAATAAACTCTCCCAAAAATCAAGGGTGATCGAATTAATTTGGATATTTGTGTACTAAGATATCATTTACTCCCTCAGTTACATAATGTAAGATGTTTTAGCATTTGTCTACATTTATATGTAGAAAAATGTATCTAGACATTTTTCATGTATATGTTCATCCATTTTAGTATGTATCCAGATAAACAGCTAAAAAATCTTACGTTTAGGAACGGAGCGAGTAGCTAGGTGCACCGACCGGGATCGTAAATATTTTGGTTTTTTTTCACTGATCTTGACTTGGTAAGTAGGTATACCGTATAACCATCGACAGAAGAAACCATACGTCGTCTCGCGCTTGCATGCATGCATGCAAGTTAAGAAGAAGTTCTTCGATCTTTGGTCCATTTCCCCTACGTATTTTGTACTTGTATTTCCTACCGTGTACGTTGTATGTGGTATGTGTTGAATATATGTGGTGGAAAAATTGCAAAAAAAAAGTTAAGAAGAACCGATTTTTTCTCTATATATACTTGAGTGTCAAGGTGTTGACCTAATCCAGATACCTAAGCAGCGAAGACTTGGTAATCCACGCACTGAGCTCCTGCATATATTGTTAAGTAGAATAATTAAATAGAAACAGTTGTATCTGGGGTGCTTAGTGTAACGATGTTTTTTATTAAAAAAAAACAGGAAAGGAGTAACAGTGTTACCTACTTACACGTTTTGTCACTTCGACCATCCGTACGTGTGGCGGTCTTCTGTCAGGTTGCGTGCGTCATCCACTAGAACAACCTGACTAATGGTGTCGATCGCATGACTAATCACATATATTTTTCTTAAGAGACTAACTGAAAGATTGTCAAGCGAACTGGTAAAGTGAAGTGACACATTGATCGCTCTCATCAATGTTATTTTTAAGTTTGTCGCGAAAGCTTATGCGCTACTCATCTTTCCCCTCTCGCTCCCGTGCTGCCCTAAAGGCGGCACCGGGGCGCCCCAATCGCCGCCGCCGCCTGCCTCCCTCCTCGCCGGCCTG
The DNA here is from genome assembly GCA_947311845.1 of Poa pratensis. Lineage (NCBI taxonomy): Eukaryota > Viridiplantae > Streptophyta > Magnoliopsida > Poales > Poaceae > Poa > Poa pratensis. The sequence goes on from CAMZMU010000074.1 coordinate 78,581,849, forward strand.
GACCCCGCCGCTGCCGCCGGCCTCGCCGCGGTGGCGGCGGCCCCCTTCCTCCACAAAGGCGGTAGGGGACGAGCTCGCGGTGGGCGCGGACATGCCCGTCGTCGTCTCCCACAGACGCGCGACGAGTCGGCGGTGCCCGGCGGCGCGAAGACGGGCTGCGGCCTCCTCTGCCCGCGGCGCACCGATCGGGGCCGCGCGCGTCCTGCGCTTCGGCAGCCGTGGTCTCGCTTCGGCGAAGGTAGCCCTGGCCTTCGGCTGGAGGTGCTGCTGGCGGTGGGTGTGTGTGTGTGTTTTGCGCGGGCTGCGCGCGTCCGGCGCTTCGGCGGCCGTGGTCTCGCTCCGGCGGAGGCAGCCCTGGCCTTCGACCGGCGGTGTGCTGCTAGCGCCTGCGCGGAGACGCGCCGGGACGACGTCCTACGGCGTGCTGGCGGCATTTTTGCCGCCCTCTTCCGGGCCGTGCGTTCCCGATGTCTCGGGCGGCGGCCCAGGCCCCTGCACGCGCGGTCGTCGCGGTGGGGGCGCAACCTGCAGCTGCCGAGATGGCAGGCTGCAGAGGCGTGAAGGTAGGCGGCGACATCTGCAGTCCGTTCTGGATCTGCAGGGCCTCGATCTGGGCTGCCCGGGCCGCGTCTAAACGCGAGGTTGCTCTGCCGTGTTGGCCGCGGTGGCGGTGCAGCGCTCGCCTTCATCGGATATGCTGGGTCGCTGGGTGGTTCTCCCGGCGCTGGCCGTGCTCGCCAGGGTTGGCAGTACGTTCCGAGCTTCTACTGCCTCTATGGTGGCGGTTTTCCCTCCGACCTTCGTGTCCGTGCTCGAGTAGGTGTTGACGCGCTGTGTGTGGTGCGGCCGTCGTGGTGTCGCCGGCTTAGCGTCTCAGGACGTCTAGTTCCAGGTCTGGCCGGGCCCTGTCTACCAGCTCTTGCGTTCAGCCTGTTGTATCTAGTTGCGACTAGATCTAAGTGCGTTCTAGGTTGGGGGTGCGGTGGTGATCCCTGCCTTGTCCACTCTAAGTCCTCGCGACGGTGACCGGATTTTCTGATCTGGATGGATCCCGGCGAAAGCTGTGCCTGGCTATGGCCAGAGTCAGGGACGATGTCACCTCCGGGTGTCGTTTCCTTGTTGAAGGCAACCTGATGATGATTCTTCGGGCTGAATTGATGGACTCCGCCCCTTCGCCTCAAGCTGCGCCCTGGTGGCCAAGTGTCGAGCGCGCTTCTCTTGTAGTTTGTAGATCACCATGTGTGCTCTTTCCTGAGCCATAGGAGTGGTTGGTTAGGGTCTTGGTGAAAGATTTGCAGGATTTCGGTCTCTGCCGACGACGTTGACGCGCTCTCGCGCCATGCACCTTCTTGGAGGCATCGCCGCAAGATCCCCCTCCTTTGGGTCCTCAAGTTCTACCAGGTTGCCGTCACGGTGATGTGCCCCATCGGGCTGTAGTGAACATGCGCTAGAGGTCAGTTGATGGACTTGGTCGTGATCGCCCGGGGCAACAAAAGACAAAGCTCTCTCAATTTCTTCTTTTGTGTTGTCTTTTGTTGTCGGTTCGTTGGGCGCTTGGCGCTCTTGTGTGTGTTGTAACTCATGGTGTAACCCTTTAGCCGGTTGTTGGCTTTGTTAATTCAAAGCTGGGCTCTGCTCGAGCCTTCCGTCTAAAAAAAGCTTATGCGCTCCGGCTATCACCGATTGCACACCGCACGATTAGTAGGACACAATCCGCTTTTATTAAGGGTCGTCGTATCCATGAAGGTGTTCTTTCCCTTCAAGAGATCGTGCATGAGGTTAAGTCCAAGAAACTCGGGGGAGTTTTCCTGAAGCTGGACTTTGAGAAGGCGTATGACCGGGTGAAGTGGCCCTTCCTCCGGGAAGTGTTGCTACGCAAGGGTTTTGACCCTGGATGGGTACATCGTGCCTTGGAGCTGGTCTCGGGGGGCCAGACCGCCATCTCCATTAATGGAGAAATCGGCCACTTCTTCCGCAATAGGCGGGGGGTGCGCCAGGGCGACCCTCTCTCCCCTCTACTCTTCGACTTTGTGGTAGAGGCGTTGGCGGCCATCTTGGACGCGGCGAAGAGCAGGGACCATATCAGGGGCCTAGTCCCTCACTTGATCCCCGGGGGGGGTGTCACATCTGCAGTATGCGGATGATACGATCATTATGATCCAACCAGATGATTTGCCGATTGCCAACCTGAAATTCATCCTCCTGTGCTTCGAATGCATGTCTGGTCTTCGGATCAATTTCCACAAGAGTGAGGTCATGGTGTTGGGGAACCCTGACTTAGACCAACAGAGGATAGCCAATATGCTGAACTGTAAACTAGGGAAACTCCCCTTTATTTACCTTGGTCTACCGATTAGTGACAAGGCTTTGACGGCAGGGGATTGGGGTCCCCTACCGGAAAAGGTGGGCAAACGGGAGGATCCCTGGATGGGAAACATGATGTCATCCGCTGCCAGATTGACCCTTGTCAATGCCTGTCTTTCCAGCCTCGCGCTCCATGCCATGGGGGTGTGTATGCTGGGAGATGATGTCCATGGGGCCATGAACAAATTCCGCGCCCGGTTTTTCTGGGGAAGCGCAAGTATCACTGGGTCCGATTGGCAGATGAATGTTTACCCAAAGCCTTGGGGGGCCTAGGGATCATGGATTCCAAACTCATGAATAAATGCCTTATGGCTAAATGGATTTGGAAACTCTATGCCGGTGAGCTAGGCCTGTGGGCTGACATCCTGAGGAACAAGTACCTAGTCAACAAGGACTTGCTTACTGACCACCACTACCAAGGCTCACAGTTCTGGAAATCGCTCCAGAAAGTGAAGGATATCTTTCGCTTGGGGGCGAAACATATTATTGGGAATGGATCTTCCACCAGATTCTGGTTAGATTGGTGGATAGGCCTGGGAATTCTCAGTGAGTACTTCCCAGAGATCTTTGCCATTACCAGCGAGCCGGAGATCACGGTCGCCGAGGCCTTCCGGCTTGACGCATGGCACATCCCGTGTAGGCGAGAATTTGGACATGTAGAGCAAAACCAATGGATCAACCTTATGCGGATGCTCGACACTGTCCATATTCCCCGTCTCCGGATAGGATCATATGGGCCCTTGAACCTTCGGGGAGGTTTACGGTCCGGTCCCTATACCGCAAACTTTGCGAGGGAACACCCTGCAGACACTTCTGCGAGATTTGGCGAATTGCGGTCCCCGACAAGATTCGAGTGTTCCTCTGGCAACTTATTAGGAAGCGCCTCCCGTCGAATGACAATATCCGGCATCGACACGGCCCTTCCTCTGGCCTGTGCGCCTTATGTGGTGAGTTTGAGGACACAAACCACATTTTCTTCACATGCCCCCTTGCCAGGTTCATGTGGAGTGCAGTCAGGGAGCTGCTCCAGTGCAATTGGAACCCGCCTGCTTCTCCGATTTGTATCGAGAGCTGTGTAAACTTACGGGCCAAACGAAAAGAGTTCTTTGGACGTGTTGTGCAGCTTTAGTCTTGACGCTTTGGACGACTAGGAACAAATTTACTATCTAGGGGGTATTACCCACCCAACCCGCTGACGGCCTATACAAACTTTCTATGTATCTTCAGGTGTGGAAGCCAATGGCTAGGAGACAGGATCGCGAGGCGCTGGAGTTGACGATCAGCAGGATTCGTCTGCTCTATTCGCAAGTTCAGGAGAACACTGGTCCCTGAACCCCATCCTGCTTGTACCCCTTTTCCCTTATTAGGTGTGGCATGTTCGTGGTAGAGTCTTGGGGGATGATATCACCCCACTCTTGCAGCAGTTGAGTTAGTGGACTCTTGTTGCCTCTGCTGCGCTGAGTGCGCCGTTTCTTTTCAGGCATGCGCGCCTTGTTACCGTCTTTACGGTGTGTACGAACTTTGTTGATGTGTAGTGGGTTTGTTAATTTAAAGCTAGGCTCAGCTTGAGCCTAGGGTCTTAAGTGAAGTGACACTGAAAAGCAAAGTTGATTTGTTCTCAGCGGGAAAAGTTGATCTGACTATTGACCGGGCATGTACAAGGACATGGTAATAAAGGTAAAAAAGCAAAAATTCACGCGTTGTGCCCTAGTCACACTTTTCATTGCCGCTTTTTCAGCATACACGGTTTTACCAAAATTATTTTCCCATATTCTGGGTAACATTTTTGTCACCCATTTAGGATATATATATTCAGGTAACATCTCGCAAAGTTCCAGTGTTCGGATCACAACATGGTCTGTATTTAGAGTTTAGACTGACCCTAAGTGAAGACTTAATATTAGATACACACCATGCATATGTAATAGTGTTGACTCTTAACCTCACTCGTAGAGTCTAACTCTTAACACGGGTGAGTTTTGGTATGATTATAATGTCAAGGCCGATATTTAAAAAATTAGAAGTAAAAAATTAATGTTTGACCAAGTTTATATTAATAAATACCAATATCCGTGATACTAAATCATTACCATTTGATCCATCATGTAAAATATTTTCATAGTGTATTAGTTTGGTATTATAATATTGCCATTTTTATTCATTATTAAGAAGAGTCGGTATTTTGCATGATTACACATTAACGAAATGATTACTGGTAAATGTATGTCTTAACGGATACATAGGCGTGATTTACATGTTGAAACGAATCAAGTGCTAAACATTTATCCTCAATGTGTGGCGGCCTCTTCTAAGATTTTGCTCAACGTCTCGTAATGCCCACTGCCTTGACTAGGTACGTAACCAGAATGGACACATGACACATGCATGCTCAGGGGCGAAGTTCCCTTAGCGTAAGGTAGGGTGGTCGCCCTACATTGATTTTTGGTAATAATATTCTTATTAATATGTTTTTCTGAATAATTTGAGTGGTATACGTCAAAAACGTACTTCATATGAGAAAGTAATGCATGCTTTTTTGTACACCTTGCATAAAATCAATTTCGATCATAAAGATATAGTCTAGTCAGAAACCTAGAAACCAACTCTTTTTCTAGGGTCAATCGTTTCTGTGTCCTACCTACCTCAGTTTTATCTGTTTGTTCCACCCCGTGTAGTTTCTCTCGTCCGTGCCCTGGCTGGGCTGCAAATGGCCCGCGCACGCCAAGACGGTCGTTTTCCGTCTGGTCAACCTCGTTTGGCCGTCACTTGGCCTGACTTGTGGGGTCGGCTAGAGGCAGCTCGGTTGGAATCGCATCCAGTGGGGCTGGGGCACTTGTTTAATGAAGGGATACCGCCGATGGGGCCCACGTGGTCTTTCTTCCCTGGCTCACTGCTGCCGCCCATAGAACCCCCGAGGAACCACCAAGAACAGAGCAATAGGAGTTGGATTGAGGGCGGAGAGCAGCGTGATTGAAGGCGCAAAGGAGCTCCATCGCCATCGCCATTGCCATTGCCGTCGCCCGCCCGTCTCCCGTCGCCCGTCGAGAATGAGGGACAAGCAAGGAGCTCCATCGCCATCGCCATTGTACGGCCGCCTTCGCCGTTTGGGGTTTTTTGGTCGCCGACGGTTCCAGCTGCAGTCCATCAACCCCATTTCGATGGTCAGTGCTATCTTCTCTACATGCTTCATTTCCCTGTTTGAGCTCCCGAATGGTTCATTATATGTGAGTAGATTTGATTTTCTATTTGGCTTGCGGAATGGGAAAAAACCCCAGGTTCCGCCTGTTTATCTGGTTCTAAATTTCATTTGTTAAAATAGGATTCCGATAGCGATGTCGTCAATTACTGTGCTATGTGCCGTCATACAGCAACTTTCTGTCGCACACTAACTCGTCGTTCCAATACTTTCAAAGTCCCGATTGAACACGGTTACAAAGAGGAAGTTGTAAGTATTGCCTTTCAAATTCGAGGGAATGTCATTTGTTTTTCCTTCAATGAGTGTCTTCATAGTTTATCCGGTTTTGTAGATTCTGCCATGCCCTTTAAGATATCCTCTAGAGAGCCGGGCAATTGGCCCTCGTAAGAACTGGATGGAGGCTAAGTGTCCGAAGACCAGTACTTCTTCTACCTGGATAGGTGGGAAATTGAAATTGAAACACATCGGAGATATCTCTGTAAGCGGCTAAGTGATAGCCCGAAGACCCATATTTTTACCTCGATCTGTGGAACGCAGTGGAGAGCACTATGTGAATGCTACGGCATCGAGGAGGGTGATGTTGTCAAGTTCACTTGGAATGAAGATCAGCATCTGTTCAATGTTGAAGTGACTAACGAGCACAATGCTGCAAAACCTTTTGTGCAACACACGGGTATGCTGGTTTGTGTTCTGAATGTCTTCCTCTCTTTGATCAGAGTTTGAATAGATTGTCGGATGCTGCAAGCCATCCCTCCTAAAGAGCATATTTCACGAACCGAGAGATGTCACCTATTCAGAAATGAATGCGATATCTTTTGCTTTATTCAAAGATGCCACGATGGAGTTGGAAGAGATCCCTCAGTTCTACGTGCGCAGGATTGAGGATGATTCTATAGATGTCAATTCTCTGGTATGATTCAAACGTTTCGTATTCATTTACATTTTCTGAACTATTCTGTCATTTGAAGTATTCTGTCATTTTCTGAACTATTCTGTCATTTTGAAGTATTCTGTCATTTGAACTATTCTGTCATTTTCTGATACGATGCTCATGTTATTTTGATAGCATCTCAAGATTGCGGTAGTAGATGGTTACGATGTTATTCCATCGCGTGATCGCATATTACGTCAAGTTCACGGAAAATCTCGTCTTTTGGCGAGAGACGATGTCGAGATCTTTGGATCATATCGAGTGATCGAAGATTACATCGAGTTCACGGATAGCTGGGATCTATTCTGGGAGCAACTGCAGACGCGCTTTGGTGATCTCTACGTTATCAAGGTGATCGTCAAGGAGGAGTACATCGAGCTGACATTTGAGAAGGTCAGCGAAGACATCGAGGAGCCCGACGAAGACATCGAGCAGTGGGACGACCAGATGATGTACGAATTTGATGACTACAGCGACTCCAGCGAAGAGATCAGTGACCCAGCAAAGAGATCGAGAAGTGGGTTGACGAGATGATGTCCAGCTTTGACGACGTCAAAGAAGAAAAGGACGTCAAAGAAGAGACTGATTAATATTACTATGATTTGTATTTGATTTTGGTTGGATTTTGGACGGATGTATTTTGGTCGAACACCTTATGGGCATGCTCGGGGCATGAACTGGCGCGCTCTGTGCGTCACCGTAATTATATTATGATGGATAAGCTTGCCTCCGGTCATTTGTTTCAAACTTTTATGTTGCAAGTCCAAAAACACTTTGCGGCCACACTGGATGCGATTCCAACCGAGCCGCGCCGACCCCACAAGTCAGGCCAAGTGACGGACAAACGACGTTGACCAGACGGAAACGGCCGTCTTGGTCGTGCGCGGGCCATTTGCGGTCCAGCCAGGGCACGGACGAGAGAAACTACGCGGGCATGGCACAAACAGATAAACTAGAGAGAACCAGGGCACATAAGCAATAACCCCCTTTCTCTATGCAATAGTTAATTAGCAATCTAACAAACCCGACTCTAGACATGTTTCAGCTGTGGTATTTCGGAAATATTTGGAATTCTCTTCTCTCGACCTGAGGGACTCATTTGTTATACTCAGTGTAATAAGCTTTCTCATCTTAAAAAGATTTATCAAGGATAATTTTCAAATTTTGACTATAAGCATTTGCAAGATAGACTTAAACTTTTTGTTGTTCATATACATGCATATGCTTCTTGCGTTTTATCCTCTAACTGAGTTTGCATTGGTTTTACTGATGGTGTCAAAAACTGTTGAAAGGAATTCTAGACGACAAAAGATCATCAAGGCCGAGGTGCACAAATCGAGTTAGTGATATTCAAAAGTCTTTATCGAGAAAATAATGAAGAGTTTCCAAAACAAGTAGAGATTTGTCATTGATAAGTTTTAAGGTTTTAATTATTATAATCTAATATGTATAAGTTTCTATTGAACTAAGTGATTATGTATCATACATAGTGTTAACATATTCACACTATTTCAGTCTTTTCCATCAATTTTATTGGCGCCACTGTGCATACTCGTTGGTGCATGGCCAGCAACAGTCCATATAAAGTGTATTTGGCGTGAAACTTACCAGGAAGAAGATAGTTTTGTCCATTTGAGGACCAGCAGCAGCTGGATATGCACGCGGGACACACACATCCATCGTCGATGGATACCACCAGAACTCGTCAGCGCTGTCAGCTAAACCGCCGAATGCAAGCTGCGGCTACCTCTCCCTAGACTGCTACCATAGCGGGTCTGTCACCCGCATCCGAACTGAAGGAAGCAGCATGCACTTGAACGAAGTCGTCACTCGTCTCCTCTAGCCGGATCGCTACGTATGTACTCCCTCCGTTCGGAAAAGTATGTCACAAAAATGAACTACATCCTTTTCCGAACGGAGGGAATACTAGCTGCCAACCGACCTTCGTAGCAGCGACTTATCCAACGCCCACATGCCCACGCCATTTGCACTCTCATGTTACCTATAAATACCTCCAGTGTCTCCTCATCTCTTCACCAAAACCAAAGCAAGAAGCTCGATATCATCACAACAACAGCGATCTAAGGCTTGTACGTCCAAGTCTGTCCACTGCCTCCCAGCTTCTCTGTGCTAAGTCCTAAGTCCTAAACCTCCAAGAAACAAGACGCGACATGGGTAGCGTGGGCACCAATCGGGCCGCCGCCTTCGCCACCGACGACAAGACGTCCGCGCCTACCTCCACAAGGCAGTCGACTTCATCTCCGACTACTACACCAACGTCGAGTCCATGCCCGTGCTCCCCAACGTCAAGCCGGGCTACCTGCAGGACGAGCTCACCGCGTCCCCGCCGACCTATTCGGCTCCCTTCGACGTCACAATGAAGGAGCTCAGGACCTCCGTCGTTCCCGGAATGACGCACTGGGCTAGTCCCAACTTCTTAGCCTTCTTTCCATCCACCAACAGCGCCGCCGCCATCGCTGGCGACCTCATCGCCTCTGCAATGAACACCGTCGGATTCACGTGGCAGGCCTCTCCCGCCGCTACCGAGATGGAGGTGCTCGCGCTAGACTGGCTCGCGCAGCTCCTGCGTCTGCCAACGACCTTCATGAACCGCACGGGCTCTGGCCGTGGCACCGGCGGCAGCGTCATCGTCGGCACCACCAGCGAGGCTATGCTCGTCACGCTCGTCGCCGCCCGTGACGCCGCTCTGCGTCGGAGCGGCTCCGTCGGCGTATCCGACCTTCCGCGGCTGACTGTGTACGCTGCCGATCAGACCCACTCCACCTTCTTCAAGGCGTGCCGCCTCGCCGGCTTCGACCCAGCCAACATTCGTTCCGTCCCCACCGGGCCGGAAACTGACTACGGGCTCGACCCGGCGTTGTTGCTCGAGGTCATGCAGGCTGACGTCGACGCCGGCCTCCTGCCAACCTACATCTGCGCCACTGTCGGCACCACGTCGTCCAATCCAACGCCGTCGACCCGGTGGGCGCTGTAGCGGATGTCGCTGCCATGTTCAATGCTTGGGTCCACGTCGACGCTGCCTACGCCGGCAGCGCGTGCATCTGCCCGGAGTTCCGACACCATCTCGACGGCGTCGAGCGCGTGGACTCTATCAGCATGAGCCCACACAAGTGGCTTCTCACGTGCCTCGACTGCACCTGCCTCTACGTCCGCGATGCTCGCCGCCTGAGTGACTCGCTGGAGACCAACCCGGAGTACCTTAAGAACGACGCTACTGATTCCGGCCAGGTCACCGATCTCAAGGACATGCAGGTCGGCGTCGGCCGCCGCTTCCGTGGGCTCAAGCTCTGGATGGTCATGCGCACCTACGGCACCGCCAAGCTCCAGGAGCACATCCGCAGTGACGTGGCCATGGCCAAGATGTTTGAAGATTGCGTTCGTGCCGACGACCAGTTCGAGGTCGTCGTGCCGAGGAACTTCGCTCTCGTGTGCTTCAGGATCAAGCCCAGTGGAGCCATGACGGAGGAGGACGCTGATGAGGTCAACCGTGTACTCATGGATAACCTCAACAAGACTGGCAAGGCATACCTTGCGCACACGGTGGTCGGCGGCAGGTTCGTGCTCCGCTTCGCCGTGGGGTCGTCGCTGCAGGAGGAGAGGCACGTGAGGAGTGGCTGGGAGCTCATCAAGAAGACCACCAGCGAGATCATGGATTAACTGCACGGATACACACAACAGCTTACAAACAAAAACTATACACAAGTATATCGGCCCTACATTTGGGTGATTTTTCTTCGTTTTTTATTCGAGACAGATTAATTTTGTGACCTTATTTATGCCTGAAAGTTGATTTGACAATAAAGAACTCAATTTACATGAATGCAAGATAGAACCGTCAGTTCTCAGGTCCCGCTTCATCATTTTATTTTTCAGGACTCAATTTGCATGTCCTGACTTTTAGGATACACAATTAAAGGATATCCTCTGCATAGACGCCTGACAATAAGGACCACCCATCACCGCAGAAATCTCTCTTTCCCCATCCCCCTTAGCCTTGATGAACAGCATGCGAAGCAAGTGACTAACCAGCGGAGCCTTTTGAGACATTTTGATACCACTGAGGTATGATGACTGACTTTTACTTTTAACAGGCACGAAATGCTCAACTGTCAACAAGAATAATAAGGAGCACGCGGATCTCCCTATCGGATTCTGCTGAGTATAGTTTAAACTCCTCAAGCCTGTTTTCATTGAAAAGCAAAACAAATTTAACTGAACTAACTAACCAGATTACCATATTGATCCAAATTGGTGAAAACCTTACTTGGACATTATAGCACGTAAATAGTCCAACTCGATATGGTCAATTCGATATGCTCAGATGACTTCATCATGTCTAGTTTGAGCACACAAAGTCGACCGAGAATAGAAACTTCCTGCGGGAAAATAGGTCAGTTAGCAAAACTTCCTCACCAGTGTCAGACAATCGGTGGGCAAAATTATGTCAGTTGGTAAAGGCCTTCTTGATCCCTTTCTGTCTATAAATTTGTTCCCAGCCTATTTTTCTATCGGGGACTGTTTGTTGCATTATAGTGTGCACGATCTCCGACTTAAGAGATTGTGATAAAGGTAATCTGGATATTTTAGAAGATCGGAATTTCACAATTGAGGAGAAAAACAAAATTGAGGAAAACCGACTGAACGCAAAAGAGAAGTTATTGATAGGATAGGAGGCAAACAAGAAGATGCAGAAAATAAATAAGATTGAGGAAGAAAGGATGATGAGGGAAGAAAAGATACACATGTAGTGGAACTTCGTAGATATTTTTCATGAACACGAGATGAAGAAGATATAACGAAGTTGAATATGAAAACCACAAATTATGCTACATAGAAGAAATTATGCATACTTTTTTAGGATTGTCATATGCATGTAGTAGTTCTATGAAATTTGAGCAAGTTTGAAGCATTTCGAGTTTATTCAGATTTCGAATGGAGCTTTTATGTTAGAAAAATAAAGATATGTAGAAATAAAAACCGTGCTTGCATGATCAAAGAAGTAACAGACAAGAACATTTTAGAGGTGAGTCTAGGGCGTGTGACTTTTCACGCAGTCTGAATAGTCGTTAAAAGTTGTCGTGGTGGTATCACGGCAGATGCCATAGGTATGGCTAAGTTGTGGGGCCGATGGACGCTGGGGGATCCGGGGAGGGTTTGCGCGCTAACGAGCACGCACGGATGAACACACAAAACCAAGCACACACCGATCTATCCAGGTTCGGGGCCCTCGTGTGGAGGTAAAACCCCTACTCCTGCATATCTCTCTCTGTATATCTCAGTGTGTCGCAAGTACAAGGTGCTCCTCGAGCTGTATGATCCAACAATGGTGAAGTGGTCAAGGTGGAAGATGAAGCTAAGGGGGGGAAAAGAGTCTCAGGGCATCGTCCCTCGCGCAGGAGGGGGCGATGCTCGATTTATAGGCTAACCGGGTTACGGTTATACCCCTGAATGTACTGTAGCCATGCCTCCGATGTGTCATGATGGCACTCCTATCAGGGACAGGACGTGACCTGCCCATCCCCTGCAGCCAACGGTAGATCTAGGATGCTCCCTACTGAAGGGACAAGACGTGGCTCACCCACGCCTATCTTCGTAGCCTTTTCTCCGGAAGCCCCGGAGTCAGCGGTCAGGTACAACCTTTCCCGCTCTTTACGCAGCACGCTCCCTGACATTCTCCTTGTTAGGCGCCTCCGTGCTAGAAGGGACATGACATGAGCATTGACTCTGCAGCCGACGTTAAACTCCTCTCTTCCTTTAACCCGGCATGGATATGTCAGGATCTCCTTGCCTTTAACCCGTCATGGATATGTCGGGCTCTCCTTGCCTCTAACCCGGCAGGGCTATGCCGGATACTCTCCTTGGGTTAACCCGGCAGGGATAACCCGGATTCCTTGCCTCGGTGCAGACTCCTCGCCTGCATATAAGAGCAAATTGGCCATACCGACATTTCTATATCGGTAAGCTTATGTCGGACCAACCATGTCAGTTAACACATACACTAGTACAGTACGACACATCGGAAACGGGCCAAAAAGCCCATCGGCAACGGAGAAAGGGTCCGTGTCCCCGCCTCTGTCACTGATGTGAACGAGCTCATTGGCAACGGAGGTCAAATGACCGTTTCCAATGTGAAATGCAAATTGCAAACGGTCGTTGTGGATAACCGTTTCCAATGTGGATATTAAATATTAAAAAAATAGCAGGCTGAGCCGGCTCGCAGCAGCAATTAATCAATTTAGCCGGCTCACAACAGAGCCGGCTTACAGCTACAATCAATACAGCCGGCTCGCAACAGCAATCTGACTGGTTGTTCACTTCACAATATAACACCGAATATCCAATTACACAGAGGAACAAGTAGAATACACAAAAGGTATATACACACATTCTGTGCAACAGTAAAAGACTAATCTAAAAATTGAATATGCAAAACACTACCGTCTAGCAGCAGTACAAACTGCACCAGAAAACGCCTGACTTCTTGCATCCGAGAGCGACGACACAACATGATTGAGCAATCTGCGACCATAACCATGGAGTCTCTATCCCTCAAGGGTTCTCACTGTTTTTGTGGAACTGCATAATGTGTATGGCATGAACTGAGCATGGTTAGCAATAAATTTGACTGTAAAGTGCAATTTGACACAATTTGACTGCAAAGTGAGTACACCACAAAAGAGTGAAATGTAGTTCTAAACTATTAATTTCCATGTTTCAGGAAAACTGGCGTTACTCCATACCAAAATAAACCAACCTTTCCGGAGTTTTTATCAGGAACCTGAAGCTTAATGAAGTCTTCAAACCAGTGACTATTTCATCAACTGTGGCTGTGGATGACACCTACAGGAGAAAAGATTAGTTAGATACAGATAGAGTAGCTCAAACTCTTACATGCTATACAAAAGATACCAGCTATGCTCTACAAAGTAGTACACAATTAAAATACCAGCTATGTTTCCAAAGAAAAATTCAGAGACCAATTACCGCCAGTTTTTCATCAGTATACTAGTTTTCATCGGAAGTTCCAAAATTAAACACATGAAAAGAAATAAACGTCACATGGGACAAGCTTATATCATGTTGAGTCAAATATCTTTTATATAGATGTTTGGGGCTTATCCAGGGCCATCTGGGATGGACTGTAGATGGTATCTAGGAGCAATATTTAAGCATGCACACCAACTTTCAACTTCAGAGTATTACAAGTATTCAAACCAAGGATACGCACAGTAATTACCGTTTGTTCTGAACCTGCTCCTTCCCTAATGAGTTTTGCAATTTATCCTGATAATACCCAAATCGTTCCACTCCAACATTAAGATTAAATAAGACCCATGAAAGTGTTAGGCTAGAAATTCTATTCTAGATTTACAAAGAGAAAAGCCTTGCTGATCCTGCATCCTACTCAGTAAATCACATGTCCATGCCAAGTAACCACCGCAAAACACGTCTTCTATAAATGGTAAATTGCATATATATGGAAAAGGAATAAGTGCTATAAGATGGGAAAACAATTGCTTTTCTTTCTAATCATCTGCAGAACACACAAAATCCCTGTCATATTACTTAGTAGAGGTGCATGATCTTCAACTTCAATATAAAGGAGAGGGCACGATGCCCAATGATTAATCTTATTTGAGGGAGAAAATAGGGTATGTTTAACGAACAATAATTATACATTAGAAAGACCAGCCCAGGTCAAATATAGACAGTAAATCAAAGTGTAATCGTAGAGCATCTAGCATACACGTTTGGTACTGGGAGGGAAAACCAGATACTGTCTCAAGAACGTACCAAAAATACGTAACATTGTCCGGCCGAAAAACCAGAGGTAGATCCATAAGCGGGATCCATACGAGCTAGAGACGAATGACAGCAGGTGCATACTAGATGGAATCCAGATGCGGGAGATTACCAGATGCTGGATCCGATTATGACGGAGAATGCATCCAGAAGCTGGAGCCCCCAGGGCCGCCGTTGACCCAGAGCACGACGGGTCCTTGCTCGGGTCCCGCTCCAATTCCACCAGGTAGTAGAACAGGTGTCGCCCGTGCCGCTCGTCCACCGTCACGTACCCGACGTAGTGCTTGGACGGGAGCGCGCCGTCGAAGCCGAGGACGCATGTCACCTGCGCGACCGGCGGCGCAGCGCTGCGGCGTGCGGCGAGGACGACGGCGACCGCGAGGAGGAGCGCCAAGCCACGGAGGAAACAGAGGCCATCACACAGCTGGCTGGCTGGATCCATGCTCGCCTCCTACGCGGGTGTGCTCTCCGGCCAGTACCGCCGCTGCTCCAGATCCATTCTGCCGACACGCTCGGATCTGCGAGAACCTCTAGCGCCGTCCCTCCAGCAACAGCCCCACCTTTTCTTCTTTGAGTCGATCCCGTCAAAAGTGTTACCTCGTCGCCGGCGACGGCCAGAGGATGTCGGCGAGATATCTGAGAGAAGGTGTTGGGTGGAGAGGGGAACGAAGGAGGTGTGCGGCTGTGGGAGACGATAAGGTAGAGTACTTGTGCGTGGACTTAGGGTTCGGCTCGCTCAGGACTATTTATTGGAGCGAGGTTTAATTGCACACGGATGCATTTTTTAACCGTCACAGAGATATCAGTTACGGTTAGTTTGTTTGGTCCGTTGCCTTTGTGTCGCGTGCGAAGACATGCAATTTCTATTAACCGTGTCCATTGTGACGGATACTGTAGAAAGTCTGTTGTCATTGTTCTGCCGTTTCCATAGAGGGGTATCCTATGTGTCGTTCCGTACTAGTGATAACAACCACTCCGGACCTGTTTACCTCGGTCACTTCCGTACCTTGATCCATACTTGGATATGCTTTATACCATATCATGACCCTACCTGGGGGTAGTCCCCCGACATTAGTCCCCGAAGCTGGTGCGGTCTTATAGACTCGGATGAAGGGCCACACCAGATTTACCAAAAACAAACCAATCCGAGACTGGCATCCAACATACCAATGTCGGATCCATCCCAACCAATAACATCCAAACTTCCGTTTTCTCATCGTTTACGCTTATGTCGGTCTGACCGACACAACATAGATTGCCCCTATCCTTCCGAGGATTTAGTTACTGCCTTTTCTCTAACTGATTCCGACATTCCCCATATGTCAGTTTCCTCAACATGGTGAGGTTCTTATAACCTCGGTTGAATATTCTTCATCACATTTAACAGAGCCACAGTGTCCATCCCCTCGATTTTCACGCCCGGACAGACATGCCTCTGCATGTTCTGCACGCACATCACCTTGGCCCCACCACATATCACATCTGTCAGTGTACTTGAGTATGTTTGACCAAGCGTCGCACACGCCGCGCCGCATTTTTCGAATTTCCCGCCCGTTAGTGCTCCACTAACTGCTCCCTAGGCAGTTAAGATCCTGTGGCCCACTATGTGTCTGTTGGGGCGGTTACCTCGCAGCGCTGATCGTGGAGATCGTGCGCAGGAAATCTGCCCACGATCTCTCCCTTAACTGCGCCATCCTCGCGCCTATAAATAGGGGCACGGGATCTCCTCTTTCCCTTTCTTCCCCATCGATCCTCTGCGCCATTGCCGCTGCATGAAGCTCTCTGCCACCACCGCACGGAGAACTCCCCACGCCGCCGCCGCCGCGCCAGAGATTCCACCGCAGCGATCTGCACTTCTCTCGCCCAGCGAAGCCGATCCACTGGTGAGTTCTTACCCGCAACCTCTCCGGTCGATCTAGGATTAGGATCTTCCACCGCAACTCTTGAGTAGTTCTTGAATATATTTTCTTTTCTCCCCTCTTTGGTAGATCTTCTCCATCATGCTCTGCCCTTAGAAACTAGTTTTTCCTTCATCATTTCCTTGCTCTCCACTGCGAACATACCCAAATGCTCAATGTCGGCCAACTTTTGCTTCTACGCAGATTTCTTCTCCGAGATGTCTTCCCGCAACACCCAAGAGCCTACCGACATTCCCGAGGAAGAGGGAGAGGGAGAGCGGGGTGGATGGGAAGGATCCGACGTCACCCAAGATGAAGTTAATTGGCTGAAGCGAACCCGACGCATCCCGGAGTGGGTGGAATGTCGGGTTCCGGGCAAGGAGGCCGAGCCAAATGTGAAACCCGGAGAACAGGTGGTCTTCGTCGCGCACTTCGAGCACGGCTTTGGACTCCCGGCGAGCCCATTCTTCAAAGATTTCTTAACTCGGTTTGGCCTCCAACCTCATCACCTTCCTGCAAACGCCATAACCACCCTCTCTTCCTATGTATCATTCTCCGAGGGATATCTCGGGCTCTGGCCCACAGTTGAGCTCTGGGCCAAATACTTCCAACTCCGGAAACAGAGTATCCCGGACCCAGAAAACAAGGATTTCCTGAAGCAGATGACTGCTTGTGGGGCGGCCACCATCACACCTCGGAAGAAATCAATCTTCCCTCGGATCCCCTGCCTAGAGTCATGCCGGAAGTGGCAGCGCACATTCTTCTATGTGAAAAACCCGGAGGGCGCAGATGACTTCCTCAACCTGCCAGAGTGGGATATCGCTACCCCTTCCGAACAAAAGAATTGGGTGTAACATCCCAAGTTTTTCAAAAGTTGAAAAAACAGAAAAAATTTAAAACTTTTGAAAACTATTATGTATTTTGATTTGAAAAGAATAATTATGCATGCATTCATCTGCATATTGTATTGTTGCATTTGTATATTTTAAAAGTGAGAATTATAATTTTCACTTGAAAACATATTTAAGAAAATATATTAAAAAAGACTATTTAATGTCCTATTTTGACTTTCTTGATTTATATATGTTATGTTTATTGTTTGGTTGTGATTTGTTTGTTTTGTTGAACATGGTTGTAAAATAAATTATCTTTCAAATAATTAAAATTGTTGTGTTTTATTTTATTTAAGCCACATTTGTTTTGTTTAAAATCTATTTAGAGCTTGACATTAAGTGTCAATTTATGACTTTAGACTTTTTCTACAAAATAGACTTGAGAAAGATTTAGAAAAGTATTTTGGAAGGTGTTAAATAAAATATCTTGTTTTTACAAATCTATAGCTTTTGGTTTTATTCCATTAGGATTTATGAAATAAAAGTTATAAAAGTTTTCGGAAAAGAAATGAGCTGGAACAAAAAAAACAAAACTATCTACCGCACGGCCCAGCTCCTATTTGCCGCCCGAGCAACGCGAACCAGCCCAGCTTCGGCCCATCTCTTCCTCGCGCGCAGCGCAACCAACAGCGGCCCACGGCCCTCTCCCTCTTTTCTCTCACTGATAGCCGGGCCCCACACGTCAGTGCCATCATCTTCAACGTCCCGTGCAAGCAATCCCTACCTGAAACCCTAACCTAATCAATCTAAAATTCGTTGCGATTTGCAACGAATCTTTCGTTCCCTTGCCCCCATATAAACCCCCTAACCCCGCACTCCAAAACGCCCCAAAAATCTTTGCGAGTACGCCCCCAGGCTGCCCGCATTGGACCCCGCCGTCCGCCATTGCCGCCACCGCGTTTCTCCTTTTTCCGGTGAGCCTCGACCACCCGAACTTCTCTCACCCTCCCCCTCGCTTCACCTTCGTTGTGCGCATCTCCCTAACGCAGCGCGGCATCTTCTATCGCAGCGGAACGATGCGCCCGTCCTCGACATCGACCACCGCAGCGGGAACGACTCCGGCGAGCAATAGAAGGAGAAGGAGAGCTCGCCAGCGAACGGAGACCACGCTATCCACTTCGCCACGACGCCCTGCAGCTAGTGGTAACGGAACCCCTCTCCTTGCATCGATTTCTCGATGCCGGCAATGGCGCCGCCGCGAGTGGAGGGCACCGGAGTTTCTCCGGCGACCTAGCACCGCTAGTTTTAGGTCTTTTAGATCTGGGCCGTCAGATATATTTCCAACGGCCGAGATTAGATCTCCGTCGAACGGTACCGGCGAATCACAAGTCGCCACGTCGAAGCCCAGTCAGCGCCGCGTCACCACCTAGTCAGCAGAAGCCAGCCAATCCCGAAGTGCCACGTGGCCAGAGTTTTACAGCGATTTTTCATCTTTTGTTTAAAATGGCAATTTTGCAGAAAAGACCCTAGAACTTAGATCTATTATAAATTTTTATTGGCTCGGCCAATTTTTGCAAACTTTATATTTTTGGAAAGCTTATGACACGTAGAAACTTTTGGCATAATTATTTTTATGTTTTGTCGAATTAATTTTGTTTAATTTCAAAAGTGGCTTTACTAGTATTTTGAACATAACTTCAATTTAAAAATTGATTTTTGATCAAACTCTTTTGCTATAAATTTGTATGCCTAAGTATTGGCCGTAGGACTTCTCTACTATTTTTTTAAAAGTATTTTCTATGATTTTTGTAAGTAATATTGATAAAATGCTTTTTAGGTGTTAGTTTAATAATTAAAATTGATTAAAATTATTTTTCTTCATCCATTCGACTAATAAAATGACCTAGTCATATTTTGATGATTTTAGTTACAAAACGTACTTAAAAATATTTTGCCTCTCCAAACAAAGTAATTTCTTCCTAAGAAAATATTTGATAAAATGTTGACAACATTTTTCCTTAGAAAAATTTCAACATCTTAAAAGTGCTAAAATCTTTTCCTTAGAAATTTTTTAGCATCTTGAAAACTTAGTTGTTTTGGAATATTTCCTAAGTGTTATTTTGACAAGTGTTTGTCCTTAGTTAAATTTTCGGCCCAAGTGTTATGACCTTGGTCCTTAGTCATTTTTGGACCATCTTACTTGCCTTGCATTGACTTAGAATAATTTCATGGCATGGCATGCATCTCTAGTCCTTAGAAATATTTTGCACTTCTTACATGACATTCCTCCTTAGAAAATTTGAGGATGCATGTTAGCCCTTTTGACCCTCCTAGTCAAAACCCACTAAGTTAGAAATTAGTGGAAACAATGAAGGGCCAATGAAGATTGCATTGTTATCCTTGGAGAATTCAACATGAAGTTAGAAGACCAATGAAGCACTCAGCTAAAAAAACAAACTCCAGAAGCATCTCCAAGAAGTCAAGGTACTTAGAAGAAAATCAAGGGGAAGTTCACGAAGACCAACCACCTACATTTTTCTAAGTCTTTCTTTCCTTTCTCTCTTTCGACTTCATGGTGACTAAGTTATATTCAAGACCAACCTTGATGCTGCCAACATCATGAAGTCTGCAGAACCATCAAGTCTACAAAATTCAATGAAGTCAACACACCAAGGAGAAAGCTACAAGGAAGCCTGGAGAAGATTCTTGGAAGACCAACTACTTCTTTCTTTCTATCTTCTCTTTCTTTCTATATTTTGTCTCACTTTGCATATAGACCAAGTCCTTGGTGTTTATGACTAAGTTCCTAGAGTGCTAATTGAAGACCATTGAAGATCAATGAAACTACAAAGGAGTTGAAGATGTTTTGAAGATCAAACATGTGAAGACTTGAAGTAGCCTTACAACTTTTCAAGTTGTTGTTTTATCAAGTTTATTTTGCCTAAATTTGACCTTGACCTAGCCAAATGGTTTAAGTTATTTTGTCTACTTCCTTAGAACGTTTTGCATGTCATGCATACCCTAATTCCTTGGAATGTTTTGCATCTCATGCATGTCATATTTTTCTTAAGTGTTGTTTGGCTTGCATGTTTATTGTGGTTTGTTTGATG
This sequence comes from Poa pratensis, assembly GCA_947311845.1. Taxonomy (NCBI): domain Eukaryota; kingdom Viridiplantae; phylum Streptophyta; class Magnoliopsida; order Poales; family Poaceae; genus Poa; species Poa pratensis. The sequence continues at coordinate 78,602,005 of CAMZMU010000074.1, forward strand.
TGTTAGAAATTTCGGAGAGAGACGAAGCCTTTTGCAGCTGCTTCTCCTGCTCCCTGTTGCGAAGGCAAGTGGCACATCCCCATAAATTTTCCTAAGTATTTTCTATGCATGACTTAGTGTATTTCTTTATATGCATGTGTTGGATAGGATTTGCTATGCTAAAACCACTATCTCCTTTTACTAGTTGTGTCTAGAATCCTATTGATAACTTAGTAGAATTATTGATGCTATGCAAAAGTGTTTTATTGAAAAGCTAATTTCTACTAAGTTAATTGAACACCTGGGTGGATTTGGGCTTGATTGGCTGTTAGAGTTGAGTGTTGTCCTGAGGGATATTCACTTGTGGATTGCCACCCAGGAATAAAGGGACCAATGTTTTCTCTAAGTGAAGTTGCTTCCCGTGCAACCATTAGTCATATGGGCTCTGGCTAGATGGATTAAGTTGCGTGGACTCCTCCCGGCTTGACAAGCAGATGTAGAGGATGTAGGTGGAACGGGTCAAGCCGGTATGGGATGGGGAAAATGCTTCTGAAAAGTCTCGTATCAACTCTCTCCTTTTCCTTAGCACAAATTGAGTGTTTGAGGATAGTTTGGGTTTGTTGGGTCTAATGGTGAAAGTGCACAACCTCTGCAGAGTTAAAAACTAAGTATACTTAGCCGTGTCCCTGGTTACGGACAATTCAAGCAGCTGATCAAGGATGTCAATGGAGGCTCCCAACATCTCAATTTCTTTAAGTAAATTTTTGATGGGTGAACAAGGGTAGATGAGACTATGGTTTCAAGCCATACTTGTCTCAAATTTTTGAAGAAAAGGTTTTACAAAGTGTTAAGCAAAATTGGCTTTATGCAAAATAGCCTTGAACTCCACCAGCCAAATATGCATATAGGCTATAGAGTTATTCCATTAAGTGTCCACATAGTGTCACTTGCCAGATCCATTTTTAATGGTATCTGACACACTCTGTTGCAAAATTTTATTTGTTGCAGATTGTTCTGATGACGAGTGAGTTTTCGTTAAGGTTTCGAGTCTACAACCAACATGTTTTCGCCTGTGGCACATGCAAAGGATGAGGACTCCATGAAGAATAATTTCCGCTACTTTACTCTTTCAAAGCTAGCTTCGTGCTATGCAATTTGTAAAGGATATTTTCCTAAGTACTGGATCCACATGTAATAATTGATACAATGTTGTGATATTTCATCTTAGACTGTGTGTGCAAATGAATCGATCTAGGGGTTTGCACTATACACAGGTACCTTGCCAATTTCTAAGTGCAGGTTCGCCACATGGGGCCTTGACCCGAAGACCTCTAGCCCCGAGATCAACGCGATCCACAAGCTCGTCGAGTCATTTCAGGATGATGATGGGCTGGAGGCTGATGATCTCCTGCGCACATTTGTGATGCGCCGAGTTTCCCCCTCCAAGAACGAGCTCACAAGATCTGCCATATGAGTGGCCAATATGATCCTACCCGGACCAGCACTTACAAGTTGACTAAATCCGAGGTTTGGAGAAGAGTCCGGGCCATCGCCAAGACTCAAATGCTAGAGGACAGGGAATGGGGCATGAAACCCCACAGCAGGGCAGATCTCCCTCCGCATGTAAGTATCTTAGCACTTCATACTGACATAATTTTCCTGCCGACATAATTTTCCCGCCGAGACAACTTTTGTGTCGGAAGCATATTTACCGTTAGTGTAATCTGACACCTTTTTCTTTATGCTGGAGAGGTTTACTCGGCAAACCATCGAAGATGGGACGAACCCCTCGGAGAAATGGGGCGAGGACTTGCCTGCCCCGGCCGACCCCGAGGCTGAAGACCCGGACGACGAGGATCACATGCCCATCCCCAAGCCTCGCCCCTCTGCCTCGGGTAAGCCTTGAGCCCAAGCCTCAGTCCGAGATTGGTCAGACGACGATGATGACTGCCAAATTTTAGAGCCTATAGATGCTCTTCCCGTCGCATATGCTCACCCACTATCCTCGGACCCAGCTAATCCGACCGGCCCGAGCACAAGTCGCAAGCGCGCAGGGACCGGCACTTCAGAGACCGGGACATCCACAACCTCGGAGCCTCCCCCGAAGAAAGCCAAGAGAGTGAAGAAGTCCGGCAAGATAATTCGGGGCAAGAAGCCGCCCGTTACCGAAGGGTAATGAACTCTTCATCCATGTACTTGTTCTCTTCATTCCTCAACCGAGATAATGTTTTCCCGAGACTAATTTTTCTTTTTACTTTGCTGCAGGGACGTCCTTCATGTTCCTCAGAGCGCTCCGATGCGTTCTCCTCTGTCAGTACCCGAGGTAACTCGGGCTCCCGAGACAGTGGTTACTAGCCCAACCAGGGCTGGTCCTACCTCGGCGCCTCTTACACCCGCCGGAACTCCGCCGCCGAGCTCTCAAGCTGCTCCTGAAGGAGCTCAAGGCAACCCGGAGACTCTGGCCCCTGACCAAGACACGGACTCCGGTGTCCACATTTTGGACCCTGACATAGCGCGGGCCGAAGCTCCGGTAATCCCGGACCAGCAGCAACCACCACCACCACCACTACAGCAACCACAGCAGCAGCAGAAGCGGAAGCAGCAGCAGCAACAACAACAACAGAAGAAACTGAAGCAGCAGAAACAGCTGCCCCCGTACCAGCAACAGCCAACACCACCACCGCAGCAGTCATAGCACAGGCCATCTCCCTCGCTGAAGTCTCCTGCGACGACGTCCCGGAAAATCACCGCTCCGGCCAAGTCGACATCCAGCCAACCGGCTCCCGGGACAACGCTGGTTATCTCGGATAAGCAGCCCAAGGTGACTCCGAAGCAAGCTCTGACTGCCTCGGTCTCCCGAGCTTCGGCAGCCCGCTGGGGGTTTCCTGAGCTGCGCACTCCGAGTGGCCATAGCTTAGGCTCCGTGGAGAACTACGACCTGGATTGGAATTCCGCCGACATAAGCGAGGTTTCCTCCCAGGATCCAGCGGCCCAGCATCCTGCTGGTCCAAGTGCTCTGGCTCAGTCCATGCACGCACTGCAGGTCGCAGTGCTCAAAGCCACCAAAACTGCCGAGGTAAACTTTCTTCAACTTAGCCTTTTCTTTCTTTACCATAGATCACACATATATTATCTCTAGTCCCCGAGATTCGGGTTAAGTGGTTGATGCTCAACCGAGTAAAAACCACTTGGCGCGAATCTTTCATAAAAAACCTCGATTTCCAGTCCCCGAGATTCGAGCTGAGTTTACTCAGCTTGAGTCTCGAAAAAATTCCGACATAACTAGTCCCTGAGACTCGAGTCGAGTTTACTCGGCTTGAGTCTCGCAAAAATTCCGACATAACCAGTCCCCGAGACTTGAGTCGAGTTCACTCGGCTTGAGTCTTGAAAACAATACTAACACTTCTCTTTTTTCAGGATAGCATCAATGCTCGGACCCAAGTATTCCATACCTTGCTCTTGGACCACAAGAAGCTCCGGGACTCCCACAAGCGCTTGAAGGCGGAGCAAAAGAAGCGTGACGATGCTCACGCTGTTGCGCTAAAAAAGGAGCAAGATGAAGTTGCCCGGCTCCAGAAAAAACTCGAACGGGTGCAAAGCAGCAGGAAGATGATGCCCAGAAGCTCAAGTCCGACATGAAGGCCGCTGTTACTGCGGAGAAGAAACTCCGGGAGGCTGAGGCTGCGAAGCACCAGGAGATCCTTGACGAAGCCAAGGTCCACACTACCTCGGCTCAAGATGCCCTGGCTGCCCTTCAAGCTAAATGCGATAGCTGGCTAGCCACCCTGGTCTTGATCAACCGGGAGATGCACCGTAAGTTTCTCTCCATTTCCTTTTTTCTACCCACACCGACATTTGCCCTATGTCGGAATACTACTTAACTTGCTTACAACTTTTCTCACTGCAGAACACTTCGCTCATACGCAAGTTGCTACTTTAAACATTACCACCAAGGCCCGAGAAAGAAGATCCGAGGTTGGTCCCATCTCGGAAGAGTGGGACAATGAAGATCATCTCACGGCACTGAAGGCCCGGATCTCTCCATTGAAGACCATTGGGATTGAGCTTCTTGAAGCCAGCATCCGGGTTTATCAGACACAGTGGCCTACTGCTGAAACTCCGGCCTCCACTGCCGAATTAGCCAAGTGTCTGATGAACGCCGAGACAAGACTCCGGGAGTGGAAATCCTCTTCAGCTCGCGCCGGGGCAGATCAAGCACTAACCTTCGTGCTCTCTTGGTATGAGGAGATCAACCCCAACTCATTGAAGTCTCTGCGCACCAACTCGCAGTGGACTGAGGATCCAATCTTGATTGTGCGCCGCAAGGAGGCAACTGCATTTATGGCGAGCTATGCTCAAACTCGGTTATTCATCCCCGGCGATGTCTACTCCGACATTGAAGATTACGCTGATGACAGCGACGATGAGGAGACCGATGATGAGGTAGCGGACGAGGATATCGAAGCCGAGGTAGCCGACACTGCCACCGAGACTGCCGAGCAGCCAGCCACCGACATTCCTCCTGAAGTGGCCTCCGACGTTGGCGGAACCTTGGTGGTTCCTCCAACCCCGAGGTTGTTCCAACAACCGGAAGTGCTCCTGCCCCCGAAGTTGTTCCTGTCGACCCGAGCTCTTCTGGCACTTCCTGAACTTATCATAAGTAGAACTATCAAATCCCCGGAATGCCGGGTGCAGATGTAAATATACTTTTAAGTGTTTCACTGTGGTACTTTTATTTTGCTACTCTTATTTGAAAACGGCTTAATGCCGGATCACTTTGTCTCAAGTCCCCGAGTTTACTTTCTCGTTTACTATACTTAGTAATCTTTGCTCTTGTCTACCTTTTTGGCGTTCGACAGTCGAGTCACAAGATTAAAATTATAGCATACAGTACTTGTAAAATTTTGAGGTATGATTCATAGTCATCCGACACAAAGAAAAGGAATGAAATAACCGGGTTAGTAAACGACATATGTCGGATCTTTTTAGGACCGAGTCCCGAGTCCATTTTCATGTTTACCATATACCATAACCTCTGCTCTTGACTACCATTTCGGCGTTCGTCAGTCGAGTCACAAGATCATAACAAGATAGCATACATTACTTGAACTTTGAAACGAGTCAAAAATTATCCGACATACGAACGACATAGAAAAAAAGAGAACAAAACACATGCATATGGACAAGGCAGTCCCCGAGTTTCATCTCGGAGTGCCGGCATTTCATTCAAAAGGCAACCGAGATACATACATTGCTCCCTTAGGAGTAAAAAGGACGGAGTAGAGCTATATTCCATGGTCTCTTGGTTTCCTCTCCGGATCTGTCCATTACATTTTTCCTCGGTGCCTGCGCATCTACAAGATAGTACGAATCATTGTGGAGAGCCTTGCTCACCACAAATGGTCCCTCCCATGGAGGTGACAACTTGTGTCGGCCTGCACTGCGCTGCACTAGCCTCAGTACCAAATCTCCCTCTCGGAATACCCGAGGGCTGATCTTCCGGCTATGATAGCGTCGGAGATTTTGCTGATATATTGCTGACCGAGATAAGGTCAATTCTCGGGCCTCTTCGAGCAGATCAACAGCATCTGCCCGAGCCTCTTTTGCCTCGGTTTCTGTATACATCGCAACTCTCGGCAGTCATATTGTATGTCGGTCGGCAGGACCGCTTCTGCTCCATAGACCAGAAAGAATGGCGTATAGCCAGTTGAGCGATTCGGTGTGGTCCTTAGACCCCACAGTACGCTGGTATCTCCTCTATCCAGCATCCCGGAGTTCGCAACAGAGGTTCAATCAACCGAGCTTTAATGCCGGCCAACACCAGTGCATTTGCTCTTTCCACTTGCCCATTGGCTTCGGGATGTGCAACCGAAGCTATGTCCAACCGAATCCTTTTTCAGCACAAAATCGAGCGAATTCCCCACAGCGAAGTTTGTGCCATTATCCGAGATAATGCTATGGGGGTATCCATACCTCAAGATGATGTCCTTCAAAAAGGACACAGCTGTGTGACCATCACACTTCCGGATTGGCTTCACCTCGATCCATTTGGTGAATTTGTCCACCATCACCAGCATATGAGTCATGTTACCTCGGGCTGGTTTGAACTCTCCCACCATGTCCAAACACCAAACAGCAAAGGGCCAAGTGATGGGAATCGTCTTGAGTGCCGAGGCTGGCAAATGGATCTTCTTAGCGAATCTTGGCACCCCTCGCACCTTCTGACAATATCTTCTGCCTGATCCAAAGCACTGGGCCAGTAAAACCCATGCCGGAACACCCTCTTGAAGAAGCATGATGACCACACTCCCCTTGATGAATTTCCAAAACATTCTTGCCCTTCTGCTGGCTCAACACAGCGTTGCAACACCTCGGTTACGCTTCTCTTGTACAGTCTTTGTTGATGATGGTGTAAGCTTTGGATCTTCTCTGCACTTGCCTGGCCTCCACTTCATTACTCGGCAACTCCCATCTATCATATACGCCATAATTGGTTGTGCCCATTCCGGCACAGGGCGCACAGGAAAGACCGGGATATCTATCTCCATTGGGTCTGCCGACATTACTTCATCCGATACTAAGTGACCAGTCCCCGAGGTATACCAATCAGTCCCCGGGTTTTCCCAAATGCACCCGACATCAACGTCCATGGGCACTGCTCCATCTTCTGGTTTCTTCGGGATAAAATTGACTCGACTCTGGTGAGGGCTTGATTGATGGTTTCCTCAGATGCTCCAATGCTATGCCGGGTGGAATTGGATCTCGAGACGAGCCCAGCTTGGACAATATATCGGCTGCCTCGTTCTCTGCCGAGGTATATGCTTGAACTCACACCTTCAAAGAATCCCGAGATCTTCTGCACATGAAACCGGAACAATGCCATATTGGCATCCAAAGCATCCCAGTTTCCCGAGACTTGCTGCACCACTAGATCCGAGTCTCCGAAGCATTCTATTCGGCGGATACCAATCTCTTTGGCCACATTGAGCCCATGTACCAGTGCCTCATACTCGGCCACATTGTTAGATGCCGCAAAGTGAATTTGCAACACATATCTCAACTGATCTTGCTTTGGCGAGGTAAGGACTACTCCGGCACCCAAACCAATCTTGGTTTTGGAACCATCAAAATGCATCCTCCAATAATTGGAGTCAGGCAATGGTGGCTCATATTGCATCTCGGCCCAATCCACCAAGAAATCTGGCAATGCCTGAGACTTGATAGCATCTCTCCTCTCATAATGTGGTGTGTAAGGTGATACCTCGATAGCCCACTTGGCTACTCGGCCAGTTGCATCTTTGCACCCAATGATCTCCGAGATAGGAGCCTCACACACCACTGTGATTGAATGCTCTTGGAAGTAATGTTTCAACTTCTTAGCAGCCAGATAGACACCATATGTCATTTTCTGGTAGTGAGGGTAGTTTTGCTTGGATAACGAGATTACCTCGCTCAAGTAATATACCGGCCTCTGCACGGTTTTACCCTCTTCTTCTCGCTCCACCACTACTACGACACTCACAACCGGTTTGTGGCCGCAATGTAGAGCAACATCGGCTCTTTGGGTAATGGTGAGGCCAGTATCGGCGCAGTTGCCAGCATCTTTTTTAACTCGGTGAACGCCGCATCCGCTTGCGGGTCCAACAAAGTGAGTGGTTTTTTCATGAGCTGATACAAAGGCAATGCCTTTTCTCCCAACCTGCTGACAAACCGACTCAAGGATGCCAAACATCCAGTGAATTTTGCACGTCCTTGAGACATGTCGGTAATCTCATGCTTTCAATAGCACGGATTTTTGTCGGGTTAACCTCGATACCTCGGCTGGACACAAGGAAACCGAGTAATTTTCCGGCCAACACCAAATGTACATTTATCCGGGTTAAGTTTCATCGGTATTTTCTCAAGTTTAAAAATGTCTCTCTGAGATCATCAATCAGAGATGACTTTTCTTTAGTTTTTATGACGACATCGTCGACATACACTTGCACATTCCGCCTATTTGGTCATGCAAACATTTCTGCATACATCTCTGGTATGTAGCACCAGCATTTCTCAAGCCAAAAGTCATGACACGATAGCAATAAGCCCCATACGGGGTAATGAAAGCAGTTTTCAATTGATCAGCCGGGTTCAGAGGAATCTGATGAAACCCGGAATAAGCATCTACAAAGGATAACAGCTCACACCCGGCCGTGGAATCGATCACTTGATCAATCCGAGGCAACGGGAATGGATCCTTAGGACATGCCTTGTTAAGGTTCGTGAAATCGATACACATACGCCACACTTTGGCCACCAGAGGTTCATCTTTCTTTTTCTCTACCAGGACCGGGTTAGACAACCAGTCCGGGTGCAGTACTTCCATGATGAAACCAGCCGCAAGTAACTTGGCCAGTTCATCTCCCACCACTTTTCTTCTCTCATCCGACAGTCGACGTGTCGGTTGCTTCACAGGCTTCATGTCCGGCCTGACGAACAAAGAGTGCTCAGCCAACTCCCTCGGAACACCTGGCAGGTCCTGATTCGACCATGCGAAGATATCCCGATTCTCACGGAGGAAGTGACTGAGCTCGCTTTCCTATTTCTCAGTTAACCCGGTGCCAATAATGACATTGCGCTCGCGCACTCCGGGTCAACATTGATCTTCTTCGTCTCCTTGGGCACCTGGAACGATGCATTCATCTCCGGGTTATCATACCCGGCATACCGAGCTGCGTGGACTGAGCCAACGCCACCACCTCATGGATCTTCTTCTTCTCAGCAGCAATGATCAAAGACTCGGCTAGGCAAGAACCAGCCGAGGCACACTCTATGGCGCTTGTAATCACCCGAGATGGTGATGATGCCATTAGGACCCGGCATTTTCATCTTGAGGTAGCCCACATGGGTAGAGATCATGAACTTGGACAGCGCGGGCCTACCAAGCAATGCATGGTATGGACTTTCGAGGTCCACTACCTCGAACTGGAGACTTTCAGTTCTGCAGTTGTCCTTGGTGCCGAACAGCACATCCACCCAGATCTTGCCCATAGGAGCACAAGAAACACCGGCACTATGCCATGGAAGGTCGTGCTACTCGCAGCAGCATATTCATCGAGATGCCCATCTTCACCATGGTGTCTCGGTACATGATATTAATGGCACTGCCATTGTCAATCAGAACTCGGGTGAACGAACATTGATGGTGGGCCCAACGAATGTCGGATCCACCACCAGAGCATAACCTCCCGGGGTTGGCATAACTCGGGGGTGATCTTTCTGCACCAAGTATCTCTGTTTGGACCAGTGCATGAACTTCGGCACTGCCGGCATAACAGCGTTCACCTCTAGTGCACGCCGATGCAAGCTTTTCTTGTCAGGGCTCGGTCACAAAGACCACATATGTCTGATGAGCCTCTCTGTAATCCCCCTAAGGATAATCATTCTGATTACTCGGGCCAGCATTGTTGTTGTTTCCTCCGACATTCACCTGATTCACAGGCTTCGGAGCAGGTTGCCTCTGTGCAGGCGCATTTACCGGGGTAGCATTTGCCCCGGTGAGTGGAAAATTTTGCCTCGGTGGAAACCTCTGATGTGCCCCCGCCTAATTTCCTCTGGCTCTTGCTCCTTCTCCTTTTGCACGCGTGTACCAGCTGCACTGCCGAGTTGTATGATTCGCCGGCCTTCTGAAGTCAGTGGTGTGGAAACTGCAGGGTCCATCCAGCATGGTCTCATAAGTAAAGGCCTGCTTTAGATCACTCCAGGGCTTCTTCCCTTCTTAATTCTAGCCCCATGCTGGGCCATTGGACTTTGACGTTGGTTGCTACCAGCATCTGGTTGATCTTGACTCACCGCAGCAACCTGGTTCGAGCCATACCGGTAATCCGGTTCTCTCCTTTGTTGCCGAAGTCCTGGCGATCATTCCTAAGTGGCCCGGGCCTGTTGTTCACCGGGTATCTTCTGCTTGGCTCAACCGAGTTCAGCAGAGGCTGCATCGGATCACTGAGTGCATAACTATCCGCAATCCGGATTGTCTCGGCCAAAGTGGTTGGCATCTCCCTCTGCAGTTTCTGCCAAAGCATGGAGCCATGTTGACATCCCTGAGCAAACCATGAAATGGCCTGTACCTCCACAACTCCTTCACAGGAATTGCGGATGTTACTCCACCGAGTCAAGTAATCTCGGTCAGTCTCATCTCCCTCTGCCTACACATCGCAAGCTGCTGAGGTCTATTTGGCCTCTTGTAAGTGCTGGAGAAGTTGCTAACGAAAGCCTCTTCAAAGTCCAGTCAACAGTCAACACTGCCCTCTCTCAGGTTGTTTAGCCAGATCCGGGCTGGCCCCTCCAACATTTGCGGGATATACCTCGCCGCCCATCAGGATCGATCAGTTCTCCTAGTCCCGATGCCGATGCGACGACGCTCTACACCATAGAGCCAAGCTCGCAACAGGTTGCCACTCGCCACGCCAGAATCTTTCTCCAGGTCCGGGGAGGTAGGATTGGATATTGCACTTATATATGCTGGTCAGGGGGAGGCTTCGGGCGGCGGCGACGTGGCGCGGGGGATCACGGGATCCGCGCCTATGTGTCCGGCGCCGGCTATGGTGCGCCAAGGCTAGAGTTAGCTCTGCCTCGCAGCGTCCATGCGACAGAGATTTGACTGCCGGTGAAAACCGCGCCCCGACTCTGGTCACGGCGGACGATGGCGGCGCCTCATGGTGTCGTTACCTTGTTGAAGCATCGTCGGTGCAGTTCTCATCTCCTTGTTGAAGGGTTGGGATGCTTCGGGGGAAACCCTAGAACTGGATCATCCAGATCGGACGATGTCGACACCATCGGTGCCGTTCTCCCTCTCGAGGGCTTCGTTTTGAAGCATGTGCTAGTCGGAGGGAGTGGAGCAGTGTTGCATCTACCGTATCGTCGACGACAAGTCTTGGCGGCATGGTGCAGCGGAGTATCGACGTCGGACGCGTGATGATGGACGCGTGCAGGGCGGCGGCGCTGTCTGGCGCCATGGCAGCGTCGATGGCTGGCCTGGCGAGGGTCTTCACTTCGACATTCACGCTGAAGATGGATTGGCGGAAGATGGCGGAGGCAACTTTCAGAGCGTGCGCACAAGGCGCTATCTCTGGAGTTTGGCTAGGGGACCGGCGATGGTTGTGGCCGGGGCACAAGGCCCCGTTTTCCTCTATCGTTTGTGTTAGTTGTGGTGCTATGTCACCGTTTGGTGGCTTCGGTTTGTATGTTTGTTGTGTAAGGCTTTTTGCCAGTCTATGTTGAATAAATGAAATAAAAATGGTCGTATGCATCATTTTGATGCAGAGGCTGGGGTGACCCTTTTCAAAAAAAAAACCTCGCCGCCCATCTGCGGTTACCTCCCGCAATATGTGTCACATAATCAATCAGCCAGTCCTCTGGCTTGGTGCTGCCATCATAAGTCTTGGTACCTCGGCTCAATTGGAAACCCGGCACCGGGGGTTCCTTCATGATCCGAGATCCAAAGCATGCGGGGCCAGGTGGGCCTTGCTCTTCCAGCATTTCGGACAGATGAATTCTGTCCAACTTGTACCGTGCATCATTTGGAGCTAACTGGCGAGATCCCAGTCGAGCTCCCAGTGCACCCTCAACTCTCTGATACCCGGCTCGCTCCATGGCCGAGTTTCCATCATCATATATGTTGGCCGCTTGACCAACATACTGCTGCTGCTGAACATATTCAGCCTCTAGGTGCTGCTGCACATGCTGATACACCGGATTCTGCACAGGATGCCTAGGTGGAAGACCTCGGCCAGCCGACATAACAGGCCCGACATTCGGGTTGCCCGGACCGAGGTTACTTCTACCTCGGCCAGCATTGGCCTGCCTGCTAGGTGCTTTCCTGCATACGCAGCATCATATGTATGCAGCTGCTTATTCTTACCGGAGTTTACACTCCGGTCACGACCTCCACCATTATGCGGAGATGAAGCTTGCCCCTTAGATTTATCACTGGCTGCTCTAGCCGAGTGAACTATTTGGGACCCACCAGCACCCGGGTTAGCCTTGCGAAAGGCCTCGTTCTGTCGGTTAGTAGTACCGACCAACTCATTAACTCGGTCCTGCTGCCTACGCAGAGCTTCTCCAGTTAAACCGGGTAACTCGGCTCTTGCTGCCTCGGCACCTCTAAGAGTCTTAGCAGGGGAGCTATACTTCGGCTTTCCAGCCGACATACCACTAGGAGTTCTACTAGAAGCAGATCTACCATCCCTATCAATCTCAGCATTGAGGCCTTTGCCTCTCTGGCGCACATTCTCTAACCGGCTAGGATGATCCGCTGCCGGGGTAAAACCATGGGTTGCATTGTACTCACGGAGGGATGTGCCGAACTCTCTCCTCAGCTCGGCCATCTCTACGGCCTCCTGGTGCAACTTTTGGCGCTGCAGCTCTAACTCGGCTGCTGTCATGGCAGCATCTGCTCCGGATGCTACCGGGACAGCCAGCTTCTCGATGATGTCATCTACAGGAGCAGGCCTGGCCGACACTTTGGAAGTGTCGGCACGGAGGTGCCCTTCTCCTTCCAGCGGAGGCTTCGCCGTGCGACCGGACTTGGAAGCAGGTTCCTCGACATGACCTTTGCCCGCGCTAGGCGCAGGCCCGGTCATCATTACCTCGGCGCAGGTCCCGGGGCGATCGATACGCCGGCCGTGAGTTGCACACACCGCAGGAGGATCTTCTGCCACAAGCACCTGCGCGGGTACTTGCAGACAGCCTCGGTGGCGACGTAGGTCACGAAGCTGCCGAAGGTCATGAGGCAGCCGTTCTTCGGGAATGGCTTGCTGCCGAAGCAGCCCGTGTTGTCGCTGATGAAGTTCAGTGAGCCGAGCTTGCAGATGAGCCCGGAGACGACGCGCTCGCCGGAGTCGATGATGGAGCCCGTCCGGATGATAACCCCAGCCAGCGCCTCTATCTGCCCCACGGTGGGCGCCAACTGTCGTGGTGGTATCACGGCAGATGCCATAGGTATGGCTAAGTTGTGGGGCCGGTGGACGCTGGGGGATCCGGGGAGGGTTTGCACGCTAAGGAGCATGCACGGGTGAACACACAAAACCAAGCACACACCGATCTACCCAGGTTCGGGGCCCTCGTGTGGAGGTAAAACCCATACTTCTGCCTGTCTCTCTCTGTATATCTCAGTGTGTCGCAAGTACAAGGTGCTCCTCGAGCTGTATGATCCAACAATGGTGAAGTGCTCAAGGTGGAAGATGAAGCTAAGGGGGGAAAAGAGTCTCAGGGCATCGTCCCTCGCGCAGGAGGGGGTGATGCTCGATTTATAGGCTAACCGGGTTACGGTTATGCCCCTGGATGTACTGTAGCCATGCCTCCGATGTGTCATGATGGCACTCCTGTCAGGGACAGGACGTGGCCTGCCCATCCCCTGCAGCCAACGGTAGAGCTAGGATGCTCCCTACTGCAGAGACAAGACGTGGCTCACCCACGCCTATCTTCGTAGCCTTTTCCCCGGAAGCCCCGGAGTCAGCGGTCAGGTACAACCTTTCCCGCTCTTTACGCAGCACGCTCCCTGACAGGGCCGGCTCTATATTTTGCGGGGCCCTCGTGCGAAGTTAAAACATGGACCCCTAAGGATAACATACATGTACGCATATTTAGATATATGACGTAAAATATTAAATATTTACATCCGAGCATATATTCTTTTTTTTTAGATGTCTAAAAAATATTTAACAAGCGCTTAATCAATGCCATATTACATGTAACAATCCTAATTCAAATCATGAATACGTGGAGAATTGGATTGATAGAGACATAGTGGGACCAGATTTGTATTAATACCTGTACGTACCACTGTACCCGAGGCCGGTTGGCCGGGCAGGCAAGGGCGAGCACTGAGGAGGACCGATCCGAGGGGGCAAGGCGAGTGCCTGGCCGCCTGGGCTAGACCGCAAGAAATCCATCCGAGGTGGCGGCGATGCGAGCGAAACAGACGAAGAGTTGAGTCAAAGTGGCAAAGAGTCAGGTGCCAAAGACAAGCAAAGAGGCGACTGATCGGATGGCTGACTTCTGCGTTCGTATGTCTTTGGAGCTCAATTTTTTCAGCTCAACAATAATATGCCAGGGAACAACAGTGCTATAGCCGTATAAATCATGGGCCCCCTCCAGGAGTGGGCCCTTGTGCGCTGCACAAGGTGGCCATGGGTCGGAGCCGGCCCTGCTCCCTGACATTCTCCTTGTCAGGCGCCTCCGTGCTAGAAGGGACATGACAGGAGCATTGACTCTGCAGCCGACGTTAAACTCCTCTCTTCCTTTAACCCGGCATGGATATGTCGGGATCTCCTTGCCTTTAACCCGTCATGGATATGTCGGGCTCTCCTTGCCTCTAACCCAGCAGGGCTATGCCGGATACTCTCCTTGGGTTAACCCGGCAGGGATAACCCGGATTCCTTGCCTCGGTGCAGACTCCTCGCCTGCATATAAGGGCAACTTGGCCATACCGACATTTCTATGTCGGTAAGCTTATGTCGGACCAACCATGTCAGTTAACACATAACAACCACTCCGGACCTGTTTACCTCGGTCACTTCCGTACCTTGATCCATACTTGGATATGTTTTATACCATATCATGACCCTACCCGGGGTAGCCCCTCGACAAAAGTGTTACTCAAGCCCTAGACACATGCTTACCAAAATTTCTGCATGAGATGGATAAAATCATTTTACATTTGACATCTTAGCTTGAGGTTTCCCAAAAGCATCATGTTGCTACTAGCTATCTTAGAGAAACTCTAGCATATGTCCTGAATTTTGGGCCTATAAAAACGCTAGCATGCATGTGTCCTAAATTATTGGCTTATAGAATGATTTTACATTTAGAGAAACTCTAGCTTGAGGCTTCCCTAAAGACCGCACCATGACGTCTTGGTCTGAAATTAATGTAGAGCTCTGACTAGGAGGTCAACATTCATTAATGCATGGAGTGACACATAGTAGCAGGCAGGCTGCTAATATATATTGGCTGCACTGCCACAATACACAAAAAACATTTGCCCACTGGATATATATACCAGGCAGATATACCACGCGGCATCCATTCATTTTATCTGTCTTTGTTGCAAGCGACATGTACGTCTTTGGCGCCTTAACATGATATCTCGTCTCACTTGCCGGTCAACAACATGCAGAGTGACATCCTTAGAATCGGATGAGAGGTATATGCTCATCTGATAGTCACTATAGCAAGCAGGCTGCACCAGCACCAAGCGACAAACAGGATAGACACAGCTACAAATTTTATCCTCTCCGTAGATGCAGTTTTAACTGTGTCTGCGTTGCTCGGCCGCTAGCTATTCTCTGTGTTCCATAATTGATGTCGTGGTTTTAGTTTAATTTGAACTAAAATCATGACAAAAACTATGAAATGGAGATAGTACTGCACACGTTTACTCTCATTATTAGAACAATGATACCCTATTTGTGACTAGAAACTTGGTTAGACCTGAGGTAGAAACCTTGGAGTTAGCTGCCTATAGCTCGACTCGAGGTCAAGGTCATGTTGGGTCGCTTAATTATTTTGTGACACGGCAAATCGGAGCTCATTTGATTCAAAGGAATACCCCATAGGAAATCCAAAAAAAATTAATCTTTAGGAAAAATTCCTATAGGTTACTCGAATTTTTTTTTCCTATATCCGATCGTTTGATTCGTAGGATTGATTTTTTGCCCATCGCATAGCATTGCACTATTTTTGAAGAAAATTTCTCGTATCCACTCAAATCTTTTGTTACAGTCCCTTTGTTTTTTTTTTGTGTGATTCAAATACTAACTGGAAGAAAACTTGCTCTATATAGCTTGACGCATGCAACAAATTTCACTATATATATATATTAATTTACCTATATATATATATATATATATATATATATATATATATATAGGACAGGACTATTCTAAACAACCCCTATAGTGTTTGTAGAATAGTTATTCTAGACAACTTCCAATCCTAAAGACCTTCTAAACCCGATCTCGGCCCGACCGGTCAACTCACTCACCTTCTTCCTCCCGATCCCCATCCGCCCCGCCTTCTTCCCGAACGCAACCAACAGCACCAGCCCGCCTCCTTCCCCGGCGGCAACCGGCCCCGACGGGAACTCCGATCGCCGCCCCGTTCCCAGCGCCGGCCGCCGATGGAGATGCTCCCCTACCACGCCACGCGCCGCCTGCCTTTCTCCACCCGCACGACGGCCGCCGGCCTGCCTCCACCTACCGCGCCTCCGGTCGCCTCCCAGCCTGGTTGTTGCCGTCGCAGGTTGGATCCGCGCCTCCCCAACATCCAGAACGGCTGCCTCCTCCAAATCAGGCGCCGCTCCAGCCCCCTGGTTTCCTGCGCTGGTGCGGCTCCTGCCCTTCAGTCCTCCGGCGCCACCGGCGCTCATCTGCCGCTCCGGACTCCGGCGCGAGCCACTCTGGCCGGGAGCGCCGCGCTAGAGTTCCTGCTTCGGCTGCCTCGCCCGCGCTCCGCCATGGGAGGCTACCCTGCGCCCGATCTGAACCTCCCCTTTCGCCGCCATGGATCTCCATCTAACGCAGCTCCCGCGCCTCCCCGTTCTATACTGATGTGGTCACGCCGTTGACTCGGAGGCCGGAGAGCACACCGTCGTTGGCCGCCGTTCCTGCAGCACGTCAGGCGCCTCCATTCTGCACTCCCGCCTGGCCTTCACGGATGGGCTGCCGCCCCTGGAGATTGAAATCCCCTCACAGCCGCTGCCCTGGGAGGCCGAGGGCGGCCCACCACCTTCCGCCGGCGAGCTGGGCATGGTCCTCTACCTCGCGCCATCGCGCGGTCCTGCAGTCTGCGCTGGAGATGGAGACGAGCTGGGGCGATGGATTACTGAATCGCTTGGGCCAATGGCGATGTAGACGAGCTGGGGGCGACGGATGCAAGCACCTGCGTCTCCGTGGCTGCCCCTGCGCACGACGCTGCTACCAAGCCGTGGACGCCGCCAAGCCCGCATGCTGTGCTACTCCATCTTCTCTTTCACTGATGCGTACATATTCAGTTCAGTCTAATGTGTTGACTTCGCTTCAGTTTAGACATATCCCGAGATTTTTTATTTGGCTCAACGCACTGGGTGCTACCGTGCTGGTTCATCTAGTCGATGCAGTACTACTGAACTTCTATTTAATTGAGATGGAGAGAAGCTGGATAAAATTAGTAGTTCATTGTAGACACAAAATGGTGAGACACATAAAATAATTTCTTCCACGAACGTCTTTTTCTGCTTCCTTTTTCCGCTGGTGTGAGCTACCCGTGGTAGTCTATCTGAAACATTTATTTAAAACGCTCGCAAAAAAATAGCAATTTTGACCGTGTCCGGTGTATACGGCGTTCGGGTGTGGGTGCGGCGTTCACTATTTTGTTGATAAAAGATTTTTCATCTGGCAGAAAAAAGCTCCACCTTAGGTCCTGTCTATGTTCATTTTTCGATTTTATTACTTTTGTGAAGTTCATTTTGACTTTATCCGGAGTTCAAGTTTAAAGTTATCGGAAGTTCATCTCAACCGAGTCGGAAGTTTACGTTTCTATTTGGAATTCCCTTAACTAGTCGGAAGTTCGCTTCGAAATAAGAAATTCACTTCGGTATCGCGAGAAGTTCATAACAAAGATGTTCCAACAAATAAGTTCAGTTTTAAAATTAATAAAAAGTTCACTTCACATTAAACGGGAGTTCACCATGCGAAATTCACCTCGTATTAAACAGAAGATCAGACGCGAATTTCATCTCGTATTAAAACGGAAGTTCAGCCGCGAAGTTCACCACACGACATTTGCTTCATATTAAACGGATGTTTATCCAGCGAAGTTCACTTATTATTAAAACGGAAGTTCGGAAAGTTAGGGAGTTCATTAACATAGAAGTTAATTAACCCAAAAAAAAATATTTGTGTGGCCGTGAAGTTCACTTTTATGTTGGCAGAAAGTTCAATTCGTGTGGGGCATGGAGTTCATTTTTTTCGGCAGAAAACTTTCAACTTATCCGTGTGAAAATAAATCACGATCGGAAGTTAACTAACAGCCTAATGGAAGTTCACCAACAGACTAAACGAAAGTTCACAGCTGCATATAAAGGAAGTTCGTTATACTCTGTTATTCCAACGTCTTCTCGTTTCTCCGTTTTTTGTATTTTCAAAATTAATCAAAAACCGTAATGAATTTCGAAAACATTTCTATACGAAAAAGTTGCGCCTAGT
The DNA here is from genome assembly GCA_947311845.1 of Poa pratensis. NCBI lineage: Eukaryota > Viridiplantae > Streptophyta > Magnoliopsida > Poales > Poaceae > Poa > Poa pratensis. The sequence continues at coordinate 78,620,208 of CAMZMU010000074.1, forward strand.
AAATATCTTTCCAACGCAATATCATTTGTTACGTTTCGATAAGCGGTTTGAAAGTAATTTTAAAAATACTGTCCGCTGGACATAAATATTCAGAAACAGAATTGTTAATTTTTCAAACTGCTCTTATTCCGTGATGAATTACAAAAATTGACCTGAGATAGTCAAGATGCGGTTTTTCCATATCTTTCCAACGGCGTATCATTTGCTTCAATCCGACAAACGGTTTGAAAATGGCGTCCAAAACAGTACGAAAACGAAGAAAATACGCGAAAATCAGTGTTTCGTATATTTAAAATTACTTTACAACCGTAACTAATTTCAAAATATTGTAAAAATGAAAAAGGTGCGAATTTTTCATATCTTTCCAACGACGTATCATTTGTTTCAATCCGACAAACGGTTTGAAAATGGCGTCCAAAACAGTACGAAAACGAGAAAAGTACGTGAAAAACAGTGTTTCGTATATTTAAAATTATTTTAAAACCGTAACTAATTTCAAAATCTTGTAGAAGTGAAAAAGGTGCGCATTTTCCATACCTTTCCAACGCCGTATCATTTGCTTCAATCCGACAAACGGTTTGAAAACCACGATGGAAAAACTCACTGAATCTAAGTGTTCCATCCGGAAGTTCACCTATTATTAACTCGGAAGTTCATAAAGTTGTCCAGAATAGTTATTATAGAAGGGAGTCTAGAATAGCAGGGGTATATATATATATATATATATATATATATATATATATATATATATGAAAAACTCACTGAATCTAAGTGTTCCATCCGGAAGTTCACCTATTATTAACTCGGAAGTTCATAAAGTTGTCCAGAATAGTTATTCTAGAAGGGAGTCTAGAATAGCAGGGGTATATATATATATATATATATATATATATATATATATATATATATATATATATATATCCCAATGCACGTTGTGCACGCTGCCTTCCTATACAACTACAACTATGGTGGTAGCCATGCATAAACAGATGATGGAAGCAAGCATCACGTGCCAGTGTAAGTATACTAATTTAATAATTTTACAAGCTGCTAATATCATCTTCAAAACCATGATCTTCTTGCAGGCATGGATACCTCCTCTCAAGCCGCAGGACAAGGAGGGCGTAAGGTGGTTGGTCGCCAAGCTTAGAGAGCTCCATATCGAGTGCTTACCCAGAAGACAGGGTTGACGGACTTTGTCTAACCCTTTGTCTAGGTATCCTAGTTTCGGCTAAGTTGTATGCCCAGCATGTTGCATTTACCTTTGACTAAGCTGTATGCCGCAGCAGTGTGTAACGTGTGTTGGATTTTGCTGGCTTTGTTAATTCAAAGTTGGGCATGTGCCTTTTATCCAAAAAAAAAAAAACAAGCTGCTAATAACAACGAGATACGTACTTCAAGTCGGATCTTGAACAGCGGAGAAAGTGAAGGATGTGCAATTAAATAAATATTGTTTGAGGCAACTTGGAATATACATATAGTTGACCAGGTTTCGGATGGGCAAATAAGGACATAATTCGAGTCACTCCATCTATCATTTTCTCTCTCACAGCAACATAAGACAAAATTTCTGCATGAGATATATGGTGAATCTACACACAGAGATGCACGTTTTTAAACAGCAAGCAGTCAACATATGCCAGGAAAGTTTCCAAGTGCATGGATGCGTGCAGTGGTGCGTGCAAAAATGAACCTAATAGAAAAGTGAGCGAGATGGCCGATCTCCTCTGGAAAACGAGGAGTACAGGCGCTTGGTGTAGGGATGTTCTAGCTAGGTGTAGACTGATCTCGATCGAACCAGAGGTTTAATTGACCATGACAAAAAACAGTCAAACGCCGCAAGCGTTCCAACGTTGTCCCAGCCTAGGATTTCCCAGATGTACATGCATGCGTGTGCCATTCAACGCCGCAAGTGTTTCAAGCTCCCACGTTGTATGCCGGATGTGTACTACTGCATGGTCAATGTCGGACAAGGTCAAGCATATGTAAAGTTTATACTTTTGACCATGTAAATTAACAGCGCAACTACAATAACTAATTAAGAACGCGCGAGCACTATATCTCGCCTGTGGCAAGCGCTACGTTTCTATTTTTTTTATCTTTTTCATACAATTTTTTCGTTTATGCGTTTTCTTGTTTTTGTTTCTGCTCTTTCCTTTTATGTTTTTTTTTCTGTTTTCTGTTTTCTGTTTTCTTTTCACTTTTTACTTTTACTCCTTTGTTATTTTTACTTTATCGTAATACGTGTATATACTTATGAACCTTGAACAATTTTGAACTGGTCAATTTTCTTAGGGAACTGTGAACATTTAATTCTTTCAACTATGTGAACATTTTTTGGAACTCCATGAACAATTTTAAACATTGTGTTATTTAAACACGTCATTTTTTTTAACTCCGTGAACATTTTTTAATCTGCAACATCTTTTGAACACTGTGACCAATTTTTTCAAGCACGTCATTTTTTCCAACTCCGTGAACATTTTTTGAACACAGGGAACAATATTTACAAACGTGTGGAACTTTTAACACTATGAACACTTTTCCGAACATGTTGTTTTTTAGCTCTGTGAACATTTTTCGATCCGTGGATATTTTCTTAACACTCTGAAAAAAATTCAAACACGTGAATTTTTAACTCCGTGAACAGTTATGTAAATCACGTGAACTTTCTTTGATCCATGAACATTTTTTGAACATTGGACCAATATTTACAAATATGTGCCACTTTTAACAGTGTAAGAGCTACAATGCTTTGCTTATTACACGATTGGTCAATGCATATGAATACAACACTAATAGCAAGAGATTGCCTTGTCTGTTGGGTCGATTACAAAACTTGGTAGACTGTAAAGTCGTTCCAACCAAGTCATGAGGCATGGAAATAGACTAACTTTGTGATCGGTCTGCCCGAGAGGATGATCAACCACACTGGGACTGAGACACGGCCCAAGCTCCTACCAGAAGAGATATCCGCTTTATAGCTATGTACGGACTATAAAAGGTGTCCCTCATGCGCTTTCCACGACATGTTTTTTTGCTGGCAGCCTTTTAAGCGTCGTTTGTACTCTTTTTCTGGCGGATAGCTAGACATGTAATTTGGTGGGTAAGCGGCTAAGCGCTGGATTCTGCTTGCGTTTTTTTATTTTTATTTTGAAATGGAGCATAGCCTTAGCCTCTGCATAATGATTCTGCTTGTGCTGTTAGTGGGCACAAATTTTCGTTACAACATATCATGTGCACATAATGGGAGTGTATATTCTGCAGAACATGTGGGTCTTCTAGGTGATATAACATGGGAGTTTTTTTTTTTCGGCCCTACTTTTGCTTAAGCAAATGAACATTCTATCTATCTAATCGGGTGGCAGATACGACTGCCTTTAAATTCAAAAAAATAAATATGGATGCTAGTTGGGGTGTTTATTGTAGTTCTAGAAGCGCCAATGTTGATGCAAATGGAAGAAACAAAGGAATGTGATAACGCCTAGACGTCCAAATACTTGTAGAATTGCTTGCATTTTAGTTTTATTATTACTCCACACAAATACCAATAAATTATCAAACACATAAACTAATGAACCCGATCAGTGCATGATCCCCCCCTCCTCCACCTCCTCGATGATCTCGGCGGTTGTCTTCTTGATGAGCTCCCATGCGCTTCGCACATGCCGCTCCTCCTGCAGCGACGATCCCACCGCGAACCGCAGCACGAACTTGTCGCCGACCACTGTGTGCGCGAGGTAGGCCTTCCCGGATTTGTTCAGCCGTTCCATGAGCACACGGTTCAGTTCATCGGCGACTTCCTCCGTCATGGTTCCAGTCGCCTTAATCCTGAAGCATACCAGCGCGAAGTTTCTGGGCACGACGACCTCCAATCGATCGTCGGAACAGACGAGGCATTCGAACGCCTTTGCCATGGCGACGTCGCTGCGGATGTGCTCTTGGAGCTTAGCGGTGCCGTAGGTGCGCATCACCATCCACAGCTTGAGTCCGCGGAAGCGGCGGCCCACGCCGACCTGCATGTCCTTGAGATCGGTGACCTCCCCGGAGTCCGTAGCGTCGTTCTTGAGGTACTCCGGGTTCGTCTCCAGCGAGTCGCTGAGGCGGTGAGCGTCCCGGACGTATAGGCAAGTGCAGTCGAGGCAGGTGAGAAGCCACTTGTGTGGGCTCAGGCTGATGGAGTCCACGCGCTCCACGCCGTCGAGATGGTGGCGAAACTCCGGACAGATGCACGCGCTGCCGGCGTAGGCAGCGTCCACGTGGACCCAAGCATTAAACATGGCAGCGACATCCGCAACAGCGCCCACCGGGTCGACGGCGTTGGATGAGGTGGTGCCGACAGTGGCGCAGATATAGGTTGGCACGAGTCCGGCGTCGACGTCAGCCTGCATGACCTCTAGCAGCTTGGCAGGGTCGAGCCCGTAGTCTGTTTCCGGCCCGGTGGGGATGGAGCGGATGTTTGCAGGGTCGAAGCCGGCGAGGCGACACGCCTTGAAGAACGTGGAGTGCGTCTGGTCGGCGGCGTACACCGTGAGCCTCATGATGTCAGACACGCCACTGGAGCCGCACCGGCGCAGCGCCGCGTCACGCGCGGCGACGAGAGTGACGAGCATGGCCTCGCTGGTGGTGCCGAGGATGACTCCCCCGCCGGTGCCGCGACCAGCGCCGGTGCGGTTCATGAAGCTGGTGGGCAGCCGCAGGAGCTGGGCGAGCCAGTCGAGGGCGAGCACCTCCATCTCGGTGGCTGCGGGAGCCGCCTGCCACGTGAACCCGACGGTGTTCATGGCAGAAGCGATGAGCTCCCCCGCGATGGCCGCGGCGCTGTTGGTGGACGGGAAGAAGGCAAAGAAGTTGGGGCTGGCCCAGTGCGTCATCCCGGGGACGACGGAGGCCCTGAGCTCCTTCATGGTGACGTCGAAGGGCGCCGAGTGCGTCGGCGGGGACGCCGTGAGCTCGTCCTGTAGGTAGCCGGGTTTCACGTCCGGGAGAACCGGCATGGACTCGACGTTGTTGTAGTAGTCGGTGATGAAATCGACGGCCTTGTGGAGGTACGCGCGCACGTCGTCAGGGTTGAGCGGCTGGAAGTTGCTGCCCTCGACGCCGGCGTTGAACGCAGAGAAGGCCGCCGCAGGGTTTGCGTCGATGCTACCCATCTCAGTGATCGATCAAGTAAGTGTTAACTCGTCGCACACGAGGTATGATCACGAAGTACGTGTTCAAAGACCCGTCAGCCGTGAGAGATCAATTTCACTAGGTAGACAGAGCTGGAGGTCCGGAGGAGATAGACTAGAGATCGCTGGGTGGTGTTATGTTATACGAGGACATGGCCGCCTTATATAGGTAGGAGGGAAGCGGCGTAGCGGGATGGGCGTTTAACTGGCAGGTTACGCAGAGGGTTGGTGGAACTGCTGCCGTGGTCGCCGTAACATCGCTCCGCCGTGAATGACCCACGTTGCTACTCCTAGCTCGGGTCAATCGGGACCGGGTAATTAAGGCCAAAGGGTATGATGGTACGCATAAAATATTTTGATATCGCTATGCAGACTGAAAACCTGCAAACGTACCTGGCACATCCGGACATCTATCTACATCAGCCGAAAAGTTTGTAATCCCCCATTTTCACCGTGCAGATCTCTTGTCAAAATATAATTAACCAGCTGTCTCTTGATATTAGATCCCCCTTCATATGCTGTGACGTAGGAACAAGGATTACAAAAGGATGTCCCGGCCATTCTCGATCTCTAATCTTCTATGTTTCTTGCGTCCCGTAGCTAGCCAGCACAAATGTCCACGAAGCTTAGCATAGACTCGAAAGGTCTTAACTCTTTACCTACCAATTAATTCATCTATATGACTCAACATGTAAAATGTAAAGGAGGTTGCTCCGCCGACGCACCCTATCATCCACCGCCGATTCAAGTCGTATAAGCCCATTTCACCTTATTTTACTAGTCAAACACGGGCTTATGTGCACATAAACCATTTCAAGAAAATTGGTTGACATATTTTCTTAGGTCTGTTCTACAATTTTTATGTTAACTTTTTTTTATTGTGACTTGACCTGGATGAAGAAAAAAAATTCAACTTTCAAATCAGTGTCATTGCATTTTATCTGCTCTAATAATGGCAACCCCTTCTTTGCCAAAGTAATATCCTTCAAATAATCTTGCCGCATTTAGCTCTAACAAAACGGGCACACACTTTGCCAACTTTTCTAAGTCACAGACGTGTGGGTTCTAATTCATTTCGATGCAGAAGAGGCTGAGGGTTCAACCTCCATTTCAAAAAAATCTAGTTATAAACAAGATAGGATGAAATGTGCCCTTAATTTCAGTGCATGTGTTTGAGGCCACCCGACCGAGGTAGGTCTCGACATTAGATTGGCCAACTATGTATAGTGTCATTGTTTATTTTCTGTAGTTCGTACGCATGTACACATATTTTAGTGGTTGATTCACTCATTTTGCAACGAATGTAAAAGTTGGAAAGTCTTATATTTAGAAACGGAAGGACTAGATCCTAAACGGCAATGAACTATCTGGATACCGAGTTAGCTATAGCTCGGGTTCATATCTCATTTACACATACATCTTGTACAACGTTGGAACAGACTTGCCACGTTGTGTTCCAGCATTTGGTCTTTGCTAACAAGTTAAAAGGTGGGATTGGATATATCAAGAAGTACACTAGAACATGCCTATTTGTCCTTTTTCTTTCTTGGAGGGAAAGGTCAAGAAGCGTTGGTAGCTTCGTTCTATTCAATGGATTGGAAAATTACACCAAGAATATCTCACTTTCTCGATAGTTGGGTCATTGCACTCGTGCACTTCAGAACTTTTTGCTGTTCTACTAACTGTCTGCAGTTGATCACAGCATTGTATTTATGCGTGAAACTTTCCTTTGTATTGCCGTGGCTGATAGCATGTTATCATGACAGGTAAGAATAACTGAACTTATGTCGTTATAATGTTATTTATGCGTTTGCTAAATACTTCAGCACGTCTAAGGCAAGTGCAAGCACCGCTGGAGGGCATGCGGGTATTTATTTATTTATTTCAATTTGTTTTCTTCTGGAGTTTAGAGGTGTGGTACAAAACATCTACCCAGTTCAAAACTTACAAATATAAAATCAAAAGAATTATATATTATGACAATACTTTTCACCTACTAAGCTCTTTGCAGTTTTCTGTCACTTGCTTACCCTCAAATTCTATTCATAACAGATTCACTTCAACGACAATCTTTTTTGCATGAAGCAAGGACATCCGCATCAAATCAAACCTTGCTGCAATAGGTCTGCTCATGAACTTGGAGATGGACCAGCCATTTGACACCAACCTGAAAATAGGGTGCAAACATACCGCATGCTCTGAATGCAACGATTGCCCAGTAGCTAACAGAAAATAGGGTGAAAATAGAGTGCAAACATACTCATAACTTAAAATGTCTTATGTTTTAATACGGAGTGAGTAGCATATTGATTTAAGTGCATGCGATATGTTGTACTGGCAAGAACAATCAGATTTTCATGTCATTGTGCATTTGTGTGTGCATATATAGGCTGCTAGCGACTGTAGCTAACAGGCAGCCATGGAACAGTGAATCTATGGGTGCACGTTGACTTGGCATGTGCATGTATCTGTCAGTATGTGTGCGTGATTCATCATCGATCCATGCTTGTCTGGCCTGCAGCAGCAGCCTGACTGCTATAGCGACATTCACTCTGACGGCCTCTACGTTTTTGGAGAAACTGTGCCGAGCTGCACGTGAATACGGCCCAACAGAACAAAAGATGTGCTAGGACCTGGCCCAGTGGATGACCCAAGCTACTGGTTCGGCTGGCCCATTGAAATATCGAACTAGGCCAGGGGCACAAGCAGCTTGTGGTCCGAAAGTACGTCCTCCGATCCATTAAGATTGTCTTACGTTTTTTTTATTCTGCAGGGATTAAAATTGTCATGCATAAACAACTTAACACGTATACAACTTATATGTAGAGCCCGCGAAGAAAATATGTATACCGTGCGACGTTTTTCCGGATCAGGGGGATGCTAGCAGGAGAGGCGCTTTTGCTCCTGGAAATGTCAAAAAGATTTGGAAAAAGTGTTCGTGCATATATTTATCCTATACGTTTGCAAAGTCGGTTTTCTTTCTGTGGCCTGTATAAAAATCGGTGAACACATAGAAGTAGAACGCATCACGGCCCTTTGCAATGGTAACCTAGCCTCTTTGCCCGACCGTACGCGGGTCTTGCCCTCTTGTCGTCGTGGTCCCGGAGGACGCGCAAACTCGGCTCTCACAGTCCCGCGTCGTAAGTGTGAATCTATAGCGGCACACCTTGCCTAGGGGAACAGGGTGCATGGCGCACGGTTTTAGGCCATGCTTTGCCCATCCAGCGTGATGCACGCTTGCTTCCCATAAGTTTTCCCCATCAATACTACTGTACATGACCGCCTCCTACTCTTCCTTCTAATAGAACTAGCTGGGTGGCCCGCGCATTTGCGCGGCTAGGCTATTTATGTTTTTTGGAGCCACATTCTTTAAAATTGAGGAAGACATTATCCAAGGTTTATATGTAAATTTAATTTGCATTATTAGATTTGTAGGAACATTAAATATTTCTCTCAGATTTTTGAGAATGCATAGTAAGCTCTTTTTACTCCTATGTGATCATGTAAATATTCTAAAATGTTAGTATGATTTCATTATATTCTTAGATAATTTTCTATTTTTTATTTCTTAAGATCATTTAAATAACATGAATTAAACATATTTCGGAGCTTTATGTAGTTTTATTTCGCAATGTCATTTATCTTCTTCCCCGTATTGCTTTGTTGTGCTCGACGTCCTTACAATTTACAAATCATTAAATAGCTCTTTTCAACTCCCAATTTGAATTTAGATGTTTTTAGGAATTACATGATGTTTCCTCTAGCCACCTTTTTTCTGTCGACATTATTCATTTTGGAAATGCATCTATGTACTCATTATTTTCAGCTGGCTATGGTTACCTTTTAAATAAAAGTCATACATATTGTATCTTACCCAACCTTTTTTCTTATTTGTTTGTGTATAAAAAGCTTCTATCACTTAGAATACCCTTTTCAATAGTCAGCACTCTAACAGTTAATCACGCACTTGCCATAGTGTCATCTCTATATCCCTCGTGAAAGTTCAGCAAGAAAAATCCTTCGACTGTACCCAATGTCCCAGTGCATTGACTTTCTCGTGCATCTCGAAAGAGCGGATATGGCGTGCCTAGTGCCTACCGGCGAGGCTGCATGTCGTCGTCACAGATTTGTAAAGGTAGGAGAGGCCCTCGCCGGGAGCGTCCGCACTGCTGGCAGGTCGACATGCAGAGGGCGCGGCTGCGCCACAAGAGCCGAGCGGAGCGCCACCACGTCCACCCCGATGGCTCGATCCGACGACCCAACACAGCGCGCGGCGCCTCCAGTTGTTCTCGCTCTGGTGCTCGAGGCTCGGGCTCGCCTCTCGCGTCGCCTTTGTTCAGTGGCGACAGCTGCAGCACGCATTCATCGGCAAGGAGGCACATGCCTCGCCACTCCAGTCTCACCCTGCAGTGCTGCACGGTTGCTTCCACATTTCTATTCGTAATTGTTTGATTTTCCCCAATTTTGGTTACAGGATGATCCATATTTTAGTCATTGATTCTAGAATTGGATCTAATTTCAGCAGGAATGGTTGTGTCAATTGGAAACAGAACAGTAGCAATAGAGCCCGTTCATCTGACTTCCCTTGTATCGTTGTGATAGGCAAATAAGGAGGCGCAGGTAAATCCATCCTCTTTCTCCATCCCACATCTTAATTTTCTCCCAGATGAGAAATAAGAGATAAAATCTTTATGCTGTAGCCATTTTTTAGATATAGACGATTAAAGGGATATTTGGATTCTGTCCTATCCGTAAGAGTGATGTTAGTTGTTGATTGTTAGTGCTGGAGGCATGTAGCTCGAGATAGATGAGAGGATAGTCCCGTTTGTGATTACATTGATTGATCCGAGATACTTGTTATCTTAAATTACTTCGCATGTACATACATAACAAATGTAAAATATGAAGATCATATATATAGGCATGCTTTTTATGTAAAATGAATCACGTCGAGGAAATACATGTGAAGCATGGAGCAAGAAGTGCCAGTTCATTTTAAATGCGTTGAAAGAGATAAAATCCCGTTTCTTGAGAAAGACGATATAAGCTGTGGATTTTGGTACTGTTCATGCCACACTTTCTAGTTTATGATTGTGTCGTCGGGAGGTCCGTAGCATGGGAGAGATGAAAGGAGGGTACCGCGGATGATTCCATTGTTTTATCTCGGATATTTAAATAATATATGGATACATGAAGTTCCAAGAAATATGTTGTAACTATTTAAAATGAATCATGTCCAAGAAATAGATGTGTAATTAATCAGGCATAGCAAGGATATCTCTAACTCTATGTAACCAAGCAGGAATAGGGCGAATTGGAAATTTGTAACTCCTGTCTACAATTTTCTTTCCCATAATTTGTCTTGTTTACTCTGTGTTGATGATCAGCACTCCAGTCCAACAATCAGGATTTTAAATAACTTGCCTTCCACTGTACATTAGAATATCTCTTTAGAAATATCCTTTCCGTTGTCATCACTTGGACATTCATTATCATCGATCAGCAGCTTCAATCCTTTTTTGGTTGTAACTCTTGATAATGCATCATATCGTTGCCCATGGCCGAATACTCGCTTAGTCAAATTCCTACCTTGTTCAAGGATTGACCTTGGCTCTTATTCATGGCCATTGCGAATTAGACTGAGAATGGATATAGGCAGCGTCTTTTCAGCATGAATTGCCATTTTGAGTCGCTGGGTGACATCTGACATGATGATCCATGGTATGTATACCTTTTCGCCAACATTTTTTCCTTTAATAATTTTTGCCTCGATGTACATATTTCCAAGTTGGTTTATTGTCAATTTCACGCCATTGCATAAACCTGCAGCTTGGTGTTTGTTGTGTAGGAGCATCACTAACAAACCTTCCTAGATTTCTGGGAACTTCAGGGTGTTGAGAAACTCAGTAGGATACATGTTATCCATGCTCATGTTATTCGTCATTGCATTGCACACGTATCCGGGCTTGGGTATCTCTCCTCTTCACCTTTGTATCCGGCTCATTATGTTCTCGTTTACTTCCCTGCCTCACATAGTATTGCTCTTTCTAATAAGAATTCCGCTCACGGTATTTTTGCAGCGAGTTTGGCTATGTGCTTCTGACTATTTCTTCTTTCAGATTTCCTTTTTGTAGCAGTAGGTTCTTAACCATTTTAATCCAAGCCTCTCCTTCATCTCATGTTGTTTTTCCATTGCCTATTTTTAGTGTCCACTCTGCAATTTCAGCGACATTGTTTTGTCCTGGATCCGTTGATAACCTAAATATTTCCATGTCATTCCATAGGTACGTTCTTTGATTTAAGCATTAACAATCTCCTCTCGCCTCTTGGTTATAACTGGTAGTATTTTTCTGAGAGTCGCTGGGTGACATCTGACATGATGATCCATGGTATGTATACCTTTTCGCCAACATGTTTTCCTTTACTAATTTTTGCCTCGATGTACATGTTTCCAAGTTGGTTTATTGTCAATTTCACGCCATTGCATAAATCTGCAGCTTGGTGTATGTTGTGTAGGAGCATCACTAACAAACCTTCCTGGATTTCTGGGAACTTCAGGGTGTTGAGAAACTCAGTAGGATACATGTTATCCATGCTCATGTTATTCGTCATTGCATGGCACACGTATCCGGGCTTGGGTATCTCTCCTCTTCACCTTTGTATCCGGCTCATTGTTCTCGTTTACTTCCCTGCCTGACATAGTATTGCTCTTTCTAATAAGAATTCCGCTCACGGTATTTTTGCAGCGAGTTTGGCTATGTGCTTCTGACTATTTCTTCTTTCAGATTTCCTTTTTGTAGCAGTAGGTTCTTAACCATTTTAATCCAATCCTCTCCTTCATCTCATGTTGTTTTTCCATTGCCTATTTTTAGTGTCCACTCTGCAAATTCAGCGACATTGTTTTGTCCTGGATCCGTTGATAACCTAAATATTTCCAAGTGATTCCATAGGTACGATCTTTGATTTATGCATTAACAATCTCCTCTCGCCTCACCTTGGTTATAACTGGTTGTATTTTTCTGAAGTATCCTCCTAGTACCACTGCCATCAAACCAAATGACCTCTCATAGCTTTTTCCGTTATGAAGCTTGTACCATGCAATGCCTGTTTGCCATAGTAGCTTCATCCCACAGCATATGTGAGGTCTTGTTTAACAGTTAAACCAAATGTGTACCTTGCTTTATTTCAGACGTTGATTCTTCGGCGATAATCTGTGGAACGCGGAACCTTGAGTGTGTTGTTCTTCCATCTTGGAGAAGCAACACTGCAGCTCTGCATGATTCTACAGCAAGCACTATCTTTCCCTCTCGTTTAAGCTTCGTCGTTATTGTTTTCTTTCCTCCCGTAGATAGGTTTTCTCGTGCCACTGTAGCCATTCGCTGTGTTTTCCTAGACTTTTGTCAACTGATTCCACTATTGCATCATAGGCTTATTTCTTGTCTTGGTTAAGATTGTTTGGTATGGTTGGTTGCTCAGCCTTGAGCTTGTGGCTTGTCCATGTCGTAGCTGACCTCCTTTATAAGTCTTTTCCCCAGTATAGCTGTAGAATCTGCTGCACGCCTCTGCCAATGTTTTGCCTGTAAAATTAGTCATGGTTGGCCTGGTAAAACAGTTTGTATTATCATTAAAAAACAAATTGTATTTTGTTGAGCGTAGTACATACCCTGTCTAGCCGGCCGGCCGGGTCGCTGGGAGCCTGCACACGCAGAGCAGCTCTCATGGCCGAGCTGCTCTTCTAGGCTTTTCTGCAGCACGTCGGCGACGGTCATGACGATGTGATAATCGACGAAGGCCCCTCTATAACGGCAGCGCGACGCCCGTTGAATCCTAGCCTTTGATACTACTGGCTTGAGTTTGATTCGCTGGACATCTGGCGTGTCGTCGTCGCCACCGCAGAGCGGGATTTGCTGACATCGTTCCTTCGATCGTCGTCGCCGCCGGGATGCGTTACCATCGTTCTTTAGATCTTCCGGGGGCCCATTGCTTTTGGTTAGCTGAGCGTCCAAAGGTGCTCGTTATTTGGAAAGTCCGTTGGAGGCAATGCATGGATCGATGCCTGTCAAATTAGTCATGGTTGGCCCTGTAAAACAAATTGTATTGATTCAGGAAAAAAAAGAACTGTATTTTGTGTAGCGGAGTACATACCCTGTCTGGCCGGCCGGCATGTCGCGGAGCATGCGCACGCAGAGCAGGTCTCATGGCCGAGCTGCACTTCTAGGCTTTTCTGCTGCACGTCGGCGACGTTCATGACGATGTGATAATCGACGATGGCTTCTCTATGCCGTCAGCACGATGCCTGCTGAATCTTAACCGGTTATCTGCTGGCCTGAGTTTGATTCGCCGGACATCTAGCGTGTCGTCGTTGCCACCGGCTGCCGGGATGTGCTGCCATCGTTCCTTCAATCATCGTCGCCGACGGGCGTGCTTTTGATTAGCCAAGCATCGCCGGACATCTCGCGTGTCGTCGTTGCCACCGGCCGCCGGGGTGTGGTGACATCGTTCCTTCAATCGTCATCGCCGCCGGGTGTGCTTTTGATTAGCCGAGCGTCCAAATCGATGTTATCCCTTCGCGAGCTCATCAGGGATGCTAGTCGCCATCTTCATCGCTGCCGTGTTGATCGCAGCAAAGCAGCACCAATCGCGGCCTATATTGGGCCCGAGAGATACGTGTGTTTTTTAGGTAGAGATTTGTTTGCTGGAGTTCTTATCGTACACGGTGGGTAATCCTGTTTTTTTATGTCGCACGTGCATGTGCTTCGGTCCCTAGCATATTAATCTCAGCCGTTGGGATTTTATGACTTTAGATTGATAAATCTTAACCGTTGGTTATCCTGTGTTTTAAGTATATAATAGATGTAGGCTCGAGTAGAGCCCTGCTTTCAATTAAGAAAGCCATCAACCGGCCAGGGAAAGCACAAAGCCACCAATACAACACCCCACACGGACACAAGGCCACACCCACACACGGCAGGTACATGATGCTGGTAAACAGCTTACAACATCACAAACAACAGCAAACAGAAGGTAGCAAGATGAAGGCCAGCTTGAGGTTGTCGATGTCCTCGTCCGCGAATGGAGCACCGGGGAGCGGCCAAGGCAAGGCCTTCGGGCGAGAGACGCCAGCAAGCGGAAACACGCCCTCTTCTGCTCTAGGATAGGGCGCCAATGTCTGACCATCCTCTTCCATGACCGTAGAGAACCTCTGTCCCCTCGCCCGGATCGAAGGGCACCGAACCGACAGTAATGGAGATGCTCCCCAAGAGCAAGGAAAGGGCCAAGGACATGCTTCCCACCGAGCCCGAAGAATAGGCTGCCACACTGCTGCGCCTAGCTTGCACAGAGGAGCCTTCCCGCACATCACGGATACATCCACGGAGAGAAGCTGCTTGTTGGTGAAGACGAAGATGCAGAACTCTGCGTCGTGGAGGGCAAGAGGCGGCGCAGCACACCACAGCGCACACCACGACGGCCCCCGTCGGAACCAGAGACGAGACACACCCCTCGCTCCCGAAGCGGCACCTCCATGAAGGTGACGACGCCCACGGCGCCGCTGCCGCCCAATCCAAAGATTTGGGATTTCTCCCGGGAAAGAGAGAGGGTGGGAGGGGGGAGGAAGAACCTCAACGGCGCCTCCAGGGAAGAAGACGGCGCCCACCGGCGTCGTCGCCGTCGTGGCTGGCAAGACCGAGCCAGGGATTTCTCCCGGTTCCCATCCCCCACCTTCGTCAGATCTGGATTCGGGGCAAGAACTAGCCCCTGCACCACGACCATCACCCACCTCCACCCCGCCGCCCTCACAGCCGAGGAAGAGGACCAGCACCCGCGCGCGCTGCTCGCTGGAGAGCCAGCGCCGCCTCACCACCCGAGGCCGCCGCCTCGGCATCCAGGGTCCACCGCGGGGATGCGGCGTGACGGGATCCTCGCCGCCACCTTCATCAGTAGCCGCACCGCACGCAGCGGACTCCTCTGGCGGCGGCGGGGGAGGGGAGGAGCAGGGGGAGGGGTGGCGGCGCTAGGGTTTGGGGGAGCCGCCCGAGTCGCCCCAGCTGGAGCGACGCGGGGGCGTCTCGATTTCGTAGTCTCCAGCCCGTTCTTAATCGAGCTCACTCTTCCTTCTAATGCGTCGAGTATGCACAGTTTTGAAGCTGCTTGTGTCTTATGTATGCATCTCTTCTCATTACTTCCCTTTTCGATGTCGTGCGAACTCTCTAGACACGCAGAGTACCTCCAAGACCGTCAATCTCTCATGTCGTCTCCACCATAGAAACGATGGTGATTCATGCACAAAGATGGTTATGCTCTTTACTGCGTCCACTTCAGTCCTCACCTTCTCCTTCTCGATCTCGGTTATAACTAGGATGTTTTTGCCACTAAAAAACTCGGTATCGTTTATTTGTGCATAGGAATTCAAAAAGGTCCTACTGGATTCTACAATATCTACTTTTATTTTCCTTCGATACAAATTTCATGTGTTTTTCCTTCACTCCAGACTTTATAGTTCCATGGTAATCCTCTGCTTTTACTTTGAACCAAAGAGAACTTGATTTTTTTTTAAATTCTTCGTAATGAAAGAGAATTTTTGCACAAAAAAATAACCTCTAGTTTTCAAATAATGAAAATGAAATCATGAAAACGCACATTCTCCAGAAGAAGGTAACAGCTCCATGGATCCATGTCACGGTAGTCATGGCCTCTTGTCCATCTTGGAGCAGGAGCTCGTGACCACTGACTGACTGGTCAGTGTCTCCATGCATGTCTCTGTCCAGCCACGCTAACACTATTTGTGTGTTTGATGGTTTAGTGCCGAACTGGCTGCTCCTTGGAAAGCTCCAGATCCAATTAATTGGTCGCTGCCATGCCGTCCGGACTCCGACGTGCCCCGCAGCCGCGGCCATTGACTTGTCCAGCGCTCTTGTAGAGAAAAATTAACGAACAGTCACTGAACTCGTCCGGCGCGTGCAAATTCGTCACTAAACTCAGGAAATGGCATTTGCGGGTGTTTAAACTTGTTCCGTCGCTGCACGTACGGTCATTGGGCGGTTTGGCGTACGTATTTTGGCCACATGTCAGCATGTCGCACCGTAAAATGGTCTCCCGAGCTGAAATTCCCCAATCTGATCCAATCCCGCGACCTAAATTCCCAATTCCTATGTCTTCTCCAGCGCCTCCGTCTCCTCTTCTCTGTCTTTTCCAGCGCCTCCATTTCTTCTCCCGCTGGAGCGCATGAAGCGGCGGAAGAAGGCCTCGAGGTCCTCGTCGTCGGAGACAGAGACCCGTCGCGGCAGCCGCCCACGTCCCCGCGCACGCGCACGGTCGTCCCGCCCCCGCACCCGCCCGGGACCTCCAGCGCCGACGCACCGGCGGCGGATGCCGTCAGATTGCGCACGCGGCCGATGACCTCGACGGGGTGCTCCGTGGCGCCGCCGCCGTGGTTGTGGATGAGAGTGTTGCTGCGGGGCGTGGCGGGCGGGAAGTGGAGGCGGTGCTTGGAGGCTGTCCCCGCCTGCGGCATCATCGGCGGCGCCCCCGGTCGCGGGGAGGGCGTGGGGGGCGGCACCTTCCTCGCCGCGCTCGTCGCGCTCGGCCAGCACGCTGCCGAGCTCCGCGCCGCCGTGCGCCGTCGCGATCCCGCCAAGCTCGCCTCTGCGGCGCGCGCAGCGCCGCTCTGCCAAGGAGCACTCCAGCCTCGCCGCCCCGTCGCCCGGTGCGCGCCTCCCATACCTACACGCGCGTCGGACCTCCTCCACCACCATGCCGCGGCCTCGTCGGAGCTCGATGTGGCGCGCACGGCACGGTGGACGAGGCCGTCGGCGACACCTCCGCTGTGTCGGCGTCAGTTTTCCTCGAGTTGCCGCCCTCGCAGACGCCGCCGTGGCCGCGGCAATGGCTCTGTCGTCCTCCTCGACGAAGAAGAGGTGGCAATGGTGCGCATCAAGGCGGCTGCCGGCGAGGACGTGCGGAGGAACGCGGCGCTGGCCAAGCTGCCGGAGCTGGACTAGAGCAGTGCGTGTGCCTAACGATTGGCAGCGGGAGCTAGCTCCACCACTTGCGGGCGTAGAATTAGCGGCGTACGAGCTACATGCTGACACGTGGCCAAAATACGTACGCCAAACCGCCCAATGACCGTACGTGCAGCGACGGAACAAGTTTAAGCACCCGCAAATGCCATTTCCTGAGTTTAGTGACGAATTTGCACGCGCCGGTCGAGTTCAGTGACTGTTCGTGAATTTTTCTCGCTCTTGTACTGTGATCCGAGGCATCTTCTTCCGTAGTTCCGACGCCGGTCTTTGGCTTCTTCCCTATCCGTACTGCAACAGCAATAAACCCTTGTTTCATCTACAGTTTACTGGATCAATAAGGATGACTCCAACGGGGCAACACAAACGGACGTATGTTTGGTCCGCGTTTGGTTCGTTTAGCGTCGGTAAAAAGACTCATGTCCGGCCCATGTCCGCCCTTTTTGGCCATTACCTCCAACGGGCCGACGCATTGAGTCCGTCCAGTCAGGATTTTTGATCATTTTTCGGCCATTGTGTGATAACATTGCCACAATAACAAGTATCAAGCACAATAAATAAGATACAATCCATAAAAACAATTCAAATAGTTCATCAAGTACTTATTATTACAATCCAAATAGTTTAAACAAACACAAATAGTTTCACAAATAACAAATTGTTTCATGCATTACAAACCAAATAAACAAAACAAGTAGTTC
The DNA here is from genome assembly GCA_947311845.1 of Poa pratensis. Lineage (NCBI taxonomy): Eukaryota > Viridiplantae > Streptophyta > Magnoliopsida > Poales > Poaceae > Poa > Poa pratensis. The sequence continues at coordinate 78,638,097 of CAMZMU010000074.1, forward strand.
ATCAAATGGAACTACTGCCCCTGGTTACCGTAGTGCTGCCAGACATGCTCCATCAAATCATTTTGGAGCTGAAGATGAGACACCTTCTCAGGAACGTCACGGTGGAAATAGAGGAACTGAGCAAATGTGGACTGTCGAGGGGCTACCCCCGGGTAGGGTCAAGGCATGGTATAATGCATGTCCAAGGATGGACTAGGTCACAGGAAAGGCTTATGCTGTCATACCCAAGAGGGTCTGAGACACACTGTCGGTGTTTATCGACATAGCCAGGCCCAGAGGGGTCCGAGGTATCTTGGTGGGACAAACCGACATATGTGGTCCGAGGTATACAGACCGACACACGTGGTTCGAGGTATACAGACCGACACATATGGTCCGCGGTATACTGGCCGACATGTATAGGTCGGTATGATCATGTTTGTCCCATGTGCAGGAAGGGGTAATCACGGAAGAGGACTCCGACATAACCATGTCGGAGTGACCGAGGTTGAGTGCTTAAGTGTCGGCGAGCAATCAATACTCCAGTCACTTCCCGCCTGACATGGAGCGTCTGGCACAGAGCCTGACAGAGCCGTGCTGCGGGTTCTACGGGGCGGCACGCGTCTGACCGCTGACTCCGGGATAACCGGGGAAAAGGCTATGAGACAGGTGCGGCCAGGCCACGTCATGTCCCTGTCAGAGGGGACATTCTAACTCTACCGTTGGCAGCAGGGGATGGGCAGGCCACGTCCTGTCCTTGACAGGAGTGCCATCATGACACATCAGTGGCATGGCTACAGTGCGCAGAGAGGGGCAATACCGTAACTCGGTTAGCCTTTAAATAGGGCATCACCCCCTCCTGCATGAGGGACGATGCCCAGAGAGAGATTTCCACCCCTGTAGCTTCATCTTCTTCCTTGAGCACTTCACCACTTCACCATTGTTGGATCATACAGCTCGAGGAGCATCTTGTACTTGTGAGACACCAAGATATACAGAGAGAGACAGGCAGGAGTAGGGGTTTTACCTCCTCACGAGGGCCCCAAACCTAGGTAGATTGGTGTGTTTGAGGTTCTGTGTGTTGATCCGTGCGTGCTCCTTAGCGCGCAAACCCTCCCCGGATCCCCCAGCGTCCATCGGCCCCACATCTTAGCCATACCTATGGCATCTGCCGTGATACCACCACGACAGTTGGCGCCCACCGTGGGGCAGATAGAGGCGCTGGCTGGGGTTATCATCCAGACGGGCTCCATCATCGACTCTGACGAGCGCGTCGTCTCCGGGCTCATCTGCAAGCTCGGCTCGCTGAACTTCATCAGTGACAACGCAGCCTGCTTCGGCAGCAAGCCGTTCCCGAAGAACGGCTGCCTCATGACCTTCGGCCGCTTCGTGACTTACGTCGCCACCGAGGTTGTCTGCAAGTACCCCGCATAGGTGCTTGTGGCAGAAGACCCTCCTGTTGTGTGTGCAGCTTGCGACCGGCATATCGATCGCCCCGAGACCTGCGCCGAGGTAATGGTGACCGGCCCTGCGCCTAGCGCGGGCAAAGGACATGTCGAGGAACCTGCCACCAGGTCCGGGCGCACGGCGAAGCCTCCGCTGGAAGGGGAAGGGCACCTCCGTGCCGGCACTTCCAAAGTGCACTACTAGGAAAAGGGTTATAGGAGACTTGGCTGCTTGTGGCGCACCCTTAATTGGTGCGCCACAGAATTATTTCTGTGCCGCATGGATGATGGTGCGCCACAGAAATTTTGGACTTTCTGTGGCGCATCTTTTGCCCATGCGCCACAGAAAGTCACATTTTTTTGGCGCACCTGGCCATGTGTGCCACAGAAATGTCACCAAGCTTGGAAGGTGACATTTCTGTGGCGCACATGGCCAGGTGCGCCACAGAAAGTCAGCTGCGGGCGGGTTAAAATTTGAAAAAATAAATTATGTGGCGCACCTGGCAGGTGCGCCACAGAAAGTTGACATTCTGTGGGGCCCCAGGCAGGTGCGCCATAGAAAGGTGACATTCTGTGGCGCACCAAGCTTGGTGCGCCATAGTTTTTTTTCAAATCCCACCCCCTCCGGTGGATCGTCTTTTTAGTCTTGCAGGAAGTCAAGAAAAATGATAAAAATTTCAATAAATAAAATCCTTTGACATGTAGTTAGGTATGAGTGTCTAGTAGGGATAGAAATTTTGAAATATGAATTTTGACCTTTTCTGCAACAAATGAAAAATAAATCTTCTAATGGCCATCACTTTTGCATACGACGTCGAAATAACGCGAATTATATGCCAAAAAAACTAGAGAAAAATCCGAGTTCAAATCCACCCGGGTTTACCCGGTCAACAATTCACAGATTCCTCAAATTCCAAAAGAAAAAAAGTTATTTCAAACAGACGATTTTCCGCAGCAAAATCAAAAAAAAAGAAAAAATTCAAAAATTCAAAAAGTCCAAAAAAAAAGACACAGAAATGTATAACAAAGAAGATTGTTGACTTTTTTGTATTTTTTTGATATTTTGGATTTTTTTTGGATTTTTTTGACTTTTTTGAATTTTTTGGATTTTTTGGGATTTTTGGATTTTTTTTGACTTTTTGAATTTTTTAGATTTTTTAAGTTTTTTGATTTTTTTTGGATCTTTTCAATCTCCCTTTGAAACTTTATAAGTTTTTGAAAAATCTGAAATTTACAAACACACATTTATAACACATACCACACATATACACATACAAGATTTAAGAGGTTCATATGATATATATATAAATAAGAAATTGAGTAGCATAAGGGTAGGTGGAGTGAGTGGAACTTAGAAGTTAAGCGTGCTAGGGTTGGATCAATTTGAGGATGGGTGACCTAGCGGGAAGGTATTAGTTCAAAAAAATTAAAAAATATGAAAATAGTTCCAATAATTAGGATTTTTCATATTATTTCATATTCTGATTTTTTTTTAAACTTTTTATATTTTTTTGCATTTGTTGAAATTTTTGATTTTTTTGACAATTCTGTGGTGCACCAGACCAGGCGCGACACAGAAATGTGAGAATTCTCACCAAGCCAGGTGCGCCACAGAAATATTTTTTGTGGCGACAATTCTGTGGCGCACCCAGCAAACCTGGGGTGCGCCACAGAAAGCCAAAAAAGTGTGCCACTGATAGGGTATTCTGTAATAGTGGTGTCGGCTAGGACTGCTCCTCTGAATGACATCATCGAGAAGCTGGCTATCCCGGTAGCATCCGGAGCAGATGCTGCCCTGACAGCAGCCGAGTTAGAGCTGCAGCGCCAGCAGCTGCATGAAGAGGCCATGGAGATAGCCGAGATTCGGAGGAACTTCAGCATATCCCTCCGTGAGTACAATGCAGCTCATGGGTTAACCCCGGTAGCTAATCATCCTAGCCGAGTAGAGCATGTGCGCAAAAGAGGCAAATGCCGCAATGCTGAGATTGCTAGAGATGGTAGATCCAGTTCTAGTAGAACTCCTAGTGTCATGTCGGTTGAGAAACCGAAGTATAGCTCTCCTGCTAAGACTCTTAGAGCTGCCGAGACAGCAAGAGCCGAGTTGCCTGGTCTAACCGGAGAAGCTCTCCGTAGGCAACAGGACCGAGTCAATGAGTTGGTCGGTACTGCTAACCGACAGAACGAGGCCTTTCGCAAGGCTAATCCGGGGGCTGGTGGTTCCCAAATAGTTCACTCGGCTAGGGCAGCTAGCGAGAAATCTAGGGGGCAAGCTTCATCCCCGCATAATGGTGGAGGACGTGACCGGAGTGTAAACTCCGATAAGAACAAGCAATTGCAGACATATGATGCTGCGTAAGCCGGAAAGCAGCTGGCAGGGCAGGCCAATGCTGGCCGAGGTAGAAGTAACCTCGGTCCAGGCAACCCGAATGTCGGGCTTGTTATGTCGGCTGGCCGAGGTCTGCCACCTCGGCACCCGGTGCAGAATCCGGTGTACCAACAGGTGCAGCAGCACCCCGAGGCTGAATATGTTCAGCAGCCGCAGTATGTTGGTCAAGCGGCCAACCGATATGACGATGGAAACTCGGCCATGGAGCGAGCCGGGTATCAGAGGGTTGAGGGTGCACTGGGAGCTCGGCTGGGATCTCGCCAGTTAGCTCCGAATGATGCATGTTACAAGTTGGACAGAATCTATCTGTCTGAAATGCTGGAAGAGCAAGGCCCACCTGGCCCTGCTTGCTTTGGATCTCGGATCATGAAGGAACCACCGGTGCCGGGTTTCCAATTGAGCCGAGGTACCAAGACGTATGATGGTAGCACCAAGCCCGAGGATTGGCTGATTGACTATGTGACAGCAGTGCACATTGCGGGAGGTAACCGCAGATGGGCGGTGAGGTATATCACGCAGATGTTGGAGGGGCCAGCCCGGATCTGGTTGAACAATCTAAGAGAGGGCAGTGTTGACTGCTGGCTGGACTTTGAAGAGGCTTTCGTTAGCAACTTCTCCAGCACTTACAAGAGGCCCAACAGACCTCAGCAGCTTGCGATGTGCAGGCAGAGGGATGATGAGACTGACCGAGATTACTTGACTCGGTGGAGTACCATCCGCAATTCCTGTGAAGGAGTTGTGGAAGCGCAGGCCATTTCATGGTTTGCTCAGGGATGCCGGCATGGCTCCATGCTTTGGCAGAAGCTGCAGAGAGAGATGCCAACCACTTTGGCCGAGACAATCCGGATTGCGGATAGTTATGCACTCGGTGATCCGATGCAGCCTCTGCTTAACTCGGTTGAGCCGAGCAGAAGATACCCAGTGAACAACAGGCCCGGGCCACTTAGGAGCGATCACCAGGACTTCGGCAACAAGAGGAGAGAACCGGATTACCGGTGTGGCTCGAACCAAGTTGCTGCGGCGAGCCAAGATCAGCCAGATGCTGGTAGCAACCAGCGTCCGAAGTTCAATGGTCCGGCATGGGGCCAGAATCAGGAAGGGAAGAAGCCCTGGGGTGATCAGAAGCAGGCCTTCACTTATGAGTCCATGTTGGATGGACCTTGCAGCTTCCACACCACTAACTTCAGAAGGCCGGCGAATCACATGACTCAACAGTGCAGCTGGTACACTCGTGTAAAGGGAGAAGGAGCAAGAGTCGGAGGAAACCCGACGGGGGCACAGCAGAGATTTCCACCGAGGCAAAACTTGCCACTCACCGGGGCAAATGCTACCTCGGTAAATGCGCCTGCTCCGAGGCAAGCTGCTCCAAAGCCTGTGAATCAGGTGAACGTCGGAGGAAACAACAACAATGCTGGCTCGAGTAATCAGAATGATTATCCCCAGGGGATTACAGAGAGGCTCATCAGACGTATGTGGTCTTTGTGACCGAGCCAACTGACAAGAAAAGCTTGCATCGGCGTGCCCTGGAGGTGAACGATGTTATGCCGGCAGTGCTAAAGTTCATGCACTGGTCCGAGCAAGAGATTACTTGGTGCAGGAAAGATCACCCCCGAGTCATGCCAACCCCGCGAGGTTATGCTCTGGTGGTGGATTCGACATTCGTTGGACCCACCTTGAATGTTCGGTTCACCCGAGTTCTGATTGACAATGGAAGTGCCATTAATATCATGTACCGAGACACCATGTTAAAGATGGGTATCTCGATGAATATGCTACTGCCGAGTAGCACGACCTTTCATGGCATAGTGTCGGGTGTTTCTTGTGCTCCTATGGGCAAGATCTGGGTGGATGTGATGTTCGGCACCAAGGACAACTGCAGAACGGAAAGTCTCCAGTTCGAGGTAGTGGACCTCGAAAGTCCATACCATGCATTGCTTGGTAGGCCCGCGCTGTCCAAGTTCAGGATCTCTACCCATGTGGGCTACCTCAAGATGAAAATGCCGGGTCCTAATGGCATCATCACCATCTCGGGTGATTACAAGCGCTCCATAGAATGTGCCTTGGCTGGATCTTGCCTAGCCAAGTCTTTGATCATTGCTGCTGAGAAGAAGAAGATCCTTGAGGTGGTGGCGTTGGCTCAGTCCACGCAGCTCGGTATGCCGGGTATGGCTAACCCGGAGATGAGTGCATCATTCCAGGTGCCCAAGGAGACGAAGAAGATCAATGTTGACCCGGAGTGCTCGGACCGCAATGTCATCATTGGCACCGGATTAACAGAGAAATAGGAAAGCGAGCTCAGTAACTTCCTCCGTGAGAATCAGGATATCTTCGCATGGTCGAATCAGGACCTGCCAGGTGTTCCGAGGGAGTTGGCTGAGCACTCTTTGTTCGTCAGGCCGGACATGAAGCCTGCGAAGCAACCGACACGTCGACTGTCGGATGAAAGAAGAAAGGTGGTGGGAGATGAACTGGACAAGTTACTTGTGCTGGTTTCATCATGGAAGTACTGCACCCGGACTGGTTGTCTAACCCGGTCCTGGTAGAGAAAAAGAAAGATGAACCTCTGGTGGCCAAAGCGTGGCGTATGTTTATTGATTTCACGAACCTTAATAAGGCATGTCCTAAGGATCCATTCCCGTTACCTCGGATAGATCAAGTGATCGATTCCACGCCCGGGTGTGAGTTGTTATCTTTTGTAGATGCATACTCCGGGTTTCATTAGATTCCTCTGAACCTGGATGATCAATTGAAAACTGTTTCATTACCCGTACGGGGTTTATTGCTATCGTGTCATGACTTTTGGCTTGAGAAATGCTGGTGCAACATACCAGAGATGTATGCAGAAATGTCTGCATGATCAAATAGGTCAGAATGTGCAAGTGTATGTCGACGATGTCGTCATAAAAACTAAAGAAAATTCATCTTTGATCGATGATCTCAGAGAGACATTTTTAAACTTAAGAAAATACCGAATGAAACTTAACCCGGATAAATGTACATTCGGTGTGCCGGCAGGAAAATTACTCGGTTTCCTCGTGTCCAGCCGAGATATCGAGGTTAACCCGACGAGAATCCATGCTATTGAAAGCATGAGGTTACCAACATGTCTCAAGGACGTGCAAAAATTCACTCGATGCTTAGCCTCCTTGAGTCGGTTTGTCAGCAGGTTGGGTGAAAAGGCATTGCCTTTGTATCAGCTCATGAAGAAAACCACTCACTTCGTGTGGACTCCGCAAGCTGACGTGGTGTTCGCCGAGTTAAAAAAGATGCTCGCAACTGCGCCGATACTGGCCTCACCATTACCCAAAGAGCCGATGTTGCTCTAGATTGCGGCCACAAACCGAGTTGTGAGTGTTATAGTGGTGGTGGAGCGAGAAGAAGAGGGTAAAACCGTGCAGAGGCCGGTCTATTATTTGAGTGACATAATCTCATTATCCAAGCAGAACTACCCTCACTATCAGAAAATGACATATGGTGTCTATCTGGCCGCTAAGAAGTTGAAACATTACTTCCAAGAGCATTCAATCACGGTGGTGTGTGAGGCTCCTATCTCGGAGATCATCGGATGCAAGGATGCAACTGGCCGAGTAGCCAAATGGGCTATCGAGGTATCACCTTATACTCCACACTATGAGAGAAGAGATGCTATCAAGTCTCAGGCATTTCCAGATTTCTTGGTGGATTGGGCCGAGATGCAGTATACACCACCAGTGCCCGACTTCAATTATTGGAGGATGCACTTTGATGGCTCCAGAACCAAGGTTGGTTTGGGTGCCGGAATTGTCCTTACCTCGCCAAAGCAGGATCAGCTGAGATATGTGTTGCAGATTCATTTCGCGGCATCTAATAATGTGGCCAAGTATGAGGCACTGATTCGTGGGCTCAATGTGGCCAAAGAAATTGGTATCCGCCGAATTGAATGCTTCGGAGACTCAGATCTGGTGGTGTAGCAAGTCTCGGGATACTGGGATGCTTTGGATGCTAATATGGCACTGTATCGGTTTCATGTCCAGAAGATCTCGGGATTCTTTGAAGGGTGCGAGTTCAAGCATGTACCTCGGGCGGAGAATGAAGCTGCTAATGTGTTATCCAAGCTCGGTTCGTCTCGGGATGCTATTCCGCCCGGGATATCATTGGAGCATCTGAGGAAGCCATCGATCAAGCCCTCACCAGAGTCCGAGTCAATCTTTATCCTGAAGAAACTAGAAGATGGAGCAGTGCCCATGGATGTAGATGTCGGGTGCATTTGGGAAAACCCGGGGACTGGTTGGTATACCTCGGGGACTGATTACTTGATGTCGAAGGAAGTAATGTCGGCGGACCCAATGGAGGTTGATATCCCGGTCTTTCCTGTGCGCCCTGTGCCGGAATGGGCACAACCAATAATGGCGTAAATGTTAGATGGGAGTTTGCCGAGTAATGAGGTGGAGGCCAGGCAAGTGCAGAGAAGATCCAAATCTTACACCATCATCAACAAAGAGTTGTACAAGAAAAGTGTAACAGAGGTGTTGCAACGTTGTGTTGAGCCGGCAGAAGGGCAAGAGATGCTGTTGGAAATTCATCAAGGGGAGTGTGGTCATCAGGCTTCTTCGAGAGCCCTGGTTGCGATAGTATTCTGACATGGGTTTTACTGGCCCAAAGCTTTGGATCAAGCAGAAGATATCGTCAGAAGGTGCGAGGGGTGCCAGAGATTTGCTAGAAGATTCATTTGCTAGCCTCAGCACTCAGGACGATTCCCATCACTTGGCCCTTCACAGTTTGGTGTCTGGACATGGTGGGAGAGTTCAAACCAGCCCGAGGTAACATGACTCATATGCTGGTAATGGTGGACAAGTTCACCAAATGGATCGAGGTGAAGCCAATCCGGAAGTGTGATGGTCACACAGCTGTGTCCTTTTTGAAGGACATTATCTTGAGGTATCGATACCCCCACAGCATTATATCGGATAATGGCACAAACTTTGATGTGGGAGAATTTGCTCGGTTTTGTGCTGAAAATAGGATTCAGTTGGACATTGCTTCGGTGGTACATCCCGAGGCCAATGGGCAAGTGGAAAGAGCAAATGCACTGGTGTTGGCCGGCATAAAAGCTCGGTTAATTGAACCTCTGGTACGAACTCCGGGATGCTGGATAGAGGAGATACCAGCGGTACTGTGGGGTCTAAGGACCACACCGAATCGCTCAACTGGCTATACGCCATTCTTTCTGGTCTATGGAGCAGAAGCGGTCCTGCCAACCGACATACAGTATGACTCGCCGAGAGTTGCGATGTACATAGAAACTGAGGCAAAAAAGGCTCGGGAAGATGCAGTTGATCTGCTCAAAGAGGCCCGAGAGTTGACCTTATCTCGGTCAGCTATATATCAGCAGAATCTCCGACGCTATCATAGCCGGAAGATCAGCCCTCGGGTATTCCGAGAAGGAGATTTAGTACTGAGGCTGGTGCAGCGCAGTGCAGGCCGACACAAGTTGTCACCTCCATGGGAGGGACCATTCATTGTGAGCAGAGCTCTGCACAATGATTCATACTATCTTATAGATGCACAGGCACCGAGGAAAAATGTAATGGACACATCCGGAGAGGAGACCAAACGACCCTGGAATCTAGCTCTACTCCGTCCCTTTTACTCCTAAGGGAGCAGTGTATGTATCTCGGTTTTCTTTTGAATGAAATGTCGGCACTCCGAGATGAAACTCGGGGACTGCCTTGTCCATATATGCATGTGTTTTATGTCTGTTTTTATCTTCGTTGTTCATGTGTCGGATGATTTTTTGACTCGTTTCAAAGTTCAAGTAATGTATGCTGTCTTGTTGTGATCTTGTGACTCGACTGACGAACGCCGAAATGGTAGTCAAGAGCAGAGGTTATGGTATATGGTAAACATGAAAATGGACTCGGGAACTCAGTCCTAAAAAGATCCGACATATGTCGTTTACTAACCCGGTTATTTCTTTCCTTTCCTTTGTGTCGGATGACTCTAAATCTTACCCCAAAATTTTACAAGTATTGTATGCTATAATTTCTATCTTGTGACTCGACTGTCGAACGCCAAAATGGTAGACAAGAGCAGAGATTGCTAAGTATAGTAAACGAGAAAGTAAACTCGGGGACTTGATGCAAAGTGAACCGGCATCAAGCCAAGTTTTGTTAAACTAGCAAAATAGAGTAGCGGTGCAGATACTTAAAAGTATAATTACATATGCACCCGACATTTTGGGGATTTGATAATTCTGCTCAATGATAAGTTCAGGAGGAGGTGCCGGAGCAGCTTGGGTCGGCAGGACCTTTGGCAGAAGCAACTTCAGGGGCAGGAACACCTTCGGTTGTTGGAACAACCTCGGAAGTTGGAGTGGCTGCCAAAGTTACGGCAGTGTCGGAGGTTGCTTCTGGAGGAGTGTCGGATGTTGGCTGCTCGGCAGTCTCGGTTGCGGTGTTGGTGGCAATGTCGGCTGCCTCAGCTTCAATCTCTTCATCAAGGGCCTCATCGTCATCATCATCTTCATCGTCCTCATCGTCCGATATTGGCCCCGGAATGAAATGGCGGGTATCAGCGTAGCTGGCCATGAAAGAGGCTGCTTCCTTGCGGCGCCCAATCATCGCCGCATCTTCAGTCCAGGGGGAGTGGGCACGCAGAGATTTCAGGGCATTGAGGTCAATTTCCTCATACCAGGACAACACGAAAGTCAGGACTTGATATGCGCCGGCACGAGCCGCTGAGGCCCTCCACTCGCGGACCCTTACCTCGGCCCCCTTCAGGCACTTGGACAATTTGTCAATGGTAACTGGAGGCTGAGAGTCTGGCCATAAGGCCCCATAAGCTTGGATGCCCGCATCAAGGAGATCGGTGCCTATGGCCTTCAGAGGAGAAATCCGAGCATTCAGGGCCGTCAGGTGGTCCTCAGTGTCCCAGACATCTGGGATTGGGCCAGCAAGGGCTCTTTTCTCCCGAGCTTTCTTGGTAGTGTTGGCTGCCGCAATCTGGGAATGGACGAAATGTCCTGTGGAAAGGAAAGCTATTACCGAGTTAAGTCATGTGTCGGCATATGGTTGGTATCGGCGGAAACAAAGGAAATGAGAAAGACGATAGGGGAATCTTACTGTCCATCTCGTGATTGAGCCGAGTAAGTTCGGACAGCCAGCGGCCACTGTTAGCCTTGAGGGCATCCAGCTCTTCTTGTGCCGAGGCAGCACGAGACTCGGTCTCCTTGAGGAGCTCATTATGCGTCTGGGCACTTTCTTCCTTCTGCTTCAGAGCATTCTCCATTGCGGTCTTCTCCTTCTCGACTCGTTCGAGTTTGCGCTGGAGCCAAGACACCTCATCCTGCTCCTTCTTGAGTGCGGATTTGTGTGCGTCGTCGAGTCTCTTTTGCTCCTCTTGCAGCTGTTTGTGGGACCTCTTGAGCTTATCGTGGTCCAGCAGCAACCTTTTGAACACCTCGGTCCGGGCATTGGTGCATTCCTGAAAGAAGAAAATTGTTAGTATGTTTGGGGGAAAATACAGGCCGAGTTAAGCTCGATATGAGTCTCGGGGTGTCGTGGTGTTGTCACGGCAGATGCCATAGGATGGCTTAAGTTGGGGGCTCGCTAGGACGTTGGGGGATCCGGGGAGGGTGTGCGCACTCAAGAAGCACGCATGAAGAACCACGAAGAACACGCAAGAACAAGCAAGAACGAGCAAAACCAAGAACAACCAAAGCACACCAAGATGTACCCTGCTTCGGGGCCCTCTTGCGGAGGTAACACCCCTACTGCAGCACTAGCCTACTCTCTTTATATCTCAATGATGACAAGTACAATGTGCTCCTTGAGCTGTATGAAGCAACAATGGTGAGAACTCTAGGAGGAAGATGGAGCGAGGGGGAAATGAGGCTTCTTCTCCGTCCTCAGTCGTCCCTCCTCGCCCTGGAGGATGTGCTGGTCTATTTATACACCAACCGGATTACCATCATGCCCCTGGCTGGAGATGATAATGGCATGGACAAGAGGAACAGGACAAGCTTTGGCTACTGTCACTCAGTCCAGCTTATTGTCAGTCCAACGGCAGGTCTATCTTTTCCTCTTTGAGCTTAAGCCAGCGTAGCCCACCGGAGCCTAGGCCACTGCCCTTTCCCGAATTAGCCGAGTCAGCGCGTAGGGCCTAGCGACCCGGAAAACCCGTGGCTCGACCAGGCTGTCTTCTGAACCTCGGGCAGGAGGCCTGCAGGACCCGTGAACTTACTGACATTACTCGGCCTTTGTGCATTATCTGACATCGCCTTATGTTGGATCCTTCCTGACCAACCCGGCTAAGTTAAGCCGGAATGCCTTCCTCTGATCCGGCGAGCCTTTGCCGGATCCCCTTCGGTCTCTCCCTGCACTCTAGCATGATTGAGAGCTAAATGACTCTTCCAAGTTATCTGGCCCAAGTGATCCGGTCCAAGGGATCCGGCCCAAGAGATCCGGCTTGACCTTGATCCGGCTCACTCTTTTCAGCCCTTTACACCATCTCTTTGCCCTACTCGGGGGCAGCCCCCCGACAGTAGTCCCCGAAGCTGGTGCGGTCCTACAGCCTTGGCTGAAGGGCCATAGCAGGTTAAATACAAACGCCATTAACCGAATCCCATATTACACAATCATGTCTCAGGATTTCCCGGGACACTTGGCAGGGAATCTCTGCGCAAAGCCCCGTAATCCGGGTCTTTGATTTGACATACCACTGACAGCACATTATCCGGATCCACCAGGTACTTGAGTGCATTTGACTAAATGACCCCGCCTCCTCGGTTTCTTCGTTGACCGGCGCACCCGATCCGGCGCGACCGCTTCCAATTTCGCAACCCTCCTTGTGCTTAAAAGCACGGCCACAATTACGACCACAGAGTTTCAGGCCACACTTGATCTGGCCACGCCCCGAAAACCACGCGGTAGTGCACCAGTTATCTGCGAGCGGCTATAAATAGGGGTGCGGGGTTCCTCTTCTTCTTCCCCGCATTTCCCACTCCAAGAACTCCATCCGTTCCATTGACGCCGCTGCGATCTCGCCTTTGCGACTTCGCCGCGCCGGAGACCTCGACAACGCCGGAGAAAACTCGCTGGAGCCGCGCACTGCGCCCTGCACCGCCGTTTCTTCACCGAGCTTCTTCCTCGCAGCATCATAACCGTAAGTTCCTTTTCTTCCGGCCATGGCGACCTCAAGCAAGTTCATATCCCGCTGGGAACTTGCGTCTGTTTCTTGTAGATTCACTCACGTACGAGTCCATTGTCACGCCTTAGTGCATTCCCTAGATCTCCTTTCCAGGTTTTGCACTAGATTGCCCTAGTTTGGCTTGCCACCGCTTGAGCAGTTCCACCATATTTTTTACTCAGAATTTCCTCTCTATTTTACTGCCGCGGTAGATCTTGCGTAACCCTAGATTCTCATGAAAAGGTGTTTTTACTAGCCGAATTACTTTTCCGTATTGACTAGACAACTTTATCCGGGATAGCTTCTACCGAATCGCTTTACACCTGATTCGGTTACACCATTATCCGATTTCTTATGGACTTAGAGATTCCGAATCTCCTAACTCGGCTATCTCCGATTTCTTGCAGGACTGATTCGGATATGCCGAAGCTGCCCCCTGGCAGTTGGGAGGGTTCCGATGTTACAAAAGACAACCTGGAATGGCTGCTGAGCACCCGGCGTATAACACCCAAAGTTATATGCCGAAAACCGGGGAAGGAACTCGAACCGGTCACCCAACCGGTGAACGCGTTGTATTTCTAGCGCACTTCGAGCGCGGATTCGGACTCCCGGCGAGTGACTTCTTCCGGGCTTTTCTAGACTTCTTTGGCCTGCAGCCTCACCACCTTCCGGCTAACGCCTTTGTCTCCCTCTCGACTTTTACCTCCTTTACTGAGGGATATCTCGGTCTCTGGCCAACTGTCCAAACCTGGGCGAAGTACTTCCACCTCCGGAAACAGACTATCCCGAGCAGTGACCCGAAGGTGATGACCGCTTGTGGTTCAGCTAGCATTACTCCGAGGACGGGCTCCATCTTTCCCCGGATCACTGGCCTGGATACTTGTAAGAAATGGCAAAGGTCTTTCTTCTACGTGAAGAGCGTTGAAGGCCATGATCCTCTCAACTTGCCCGAGTTCAGGATCGAGCCCCCCACAGCCAAATTAAACTTTAGATACGATCCGGCTGACACTCTTGCGGAGCTTCAAACCGTACATCAAACTCTGGAGGATTTTCTAGAGAAGAGCCTGCTCTCGGACGATCTCCTTCGGGCCTTCGTCTGTCGCCGGGTCAGTCCTCTTCAACAACGTAAGAACAAGATTTGCCACATGAGTGGTCTGCTAGATCCTACCCGAATCAGCAAACCTGACCTCACCAGAGCTTCCATCAAGAGATGGGTAAACGCCATTGCCTACACCGAGATGTCGGACAAGTGGAGGTGGGGTGTGGAGCCGTTCCACCGAGATGCACTTCCACCACAGGTTAGTTCACCATTCTCCGAATTAATCCATACTTCATCAAAATACCATCGGACTAATCCAGACCTTCCTTGACTCTTCTGCAGCTGTTCAACCGCCAAATCACCGAAGATGGAGATCTCTCCACCAAAGTGTGGGGACTGGATCGCAGCCCGCTGCGCGAGGGCGAAGAGGATGCGGATACGGACGATTATTTGCTGATTCCGCGCGCCAAGCCCATCCGCAAGGGTAAGCAACCGACTATTTACAACATTTCCGAGATGAAGATGATGATTGCTGGATCCTAAATCCCGTTGATGCTATTCCGATTTCATGGTCACCACCTTGTGTTCCAGCCAAACAGGATGCTCAAGGGACATCTCGGAAACGCGATGACGCGTCCGGATCAGATGCCCCTCAAGCCAAGAGAATGAAGAAAGCTGCCTTCAAACCGAATCGGCTCAAGCCCATGCCTACCACCAAGGGGTAATGCCAACTTCATTTGCTTTCTTCCTCTATTATCCGAGTCATCTTTATCCGAGTTAACTGTTTTACTTTATTCTATGTAGTGACGTCGTCATCACCGAGCAAACTCATTCATCCATTCTTTCTCCCATTCCCCCACTGGATACAGCCATGGAGAACCAGTCTCCTGAAAGGGCTGTCACCTCTCCCGCGCATGCCACAACTGCCAAGACTTCTCCGCCAACTCTCCTTCCAGAGTCGGTTACTGTCCTGGAGAACGAGGAAATCTCAGCTCCTACCCGAGATTCAGCTTGGCCACGCCCTCTGAAGGAGTTGGAGAAGGAAAAAACTAAGACTTCGGCTAAGTCTTTGCCTAAGCCGGATCCTCACCCTACTCCCAAGGCTCAAGCTCTGCTGAATCAAGAGCAGCAGAAGAAGAAAAAGCAACAGCAACAAACTTTCGAGAAGCAGCAGAAGCAGCAACAGGAAGTACTTAAATCACCACAACAAGCCCAGAACCAACCGAGACAGCCAGATCCAGCTGAGACCCCGGGCGGATCGGTTCTACCTAAGCCGACTCAGGCCACCTCTGGCACAACTCCAACCACCTCGGATAAGCAGGTAGTTGCTAGCAAGCAGGTTTCCGCCACTCCATCAGTGACTCGGGTGCATGATCAACTCTCTTAGGCGATTACTCGCACCCGACTTAGTGGCCAGGTCCTGCCGAATCTCCGCACTCCGAGTGGCGACAACCTCGGCTCCGCAGAGGAATTCGTTAAAGCTTGGAATGTTGCGGACCTTGCCGAAGGCTCCTCTACTTCAGCGTCACCACATCCGGCTGGCCCTAGCCGGATGTTTCAATCTCTACACTCTGTGCGGGCCTCGGTCATTGAAGCTAACCGGGTCCTCGAGGTAACTTTGTTGAATCCTGCTTTTATTTTATCATGATCAATCTGTACTATTCCTAGTCCCCGAGATTCGGGTCGAACGACTGATACTCCTTCGAGTAAGAAAGTCATTCGGCTTGAATCTCTAAAAAACTTGATCATGAATTTTGTTTTAGCCGAAAAAATCGTGGGACTCCCAGTCCCCGAGTCTCTTTTTCAATTGAGTCGGTCAACTTTTTTTTTATATCAATCTCGGGCCTCCAGTCCCCGAGATTCGTTTTGGCTCCATCTTGCTAGTTTTTTAATAGTCTCAGGTGCCAGTCCCCGAGACTCTTTTTACGCCATTAACCTTTTTTCTTTCAGGAAACCACGACTGCTCGCAGCTGGATCTTTAAGCAGCTAGTCCTACAACACCAGGCCCTCCAAACTTCCTTCGAGGCGCAAGGTGCAGAGATGAAAAAGAAGTGACTCGGTTCCAGCGGGAGCTTGACCGGGTTGGAAAAGTGAAGGCCAAGCTCAAGAAAGACTGGGATATGCTGCAAAGTGAGAAAGATTCAATCCAGAAGGAGCAAGACACTTTGAAAGCCGGGCTTGCGAAGCGGGCCGAATTGGACAAGAAAATCCAAACGGTCGTTGCCGACGCTGAAGCCGAAGCTAAAGCAGCGAAAGATGATTTGGCTGCTCACAAGGCGGTCAGCGCGAAATGGCTGGCTGATCTTTCTAGCCTTAATGAAGACATGGACCGTAAGTTTTCCGAATCTCCCCTTTCTCCTCTGCTCTTATCCGACACATAATTTCGTGTTCCCTCTCATTTAATTCGGTGTTAGCTTATCTATATGTAGGAGAGTTTACCAGCATCCGGCTTCAAGCCGCCAAAGTTGTGAGAGATGCCCGAGCTGAGAGAGCTAAGTTAACTAGGGATCCCCTACCAGAGACGTGGGATATCGAAGATCACATTACTGCACTTAAAGCTCGGATTGCTCCTTTGAAGGAGTCCCACATTGATCTGTTCAATGCAAGTCTCAAAGCTCACCGAGTCTTGTTTCCTGAAGCCGCAAGTCCGGTCTGCGGACGAGCTAATCAAAGACCTGGATCAGGCGAAGACCCGGTTAAAGCAGTGGAGATCTTCGTCCGCCCGCGCTGGTGCTGACGCAACTTTGCTATTTATTATGTCTTGGTATGAGCTGATTGAGCTCAACAAAGTGCGCTCACTTCGCGAGGGTTCTTCATGGGCTACAGATCCGAACCGGATCAAGATCCGCGAAGAAGCTGCCAACTTTATGGCCGAATTTGCAAACACAAAGCATCTTGATCTGGACGCTCCGGTCTACTCGGATGGGGAAGAAACTGAAGAAGAGGAATCGGACGATGCCTCCCTTGACGAATACGCCGAGTCTGAGGGCGAGTCTGGTGATTCGGCTAACTCTGCCGAACAACCTCGTACCAAGTCCACCAAGGTGCCAGCTTCCGACTCGGCCAAGACTGCCGAACAATCTCCGGCCAAGACTTCCAAGACGCCAGCCACTGACTTGGCTGAAACTGCCGAACAAGCTTTAGTCAAGACCGCCAAGACTTCAGTTGATCCGGATGCTTCCGAGTCTGCCAAGCCTTCAAGCTCTCCGTCCAAGGTCATTCCTGCAAGTGAGGGTCTCTTTCAACCGAGGTTCCTCCAACATCCGAGTCCATCCCTGCAACCGAGTCTCCTGCAACCAGGCTCCTTCTTCCTGAATTATCTTAATGAAAAACATTAAATCCCCGGTATGCCGGGAGCAGATGTAATATACAATTTAAGTTCTTCCGAGACTACTTTTATTTTGCTTAATGTGATCCGGACTAGGTTTATGTTGGATCATCTTAAACCGAGTCCCCGAGTCTGTTTTCTTGTTTACTATTTTTGCCGAATCTTTGCTCTTGTCTACCTTTTAGGTGTTGACAGTCGAGTCACAAGATAGGAATCATAGCATACAATACTTGAAACATGCGAGTTGTGGTTTAGAATCATCTAACATAAACAAAAAAGAAATAACAGGGGTTAGTAAACGACATGTGCCGAATCGGTTTTGGACCGAGTCCCCGAGTCCATTTTCATGTTTCCCATATTCCCCACCTCTGCTCTTGACTACCATTTTGGTGTTTGTCAGTCGAGTCACGAGATCAACAACACAGCATACATTACTTGAATTTTGGGACGAGGTTCAAAGCAATCCGACACATGAACGGTATGGACAAAACAGTAATAAAAAACACATGCATAAGGACGAGGCAGTCCCCGAGTCCAGACTCGGATTGCCGAAATTTCATTTATGATAAACTGAGATACATACATTGCGCCCCTTAAGAGTAAAAGGGTCGAAGCAGAGCTACATTCCAGGGTCGCTTGGTTTCTTCTCCGGGTCTGTCCAGGCCATCCTCCTTGGTTCCTGTGCATCTACAAGGTAGTACGAGTCATTGTGCATAGCCTTGCTCACAATGAATGGTCCCTCCCATGGAGGTGATAACTTGTGTCGGCCTTTGCTGCGCTGCACCAGCCTTAGTACTAGATCTCCCTCATGAAACACTCGAGGGCTGATTTCCGACTATGATAACGTCGGAGACCTGCTGGTATACTGCTGTCCGAGATAGGGCCAATTCTCTTGCTTCCTCTAGCAGATCCACTGCATCTTCCCGGGCCTCTTTTGCCTCGGTTTCGGTATACATTGTCACCCTTGGTGCATCATATTCTATGTCAGTGGGTAGCACTGCTTCTGCCCCATATACCAGAAAAAATGGCGTATAGCCAGTTGACCGATTCGGCGTGGTCCTTAGACCCCATAGTACTGATGGTATCTCATCTATCCAGCACCCCGGAGTCTTTACCAGAGGTTCTATTAACCGGCTTTTATCCCAGCTAATACCAAAGCATTTGATCTTTCCACCTGTCCATTGGACTCTGGGTGTGCCACTGAGGCTATGTCTAACCGGATCCCCTTATCCATGCAGAATCGGGCAAACTCTCCCACAGCAAAGTTCGTGCCATTATCCGAGATGATGCTATGGGGGTAACCGTATCTCAAAATGATTTCTTTCAGGAAAGTTACAGCCGAATGACCATCCACTTTCCGGATTGGTTTCACCTCTATCCACTTGGTGAACTTATCCACCATCACCAGCATATGTGTCATGTTACCCTAGCCGGCTTGAATTCTCCCACCATATCCAAACACCACACAGCAAATGGCCAAGTGATAGGAATTGTTTTGAGCGCCGATGCGGGTAGGTGTGTCTGCTTGGCAAACCTTTGGCATCCTTCACATTTTCGGACTATGTCCTCTGCATCTGCATGAGCAGTGGGCCAGTAAAACCCATGCCGGAATACTTAGCCACCAGGGCTCTTGTACTGCAATGATGCCCACATTCTCCTTGATGTATCTCCAGGAGCATCTCCTTGCCCTCGGCTGGCTCCACGCAACGTGTAGCACCTCGGTTGCACTCCTTTTGTATAACTCCTTGTTGATGATGGTGTAACCCTTGGACCTCCTCTGCACTCGCCTAGCTTCGGTTTCATCATTTGGCAAACTCCCCTCCGACATGAACTTCATGATTTCTTCAGCCCACTCCGGTACTGGATGCAAAGGGAATAAGTGCTCATCTATTTCCACTGGTTCGGCCGCCATTATTTCTTCTATCAGTCTCTGTCCATTCCCTAAGATTCGGTTAGCACCATCTTCCTCTCTTCCCTCTTCCCTAAGATTTGGTTAGCATTCCCCGAGTCTCGGTGCGCAGTCCCCGAGTCTCGCCATGCAGTCCCCGGGTCTTCCCAAATGTACCCGACATCAACATTCATAGGAACAGCTTCAGATTCTTGCTTTGGGATAAAAATTGACTCGGAATCAGGCGAAGGCTTGATTGAAGGGATCCTTAGGTGATTCAAGGATATCCCGGGTGGGATTGCATCCCTAGACGACCCGAGTTTTGACAGGATATCAGCAGCTTCGTTCTCCAGCCGAGGTATGTGCTTGTACTCGCAGCCTTCAAAAAATCCTGAAATTTTCTGGACATGAAATCGATATAGTGCCATATTGGCATCAAGGGCATCCCAATTTCCAGAAGACTGCTGCACCACTAAATCTGAATCACCAAAACATTCTATCCGGCGGATGCCGATGTCCTTAGCCACATTAAGCCCATGGATCAGTGCCTCATATTCGGCCACATTGTTTGATGCTGAGAAATGAATCTGCAACACATATCGCAACTGATCTTGCTTCGGTGATGTGAGTACTATCCCAGCACCTAGTCCGATTTTGGTTTTGGAGCCATCAAAGTGCAACTTCCAGTAATTGTAATCCGGCTTGGGTGGCTCATACTGCATCTCGGCCCAGTCACAAAGGAAATCCGGTAAAGCCTGAGACTTGATAGCATCTCTTCTCTCATAATGCGGGGTGTAAGGAGACACTTCTATTGCCCATTTGGCAACTCGGCCAGTCGCATCTTTGCACCCAATGATCTCCGAGATTGGAGCTTCGCATACTACGGTGATCGGGTGCTCCTGGAAGTAATGTTTCAACTTCTTGGCCGCCAGGTATACACCATATGTCATCTTCTGGTAGTGAGGATAATTCTGCTTTGAGGTTGAGATCACCTCGCTTAAATAGTACACCGGTCTCTGCACGGATTTACCCTCCTCTTCTCGCTCTACCACTATCACCACACTTACGACCCGGTTAGTGGCCGCAATGTAAAGTAGCATTGGCTCATTCGGCAAAGGTGATGCCAAAATTGGTGCAGTGGACAACATCTTTTTTAATTCATTGAAAGCCGAGTCTGCCTGCGGGGTCCATGTGAACCCGGTGCTCTTTTTCATCAATGATACAAGGGCAAGGCTTTTTCTCCTAGCCGACTCACAAACCGACTCAACGAGGCTAGACACCCGGTGAACTTTTGTACATCTTTTAGACATTTAGGCAATTTCATGTTTTCTATGGCTCGGATCTTAGCCGGATTCACCTCAATACCTCGGCTCGATACAAGGAAACCGAGCAACTTTCCAGCCGGGACACCAAAGGTGCATTTATCCGGATTCAATTTTAACCGATACTTTCTCAAGTTCACAAATGTTTCCTCGAGATCCTCGAGGAGAGTGCGTTTTTCTTTAGTTTTGATGACGATATCATCGACATACACTTGCACATTTTTGCCCATTTGAGAGTGTAAGCATTTCTGCATACATCTCTGATAAGTTGCACCGGCATTTCTCAAACCGAAACACATGACACGATAGCAATACGCCCCATACGGGGTAATAAAAGCAGTCTTTATTTGATCTTTGGGGTTCAGTGGTATCTGGTGAAAACCAGAGTACGCATCAATAAAAGACAACAACTCACACCCAGCAGTAGAATCGATCACTTGATCAATCCGAGGTAAAGGAAAGGATCCTTCGGGCACGCCTTGTTCAGGTTGGTGAAGTCGATGCACATACGCCACACCTTGACCACCGCTGGTTCGTCCTTCTTCTTCTCTACCAGAACCGGATTGGATATCCAGTCTGGATGCAACACCTCCATAATGAATCCGGCTGCAAGTAGCTTAGCCAGCTCATCAAGCACCACTTTTCTTCGATCGTCTGAAAGACGCCGAGTCGGTTGCCTCACCGGCTTCACATCCGGCCTGACAAATAAAGAGTGCTCTGCCAACTCCCTCGGAACACCAGGCAGGTCCTTAGCCGACCATGCAAAGATATCCCGATTCTCACGGAGGAAGTGACAGAGCGCGCTTTCCTATTTCTCGCCCAATCCGGCACCAATGATGGCCATGCGCTCCGGATTCTCCGGGTCAATGGGGATCTTCTTTGTCTCCTTGGGCACCTCAAATGTTGCACCTGCATCCGGATTGGTCATAGCCAGCACGCCGAGCTGAGCTGACTTCGCCATCGCCACTACTTCATGCATCTTGCTCTTCTCAGCTTGGATCACCAACGACTCGGCTAAGGTGGAACCAACCGTGGCACACTGTATGGCCTTCTTGTAATCTCCCGCAACGGTGATGATACCATTCGGGCCAGGCATCTTCATCTTGAGGTAGGCACATGAGTGGATATCATGAACTTGGCTAATGCCGGCCTGCCGAGCAGAGCATGGTATGGGCTCTCCAAGTCTACCACCTCGAATTCGAGACTCTCAAGTCTGTGATTGTCCTTGGTACCAAACAGCACATCTACCCAGATCTTACCCATTGGGGAACAAGACACCCGGGTACTATACCATGGAAGGTACAACTGCTCTGCTGCAACTGATTCGGCGAATAACCCAACTTGACCATTGTGTCCCGATACATGATGTTTATAGCACTGCCATTGTCAACCAAGACTCGAGTGAATTTCACATTAATCTTGGTCCAACCAAAGTCGGATCCACCACCAGTGCATAGTTTCCTGGGCTTGGCATAACCCTGGGATTATCAGCCCTGCTCCAAGTGATCTCCTGCTCGGACCAGTTCAGGTATTTTGGGACTGCTGGTGTGACTGCATTCACCTCCTTCGCCCTTCGCAGCTGACTTTTCTTGTCAGTTGGCTCGGTCACAAAAACCACATAACTTTGATGAGCTCCTTGTAATCATTTCCGGGGTATCCACCTTGCCGACTCGGACCAGCATTGTTGTTGTTGCCTCCCATATTTACCAGGTTAACCGGCTTTGTGGCTGCCGGCCTTGGAGCTCCTTCGTTCACCGGGGTTGCATTGGCTCCGGATAAAGGCGTATTTGGCCTGAAATTCGGTCTAGGAGCACCTCTCTGAGGTGGCCCTCTCTGACCTTCCGCCTGGATGCGATGATGCCAGCTACAATTCCGAGTTGAATGATTGGCCGGCTTGCGTGGGTCTGTTGTGTGATAACGGCAAGGCCCATCTATCATTGCCTCAAAAGTTAGAGGTGGACTCGGTCCATCCCACACTTTCTTTGCCCAGGCACCTTGATTCGGCCTCCAAGCTGGACCCTCATTTTTTGGTCTCTGGCTATCAGGATGATCCATATTTACTGCAGCAACCTGATCTGAACCGTATCTATAATCCGGATCTCTCCTCTTTAACCGAACTCATGTCGGTCACTGGGCCTCAATGGTCCTGTTCGGTTGTTGACCGGTTGCCTCCTGCTTGTTCCCACCGCATCCAACGCTGGCTGCGTCGGATCGCCAAGAGCATATGTATCTGCTATCCGGATCATTTCCGCCAGGGTCTTTGGCATATCCCTCTGGAGCTTCTGCCAAAGCGGGGTGCCATGTCGGCAACCCTGCGCAAACCAAGAAATGGCCTGCTCCTCCACGACACCTTCACAAGAATTGCGAATGTTGCTCCACCGAGTCAAAAATTCTCGGTCTGTCTCCCGCTCTTCCTGCCTGCACGCAGACAAGAGCTGAGGTCGGTTTGGCCTCTTGTAAGTGCTGGAGAAGTTGCTGTAAAACGCCTGCTCCAAATCCATCCAAGAGTTGATACTACCCTCTGGTAAGTTATTCAGCCAAATCCGGGCTGGCCCTTCCAACATATGCGGGAGATACCGGACCGCCCATCGGCGATTGCCCCCCGCAATGTGCACCGAGGATACATAGTCTATCAGCCAATCCGGCTTAGTGCTGCCGTTATACGGCTTTGTGATTCGGCCAAGCTGAAACAACGGCACGTTCGGCTCGTTCATGATCCGAGGCCCAAAGCATGGAGGACCTGGTGGGCCTTGCTCTTCCAGCTTCTCGGACTGGTAAATCCTATCCAACTTGAGACGCTGATCATCGGATCCAATGTCCGAGGTCCCAGCCTGGATGCAAGTGCATTATCATACGTTTGGTATCCGGCTCGCGCCATAGCCGAATTACCATCATCATAGCGGTAGCCCGCCTGGCCACCACCTTGCTGCTGCGCTTGCACCATTACTTGCTGCTCCTGCCGGGGTTGATTCTGCCCAGGAGGACGAGGTGGTTGACCTCGGCCAGCCGAATTACCCCTTCCGGCTCCCGGATTGCCTTGACCGCCATTGTTTCTGCTCTGGCCACCTCTTCCTTGAGCAGCTAGCTGCTTGCCGGCATACTCAGCATCATAGGCCTGCAGCTGTTTGCTCTTGCCCGAATTCACGCTTTGGGCCCGGTCAACTCCGACATGCGGGATGACGCTTGCCCCTTGGATTCTGGCTAACAGCCTTAGCCGACACTACTACCCGAGAACCACCAGCGTCCGGATTAGCTTTCCGGTAAGCCTCATTCTGCCGGTTACACACATCAACCAGCTCATTGACCCTCTCTGCCTGCTTGCGCCAAGCATCCCCGGTTAATGTGGTCAACTCGGCTCGCGCTGCCGCTGCAGCCCTAAGATTCTTGGCCGGGGAGCTATACACCGGCTTGCCTGTACCCGATCTATGACTAGTAGCCTTACTCGAGCTCGATCTTGCGGCTCTAGCTAACTCGTCATTGAGGTCCTTACCCCTGTTACGCAAATCTGCTCTCTTGCGTGGGTGAGGCACTACCGGAGTGAAACCATCGGTGATACCATTGGCAGCATTATATCTCTCATGTCTCTATCAAATGCTTGCCTAGACTCTACCACTAACCGGGCTTCTCTTTGCAACCTCAGGCGCTCTGCCTCTAACTGAGCTATAGTAAGCTCTACGTTTGCCCCAGGTGCCACTGGCCGAGCTAACTTTTCCAGGACATCCTCTAAGGGAGCCTCCCTACTTGACATGCCAAGTGGGCCAACCGGATCCGGTTTCTCCTTTGGGAACTTCGCCGTCCGAGCCGGCTTGTCAACCAGATCGGTTGGCGTGACCAGTACCTCGGGCATGCTATTGCCGGCATCTCCTTTGCCTGCTCCAGCACTTGGTCCGGTCATCATCACCTCCACGCTACTCCCGGGGCGAGCGCTACGCCGTCCGAGAGCTGCGCGGAAAGAAGGAGGGTCCTCGGCCACGAGCACCTGCGCCGGGTACTCGCGGACAAGCTCGGTGGTGACGTAGGTGAGGAAGCTGCCGAACTGGATGAAGCATCCATCCACAGGGAGTGGCCTCCCGCGAAGCAGCCGGCGTTGTCGCTGATGAAGGTGAACCCGCCGTAGTTGCAGACGAGCCCGGACAGCACACGCACGCCGGAGCTGGTGACGGAACCCGTCCGGATGGAAACCCCAGCCAACGCCACTGCTTGCCCCACGGTGGGCGCCAACTGTCGTGGTGGTGTCACGGCAGATGCCATAGGATGGCTTAAGTTGGGGGCTCGCTAGGACGTTGGGGGATCCGGGGAGGGTGTGCGCGCTCAAGAAGCACGCATGAAGAACACGAAGAACACGCAAGAACAAGCAAAACCAAGAACAACCAAAGCACACCAAGATGTACCCTGCTTCGGGGCCCTCTTGTGGAGGTAACACCCCTACTGCAGCACTAGCCTACTCTCTTTATATCTCAATGATGACAAGTACAAAGTGCTCCTTGAGCTGTATGAAGCAACAATGGTGAGAGCTCTAGGAGGAAGATGGAGCAAGGGGGAAATGAGGCTTCTTCTCTCGTCGTCCCTCGCCCTGGAGGATGTGCTGGTCTATTTATACACTAACCGGATTACCATTCTGCCCCTGGCCGGAGATGACAATGGCATGGACAAGAGGAACAGGACAAGCTCTGGCTACTGTCACTCAGTCCAGCTCATTCAGTCCAACGGCAGGTCTATCTTTTCCTCTTTGAGCTTAAGCCAGCGTAGCCCACCGGAGCCTAGGCCACTGCCCTTTCCCGAATTAGCCGAGTCAGCGCCTAGGGCCTAGCGACCCGGAAAACCCGTGGCTCGACCTGGCTGTCTTCTGAGCCTCGGGCAGGAGGCCTGCAGGACCCGTGAACTTACTGACATTACTTGGCCTTTGTGCATTATCCGACATCGCCTTATGCCGGATCCTTCCTGACCAACCCGGCTAAGTTAAGCCGGATTCCTTCCTCTGAACCGGGACTTTGCCGGATCCCCTTCGGTCTCTCCCTGCACTCTAGCATGATTGAGAGCTAAATGACTCTCCCAAGTTATCCGGCCCAAGTGATCCGGTCCAAGGGATCCGGCCCAAGAGATCCGGCTTGACCTTGATCCGGCCCACTCTCTTCACCCCTTTACACCATCTCTTTGCCCTACTCGAGGCAGCCCCCCGACACGGGGACTCGGGGACTCGGCATCGGAAATTTTTGAAGCAAAAGGAATGGCAGATTTTTGTGAAGATTCAAGCCGAGTAATTTTATCTCGGTTGAGCATCAATTACTCGACCCGAATCTCGGGGACTGGGGATGATATATGTCTGTTATCTATTTGTTAAAGGAAAGAAGACTAAGTTGAAGGAACATTACCGATGCAATCTTGCTGCACTTGAGAACAGCAGCTTGCATAGCATAGATGGACAGATCCAGCGCGCCGGGTGTCGGGGAATACTTTCTGGGTTAACCCGCGGCCCAGTGCGACTTAACTTACTCGCACGGACGAAGGCCCACTTGGGAGCAAGCCCAATATTAAACCGCCATAAGGGGAAAGATCTAGAAGACATATCCCGGAGGACGTGAAGACCGAGTAGTCTCCGAGTAGGCTTCTATGGATGTATTCTTTATGGGGGAAGTTTCCTTTTGTAAACCTAGCGAGCCTCTGTGTATATAAAGAGGACTCGCAGGACTTAGATCGGGTCGAGCTATCAAGCCCTAAACCCTAGCTCATACGGCGAGTACCAGATCGATCGCCTCCATTGTAACACCTCGATTATCATATCAATACCAATCTAGGGTAGGCAGGAAGTAGGTCTTTTACCTCACATTAAGGGGGCCAAACCAGGGTAAATCTGTGTTGATCTTTGTTCCTACGATCCCAAGCTCGGAGATGCTTGACTCGCATAATCCCACACCTACGAAGCCATCTATGACACCTGACGTGACAAACCCACGACAGTTGGTGTCGGAGGAATAATTATCCCGTGACTTATTCAAGCAAAGCGCGACTTATTAAAAGTCGCACCACTATTGGGCTTGCACAAATATGGCCAACTCAAGATCATGAGGAAGGATCCAGAAGCTCGAAGATAACTTGACTTGGAAGACAAGATATATGATTAGTCTCCAAGTAGGACTCCGGCTCATACTTTCCTTGAGAGAGAAGTTTCCTTATAACCTTGCGAGCCACCGTCTTTATAAGGTGGACTCTAAGGACCTAGAACGCAAGCCAAAAAGCTCTCATACATCCAGAGAGAGGCGACTCGACACCTCGGATCGCCAACCCCTTGTAACTCCATATTCATATCAATACCAATCTAGGATAGGCAGGACGTAGGTCTTTACCTCACATTGAGGGGCCGAACCTGGGTAAAAAACATTGTCTTCCTCATGCCTGTGATCCTTAGCTCGGAGACGCTCGATCGCTTAATCCCCAACTCTACGAAGTCATCTCCATGACATATGCGTGACAATCCCACGACAGTTGGCGCCCACCGTGGGCCTGCGTCAAGAGCGTCACGTTCCGCGCTGGATCTGTGCCAGGGACAGAGGATCTCATCGTCGATTCAAGCTCGGTGACTTCAACAATCTCGGCGACTTGATTGCCGCGCCGTTTCAAGCTCGACAATGCCAACATCTACATCAGGGGCAGCAGACAACGTCCGCGCTGCGACTGACCCTGACGACGTCTCGGGAATCACATCGACGATCCGTTCGGTGGAAAGATGCGCAATCGAGTTTCCTACCAGCTGTCCAAAGCGCATCAGATTCCAACGGTTAGATCTCCGTGGGTGACTCAAACACTGAAGCCCTGTCGAAAACTGACGGAACTTCCGTGCAACTTTGGGAAAATAATTACCGATGTCGACTCAGACATAAATTCGAAGATCCCTCCGGTGGAAACCTGCGGAATCAATCCCGAAGCCCTCCAAGAAATTTGAGACAATTCCAACGGTTAGATCTCCGTCAGCGACTCAAACACTGGAGCAATTTTTGCATCTGCGCGAGTCCGCGAGTCAAAAAAGGAAAGCATCAAATCGGCATGACATAGTTCTTGTCCAAATCAAACTCAATGAGGAGTTCAAGCACTACGGACAGGACTTTCCGAAGAATCAAATCAAGGCATTAGGAGCAAACCAAATAAAGTACGGCATGGCTCTTGAAGAATTGAAAAAGGCAACTCAACTAGCCATGCCACGGGACGTGCGACTAAAAAAAAATCCTCTTGATGGGATCGACATGCTGATTCCTAAATAGCAAGATCGTTCCCAAGTTCCAAGGACGCTGATCTCCAAAAGAAAAAGACAGAAAATATTAATGCGTGCATCAAACGGATTACGTAGATGTGTGGGCCAAGCCGGCAGTCAGATAAGGGTACCCAGACGACTTCGTCGATGGCTCAACATCAGCTGACAGCCGCGGCTCACGCTGTATCGTCAACGCTAGTCTCAGCAGCGACTCCTTAAAATCAGCAGGCGGCATCGACTCATTGTCGCATCAGCCAGGCGACTCATGTGCCTGGACATACTTAACGACATCCGTGCGTACGGAATCGCCATCAACGAAACCTTTGTGTGCGGTTGGTCATATTTATCAGATTGAAGTTATTTGGCAGCGTGCCATGCATGTTCATCGACTCTCGAATCATCGCATGGAAATATTGCCCGTGCGAATCAATGCCAGAGTTGAGTTCGTCTTGGTTTCTGTTGGCACTAATCTATCCGATCAGCACAAGAGGGACTTTGAGATGGATCAGTTCTGATGCTTCCGTATGATGCAAATAAAAAGTCTTGCAACAAAACCGACAGATCCAAGAAAATTCATGTGAGGACCAAGAAAGAAATTCAGAGTTGCATGGCACAACCCCACGATAAAACAGAGAAGGCAGCAATTCGAGTCACTACATCGCTACATCATAGCATGCATGGCGCGACTTCAACTAAAAGCCAAAGACGTGAGTGATTGTACTAGTAAGTCACACGCGGGAGAAAAGTGAAGTCGCTAGCTTGCTATAATTGATGCGAGGGACTCTTCCAAGAAATCAAGTTCTAGCTGATGGTGCAAAGGAAGGAAGATTGAGCAGAGAACTGAAAAAGCAAAAAGTATGGGATGCGTGGTCAGCTCAAGACGCCTGCATAGCGACTAATAATGGGGTGCGACTTACCAATATTAACAACGACCGCGATTCATAGTCGAATCTGCCAGGCGACTCATTTGTCCGGACTCCGTCAATGCGGGCGTGGGGCTCGTCATCAATATTGTCTCCACGTACGCGCACAACTGATTAAATTCTGGAGAAGACAACCAGTGACCCCATACGACATCCTGCATGAAAACTGATCAGGAATCAATCCGAGGAAGTGCAAATAAAGTCGCCTATATCAATCATCAATTCTCAAGGAAACAGACAGCTCCTTGCTGCGGTCAGCTTCGGCTCCGCCGCATGACGACTTCGACCTCACACATATCATGGAATCAACATCTATGGTGTTGGGTCATACCGCGCCGTCAACGCAAGGAGAATAAAAACAAGATAAGTCGTTGTCACGCCCAAATTTTACAGCTTTGACTTTTATTCATATGATTAATTGGAACCTTCGAGTTTATCTCGGGGGCTGCATATCTAGGTTATTATGTCTCTTATTAATGTCTTTGCGATTCATATTATATCATGTCGCAGACTTTAATTTATATCTATTTTTTAGATTAGTTATATCCAGTTCTCAAAGCTGGGTTTCTTGCAACCCGCAATACATTCGTCAAATTAGAGTTCTTTATAACTCGCATTGCAAAATCTAGCTATTTACAGCTTGCATTGAATATCAAGATCATCACTACATGTTCAAGCATTAATATTTTGCGAATCATTTGTCATTCTATGACTTATCATTATATCAATTTATGACTGATCGTTATATGATTTATCATCTTATTGATCATCATCGACTTATTGTCATATCAATTTATGAGTCGCATAGCAATTTACCCCCATATCATTTTATGAGTCACAAACAGCTCATCATTATATCAGTTTATGAGTCATTAATGAATCATTATCTTATCAAATATTTGAGTTAAAACAGGTGACTCGCAGTACCACATCTACAGCTAATCAGAGCTGGTTATCATCAAAGCTAATTAGAGCTCGTCACGGCTATTGCAGCTGCTAAAAGCAATAATCCTGATTATTCTCGTCTTAAGTCAGAAGTATCTTTGCACTATGCGGCCAAAGTACTGGGGTGCAGTGTCAATCGAGTGTGATTGCCTATCATGGCCGCCAGCGACTCTGAACACGCATTTTTTACCTGGGAAATACTGAGCCACGCGAAGACCTACTTAACGGTAATAGAGATAATTCAGAAGAACTAAAGTACCCGCGTGTGGCATCAATCGAGTCTGAATGCCTATCATGGCTGCCTATCATGGCCGTTCTCGACCCTGAACACACATTAGATTTGAGAAATACTGAGTCAAGTACCATATGCTATCATGCATCGTACAATATGCTATCATGCATCTTACCAGTTGCTATCATGCAGCTAGTTGCTATTATGCAACCATTTGCTATCATGCATCGTACAATATGCTATCATGCATCTTACCAGTTGCTATCATGCAGCTAGTTGCTATTATGCAACCATTTGCTATCATGCAAAATACAATTTGCTATCATGCATAATATCATTTATTATCATGCAACTTATCATTTGCATCATGCAACATATCATTTGCATCATCAGACATATCATTCGCATCATGCGACATATCATTTGCTATTATGCAGATTATACTATTCTATCATGCAGGGTACCATATGCTATTATGCTGAGTACTAACTTTTTATCATAATTATTACCAGCCGCCAAGGCTAACATATTATCATCAAGTTATCATCATTACTTCCTTGGGGGCTTTTGCCTTTTGATTTAACAGGAACCTATAACTCGGCCATACGAGTTTGAATTGGCATGGCCAGATTTTTTATGATTGAGATAATTATCTCCTGATATCGGCTGA
Organism: Poa pratensis; assembly: GCA_947311845.1. Lineage (NCBI taxonomy): Eukaryota > Viridiplantae > Streptophyta > Magnoliopsida > Poales > Poaceae > Poa > Poa pratensis. The sequence goes on from CAMZMU010000074.1 coordinate 78,668,665, forward strand.
TGAAGCCACCATTATTTATTTATTTTCAGCCACATCAAAGTGGAATTTATATCATTATTATCTTGCGGCAACAATATGTGTCACTCTGTTGCAGGATCAAATTGCAATGATATGCCATCAAGCAGGATAATGAAAGCATGCCTGCTTAATGCTCGGGGCTAGGACAATTAAGTTTTTGTCTAACTTGAGATATTTTTGAGTCCCGAGCAGCATGATCAAGCATGCAACCCGGCCCTCGGGGGCTACACATCCACCATATCTGGCGGTCTTTATTATACTTATATACCCTGATTATATGCAGATTTCATTTTTTGCAGCACATGAGAAAATATATACCCATTTGCGAGTCAAATAAGTGACTCAGAAATCTTTAAATACAGGTTGTGGCTATATGCCCTTGAGCCACGATGTTTCAACATGCGTTCAGATGGCTCGTCATGATAACATGACAGATTATTATTCTAATGATTGACCAGCTTATTTATGCTTATGGTCTTTTTATGCTTCGATGTCTATGACTCAATACCTTATACACATTTGGTTGATATATCTTGTTACTCATAGGTTATTATTCTTATGATTTCAGCTCAGTCTTACACCCAACATAAAAGGGTGGCTTTCACCAAGTGCTTCGCGGAAAACTCACCGCGATTCTACAGCTTCAATGCGATGAAGACATAAGTGCTCAATTGGCAACATAGTGGCTAAATAAGCCGGAAAGATAGCAACTCATCGCTTCTACATCAGCGGCTCAATAAGCCGCTACGCTCGCGACTCATCATCAGCAAGTCGCCAAGCTCAACATCAGCAAGTCGCCAAGTGCAACATCGACAAGTCGGCAAGAACTACATACGCAAGCCCGCAAGATCATCATCAACACATAATCTTTCGCCTGTTTCTACGAATCACCCGGAAGCTTGGAGGCTAATGTCGGGGGAATAATTATCCCGCGACTTATTCAAGCAAAGCGCGACTTATTAAAAGTCGCACCACTATTGGGCTTGCACAAATATGGGCCGACTCAAGATCACGAGGAAGGATCCAGAAGCTCGAAGATAACTTGACTTGGAAGACAAAAGATATATGATTAGTCTCCAAGTAGGACTCCGTCTCATACTTTCCTTGAGAGAGAAGTTTCCTTATAACCTTGCGAGCCACCGTCTTTATAAGGTGGACTCCAAGGACCTAGAACGCAAGCGAAAAAGCTCTCATACATCCAGAGAGGCGACTCGACACCTCGGATCGCCAACCCCTTGTAACTCCATATTCATATCAATACCAATCTAGGATGGGCAGGACGTAGATCTTTACCTCACATTGAGGGGCCGAACCTGGGTAAAAAACATTGTCTTCCTCGTGCCTGTGATCCTTAGCTCGGAGACGCTCGATCGCTTAATCCCCAACTCTACGAAGTCATCTCCATGACATCTGCGTGACAATCCTACGACAGTTGGCGCCCACCGTGGGGCCCGCGGTCAAGAGTGTCATGTTCCGCGCAGGATCCATGAAGGGAGCTGAAGATCTTGTTGTTGGTCATATCATCACGATCAATGGCACACCCCTCATCGACGATTCGAGCTGGGGGCCGGAAGCAGATTATTTGGAGACCGGCCACGTCATCCCGTTCGGATCCATCAACGTCTTCGTCGGCTTCATCGGTGGCAGGTCCGTTAGATCGTCCAAGAAGGCGATCTAGTAGAAGAAGTCGCCGATGACGGGGAAGAATCCGTGGAAAGCATGGACTCGCAAGAGTTTGGGTCCATCATACCTACCTTTAAAGAAAGTTGCTGGGGTTACCCGCCAGAAATCACATCATCACCAGATCAAGAGATGGCACAAGTCGCGGTTTACATGGGCGGAGGAGCAGGTGCATCAGGAACTGATGGAGAAACCGAGGCATCGGCACCCCCAAGCAACCCACTTCTGTACCTGTGTCAGCCACGAACGCCACCCTCCGTGCAACAGAAATTGAGGCCGCCAGGGCCGAGCTCCTGTATGGGGTTCGAAGGATGGAAGAAGAGAGCAACAGGCTCGATCAGATAAACCGAGGAATCCAACAGGAGCGGCAGAGAGTAGCCGCGCTGGCTGCGACTCAACAACAGGTTGACCCGCAAACACAGCTGCGCGCGACTCAACCAACAGTGAAATCCCGCTCACTCCAGCCGCGGGGACGGGAATCCAGACGATTGCGGAAGGAAGGGTACCAACAAATCAAGAGACCCAGCAACAACCAAGGAGGTTTCACACCCACAGGGCCATTACCAGAACCCTGTCGATAATATGTATGCTACGGCTAATATCTTGACTCAGATGGTACCAACAGGCGATGACCCGGTCAATGCTGAGGCGCGGCGCGCGATTCAGATGCTAAGTACGGCAGTCCTGCAACAAGCCAATAGGGCGGAGGCCGAAGCGCAGCTGCCCCTCGTACCAGCCACTTACAGAATTACAGCAGAAAGAAGCATCCAGAGCAGGCCACCAGAGGACATGTCAGGAGTCGCACAGAGGCAACAGGAGCAAGTCGTAGAAGCCCAGGCGAATGCACCATTGATGCAAAAGCAGCCCGCGGGTAACCCCGCGGGCACGCCACAGCCCTGTCCTCGCGACTCAAGGGACCGGCGTGTTTCAATGAGAGGATCAGATCGGAACCTTTTCCTGAAGATTTCAAAGGGCCACGCAAGGTGGCAAACTATAACGCCAGCATGGATCCAACCACTTGGCTCAACAACTACGAGATGGGCATGAGCATCCTAAACGCATCTGAAGAGATCTACGCATGCTACCTAAACATGATGCTAGAAGGAGCAGCGCACATATGGCTGCAAAATTTGCCTCCCAACTCTATAAATACTTGGGAGGAACTGAAGGATGCCTTCATTAAAAACTTCCAAGGAACCTGCAAGCGACTCTGCAATATAGAAGATTTAGAGCGTTGTGTCCAGAAGGAAGGCGAGTCAAGTCGCCACTGGATGAAAAGGGTGGCAGAAATAATACACTCCTCAGATAATATACCACCAAGCTCAGCCGTCCTGGTGATGGAGAAAAACTGCAAGTTTGAGCCGCTGATTCATAAGCTGGGTCGCATGAAGGATAAAGTCAAGAGCCTCAGCGAGGTGATGGCTGCGGCTAACAAATATGCCAGCTCAGACAAAACCAGAGACGCGTCAGACGGAGAAGAAGAGGAGGTTGCTACAAAAGGAAAGAAAAACTCCAATAAGCCCCAGCAGCAGCAAACAAACCACAACAACACGAGTCAAAACAAACGCAAAAGCGAAGATGGTCACTCAGGGCTCGTGTAACATCCCAAATTTGTAACCCAGCTTTATTAGCCAAAAATTGTGGGCCAACAAAAACTTTTGTTATTTTATGAGTGTTGTTTGAACTTGGTTGTTTGAAGTTTTGCTTGCTATAAATAAAAACCTGAAGAAAAGAAAAAGAAAAGAAATAAACAAATGTTAGAAACAATAAAAATAATGTGACAAGTGTCACACTAAATCTTCAAATGAGGATTCAAAATGTTCTTCCAAACAAAAAAATCAGTGGAGAGGTTTTGATCTCTCTCATTTCATCCTTACTCCTTTTCTCTCTCTTTCTATTTTAAAATTTATTCTAAATTCTATTTTCAAATTTCCCAATGTTTCTTTAACTCTGGAAAATCATCAAAACCACCAAGCTACACTTCCAAAGTAAATAATCCAGTGGTACCAAACCTTGGAAAAATATTTGGAAACAAACTATGAAAAGAAATTTTAGAAATTCAAATTTTGGTCTGGTTCGGGAATTTGGTCGAGCACATGGTGATCACCACCATGTTCAACTCTGAACCGAAAATCCAACCCAAAATTGGAGCTCGATTCAGTGCAATCAAGCACTCCAGTAGCTCCCACTCCCTCCTCTCACCTCACACACGTGAAGAAATGCGATGGAAACAAGCCAGTTGACCCGAGCTTGAGTGCCGCATGCGCCACGCCGATGCCGCCCATGGCGTACTGCCGCACGGGTTGTTCCCGTGGTGAGCGCAGACGCGACGCAGAGGCGACGCCGCGCCGTGCCCGCCACACCACCCTCTTCCCTCTGCCTCTGATCGACGCGACTCGAGCGCCGCAGAGACCGCTGGCGTGCTCACTGTCCGCGACGCGACGCCACGCACTGCCGCCCGTGATCGCCCTGTGGAGGAGGCAGAGGAGACCGCGACGCGATGCCACGCTCTGCTCAACGCGCCTCTCTCTCCCCTCTGCGTCTGCTCGAGGTGACCCAAGAGCCGCAGAGCACCCTCTCCCCCTTGCGTGTGCCTCGCCGTGCCCCGGCCAGAGCGCGCTGCGCGACGCCACCCCTGCCGAGGTCAGCGAGCAACACCGCCGCATCCTCTCCCCGCTTGCCACCGCACCACGCCGTACCTGCACCGGCTCTGCTCCAATGGCGAGCTATCCCACTCCCCAGACCCCTCCCTGCACTGCGTCCACGGCGAGCCGAGCCTCGCCGATAAAAGGCCACCGCACCCGTGCCTCCACACTCCCTCACACACCTCACTTGCACTCCCCCACACACCCAGTGCACCGCCAGGAGGGCGGAGCCACTGCTTCCAAGCCTCTGCTGCCCAAAGTTCCTCGAGGTTCCGCCGGAGAAGAAGGTGGGCGTCGATCACGGCCGAGTCGTGCTGCTCTCTCCCCCTCTCTTCTCTGCCCCTCACTAGCTTCACCATTACGCCCTAGCTCACCCGCCGCGTTTTGCCCGTGTTTCATGCACAGCAGCGCCGCGGAGGACTCGCCGGACTTGGACCACGGCCGCGGAGGAGGAGCCGAACACGCCGCCGCCGATTGAAGCTGTCCCAGCACGAACTACTCACCCCGGCACCTCCCCACTCCCTCCTCCATCGATCCCCGTCATCGCCGCCACCACCCGAGCTCCCAGGTGAGCGAATCGTGAACCTCGCCGTCGCCGGAGCCGCGGCGCCGTCCCTTTGTGGTCGTCGATCGCGAGCTCCAGGCGCCGTTGGATTAGAAATCAACGGCTGCGTACCGTTTCGTTTAAGTAGACACTGACTGGTGGACCCCACCTGTCAGCTTTTTAAACTTAAACCAGCGCGCGAGTCATTTTCCACTGAGTCGCTGACGAGTGGACCCCACCCGTCAGGGATCTCATCTTTATCCAGTAAATTCGAATTTAAATCCTCTCTGAATTCAGTACTGGACACTACTTTGAAATTCAATAACTCGAGTTCTAGGAATCCAAATAAATCAAACTCAAATGTTCTGAAAATATTATAAAATTCTTTAACTCACCAAAGTGGTCTCATCTCATTTAAATAAATAATAAAAGTGTATTAATAAAAATGCTCCATAAGGTTTAAAACACCAAACCATTTGTTTCTGGGTTATATTAGTCCAAATAACTTGAAACCAATTTTGGTAGCTTTGTATTAGGATCCTTTAGCTCCCCAAATTTTGGTAGAATTAATTGAGCAGTGTAAAATCCTTAGCCTTTGGTTGAACTTCAGTAAACCCTTCTGCACTAAACCAATTAGTGTGAATTAATAGTAGGTCCAATTAAACTAAACCCAATTTTGTTAGGTCACATACAACCAAGGTTAGTTATCCCTAAAAGGATTTAATTTTTGGAGCAACCTAATTTGTTTGGTAGCTAAAACTTGATTAAAAACCTTCTGAACTAAAACAAATGTGTAGGGAGTTTGATAACTCCAAATGACCTCAATCCAATTGGGTGGTCTTCTACACATCAGTAGCTATCCATAGAAATTTAGTTTAAATTTTTGTGACCAACATAGAATAAATGGTGAATTGTTTGGTGTACAACTAGTTTCTGCCTTAGTTTAAAAAGAATTAAATAAAGTTTAATTCAATTAAATTGAAACCACCTTGTGTTGTTGGTGTGTGCAGTAGATATTTATAGTATTTGTGCTTGTATTGTTGTGGTGATGTTTTGAGTTAGAGTAGTGATTGTTGGTTTGCTTGCTTAACGTTTAGACGATACCGCCGACGGTTTCATCGAGGAAGGAGGTTTCGTTGAACTCGAAGATCCGGACCAGTACCACTTTGTTGAACAAGGCAAGCTACTTCACTGAGCTTGCATTTATATACATCTATTTTTAATCTCAAGAGTTGTTCAAAAGTATCAATGATTTTGGAAAACCCTTTTTACAAATACATGAAAACTATTTTGCCACCCTATGTAGAAGTATAAGGTAGTTATTTAAAACTATAGGATGGGAAAAATAATGTTTATTCAAAACCCTTTGAAAGTACTTGGAGGGAGTTGAAATGCCGAAAAGTCGGTATTCAGATGGAGAAATGGAGATTGGTGATGTTTATGAAAATGCACATTGTGTCCTTGTACTTACATCCCCAGCCAAAATCTGTGCGACCACATTTACCCACATATGGAAAAGGGCGTAGTCATATAATTTGCTCGTGTTAGTACTGGATGCCTCAATAACGAGGATAACCTCGTTCCATGAGGGGATGGTCTGAGGACCTACCCCCTGACCCGGGTCCTCTAAAGAGAAGAACGCCTAAGGGCTGATATGAATTGGAGATAGAGGATTTGTAGGGCCATTAAAATTCGCCGGGCAGAACTACGAGTCCTCACACTTAGTTTCTGAGGATTTAAGTGTCGATGGAATGTTTCGTAGCGGTAGGGTCCTATACTAGCATGAGCAAAGGACAGGCTACGGCCGGAAACTCAACTTCGCATACCCCTGGTATGGCGGGACGTGGCTGACACGATGAGTGACCGGATGGGTGTGGGAAAAGCGTGCTACCTCTGCAGAGGGTAAAAAACTATTCGAATAGCCGAGTCCTCGGATATGGACAGTTGGGAAGAACTACTAAGGCCATGTGCAAGTTTTGAGTCAAGTTTTGGAAAGTGTGGGAAGTGAAGATGTTGTTTCTTACCTGTACCAATGAGTTGGTACGAGGCTATTTTGTGGCTTGGCACCATGTTTGAGACATGGTCGGAAAAGGAGAAGTTTTGGAGAAGTAACAAAAAGGGGCGATTTCTTAAAGAATAGTTATAAACTTCTTCTTATCCTTTTCAGTAGAATTTTAGAGATGTTTTTTAAAAGTTTTAAGAAACTAGTGCTTACTCAAGTAGGGGTAGTTTGCGAGTACAATCAAATGTACTCATATTGGTTTCGTCCCTGGCTATTGTCTTAGCCAGATCTCGAGGAGCCCTACGTTGAAGGAGAGTTCGGCGACGTCTATGCGAACTAGGATCTTCACAAGTCAGCTGCCTGTCGGGTGTTGTTAGGATGGATTGGCTCTACTACCGTAGTTTCCGCTGAATAAAGATGCTTGGCCCTTGAAGGCACTTATGTATAATTAGGCCGTATGGCCCTGCTTGTAAGACTTTAAAACCGGTATTGTATGGGTGTAAACTGTGGTATTCAGTTCAGATTATGTGCAACGACAGACTGATCATGGGATCGTTGTGGTAAGCATAATCGGGTATTTCGGACAGCTAGTCCGGGGTCCCCACAGAGCTGGTATCAGAGCCATCCTGACTTTAGGAGACCTTAGTTAACATGGGCGTTAGCTAGGAGTTATAAAAGTTAATTTCTAAAAAAAAGTGAAGTATTTTCGAAAATTTCTTATCTCCCCAACCTCCCATTTATGCAAAAACCTTACACTCATTAAGAGTTATCTTTTCTAACCCTTAAAATTTTGCACACTTGCCCTCCATTAAGTTTACATTTGTACTCATGTCACTTAACTAACTTAAAATTTTGCTTAAACCTGTAGATGGCACCCAATGTCACCGAGTTCGTCCAAGTTAGGAAGGATGGCCTGCTGATGTTCGAGCAGGACTTGTACGAGTTGAGCCAGACTTTGGGACGCCCTGTTCCAGAGTTTGAGGGAACTCAGGTCGATTCCCTCGGTGATGGGAACCTGGCCTGGCTCATCAAGTCGTCCGTCCGAGGCAGGATTCAGCCTCCCCGCTCCAGGACTTGGTCTACACCACGATGGACTCTACTTGGGTTGATGGTCTGGCCCGAGTTATGCAGAGGCTGCTAGCCCGCCTTTGTGAGGAGCACAAGGACGAGCTGGTTGGCACTCGTTTCCAGTACTTCGGGAGACGTGACGATGAGGGAAACCCCACCTACACCGCGCAGCACACTCTCTTCGGCGAGTACATCACCGATATGGAGGTTCTACTTCACGACACCCAGGAGAACCTGCGCGACGCTAGACTCAAGGTCCACTTCCAGCGTAGCTCCCTCGACGATGCCCGAGTCCGTGAGACCCAGCTGAAGTGGGAGAATGACAATCTCCGCCTGAAGCTGGCCCGTCAGAGGAGGACTATCGTCAAGCTCCGCAAGAAGGTAGCGGAGCAGGACGAGATGATAGACGAGATGGAGCAGCAGGCGAACGAGATGGAGGAGGAGGGCGAGGATCTCCGCAAGGAGAACAGTGCCTTCATCAGCGATGATGAGGACTTCCTAGAGGAGATGGACTACGAGGAGGAGGACGACGAGGAGGAGATAGTCGACGAGGAGGGGGATCCGTCTGAGCCAGTTCTCGAGGAGGAGGATCCCGAGGAGCCACCCTACGACTCAGACGTTGAGATCGTCGAGCCTGAGGTTCCACCTCAGTAGTCGAGTGATGAGAGCACTACCTTAGGACTGTGTCGACCCCCCCCTATGCGAGTAGAGTTTATGTGATGGTTCCTATGGAAACCATGTAGTATGTGCATTAGGTGTAGTAGGATGTTGTAAGCTTGATGTGTGAACTCCTTGATGTGATGATTGTGTTGAATAAATGTGATAGTCTTGTTTGACTAGTGTTTCATCAACCACTCCCTTTGTGACTTTATCGTTATCTCCTTAGCCAAAGCCTTGTTGCCTTGCCTCTTATATCGTATCTATTCCAGGATGACGAACACTCGCCACAACCAGCACGCGACTCCACCACCACCACCGCCGGAACCAACCCTGCCCAACTGCTTGCGATCATCATGGAGGATCGCCAAGCTGCCCGGGAAGAGCGTCAAGCTCATCTCGCCGCCCTGCAGCAACTTGCCGCTGCCCACGCCAACCAGAACAACAATGGTGGCAATGGCAATGGCGACGAGGGTGGAAATCAGCGCTCTACCCTGAGTGACTTCCAGAAGACCACACCGCCTACCTATTCCAAGGGACTTCATCCCCTGGAAGCAGATGACTGGTTACGCACTATCGAGAACGACCTGGAAGTTGCCTCGGTAGAGAGAATGAGAAGGTCCTGTATGCTACCCACTACCTTGCTGGACCTGCAAGAGCTTGGTGGGAAACTACCAAGACCCTCCAGCAAGCGGGTCATGTCATTACCTGGGAGGAGTTCAAGGACAAATTCCGCAAGAAGTTCATCTCTAGCGGTCTTCTCGAGAGAAAGAAAGACGAGTTCCGTAAGCTAAGGCAGGCAGGCAGAGATGTGGTCGGTTATCTGGATGAGTTTACCGATCTTGCTCGGTATGCTCCTGAAGATACCGACACGGAGAAGAAGAAGATGGAGCGCTTTCTGAACGGACTCCATGATGAGATGCAATGTGCCTTGGTTGTCCATGACTTCCGTGATCTGGAGTCACTAGTGGACAAGGCCATTCAGCTGGAGACCAAGCGCAGATCCATGTTTGAAGGCCGCAAGAGAAGGATGACTATTCAGGAAGGATCCAGCAGCCAGAAAACCCGCACCTTCCAGCCAGCCCCCAAGCCAGTTTACCAACCACCCCCAGCTCCACGTACCAACTATCCCAACCGTCCCAACAACAGCAACCATGTCCCCCGCCCAAACACCAACAACAACTACCGCCCCAATGGCAACAATCGTCCCGGAGGAAACACCCACACTTTTACCCCTACTACCAGCGTTGTCTGCTTTAAATGCGGCAACAAGGGTCACTACTCCCGAGAATGCCCCAATCCCAAGGAAAACGTTCAGCGCCCCAATGCACCAGCACCCACCCCGGGGCAAGGCCGTAATGGAAATGGAAACGGCAAGAATGCTGCACCCCGTGGCAATGCCGCTGTTGCAAGAGGCCGCCTGAACCATATTGATGCTGAGGAAGCCCAGGAAGCGCCAGATGTTGTGCTGGGTACGTTTCTTGTCAACTCAGTACCTGCAACTGTTCTGTTTGATTCTGGTGCTACCCATTCCTTCGTTACCGAAGAGTTTGTCTCTAAAGGAGGTTTGGTAGAAGAGTTCCTACCCAAGCATATGAGTATACAAATCCCTGGCTCTACCCTAGAAACCCGGAGGTTCTGTCCCAATACCCCCATAGAGATCGAAGGAGAAAATTTCCCAGTTAACCTAATCATTCTAGGAACCCAAGGCATAGATGTCATTCTGGGTATGAATTGGTTAGCAAAGTATCATGGTCGTATAGACTGTGCTAGAAGAGCAGTATCCCTCACCACAGACCAGGGAACTGAAGTGGAGTATGCCTCACCAGCCAACCAATCCCAACCCAGATGTCATGAAGGCATATCCCGACCAGCTCTAGATGAGATCCGAGTTGTTCATCTATTCAAGGATGTTTTCCCGGAGGAATTGCCTGGTATGCCACCAGACCGGGATATTGAGTTCGTGATTGAACTTATTCCTGGAACAGCCCCTATATCCCAGAGACCCTACCGGATGAACCCAGAAGAACTGGTGGAATTGAAGAAGCAGTTGGCTGATCTGCTCAGCAAAGGTCTGATTCGCCCAAGCGCTTCACCTTGGGGATCACCCATCATCTTCGTGGACAAAAGAGACGGTACCACACGCCTGTGTGTGGATTATCGCAAGCTCAATGACGTAACCATCAAGAACAAGTACCCACTGCCCAAGATCGAGGATCTGTTCGATCAGATGAACGGAGCCCGAGTCTTTTCTAAGATCGATCTTCGGACAGGTTATCACCAGTTGAAGATTCGAGAGTCTGACATTCCCAAGACCGCCTTCACCACCCGATACGGATTGTTTGAATACACCGTTATGTCCTTTGGCTTAACTAATGCCCCTGCTTATTTCATGAATCTCATGAATAAGATCTTCATGGAGTACCTCGACAAGTTCGTGGTTGTCTTCATCGACGATATTCTCATCTATTCCAAGACCGAAGAAGAGCATGCTGAACATCTTCGTCTAGTTTTGGAGACCCTCAGAGAACACCAACTGTATGCCAAGCTTAGCAAGTGTGAGTTTTGGCTTAATGAAGTTGCCTTCCTTGGACACGTGGTGTCTGCAGGAGGAATCTCTGTTGACCCCGAGAAAATCAAAGCCATTCTAGACTGGAAATCACCCACTAGCGTGACTGAAATCCGAAGTTTTCTCGGACTAGCAGGTTATTACCGCAAGTTCGTTGAAGGATTCTCCAGTATAGCCAAACCCATGACCCAGTTGTTGAAGAAGGATAAGAAGTTTGAATGGACCCAGAAGTGTGAAGATAGTTTTCAAGAACTGAAAAAGAGACTAACTTCAGCCCCAATCCTAATCATGCCGGACGTCACCAAGAGTTTCGACGTGTATTGTGATGCTTCACGTCTCGGACTTGGTTGCGTTCTGATGCAAGAAGGAAAAGTTGTGTCGTACCTGTCTCGACAGTTGCGACCGCATGAGGAGAATTACCCAACCCATGACCTGGAGTTAGCAGCTGTGGTTTTTGCTTTGAAAACATGGCGACCCTATCTGGTGGGTCATCGCTGTGAGGTCTATACAGATCACAAAAGCTTGAAGTACATTTTCACTCAGAAGGAGTTGAATCTGAGACAGAGAAGGTGGATGGAATTGATTAAGGACTATGATGTCGGAATTCATTACCATCCCGGAAAAGCCAATGTAGTTGCCGATGCCTTAAGCCGAAAGCCCTGCACTCTGAATGCCCTAATCCAAGCAGAGCAACCAGCCTTGTTTAAGGAGATTGAAGATTTTGGACTTGAGCTGGTTAGCCATGGATATCTTGCCAATCTAGAGTTAACCCCAACCTGTTGGATCAAATCAAAGAGGCCCAGAAAGTCATGAGAGCATCGAGGGATTAAAAAGAAGATACCCCTTAACAAGCACCTGGTTTTGCTAGATGCTGAAGGAGTTCTGAGATTCAAAGGACGCCTGTGTGTGCCCGATGATAAGGAACTCAAGGGTCTATCCTAAAGAAGCCCACGATACCCCATACTCGATCCACCCCGGAGGAACCAAGATGTACCAAGATCTTCGTGAGAGTTTTGGTGGCATGGATGAAGCGAGAAATTGGTTCTTTCGTGGCTAAATGTGATATCTGTCAGCGAGTCAAAGCGAGCACCAGCGCCCTGCAGGATTGCTCCAACCCCTTAAGACCCCCGAGTGGAAATGGGATGAAATTGGAATGGATTTTATTACCGGACTTCCTAGGTCAAACCGAGGCCATGATTCAATCTGGGTCATAGTTGATCGATTGACCAAGGTTGCCCATTTCATTCCTGTCAACACCACTTATAGAGGAAATCAGCTAGCAGATTTGTATATTTCCAGGATAGTAAGCCTGCACGGAGTGCCTAAGAGGATTGTATCTGACAGAGGCACACAGTTCACCTCACGTTTTTGGAAAGCTCTTCACGAAGCCCTCGGAACCCACTTATCATTCAGCACAGCCTATCATCCCCAGACTGGAGGACAGACCGAGCGAGTAAACCAGATTCTGGAAGATATGCTTCGCGCATGTGTCCTATCCTATGGCTCTAAATGGGAAGATTGCCTTCCGTTTGCAGAGTTTTCCTATAACAATAGTTATCAGTCCAGTCTGCAAATGGCCCCATTTGAAGCACTTTACGGCAAGAAGTGTCGTACACCCCTGAACTGGTCCGAGACCGGAGAAGGAAAGGTGTTTGGACCAGATACCCTCCGTGAAGCCGAAGAGCAAGTTCAACTTATCCGTGAACGTCTCAAAACTGCCCAATCCCGTCAGAAAAGTTATGCCGATCCCAAGCGTCGTGACGTCACCTTTCAGCCTGGAGATTTTGTCTATCTTCGGGTGACACCACTCAAAGGGATGCAACGTTTCCATGTCAAAGGAAAGTTGGCACCCAGATATATCGGACCTTTCAAGATTCTTGCCCGTCGTGGAGAAGTAGCCTATCAGCTAGAGTTGCCCCCGGAATTGTCGGAATTTCATAATGTCTTCCACATTTCCCTGCTCCGGAAGTGTCTTGAAGTTCCTGACCAGCCCGACGTTTTCAAGAACATTGACCACCACTCCATCGACCTGAACCATGATCTGACTTACCGTGAGAGACCATTCAAAATTCTCGACGAAGATATTCGTCTCACCCGGAGGAACAAGATCAAGTTTTATAAAGTCCAGTGGACTAACCACTCTGAAGAGGAAGCCACTTGGGAACGGAGGACTATCTTAGAAGCGAGTTTCCCAACCTCTTTAGCACCTAAGCCTAGCCAATCTCGGGACGAGATTTATCCTAAGGGGGGAAGGATCTGTAACATCCCAAATTTGTAACCCAGCTTTATTAGCCAAAAATTGTGGGCCAACAAAAACTTTTGTTATTTTATGTGTGTTGTTTGAACTTGGTTGTTTGAAGTTTTGCTTGCTATAAATAAAAACTTGAAGAAAAGAAAAAGAAAAGAAATAAACAAATGTTAGAAACAATAAAAATAATGTGACAAGTGTCACACTAAATCTTCAAATGAGGATTCAAAATGTTCTTCCAAACAAAAAATTCAGTGGAGAGGTTTTGATCTCTCTCATTTCATCCTTACTCCTTTTCCTCTCTTTCTATTTTAAATTTTATTCTAAATTCTATTTTCAAATTTCCAAATGTTTCTTTAACTTTGGAAAATCATCAAAACCACCAAGCTACACTTCCAAAGTAAATAATCCAGTGGTACCACAAACCTTGGAAAAATATTTGGAAACAAACTATGAAAAGAAATTTTAGAAATTCAAATTTTGGTTTGGTTCGGGAATTTGGTCGAGCACATGGTGATCACCACCATGTTCAACTCTGAACCGAAAATCCAACCCAAAATTGGAGCTCGATTCAGTGCAATCAAGCACTCCAGTAGCTCCCACTCCCTCCTCTCACCTCACACACGTGAAGAAACGCGATGGAAACGAGCCAGTTGACCCGGAGCTTGAGTGCCGCGTGCGCCACGCCGATGCCGCCCATGGCGTACTGCCGCACGGGTCGTTCCCGTGGTGAGCGCAGACGCGACGCAGAGGCGACGCCGCGCCGTGCCCGCCACACCACCCTCTTCCCTCTGCCTCTGATCGACGCGACTCGAGCGCCGCAGAGACCGCTGGCGTGCTCACTGTCCGCGACGCGACGCCACGCACTGCCGCCCGTGATCGCCCTGTGGAGGAGGCAGAGGAGACCGCGACGCGACGCCACGCTCTGCTCAACGCGCTCTCTCTCTCCCCTGCGTCTGCTCGAGGTGACCCAAGCGCCGCAGAGCACCCTCTCCCCCTTGCGTGTGCCTCGCCGTGCCCCGGCCAGAGCGCGCTGCGCGACGCCACCCCTGCCGAGGTCAGCGAGCAACACCGCCGCATCCTCTCCCCGTTTGCCACCGCACCACGCCGTACCTGCACCGGCTCTGCTCCAATGGCGAGCTCTCCCACTCCCCAGACCCCTCCCTGCACTGCGTCCACGGCGAGCCGAGCCTCGCCGATAAAAGGCCACCGCACCCGTGCCTCCACACTCCCTCACACACCTCACTTGCACTCCCCCACACACCCAGTGCACCGCCAGGAGGGCGGAGCCACTGCTTCCAAGCCTCTGCTGCCCCAAAGTTCCTCGAGGTTCCGCCGGAGAAGAAGGTGGGCGTCGATCACGGCCGAGCCGTGCTGCTCTCTCCCCCTCTCTTCTCTGCCCCTCACTAGCTTCACCATTACGCCCTAGCTCACCCGCCGCGTTTTGCCCGTGTTTCATGCACAGCAGCGCCGCGGAGGACTCGCCGGACTTGGACCACGGCCGCGGAGGAGGAGCCGAACACGCCGCCGCCGATTGAAGCTGTCCCAGCACGAACTACTCACCCCGGCACCTCCCCACTCCCTCCTCCGTCGATCCCCGTCATCGCCGCCACCACCCGAGCTCCCAGGTGAGCGAATCGTGAACCTCGCCGTCGCCGGAGCCGCGGCGCCGTCCCTTTGTGGTCGTCGTCGATCGCGAGCTCCAGGCGCCGTTGGATTAGAAATCAACGGCTGCGTACCGTTTCGTTTAAGTAGACACTGACTGGTGGACCCCACCTGTCAGCTTTTTAAACTTAAACCAGCGCGCGAGTCATTTTCCACTGAGTCGCTGACGAGTGGACCCCACCCGTCAGGGATCTCATCTTTATCCAGTAAATTCGAATTTAAATCCTCTCTGAATTCAGTACTGGACACTACTTTGAAATTCAATAACTCGAGTTCTAGGAATCCAAATAAATCAAACTCAAATGTTCTGAAAAGATTATAAAATTCTTTAACTCACCAAAGTGGTCTCATCTCATTTAAATAAATAATAAAAGTGTATTAATAAAAATGCTCCATAAGGTTTAAAACACCAAACCATTTGTTTTGGGGTTATATTAGTCCAAATAACTTGAAACCAATTTTGGTAGCTTTGTATTAGGATCCTTTAGCTCCCCAAATTTTGGTAGAATTAATTGAGCAGTGTAAAATCCTTAGCCTTTGGTTGAACTTCAGTAAACCCTTCTGCACTAAACCAATTAGTGTGAATTAATAGTAGGTCCAATTAAACTAAACCCAATTTTTTAGGTCACATACAACCAAGGTTAGTTATCCCTAAAAGGATTTAATTTTTGGAGCAACCTAATTTGTTTGGTAGCTAAAACTTGATTAAAAACCTTCTGAACTAAAACAAATGTGTAGGGAGTTTGATAACTCCAAATGACCTCAATCCAATTGGGTGGTCTTCTACACATCAGTAGCTATCCATAGAAATTTAGTTTAAATTTTTGTGACCAACATAGAATAAATGGTGAATTGTTTGGTGTACAACTAGTTTCTGCCTTAGTTTAAAAAGAATTAAAATAAAGTTTAATTCAATTAAATTGAAACCACCTTGTGTTGTTGGTGTGCAGTAGATATTTATAGTATTTGTGCTTGTATTGTTGTGGTGATGTTTTGAGTTAGAGTAGTGATTGTTGGTTTGCTTGCTTAACGTTTAGACGATACCGCCGACGGTTTCATCGAGGAAGGAGGTTTCGTTGAACTCGAAGATCCGGACCAGTACCACTTTGTTGAACAAGGCAAGCTACTTCACTGAGCTTGCATTTATATACATCTATTTTTAATCTCAGGAGTTGTTCAAAAGTATCAATGATTTTGGAAAACCCTTTTTACAAATACATGAAAACTATTTTGCCACCCTATGTAGAAGTATAAGGTAGTTATTTAAAACTATAGGATGGGAAAAATAATGTTTATTCAAAACTCCTTTGAAAGTACTTGGAGGGAGTTGAAATGCCGAAAAGTCGGTATTCAGATGGAGAAATGGAGATTGGTGATGTTTATGAAAATGCACATTGTGTCCTTGTACTTACATCCCCAGCCAAAAATCTGTGCGACCACATTTACCCACATATGGAAAAGGGCGTAGTCATATAATTTGCTCGTGTTAGTACTGGATGCCTCAATAACGAGGATAACCTCGTTCCATGAGGGGATGGTCTGAGGACCTACCCCCTGACCCGGGTCCTCTAAAGAGAAGAACGCCTAAGGGCTGATATGAATTGGAGATAGAGGATTTGTAGGGCCATTAAAATTCGCCGGGCAGAACTACGAGTCCTCACACTTAGTTTCTGAGGATTTAAGTGTCGATGGAATGTTTCATAGCGGTAGGGTCCTATACTAGCATGAGCAAAGGACAGGCTACGGCCGGAAACTCAACTTCGCATACCCCTGGTATGGCGGGACGTGGCTGACACGATGAGTGACCGGATGGGTGTGGGAAAAGCGTGCTACCTCTGCAGAGGGTAAAAAACTATTCGAATAGCCGAGTCCTCGGATATGGACAGTTGGGAAGAACTACTAAGGCCATGTGCAAGTTTTGAGTCAAGTTTTGGAAAGTGTGGGAAGTGAAGATGTTGTTTCTTACCTGTACCAATGAGTTGGTACGAGGCTATTTTGTGGCTTGGCACCATGTTTGAGACATGGTCGGAAAGGAGAAGTTTTGGAGAAGTAACAAAAGGGGCGATTTCTTAAAGAATAGTTATAAACTTCTTCTTATCCTTTTCAGTAGAATTTTAGAGATGTTTTAAAGTTTTAAGAAACTAGTGCTTACTCAAGTAGGGGTAGTTTGCGAGTACAATCAAATGTACTCATATTGGTTTCGTCCCTGGCTATTGTCTTAGCCAGATCTCGAGGAGCCCTACGTTGAAGGAGAGTTTGGCGACGTCTATGCGAACTAGGATCTTCACAAGTCAGCTGCCTGTCGGGTGTTGTTAGGATGGATTGGCTCTACTACCGTAGTTCCGCTGAATAAAGATGCTTGGCCCTTGAAGGCACTTATGTATAATTAGGCCGTATGGCCCTGCTTGTAAGACTTTAAA
This sequence comes from Poa pratensis, assembly GCA_947311845.1. NCBI lineage: Eukaryota > Viridiplantae > Streptophyta > Magnoliopsida > Poales > Poaceae > Poa > Poa pratensis. Next base: position 78,686,181 of record CAMZMU010000074.1, read on the forward strand.
ACCGGTATTGTATGGGTGTAAAATGTGGTATTCAGTTCAGATTATGTGCAACGACAGACTGATCATGGGATCGTTGTGGTAAGCATAATCGGGTATTTCGGACAGCTAGTCCGGGGTCCCCACAGCTCGTCGCCAATACGCGTGGAGGATTCAGAGGCCAGCGTGGAAGGGGTCGAGGATACGGCTCCCGTCCAATCAATATGCAAGAAGTTTTCAACCGGCCATGCGACCTTCATGCGACAGGTGATGGACGGCCAGCGGACCATACCAAGGCGCAATGCCATTATTACAAAAAGTGGAAAGAAGAGAGCCAACACAACGGGGGGAATTCCCATGAAGGAAACCCTAGTGCGGCTCATAACACAAACATTGGGCAGCACGGCGCGAGTAACCCCAGGCAGACGGGGCAGTATCACACAATAGTTATCGATACCTCCAAAAGAGAAGAGAAATTGAGCCGGAGAAGTCAGCAGGTGAACGCCGTGATACCAGCAACACCCGCTTGGTTAAGGTGGTCAGAATACGCGGTAACCTGGAGTCGCGACGACCACCCGCCACAGGTACGGGAACCTGGCAAGTTGGCACTGGTTGTGGCACCATACGTTGCAGGATACAAGCTGACCAAAGTGCTTATGGATGGAGGAAGCAGCATTAATATCTTGTACTACGATACTTTCCAGCGTCTAGGACTCAAGGATTCCAGCCTGCAGCCCACGTCAACAGTATTTCACGGCATTGTCCCAGGAAGGTCCGCACGACCAGTGGGGAAAATAACCCTAGGGGTAACTTTTGGAACAGAAGAGAACTTTAGAAGTGAATTCCTAAGCTTCGAAGTGGTAAAATTCCAAAGCCCATATCACGCCTTGTTTGGAAGAACGGCCTTTGCTAAGTTTATGGCCAGGCCATGCTACGTGTACCTACAGTTGAAGATACCAGGACCAAAAGGGGTCATCACAGTGTACGGAGATAGAGAAAAAGCAATAGAATGTGAGAAAGGAGATGCGGCTTTCGCAGAATCCGCCTGTGCCGCGGAAGAACTAAAAGGTTATAAGTCGCAGGTGGACCCAAACGATATGAGTGTGGTTACCACGCCATCTGCCGAGCCACCAATGAAATTCAAAGCGGCCCAGGACACTAAGCAGATAAATCTTGTTCCTGGCGACTCATCCAAGCAAACTAGCATTGGAGCACACATGGAAGAAGAGCAGGAGAAGGCCCTCGTCGCTTTTCTCCAGGAAAATAAAGACATCTTCGCATGGAAGCCGTCAGATATGCCAGGGGTACCAAGAGAATTAGCAGAACATAGCCTCAAAGTGAACCCTGCGGCTAAACCAGTGAAGCAGCCACTACGGCGTTTTCATGATGACAGGAGAAAGGCAATAGGAGAGGAAATAGCTCGCTTGCTGGCTGCAGGATTCATCACAGAGGTATACCATCCGGAATGGGTGGCAAATCCAGTATTGGTTATGAAAAAGAACGGTACGTGGCGAATGTGCGTTGATTACACCAGTCTTAACAAAGCTTGTCCAAAGGATCCATTTGCTTTGCCAAGAATCGACCAAGTAATTGATTCAACTGCTGGGTGCGAGCTGTTATGCTTTTTGGACGCCTATTCAGGCTACCATCAAATCAAGATGAAGAGGAGGACCAAGAAAAACGTCCTTCATCACACCCTTCGGAGCTTTTTGTTACGTCAGCATGCCCTTTGGGTTGAAGAACGCAGGTGCGACTTACCAAAGATGCATTCAGAATTGCCTACATGAGCAAATAGGTCGCAACGTTCATGCCTACGTGGATGATATTGTGATTAAATCGCAAGTTAGCCAGGATCTTATTGGTGATCTGGCAGAGACATTCACAAATCTCAGAAAATACAACATGAAGCTCAACCCCACAAAGTGCGTTTTCGGAGTACCAGCAGGAAAGCTATTGGGATTCATAGTATCAGAAAGAGGCATTGAGGCCAATCCTGACAAGATAAAGGCCGTGATGGATCTCCAAAAGCCAGAAAAGATAAAAGATGTACAGCGGCTTACTGGTTGCGTAGCAGCTTTGAGTCGCTTTATATCAAGATTGGGAGAAAAGCACTACCTTTGTACAGACTGTTGAAAAAATCAGACACCTTCGTTTGGGACGCAGAGGCCGACGAAGCTCTGACAGCCTTGAAACATCAATTGACGAATGCTCCAGTTCTGGCGGCTCCAAAAGATAAAGAGCCAATGCTACTATACATAGCGGCAAATTCCCGCGCTGTGAGTGCTGTCATGGTTGTGGAGAGACAAGAAACGGAAAGGAATACCCTGTCCAGAGACCAGTATACTACGTGAGCGAAGTCCTCACAGCTTCCAAACAGCGTTACCCACAGTGGCAGAAGTTGGTGTTTGGAGTGTTCATGGCGAGTCGCAAGCTGAAGCACTACTTCCAAGAGCATCCAATAACTGTGGTGAGTTCAGCACCATTGGCAGATATCATTCGTAATCGAGAAGCTACTGGAAGAGTCGCTAAGTGGGCGATCGAGTTGGGACCACATCACATCAGTTACGAGCCGCGCACATCAATTAAGTCGCAAGCCCTTGCAGATTTTATTAACGATTGGACAGAAATCCAAGTTGCTCCTAGCATGGCAGAAACCAAATACTGGACCATGCATTTTGATGGGTCAAGACAGTTGCAAGGCTCGGGGGCTGGAGTTGTTCTGACATCTCCCAAGGGAGACAAGCTGCGGTATGTGTTACAGATACACTTCAACTGCACAAATAACGTGGCGGAGTACGAGGCACTGCTTCATGGTCTACGTATAGCAAAGGAGATGAACATCAGTCGCATACGCTGTTTTGGCGATTCAGACTTGGTGGCACAGCAGGTCTCCGGAACGTGGGACAGCAAGGATGCGAACATGGCTGCATATAGGAGAGAGGTGGACAGAATTGCTGGACATTTCACTGGATACCAAGTTGAACATATTGATCGGAGACAAAATGAAGCTGCGGATGCCCTGTCTCGGCTTGGATCCAATAGACAGTCAGTCCCACCCAATGTTTTCCTGGATGAACTGCACAATCCATCAGTCAAACCTCCAGCAGAGATTGACATTGCAGAGCCAGAGGATGATTCAACTTTAGTCGCAGCCCTGCATGAACAGCCAGGATGGACAGAGCCATACATGGCATATTTAAGTCGCGGAGTGCTGCCGGACGATGAAATTGAGGCGCGCAAAATCATACGACGATCAAAGGCCTATACAATCATCAACAACGAATTATACAAGCGCAGCGTATCAGGAGCATTCAAAGATGTGTCTCACCAGAAGAGGGACGAAAAATCTTGCACGAAATTCATTCAGGCGATTGTGGCCATCATGCTTCGTCAAGATCTTTGGTGGCAAAGGCGTTCCGACATGGATTCTTCTGGTTAACAGCATTAGCAGATGCAGAGCAAATTGTCAGAGTGTGCGATGGATGTCAAAGATACGCTAGGCAAGATCATATGCCAGCCCAAGCACTTCGCACAATACCCATCACATGGCCTTTTGCCGTATGGGGTTTTGACATGGTAGGGCCTTTCAGACGGTCTTCAAACGGAAAAACTCACCTCTTAGTCATGGTGGACAAATTCACAAAGTGGATAGAAGCAGAACCTGTGGGAGATTGCGAGGCTGAAACAGCAGTCAAGTTCTTGAAGAAGGTCATATTCCGCTTCGGTTACCCCCATAGTATCATTACAGACAATGGGAGCAACACCTCTGAAGGGGCTACACAGATATTTTGCGCAGACAATGGGATAAGATTGGACCTCACGTCAGTAGCACACCCGCAGAGCAATGGACAAGCTGAGCGAGCTAACCAGGAAATTCTCCATGGAATTAAGCCGCGCCTTATTGAAAAGGTCGAAGCATCTCCAGGATGTTGGGTGGAAGAACTGCCAGCAGTACTGTGGAGCTTGAGAACAACCCCTAACAGATCCACAGGATTTACACCATATTTCATGGTCTATGGAGCAGAAGCAGTCATGCCCAGCGATATCATACATGATTCACCAAGAGTTGCGGCTTACATCGAGACAGATAATGAGATAGCTCGGCAAGACTCGGTGGACACATTAGAAGAGGTTAGAGACTTGGCAGCATCAAGGTCAGCAGTATATCAACAAGACTTGCGACGCTATCATGCCAGACGCATCAAAACCCGCACCTTTCAAGAAGGCGACCTAGTACTGCGACTTAAACAAGATCACAAGGGAATGCATAAGCTGTCCTCTCCATGGGAAGGACCCTACATCATCAGCAAGAAGCTAAACAATGGGTCGTACTACCTGCTGGATGTAAGGGAAGAAAGCAGCGAACGCCATGATTTCGAGGATCGTCTCGAGGCACCTCGCCCTTGGAACGTCGCACACCTGCGACCGTACTATACATAAGAAAAGGCTAATCAGAGCCAAGCATCATCCTTTCCAGCTTTATAGCTGAGTATCATCACAGCCACTCAGGGCTAGAACTTCAACTTTGGTCGCCACCTAGGCGCGACCTATGCAACATCTGATCGCCACCCAGGCGCGATCGACCCTTGTATCAGAAACCGGCTGCCACCTAGGCGCGGCCGTAAACTTTGTATCATCTCTGGTCGCCACCTAGGCGCGACCGACCCCATGGATCGCCACCTACGCGCGATCCAACCCTATGTATAACACTCGGTTGCCACCTAGGCGCGACCTTATGTGTCATCATAATCAAAGCTTATCATAGCTTAGCCTATCATGGCAATATCATTATGTTTCTTGGGGTCTTTGTTACCCTGAAACAGCCGATTTATTGGCAATTATCAAATTTACCTTAAGTTGGATTGCTACTCGCATTATGTGGCCAAAGTACTGGGGTGTGGCGTCAATCGAGCTTGATTGCCTATCATGGCCGCTCTCGACCCTGAACACACATATTCCTAGGAAATACTGAGTCGCGCGAGTGCCCACTTAAGGATTCAGATGGCCTAACTAGAGGTCGATGTACTGCTTATAGTACGGCAACACCAATTACAATTACTTGTAACTTAACAATTGTTTTATTCATGATATCAAGTTACAGGTGATGACCTTCAGAGTTCTCTGAGAAGAATTGAGATGATTACCACATAACATCCTCTCAATCCTTGGGGGCTATATCATATTATCATCAAAAATTTGAAGATAGATCGTCATCAAGTTCTGAAGCTATCAGGATACTCTAAAGAAGCTCACGAAGTCAGATGATCTTCCAGGTGCGAGTCAAGGCCAAACTTGCACAATTATAAGTCGCGAAACAAGGAAAAGCATTCAAGATCAAGAAATACTATGAAGTTCAGGCCACGCTTGGGGGCTAATGTCGGGGGAATACTTTCTGGATTAACCCGCGGCCCAGTGCGACTTAACTTACTCGCACGGACAAGGCCCACTTGGGAGCAAGCCCAATATTGAACCGCCATAAGGGAAAGATCTAGAAGACATATCCCGGAGGACGTGAAGACCAAGTAGTCTCCGAGTAGGCCTCTGTGGATGTATTCCTTATGGGGAAGTTTCCTTTTGTAACCTAGCGAGCCTCTGTGTATATAAAGAGGACTCGCAGGACTTAGAGCGGGTCAAGCTATCAAGCCCAAACCCTAGCTCATACGGCGAGTACCAGATCGGATCGCCTCCATTGTAACACCTCGATTATCATATCAATACCAATCTAGGGTAGGCAGGAAGTAGGTCTTTTACCTCACATTGAGGGGGCCGAACCTGGGTAAATCTGTGTTGATCTTTGTTCCTGCGATCCCAAGCTCGGAGATGCTTGACTCGCATAATCCCACACCTACGAAGTCATCTATGACACCTGACGTGACAAACCCACGACACCGGGGCCAGCTGGATGTCGGTTCGCCGGGTTAGAGGAAACCTCGCCAGCATCGCGGAATTCCAGTCCATGTCGTAATGCTCCTCCGAGCCCAGGTTGTGCCCGCTTTGAGTTCGCAGCCGAGAAGTCTCCCAGCTGCCAGTGTAGCCTCGGGTAACCGAGGCATAGAGAGCCTGGGATACGGCCAGAGCCGGGGTTGCCTGCGTTTTCCCGTAACCAGCTGGTGTGATGTCGACTTTGGCGGCGGCGTGGTTTTTCGAGGTACCAGCTGAGTCTGTGAGGACTTCGGTGCAGGCGGCGGTGATGGCGCTGGCTGTTGCTGCAGCTGCTGATGTTGTTGCGGCGATGGCAATGGTGACGGCTGCTGCTGCTGCGGCGATGGCTGTTGCTGCTGTTGCTGTTGCTGTTGTTGTACTTGTTGTTGTTGTTGAGGCGGGGGTTGTTGAGGTTGATCCGGTCCTATCGGAGTGTCGGAACCCGCGCTAGGAGCACCAGAACCAACATCTCGGTCGAGGACCGGGACCTCGGGATTGCTTTTTAACTTCTCCTCGTGCGGCGCCAGGTGTCGGCGGTGGTGTGCCGGCCGAGTTCTGTGTGCCGAGATGGGGCTTGCCCTGGTTGGGCTGGCAACCACAGTCTCGGATGGCCGAGATACCGGTGATGGTGGAAGAGGTGAGCGCATCGAGGATGCGCTCTGAGGTACTTGAAGAGCAGCACTGCAGTGGGATAAAATGAGTTAGTCTGTGAAAATCTTACCTCGGTAAAAGCAAGAAAGAAAGCAAGCAAAGAATAGCTTACCTTTGTGATGGGTGGCTGCTTCTTTCCTCGGACCTTCTGTCCCACTCTCTTCTGGCGCTTCGGCTTTGGCGCTGCTGAGTCCGAGGTCGTTGAGGTCACGGTCTCGGAGGGACCAGTCCCGGAGCGCTTGCGCGATGCACCTCGGGAGCCCGTGGCGCTTGGAGTCAGGCTAGTGGGATCAGCTGGTGTCCAGGATTGTGGGGGAGCAAAGGAGATGGGACGAGCATCAATGGGGTCTAGGAGTTGGCAATCATCATCATCGTCAAACCAATCTCGGATGGAAGCTCGGACTCGAGTCTTACCCGAGGCAGGGGCAGTGCCCGCAGGAATCGGCATGTGGTCCTCGCCATCTAGGTCATCAGCCTCGGTAACATCCGAGTCCAAGTCGGGGCCCCATTTCTCGGAAGGGTCAGCCCCGTCTTCAAGTGCTTGGCGAGTGAATCTCTGCAAAGGGGGCGGGTTCAGGTCGGGATGTTGCAAAAGCAAAAGCAATGCCGAAACAAATTCTGTGTCGGTAGGCAAAGCGCAAGGGTTGTAGACTTTAAGGTACTTACTTTCTCCGGGAGACGATCTTGGTTGTGGGGCTCTATTCCCCACTCCCACTCATCATCCATCTCGGTTTTGGCGATGGCCTTGATGCGCCTCTTCACCTCGGGCTTGCTGAGCTCGTGGGTGCTGATCCGGGTGGGATCATATTGGCCACTCATATGGCATATTTTGTGGGCTCGGCTCTGAAGAGGGAGAACTCGGCGGGTGATGAATATCCTCAGAGGTCATCCGCTGTCCATCCATCTTTCGTGAGTTGAGCGACAATCTCGTGAATCTGGTTAATCTCGGCATTAGATTCCTTGGGATCCAATGACCAGTTGAGTTGATGCGTGGGAGCTCCGAGGACAAATGCCAGCAAGTTGATGAGGTCAACATGCTCCGGACTCTTCACGTAGAAGAATGATCTCTGCCACTTTCGGCAGGACTCCAGACATGGGATACGGGGAAAGATGGAGCCTTTCCGAGGCACAATGGTGGCAGCTCCGCACGGAGTCATCTCCTTGGGGCCGCCCTTCTTCTCTGGGTCCGGGATGCTCTGCTTCCGGAGTTGAAAATACTTCGCCCAGAGCTCGACGCTGGGCCAAAGTCCGAGGTATCCCTCGGAGAAAGAGACGTATGCTCACAACGCGGTAATGGCGTTCGCGGGAAGATGGTGAGGCTGAAGGCCGAACTTGTTGAGGAAAGACCGGAAAAATTTGCTGGCAGAGAGGCCGAGGCCGCGCTCAAAGTGCGCGACGAAGACTGCCCTTTCCCCGGGCTCTCGGATCTGGTTCGGCCTCGTTCTTCGGAATCCGGCATATGACCTCGGCGGGGAGGCGCCGATTCCGAACCAACCACTCTATCTCGGACGGTGTGACGTCCGAACCCTCCCATCTGCCACGAGTTCCTACCTCAGCGGGTGTGTCGGCAGGGTCCGAGGTGTTACTAGATGACATCTCGGAAAAGATTCTGCAGAGAGGAAAAATTGAACGGGGTAAGTATCTCTGAGCGTTTTGTGTAGCAAGCGGGAAAAGAGGCAATGGCAGGAAACACAATTTGGCGATTAAGTACTGGGCGGGAAGATCTACGGAAAGTGAAAAATAGAAGATAATTGCCGGATCTAGAATATGAATCTACGGGGCATGGCAATGAATCCGCGCAAGATTAACAAGAAATGCAGTAAAGGGGATCAATAGAAGATCTATATATTCAAGCAAGTTCATCGGAGAGGGTGAACTAGTTCAACGGAGAGGATGAACTAGTTCATCGGGGAGGTTGAATGTGCCCGCGGGCATAGCTAAAGACGAAGAACTACCAGAATCGAAGAGGCGAAGGTGCGGGCTAGGCGGCGGAGCGAGATCTCCAGTCGTCGGCGGCGAGCGGGCTCCGGCGTCGCGCGGTCGCGAAGGCGCACTGGGCGGTGGCGGCAGGAGCGAAGCGTGTGTGGAGAGATCGATAAATGCGAGGAGGAAGAAGATGAGATCGCCGTGCGCCTATTTATAGGCACGGAGGGCGTTCGTTAGTGGAACCGTCCCGCACGATCTCCTAGGAGATCGTGGATTAACTGCACCATGTGCGTGCGGTTAAGGTAACTGTGGCCGCACGATGGGCCACATCGTGGGCTATTGAGTGGTAACCGCTAGCGGTGGGATCGCACGCGGCGGTCAGCGCGAAAATCAAGGGTTGCATGCGGTCAAAGTATACTTGAGTGCTCTGCGGAGTTGACAGCTGGTAGGACCCGCATGACGTGGGAATCGAGCATGTAATGGCGCGCCTGTCAGTGCGCGAGAGCCGAGGCACCGAGCGGAGATTCGCTGCCACGTGCTCTGGCAATATCTCGGGAGATATTCACAGAGGTTGCGTATGTCGGAAAAACCGGCATGCATGTCAATATCGGAAATCGTGGGAGGTATCGTCGCGGAAGTTATGAATGGACCGACGCAGCTGTGTCAGATTTGGTTGTGGAGGTTCGAGTTGTTTAAGCCTGCTGTGGCCCTTCATCCGAGGCTGTAGGACCGCACCAGCTTCGGGGACTAATGTCGGGGGGCTACCCCCGGGTAGGGTCAAGGCATGGTATAATGCATGTCCAAAGATGGACTGGGTCACAGGAAAGGCTTATGCTGTCATACCCAAGAGGGTCCGAGACACACTGTCGGTGTTTACCGACATAGCCAGGCCCAGAGGGATCCGAGATATCTTGGTGGGACAAACCGACATATGTGGTTCGAGGTATACAGACCGACACACGTAGTCCGAGGTATACAGACCGACACATATGGTCCGCGGTATACTGGCCAACATGTATAGGTCGGTATGATCATGTTTGTCCCATGTGTAGGAAGGGGTAATCACGGAAGAGGAGTCCGACATAACCATGTCGGAGTGACCGAGGTTGAGTGCTTAAGTGTCGCGAGCAGTCAATGCTCCAGTCACTTCCCGCCTGACACGGAGCGTCTGGCACGGAGCCTGATAGAGGCGTGCTGCGGGTTCTACGGGGCGGCACGCGTCTGACCGCTGACTCCGGGATAACCGGGGAAAAGGCTACGAGACAGGTGCGGCCAGGCCACGTCATGTCCCTGTCAGAGGGGACATTCTAGCTCTACCGTTGGCTGCAGGGGATGGGCAGGCCACGTCCTGTCCCTGACAGGAGTGCCATCATGACACATCAGTGGCATGGCTACAGTGCACAGAGAGGGGCAATATCGTAACTCGGTTAGCCTTTAAATAGGGCATCAGCCCCTCCTGCGTGAGGGACGATGCCCAGAGAGAGATTTCCCCCTGTAGCCTCATCTTCTTCCTTGAGCACTTCACCACTTCACCATTGTTGGATCATACAGCTCGAGGAGCATCTTGTACTTGTGAGACACCGAGATATACAGAGAGAGACAAGCAGGAGTAGGAGTTTTACCTCCTCACGAGGGCCCCGAACCTGGGTAGATCGGTGTGTTTGAGGTTCTGTGTGTTCATCTGTGCGTGCTCGTTAGCGCGCAAACCCTCCCCGGATCCCCCAGCGTCCATCGGCCCCACATCTTAGCCATACCTATGGCATCTGCCGTGATACCACCACGACATGGACGGTCCCTGGGGCTCAACCAACTCACCCTGGAACTGCCATGCCTGATCATTCAAGCCCTCGTCACGTTCATCCTCCACGATCATGTTGTGCATGTTCACACACGCTGTTATCACCTCCCACAGCTGGTCCTTGTCCCATGTCCGAGCAGGATGGCGAACAATAGCCATCATGACTGTAGAGTATCGAATGCACGCTCTACATCTTTTCTTGCACTCTCTTGTTTCTTGGCAAACCTCTTCTTCTTCTCATGATTGGGATTGGAGATGGTCTTGACAAATGTAATCCATGTGGGGTAAATCCCATCAGCAAGGTAAGAGGGCTTGTCATATTGGTGACCATTGATCTCATAGGTCCCCTGGGGTGCCAGGCCATTAGAGAGCCTATTGAACACCAGAGACCACTGCAGCACATTGATGTCATTGTGCGAGCCGGCCATGCCAAAGATTGAGTGCCAAATCCAGAGGTCCTGTGATGCCACGGCCTCAAGTATGACCTTGCAGGCCCCAACATGGTCCTTGTACTGCCCCTGCCAAGCAAATGGGCAGTTCCTCCACTCCCAGTGCATACAATCTATGCTTCCGAGCATCCCGGAGAAGCCTGAGCCGTTGCCGGTGCGAAGGGCCGAACACCTTGTGGGTGGCATGTGCGTCGCAGGCGCTGAGAGAGTTGTGCCCACAAGATTCACCGGCCGTCGCAGGGACGCACCTACTCCGGTGACGGCGGGGGAGAGGAGCAGCAACCGTCGTCCCCGGAATGGCCTGCAGTGCCAAATTGAGGGTGCGACGGCGGGGTGGCGGCGAGAGGGGCGAGGGAGGCAGAGAAGATTGGGGTGGGGAATTGTCTGATTTACGGGCCAAGGGCGGATTAGGGCAGGATACAGCAACGCTCCGCTCGCGTTCGAGGCCGACGCATCGGTGGCCCAAATTTGAATCAGGAATGCGTCGCGGCGGACCAAAAAACAGACCACGGTCCGTATGCATCGCCCGTTGGACCGTTTTTTCGGCCCTCGTGGATAGGACCGGAGACGCGCAAACTCGATGCGTCGCCCCGTTGGAATCATCCTAACGTTACCGACATTTAGAGTAGTCCTACAGAGTAAAGGTCGTTCTTGTTGGAAGCTTTCCAAGTCTTGGAGTCAACTCCCTGGAAAAATTCCTGATCGACGGAAAGAGCGTGTCGCAGTCTATGTACATATATAAATCCTTTATTAATTTTTGCATCTAGCTGGCTACCAGCAGGGCTGCACTACGGTTTAGGCTTTTTCTTAGATCATATCAACCCCACAAACCTAATAATCTCTACTGTATAATACGGTTTCAGGTGACGGTTGGTATGTCATTTATTTTCCCAGTTTTACCCTCCCACCAAGTCATATTTACGAGAACTGCCACCGACAAGTCAAAACGATCGAGAAATTCCCCCGCCGGGCGCCGGCCTCTGCTATGTTCACGCAGCGCCGCTCAGGCTGATGACCTTGCTGCCGACGCTCGACGCGCCGCCCCCCGCCGCCACTCCTAGCACCTGTGCATCCCAAGACCACACGCCTCATCCGGTGAGCTCGAACACCGCCGGTCCCATTGCTTCTCACGCCGGCCCTCAATCCTCAAACGGGAGATCGAACATCGTCGGGGCCCTTGCTCACGCGCGGCTCGGCGTCCTCGACTGCGAGATCAATTCCAGCGCCCCTGCTCCGTGCTCGAAAGGGCCGGCCTCTTCCCACACGACGCTGGTCGGAACCCCGCCTGTCCCCCCTCGTCATGAGCGTCATGGCTGTCGTGTGCGTGGGCGCTGCACCGCGGGAGGGCCATGGAGGCGCGCCGGGCAGCAAGCCGTGGTGGCACAGAGGGAAGCTCCGACGACCAACAGGTCGCCCTCTTTTGTGGGTCGTGCACCGCGGCGAGGGCTACGGAAGCGCGCCGGACAGTAAGCCGTGGTGGCTCCACGGGAAGCACCAACGACCACCAGGTCGCTCTCTTCGGCGCCACGGCGAGGACCATGAAGTCGCGCCGGGAAGCAATCCGTGGTGGCTCCGCAGGAACCCTGAAGACCACCAGGTCGCTGTAGTCCATGCCGCCTCCGCCTTGAGCTCGCCGCCCAGGATGAGCCGAACTACCGGATGTTCATGGTCGTAGTTTATGCTACAGGTGCAGTTTCCCGTCACATTCAGGCCTAAGGATTTGGCATCTGCAGTCTGGGACAGAATTACGTGCAAGTCCCTTTCGTACAGGGAAGATTGATGTGGTTTCTGGAAACAATAGACGTGATGAGCAATTCAGGACTGCTCACGAAGAAGTACGCTGCAGTCGTATCCAACGGTGCAAGCAGCACACTCAATGTAAGATCGTTCGAATGACGAATCTGTGAAAAATCTCCTTAGCTTGTTGGGCTAGTATCTATTAAATTGTTTACTGAACACTGTTTTCTATTAATTAGTTTTGCTGCTTGCAAAGGCAACTTATTTTAAACTAACAATTTCAGTACTTGGAGACTGACATCTGTACAAAGAATTGTCAGGACGTAATCAAAGATTATGTGCTGGATTTTCAAGGAAATTGTCTTTTCGACCAAAAGACAAACACTAACAAGAGTTGGAACGTTCAAGTAGTCACTTCTGAAGTTTCAAAACCAAGTGATCTGTGTACACAAGGGACCGATGGTGTATGTCGTTCAAAATACTTGGTATTTTTCCTGTATGTTCTTCAGATTTCATGTACTAGACCATCTTCGCCTTTTGAGTTATCGTAAGTACTACTTTCATGTGGATAGCCGAAGTGGCTCTCCATTGATTATTAAATTTACCCTATATAATATAAACCAGTGTAGTCGTGTATTGACTATAATGAACGAGAGTAGAAGAAGGGGACCCCGAGCTTAGTAGGAGTTAAGACTAAGAGTTTATCCATAGCTATTCAGCTACAGTTGGGGCATTCTAAGATAAAAAGATTTTATTACACAAAACATCAAGATGATACAAAGTGTTTCACACTCGGCCTGTAGCTATTCAGCTACATGAGTGCAATAGCCGTTTTATTGTGTGCTAAACTCAGATTTACACATGTGACATTATTGTGTGCAACCGACTAAGATTTAGTTAAATCTAAATCGATTCTTTAGTCTTTTGATTTTCATCGCATTTCGTGCTATACTTAGAGTTACACATTACATGTAATTATTATTTAGCCAAATCTAAATAGACTAAGAATTAGACAATCTCTAAATATAATTATATGTCCGTGGCAACGCACGGGCATTCAACTAGTATTTCTAATTCTGCTTGATTAAAATCCCTCGTACATTCTGCATTTTACCTTTTATCTTTCAGAAAGAAAATCTTGACAGACATGTAGGGATGTAAATGGTACATATAGTTTCCCCTCCAAACCCACATTTGTTTTAATGATTTCTATACCCTCCTAAGAACCCGCTGGATGCAGCAGGTTATATGCATCAACTGATGCAGATGCCGGGGCTGTCCCCTTTCAGGGAAAATGTGGATGTGGATACTGATCAAGTGGATATGTGACTGATACGGTAGCTGATATGACATTGTTGAAATTCGACGGATATGAAATATCTGACAATTCTGTGGCTGATCTGAGATCCTTAAATAGGATTATCCGGTAAAGCTAGCTCAACTCCATTGTCCAAACAACTCAGTTAGCCCATCAATCCATGCGATGATATTATTTGTATTAAACATTACACTGGCATTACTTATTGATATCACTTGTATTTTATTTTACTTTGAAGTTTAGATGCTTGTGAATGTGGTGCCATGTGTTCTGTTACAAGGGGTAACTTTGGGCAAAGTCTAGTGTAACATGTTTGGATAATAATTTGTTGTCATGATGTTTACATAAAGGAAATAAAAAATTCTTTATGTATGTTTCTATTTATTTGATAATTTTGTCATGTTTGCTCTTAAATTTATTTGTTGAATGAGAGGAGAAGTTAACCATCAAAGTAAGTAAAACTTCATCCTACAACTTTGAGTGGTGGTGTTGGATTGAGTGGAATGCTGAACTATCAAACTGTCGACTTATCTCTCATTACTTATGTGAAGGACACATGTGGTCATATATTTGGATAATTTTTTGCATCCTATCACTTCATAGCAACTTCACGGCATTTCCAGGAACTATGAACAGTGTTTGACATTTAATTAGTGCTCATAATACAAACACATTGTATAATTTTATTTTTGTGGTACTTAACATTTTTCTATATAGATTTCAACCTCGATTGCGTTGTGACGTATTTGGTGTTCGTTGGGAGTAGCAAGAGGAGGCCAAGAAGATCGCGATTTCGCTGTGTGAAGTTCATTGTCGTGAGACTCTTCAGTCGGATAAGCATATGCATATCACAGGATCATGACATGCATAACAACCATTTAAAATGGAAAAAATATAGTACGAGTAATCTTTTCCACATGAGCTTATATTTTTCCACATGAGCAAAGATCAACCACCATGGCACCCACCTAAAAACCGCTACGGGCATTATACTATCCTAGCTATCCACCATCATCAATCATCACCAATCAGGAAGAAAGACGGCATGGAAGAGGAGAAGCAGTGGGAGGCCGAAGCTGCTGCGGTGACCCCACCGCCGTCCAGCATAAGAACACCCCACCCATCAGCGCACAGGTGCAGCCGCCCGCCCCCCCCCCCCAATAATATTCTTCGTCTTCCTCCGCCTCCACTCGTCTTCCTCCGCCTCCACTCGCCGCCCAACCCAACCACTCCAACCAAGAACCCACCACCGTACGCTCACCGGCTCCCGACGACGAAGCGTGACTGACGAAGACGCGGCGGAGGGGCTTCTGACGCATGCCGCTGTGGGGTACCGCGTCCGGGCCGCCGCCGCCTATGGCGGAGGGAGGAGACGCGGAGGGGTCGGCCGGCTCGTCCTCGGTGCCGCCGCCATACGGTCGCTGCTGCCCACCAGGCGCCGGCTGCGGCTCGACCCGCCGTCCAAGCTCTACTTCCCATGTACGTATGCGCCACGGGCGCGGTAGTTTGTTGTCTCGCCAATTTTGCTTGCTAGTATTACAGCAAGGTCGCTGGCTTCTTCCTCCTCTGCTTCTTGGCGGCGGTTTCTGCTTTCCAGCGGAACGGTTAGCCCGCCCAAAGCTGCCAGCTTTGAACCATCTGTGCTCTCGATTTCGATTGAATTTGATTGGATTGGGCTCTGCCTTCACGATTCTGCCACAACTCTGAACGGTGCCACGGTCGCCCAGAAAATTCCAGATACCTTGAAGCTTTGGAGCAGCCGGGCAAAGAAAGAACACACCAAGGAGGGTGTTCTTGTGTGGGCAAATAGATTTACCTAAGTTGTCCCGTTTTCTTTCATTTCTTTTGGCTCTTTCAATGACTGATTTCCTCTCCTTTTTATGGCTTTCTGTAACGTTTCCTGTAACGTACCTCCAGACTTCGGTCTGTTTTGAAATATATAAGGTAGAGATGCCTCTACCTTCTTATTCAAAAAAAAAAAATCTTGGCTCGCCGAGGCGCCGCTTTGGTTGTTCTTCCTTTTGGGGAAACATTTTGAAATTGTCTCTGCTTCATCATTTGAAATTCCTGTTTTGGCAAAGAAATTTGGCAGCTTGACAATCGTTCAAAATAATTCGACTTCGTTGACAAATATATGCTCCTATTTGCATCAATTAATTACCTCGTGCCTTTTGATCGACGCAGATGAGCCTGGGAAGCAAGTCCGCAGCGCGGTGAGGATCAAGAACGTCAGCAAGTCCCATGTGGCGTTCAAGGTAACAATGATTCTCTCTCTCCAGTGAGTCTTCATTGATTAAACGATAAATTAAGACCTTAAACTGATTAAATTCCCATAGCTTGTTTCTCTGTTAGTATAGATAGCACTACTCAGTGGTTTTTGAGATTTTACTACTGCCTAGGTGACTAGCACTGATTGTTAAATTGTTTGGTGCAACACTAAGGCTCAGTTTGGTAGCAGAGTATTTTCTAAACTGAAGTATTTCAATACCAAAGTATTCCAACGCCTGGCAAACTAATACTTCAGTTTTCTCCCCGTTCTCAGTTTTGAAAAAAGAGGGTCAGACCTCTTTCTCCAATACTTCAAAAAAACTATAGTTTTAGACAATACTTCACTTTTAAAACAACGTTTTTTATTTGATCCAAACACCTTAAAGTATTCAATACTTTAGTATTTTCAGAAACCAAAGTATTATCTGAATACTTCAAAAATACTTAATCCATGTATTATTTGTGTTATAGTTCCAAACAACAGCACCAAAGAGCTGTTTCATGAGGCCGCCAGGCGGCATACTAGCTCCAGGGGAAACTATCATAGCAACAGGTAATGCAAAGCTGATACCTCGCATTTGAGTGCATTTATGTACTTTTCTTGCCATTTTCTCATTTTCACCCACCCAATACCAGTGTTCAAGTTTGTGGAGCATCCTGAGAACAACGAGAAACCGTTAGACCAGAAGTGCAAGGTCAAGTTTAAGATTGTTAGCCTGAAAGTCAAAGGGCCTGTGGAGTATGTCCCGGAATTGGTAAAATCTTTTTATCCCTTGAGACTGCCCGATTGCCTAAATAATCATCCCTTTGATTTCATTTCCTTAAGTGTTTGCCCGTATGTCACAGTTTGATGAGCAGAAAGACCAGGTTGCAGTTGAGCAGGTTATGCGGGTTGTGTTCTTGGATGCCGAGCGTCCTAGCGCAGTAAGTGACGGCATAATCTGTTCTTTTCATTTGCTTCGCTCTATATGCAATAGAATTCTGAGGAGCAGCAAGTTCACCACACACATTTTGCAATATATTTCTTGAAGCAACTTGACAGACTCAAGCGTCAGCTCGCTGAAGCTGAAGCTGCCCTTGAGGCACGCAAGAAGCCTCCAGAGGACACCAGCCCCCGTATTGTAGGCGAGGGTCTTGTTATCGATGAATGGGTAAGACCAGTGCTCTGCTGTTTTTAATGATAATAGTCCAGTCTTTTACTAATGTCCATGATTAGTCTATGTATCATGTGATCATATTCTCAATTTTCTTATTTCAGAAGGAACGAAGAGAGAGATATCTTGCTCGCCAGCAGATTGAAGGAGTTGATTCAGTATGAACATTAAACTCTGTAGATCATCGGTTGAATTTACATACCACTCTATCGCTGCCACATCTTCCACCCCAATTGTTCATGGTTTTTAAGCTACCGCGACGAGTCGGCTGGGAACAAGAACGAGGCTTTGTAATTAGTATTTGAGCTTCACGCTGTATTTCTTTCCTAGGTCTCCATGTAGATAGTGAGTCGCAGCCTGATAATAATGTCTTGCGTGATAATCATGTACGTGGTGTTGTAGATTTAGACGTGGGACTATATCCCATTTCCTAGATGATGTTCCTCATAATACCAAATGTAATTTGCCTGAAAAAAACACTCTTCGAAGTGTTGATGGAAGTTTTTGTTACACTATTTCTTGGATCTAGATGGTTCTGCAGCTAATATAGTGGCTGTATTTTTCGCCAGCTTGGTGCCAATAATCCAGGGATTATCCTCTGTAAAGCTGTCCAATAGACGTATATTTATAGCATTAAAAAGATGCAGTGCCCTTTCCCTCTCGTTTTTGTGTGTAGTCTGTTAACCATTTTGAGTTTTCTAACCGACATGTCTTTAAATAGATGAAACAGTATGGGCTCAGCATCTGGTTCCTCTGCTCATTAATTTGTCTATCTGACCTGTACTGATATAATTGTTCTTGTTCCCTTGCTGATATGATCTGTCCTAACATAACTGTTGAGCTGGAAAATTAGGTGCAAATACACCTAGTACCTAACCAGCCAACAAAGGAGGCTAATAATGATGGAGTATGATTCAGTCCTTCGTGGCTTGGAACAACCTGTTGCTTTCTTGGAATTCATATAGGCCGGTTTTTTTAAAATTTGTTTCCACTTCATAGCCAGATAAGATGCAATCAGGAACCATTGACTTTTGAAGCTGAAAGGGTGCAACTCGCAGCTTCTGCTCCTTCTGTTTAATTGTTTTTTCGCAAGATGTCATTTTCGTAGAGACATAGGTGCGTTCGAGGAATAGATGTATCAGTATTTTCATTTTATGTGACCACTCTTATCTGTCTCAAAATCAGTACTTTTCCTACAAGCAAGAATCAATTGGGAGTTTTTTACTTCAATTCCAGAATGATCTGAAATTTCAGCTTATCATTGCCTATCTTTCCATTCTCAGGCGCTTTTGCCTTTCGTTTCTGAACCTTGTAGCTCAGTTAACTCTGTGGTTTTAACTCTTAGCATGTTGCCGTTTGTCTGTTGAAATTAATTGGCTTTTCATATTTATTAATTGCGGATTGCCTCTCATCGCTGTACTACCATGAAAATTTGCCCTTCATTTCAGGCAGTTGTCTGTCCACACCAATGTAATGGAACTCACTAACCAGGCGAATAAACAATAATGAAGCCCACCTAAACCTCTACACAGAAATCAGGATTTCAAGGGAGATAAGAACTCAAGAGATAATAGATCTTTTAGAATGAAAATACTCGAGAATTGTCCTGCAAAACTACTCAACGTGTCTTAACTTTTTCCTTTTCTCTTTAGTCAACAAAGTACCCACTAACCAGAACTTATCAAAGGGCCAAGTCAGCAAAACATACAGGGTTAATGAAACAAAGTATAAGTTGCTAGCCACATATACCCTTTACATAAACAGGTTTTCACAGAACAACATAAGTTTTCAAATTTTCACATGAAAAAAATCAGATCTCACATGCATGATCTCTCTGGAACAAAATCAGGTCCAAACTGGTCCTTTTGCTTATCTTGTGGCAAGGAAACTACAAAATTAACCCACGAGTTGCGCATGCCACACAAGTAAAACTCTCAACAGTAAAGTTACTCTACACAGGAATTTTCTCAGTGGAGCACTAGGGAAGTGCAGGGTTACTTTTATTCTTTCCCCTGACAAAAAAGAATATATGCAAGAACAGACGTAGGTGGGAGGTACCACTACTGGCCTTAGCTTCTGAATATGTCACAAACAAAATCTCATCTCCTCTGACTATATGCCGCTCGAGTCTCTGCCGAAGATGAAGCGACGGCCCCAGTCAGATATCACCAGTGCCCTTGTGCGCCAGCTTACTTGTTTGCTGAACTCAGCAAAGAAGAGGAAAAAACGAGTGTTATGTATGATACAGTAGCAGGTGAGCCAGAAATGGGGCACAGCATGAGTGCACAATCTGACTTCCACATCATCGAAAAGGAAATGGACACTTACGTCGCATAGACAGAATACCAGAGCCACTGTGAGCTATGGCCAATGGAGACCCAATCTCCCGGGAGCTGTGCAGCGGTTTGCTCCCCTCCTAGTGGTGCAAACTGGCCTAAATGCCTGTATCTGGAGGCATCACCAAAGTAATAGTATCAGCGACCAGACAACACAAATTATGCAGGTTTTAACTGTTTCACATGCATGCAGCAAAGAATATTCTATAATTGATATATTTTGGTCAGTAATTTTGTTTTCAACTACTTCCTAGATACTGGTGCATCAGATACACTTATTCGTTTTTAGCATGCAGTCTAGTCAGGTTGGAGATCAAGAGAAGGATTAGGAAAAGAATGCACAGATTGGTGATGCAACAATAGACACCTGAAGGGGCGGAAGCGATGACGGCCTTCTCCCCTAATGCGGATTGGACCTTCAGGATTTTCTTCAGCCTTCTCCATCTTGTCAAAGCATTTTGCAAGATATTGTCCTTGCTGTGCAGCAACCTGACAGAACAAACTAGTTATAACTTAAAAACTGATGCATTTTAACTTAAATGGTCATTCTCAGACTTCTGAATTGTAAAAGTTCCAACAAAGTAAAAAGGGAAACCTGGGCTGTTGCAGGTAGATTCTTGACTTGCGAATCCACAAGTGAAAGAGCCTTCTTAAACTCTTCAATGCTCAGCTCTACAGATTCCTTTTCAGTGTCACCTTTACCAGTCCTAATTAAATCAGCAATCCCGTTCATTTGCTTGCTCTTCATATATAGCTTTACTTGCGGATATCTGTCATAGATATCCTCCAAGATGTCTTGGATTTCTTTCACAGTCAAGGTTCCAGATTTATCTTTGTCTGCAACCCTGAATATTTCTGAGATGTCCTCCTGCAAGCAGTTACATGTCAAGAACACAAAGTCCCCAGCGGTCAAGAATACAGAAGTACTGGAAAATTCTAAACAGCTAATCTAGCAATTCAAGTATCCATGCAACCATATCTAACAATACATATCAAGTGTGCTAGCATCATTCATGCAAACCGCGATTGATCCGGCTAGTACATACAAATCCCTAATAATAACCTCTCAAGAGTGTTACTAACCAAATTGCAAACAGCCGTTTGAGAAGAAAAACCTTTTTCTCTCTATATGGTAAAATATAGGGGACAAACTACATAAAGCACATAAAAATGATTCTTTGCTAGGAGTCACCACTGGTTTATGGTTCCAAATCTAACAGTTTTAAAGGATTCTTACATCACATGATTTCAAGAATTAGAATTTCTACTGCGTACCATTACTCTCCGTTGGTTTATGGTAGCACAGTCACCTACTGCATACACATCATCACATTCACGCACCCTTAGCCATTCGTCAGTAGCTAGGACACGACGATTAGCCTGCATATGTAGAGAAATGATTAATGTGCTAGCTGAACTCGCAGGACACATAACAAAAAAAAACAATTATCTACCTGGCCAATTTGTTTCATGAAGTCCACAACGAATGGACGGGTTCCAATACCCGTGGACCACACAGCCATTCCATAAGGAACTGCAACATCCCCAGTAGCTGGATTTTGCATGGTGATTGCATCCTTAGCAACCTTCACAACTTTGTATCCAGTTTTTACATCAATGCCATTCCTTCCAAACTTGTCCTCAGCAAAGTTAGTAATTCTCTTGTCGAACCTTTATAATAGGGAAACAATTGTTACTTCGTTAGCCCAGGAAGCAAAAATGACGTGTATATATAATATATGAGGTGATGTTGTGTTGCCATATTGTTGGGGCAGTAGGTAGCACATGTAATAACTAATAAGGTATCAACCTTGTGAAAAGCAGTAGTAATTTCAAGTCAGAAAGACTAAGAAATAAAGAGAGAACCAATCTGGCCTTACATAATCAATATGTGATCTGCAGCTTCGATTAATGATATCTTGACAAGGTGCTGAACAGAAGGATATAGCTTAGATAGATCTTCATTAACAAAATCGTGTAACTCTGCCGCAAATTCAACGCCGGTAGGTCCACCTCCCACAATGACGAAGTGAAGATTCTTTTTCCTCTCTTCCTCATTAAGGTACGGGAGGCTTGCCTTCTCAAAGCAGTCCATAACGCTCCTTCGAATCTTTTGGCCGTCCTCCACTTCCTGTGAGAATAATAGGACCATATGAATATCACGCAGGGAATGAGTTCAGAAACAACTATAATGCAGTAAATACTTTGTGAACTATGGATCTTTAATAAATGGCTGTGTGCATCAATTTGATGCAGAGGCCAGAGCAAGATCACCTTCTCAAAAAACAAAAACAAAAAAAATTTGTCTGTTATAATATAACAGAACAGTTTAAACAAAGTCCATTCTTCTTTCAGATGTGTATAAAAAAGGCAGAATACATAGTTATATACCTAGCACTGGGGGCAGATTTAGTTCATATAAATCCCATGAGATCTTACCTTCAAAAAGTGGCAATTTTCCACCACGCCGGGAGTATTGAAAGTGTTAGACCTAGCTCCTACTGCTACCACCAGATAGTCATAGTCAACTAAGAACTCGCCATTTCCGTCGAAATTTGTCCCAGCATTTGAGCGGCAATGGATCTTCTTCTTTGCTGGATCAATCTTGAAGCACTCAGCTTCCCAGAATTTGAAATCTCCACCTTTCTGAGAGAACATTACGAACAGCAGCGTTAGTTCACCTGGCATATAATTAATCATCTATCTGAGGTATGAATGCATATAGCGTTCATGTTTGAAATATGACAATTCCCTAACAAGTCAAACTTGTAGTGAATGAGGTTCATTTTTGGAATTCAAGTTAGTTTTTGAGCAAGTATTGCATGGTCATAAACAAAAACGAGTCAATCTAGTACTTGAGTTTCGGTGTACGCATTCAAGAATTGGGAAAGCAGTAAAAATCCTAGAGAACTGCTAAACAAGTTTCCGAATTTCCAGGCAGCCATCTTACCTTCTCTAAAATCCTACGTATTGGCTCAACAACGCTCCTTGGTTCAACTGTTCCACAGGTGACACTTGGGAGCAAGGGCGTGAATGCAAAGTAGTTCCGAGGTGAAATGACCTGGACATCATACAGTTTGCTATCAAGATTCCTCACGAATGTGGTGCCAGCCCAGCCAGTCCCAAGAACCACAACTTTCTTCTTCTTTGGTCCTTGGGGCTGGTCCGGCTGAGAATCTGCATATGCAACAAGGCCTCCTCCACTACTGCAAATTCAGCAAACAGAGAATCAGCAGGTTTGCAAATAAAGTAGCTGTTCTAGCAATGCAACGGATTTAGAATTCCTTGGACCACCTGCCCTCATAAAGGACTTCATCTTTGTCCTCTATAATGAAGCCGTCCTTAATTGAAAGCAAAATGCTTTGGTAGTTATATTAAAAAAGATGTTCTACGTATACAGAACATTTAGGAGTTCATGAACTAGGAACCTCATATGTGTATTCAATTATTCATCGAAGCCACCCCCTTACTGAAAAATGTTCTTTAAGTTGTGACTGAATGACATCACTGGATACATTAAATATCTGAAAATTGATCGAGACAAAGACAATATCTAGGCTGTGGAAATTAATCCTATTACCCAATCTTGTACCATTGTCATCTTTACCAGTTGCACTTCTCTAAATCAGATTGCAGGAGAGGACCTTACAGCTAGCAGACATATTGTTGGAATTGGTGTCGAATATGTTACATGTGTATAGTGCTACATTTGGACTTCAAATATGCGGAGCGCTGGAGTTGAACACATTTTACCCGGGAATGTCACATAAACACACAGCGGGATAGCCAATATAAACAAGAACTGGTGACAGAAGATCAAGAAGGGGCCGCCGGTCCGGGCACCAATGGCAAGGGTGACAGAACTGACCATCGAACAGCGATTGAGATACATCTGATTGCATCGGTGGGCTTGTCGTTGATTGTTCTATGTCAATTTAGTGCATGGGGTGGAGGACCCTTAATCATGCCCCAGGGATACCGGTGTTGATCGATGAACCTTATTACCTTAACAAATAATATCTCCCGTCTACTTACTGAATTATCTGTATGTACTTTTTCTTTCATATACTCTCAAAATAGTCATATTACATATATATAACTTCAATTCAGATATTGTAGAGAAATACATAAAACATGCTGACTGTGAACCATTAAACCTAAGCACAAGACAGGCCAAGGGACACTCTTCAATTTCTTTCCTTCATGCATATACATAACTTTTATTAAGATATTGTAGAGAAATACATAAAGCATGCTGACTGTGAACCATTAAACAAGAAAAGAAATTCGGCTTTATTGAGGAATTGAAGGAACTGTACTACTCAAAAGCCGAGTATTTGTTTAGCACCGCAACAGCACATATACAATGACAACCAGCACATGGCACCAACTCACCTAAGCCATAAACAATCCATTCATTCGCTATCATTGGCTTTTTAATGGAACAAAACTTTACGAGCATTCTATAGGGCCGAAACACAGTTGGCATTAAGAAAATGCGCAAATGAGGGCGAAGAAATCAATGACAAATTTTTGTTGTGGGGGTCTGCTGGAGGACCAGACAGGAATATTCAGATGTATACGAGGTCCACAGCTACGTGGGGCACACATCAGATTCTGGAGCCAGCTCAGCTCAGCTCAGCTGGGGAACCAAGTCCCGGATCGAAACTGGTGGAAAGAAGAATTAACGTTTTATTTTCAATTAGAAAAGAATGCTATTTTTTCCCCTCCTTTTTCTATGATCGGAGAAAAGAAACGTCCCCTGCATGTGTAGGATCGATCTACCAAGGTTAGCTCTGAGCTGTGCTGCCCGAGCCGTGGATCCTTGAGCCGGCATGATGGTTTCATAGGTTCCAAGGACGAGAAATCGCCCCAATTTCACGCCCAAGATCCACAGGTGAAGACGAGGGGAAGGAGAGATAGCTCTGTAATCGCCCAGCCTCTTCATCTCCTCGGAGAAGCAAGAGAAGCCCGGGGTCCTCAATTCACACATACAAGCACAAATCCGACATTCGTGGCGGCGAAAACGAAATAAAGCCATGAAACGAAGACAAGAGAGCATGAAAACAAATTCCACCGCCCGTCGTCAGGGGTCTCCGGAACAAATGATCCCGCGACTCAGCAAGGGCGAGAGGACAGATCCGGCAGAGAATGACGCAGGGGAGGAAAAGGCGAAATCGAGGAAGGGGCGAGCAAACCTTGCGGCGAGGACGAGGACGAGGTTGGTGACGGCGGGGCGCTGGTTGTAGGCCCGCGACACGCCGTCCCACAGGAACGCCGTCCACCTCATCTCCGACGGCTGCTCCTCCCTTCCGGGGTCACTTTCGGTGATGCTGGAACGCAGGAACTGTCTAGAAGACGCGAGAGAATGGAACGGAATGGCGGCGGCCTCCTCCGTCTGCGGAGACGACGACTGTTATATCTTATATATATGCGACGATGCGAAGCTCCTAGTCCAAGTCCCACCTTTCTTCCTCTTTTCTTTTTCCACCTTTCCCGTGGCTGGCTGGCTGGCGCCGGCGCCGTGTTGGTGGTGGTGGTGGTGGGGTGGGGGGTCGGTGTTTGACTGGTGGGTGGGACCGGGCGGGAACGAACGTGGGTCGTCGGTTCTTTGCCGCAGCCGGACCACGTGGTCGGCGTGCTAGAGCGGCCCCGCCCATCAGGCTGTAATTGGGCACGTCCACGGCGGACAGTGGGCTTGCCGCTTATCCCCACTTAATTAAATGGCACTAAGATGTTCCCCACTTCTGCTCGCTTAATTGCCGTGCCGTCCGTCAAACCCTGAACGGGTAGCTCACAGTTCACAAACTCTGGAATCCGGATGTGTTGGCAGCGGACGGGCGGTAAGCTGGCCAGCCAGAAACTCGACCCACGCACGCGCGAGCCGCGACGGCCGGCGCACGGGAGAATCAATTACAGATCGCCCGGCTCGATCTGAAGCATACTACTGTATTACTCTTTGGGAGTCGTCGCCGGCACCATGGTGCTCACCGGGGCCGAGGAGGTAAAGGACGGCATGTCGGCCGTGTCGCAGCTCGCCGTCGTGGTCTGCGGCGCGAGCGTGCTGCTGATGGTCTCACGAAGAAGGATTGCACACACCCATCCAGTGACTCTCATCTGCGCTATTTCTTTACTAGGAGCACAAATTCCCCAAATCCACTTCACCTGTTTAAGCTGCGACGGATGAATCGGACACGGACGCGGTATTGTTCTTGGCCGCCTGAGCGCGGATGGCGTCCAGCGCCTCGACGTTCTTCTGCACGTGCTTCTTCTCGATCCAGCGCTGCGCCTTGAGGTTGCCCTCGGCGACCGCGGCATGCAGCTTAACCAGCTCGTGGTACGCCGCTTGTGTCATGCTTATGTCACAGTGACATCATGTATACGTATAAATACGCGAACTCTAGCGGCTCGTCGCCTTGTCGGCAAGCACGACCGCCTGCGGCTGATCATGCGGATGCTCCACATACGCCTCAGACCAAGGGTTCTCGATAGCACCATCTTCCTCGTCATATCGAGCTAGTCACATCGCCGCGGCGCCGGACATCGCCGGACGGATCGTCGGGCTATCAGTGGATCTCGACGGACGCTGCTTGAGGGACTGGATGGAGGCGGCCAGATGAGGGAGCGGAGGGGGGCAGCGACGGTGGAAAATCTCCTCCGCCATGGAGATCTCGAAGCGGTGTGGCGGCATTAGCGAGCGCGCCGCGGCTGTCCGTGAAATTTTCTCACTTGATCGCGAGTGTTCGCTTACCGATTTAAGTGGGGTTGGCTTGGCGGCACCGTGGGGAGCCGTCCCCACTTAGAGGCCTACCCGCCCATTCTCTCCATGTCATCTCTTCTCGCGTGTGCCATGTTCGACGGCTAGCGGTGAATGAATGTCGAAATCCTGTCAGTCGTTGCCGGAGGGTGTCGAGCTCCGAGGGCGACACGTCGGTGGTGCGGCGCAGGAGGCGGCCCGCCGTGGTTCCCCTCGCTTGCATAGGCTGCGGCAGTTCCTAGATTTTCCTTTTTCTTGAGCTAGACATCGATCGGCCGAGAAATGGGGAGAAATTCTGTAAAACAGGTTTCGTCCCGCTTTATAAGTTAAGCCTAACAATTGAACCAGTATCAAACTAATAAGAGGAGTCTTAAAAGTGAAAAAAAAGCAAGAATAAGAAAAACCGAACTTGCCAGAAGTGAGGGGAACCAGAGGCCCACGACGAAGCTCCAAAGAGAATAACGACTATGAATTGATCCTTGCGGTATAATTCTCCATACATAATTTATATGTCTGTATTCTTTTTTATAATTGTTTTCTTGGAATGTCAAAAACATGCCAACAAACTTAACAACTTTTCAAACACACATGCAACATTTTTTATGTATGTAGTGAATTCTCGGTGGTCACAGCAAGTCTCCAAAGAAAGCGCATGTATACAACATAGAATGAAACATTTGTAGTAAGATGCAGAAGATTTAAGAAATGATTAAAGAATACCATAAACCACTAACCATTCCATCGCGGCAGCGAACCTTGCCGACAACGAGTACAACTCTCCAGAGTCCCTCCAAAGCTAGATCAGGCTACCATCACATGTGTCTTGCATTCCGGTGTCTCCCAAGCTTGGTGGCGCAACATCAAGCTTAATAATCCACCTGTGGCACGAGCATCACAACCACTAATTTAAGACAAGAGGAGGGAGATGTACGAGTGCACGAATATTCAAATAGAGGACCCGTCGAGGGTACGACATGACGGGGTGGCAAACTCGAGCAAGTGGGTTGTTCGTGCGAGAAGAGACGTGATGACAACGTGTTTGATCAAATGGGTCATTCAGTTGATATCATTTATTTTTCAGTCAGATGTTGGGAATTTTCAACTTTTGGTTTTAAGGAACTATGATCCGATAAGCAACACATACATCCACATGTTGACAAACGGAAGTTATGTAATTTGAAACGGAGGGAGTATGATGTATGTAGTCGTGTCAGGATACATGACTTGTGTACCAAGAAACATGTGGAGAAATTCTGAAAACACGGTTTCGTCTGCTTTATAAGAAAAACCGAACTTGCCACCATGGCACCGGAACGGAACCGAGGGGAACCATAGGTACACGACGATGCTCCCAAGAGAATAACGACGCATCACACTGCTGTCGTGGTCCGTACGACCGGTTAAGATTCACGACTAGGGTTTATAATTCTTCGTACATAATATTTTATTTATGTTTGCATTCTCTTTATATAAAAAATCCTGGTATGTCAAAAAATATGCCAATAAACGTAACAACATTTCAAACACACATGCAACATTTTTATTTATGTAACTATGTAAGGAATTCTCGGTGGTCACAGCAAGTCTCCAAAGAAAGCGCATGTATTCAACATATATAGAAAGAAACATCTGCAGCAAACGTGAAAATAAATTGTATCATAAATGCAACACTAGTAGCAAACATTCATAGTCATGTCGCTCATTTTTTTGCAGCAAGACACGGAAGATTTAAGAAAATTGATTAAAAATAACATATGCAACCTAAAGAATACAATAAACCAGTAACCTTTCCATGGCTGCACCGAATCTTGATGGCAACGACTACAACTCTCTAGAGTCCCTCCAAAGCTAGATCAGGCTACCCGTCACATGTTCAAGCATTCCGGTGGCGCGAGCATTACAATCACTAATCTAAGACAAGAGAGTGAGACGAGTGCAGAATGGATCGGTCGGGGCTTCGACAACATGGGGGCGGAGGCAAACTCGATCAAGAGGGTTGCTCGTGTGAGACGAGACGTGATGACTACGTTTTTTATCAAATCGGCCATTCGGTTGATATCATATTTTTTTTCAGTTAGGTGCTCCGTATTTTGGGTATTTTGAGACGTGAGAGTGAGAGAGTGAGACGAGACAGCGAAGAGAGAAACGGCGGATCCTACCTAGGAAAGAGCTGGATCCATCTCTGACGTCCGCAGCAAGAAAGAAAAGATTCTGGAAGGTGTATACAATGGGCTAGAAATCGGCCAGTACAGGAGCTAGACAGGACGTACGCGGAGACACGCCTGGTTGGTGGCCCCTTTCTCTGAACCGACGGACGGACATGCATATGCACGCGGGAAAACAGTTGTTGTTGGCAGCATCTGCATTCGGCCATCCACGACCACGAGCCGTCCAACAAGAGGCGTGCCCGTGCGTGACATGCGCCACATGGCCCCGGACGAACGTGCATCACACCAGAAAGGCTCGGCGGGGTTGGTCGCCGCCTCGTTGTCGGTGCGCCAAGCTACGGCGCCGGCGTGTCCGTTTTTAGCTAACATCATCTCGACGAGTATTTTAAAACAAGATTCCATCAATATGTTTTCACACACATTTTTTCATACTACACCATGAACCAAACCTAAAGGCACTCCAACTGCCAGGAAAAGTCACTAAAGACGGCAATGTAGTCTATAACCACAGGTTCTTCGTGCAGGCATCGACATTACCAAATTATAACACTATAGGTATCATGTTAGTAGTTAAAAGTTGTTATCCAGACGATACATGGTTATCATGTAACTTTTCAAGGAGATATGCCCTAAAGGCACTTAATAAAGATAGTTTATTTGACATATCTAAAATGTTGTAATATGTTTTATACCATGCTATAACTGTATTAAGCGGAAACATTAGTACATGTGTGGTACGTAGACAACCAGGTCCCTAGTAGTCTCTACGTGACTAGTTCATTGTGCAATCGATGATCGAGGTTTCCGGATGACCAAACGTTCTTGAGGACACACGGGAATTTAGTCTAGTGTTTTCGCTTCATATAGTTGATTAATCTTCATTGTTTTTTTTTGCATGACTAATCTTCATTGTTTTGATAAGTGTTGTGTGGGTGAACCTATGCTAATGCACCGCCCTTCCTAGTACTAATACATACGTGTGATTATACCCACTGCAAGCATCCGCAAATACAAGAAAGTAATTAAGATAAATCTAACCACAGGCTTAATCTCTGAGATCATGCTATCCCTCATGCATCGATATACCAACGGGGGTTCAGGTTGTTGTCACTCCGGCAACCCCACAATTGGCAAATGAATACACAATGCATTCCCCTAGGCCCATAAAGGTGAAGTGTCATGTAGTCGACGTTCACATGACACCACTAGAAGAATAACACCACAAATTAAATATCAAACCATTAAATATTACTCAACATAATTCACTACTAACATTAGACTTCACATGTCCTCAAGAACTAAACGAACTACTCACAAGACATCATATGGATCATGATCAGAGGCGATATAATGATGAATAACAATCTGGACATAAACCTTAATTCAACGGTTTCACTCAATATCAACCACAAGGAGTAATTAACACCGGGAAAGTTTCCCTATGAACTACACAAGATTCAACCCTAGAGTTACAGCGGAACGGAGTGGAGTGGTGGAGATGACGGTGTCGGCGGTGGATGATGGTGATGATGATCCCGATGAAGTCTAGCTCGATGACGGTGACGATGGCGACGATTTCCCCCTCCGGGAGGGAATTTCCCCGGCAGATTTCTCCCTGCCGGAGAGCTTTTCTCTCTCTGGTGTTTTCCGCCTCGAGGAGGCGGCCTGTCTATCCTCGATGATCCCCCGAGTCTTAGGGTTTCTGGATGATGAAGTACGCGAAGGGGCAATGGCTGAGGTGGGCCTGGGCCTCCTCCCCATATGGTGGCGCGGCAGCATAGGGGGCCGCGCCACCGTGTGGGGAGGGCCCACGGTGGCCCACCTTGGTCTCCCCTTTTGGCTCCCTCCGTCATCTGACAAAATAGGAGCTTCTGTATATTTTCCTCGAATTGTTGAACTCCAGAAATATCGTATCTTGACGATGCTTTTTCCAGCAGAATCCTGACTCCGGTGAATAATCCTCCAATAATGATGAAACATGCAAAACAGGTAAAATAACATAAGTATCATCTCTAAATATGAAATATATCAATGAATAACAGTAAATTATGATATAAAATAGTGATGCAAAATGGACGTATCAACTCCCCCAAGCTTAGACCTCGCTTGTCCCCAAGCGAAAACTGAGCTCAGTAAACAAGACCACATGTTTATGGAGTGAAGTGTCGATAAATAAAATACGGACAAGAAGCATCACATTTATTAACACACAAGCCATTCTAGATAACAACTTCCTCCCTATAACTTAACTTGAAACAAGTAAAGGGAAATCACAAATAAAGGTGCATAAAGGAAATCATAGTTGGTGATGGCAAACTTCGTTCTTGGTCAGAGAACAATTAACAGATTGTACTTATCTTTCGATCAGAGTCTTTATATTAGAGCTTATATGCAGAACTTGCATGCTCAACTACAACGGTCTCCTTACAATCATTGATAACTTTCAAAGTTGCATTCATTCAGATAAAAGACTTGTGCTAAACAAGGAAGGATAAAAGACATGATTGCAAGTAATAACATATAGATGATTGAATCACAACAACTCAAATGCTTGCTTGAGATAGAGGGGAATAGGTTTACTGACTCAACATGAAAGTAAAAGATAGGCCCTTCGCAGAGGGAAGCAGGGATTAAATCATGTGCTAGAGCTTTTTATGTTTTTGAAATCATATAGAGAATATAAAATATATGTTTGAGCTATGTATGTCGTTGTCAACGAATCGCAGTAAAGAAAACACTATCCCCTTGTCAACCAGACTTTCAAGAGCGGCTCCCATGAAGGACGTCATTTCTACCTAAGGGTAGATCATCCCTCTTCTCTTTTGTTTACACATGCATATTATAAGTTGGTTTGACACTCCTCCCCACCTTTGCTTACACAAGCCATGGCTAACCGAATCCTCGGGTGCCTTCCAACAATCACATACCATGGAGGAGTGCCTATTTGATAGTTTAACATTTTGGTTTTGCTTTTGATAAATCATCGGCAAGCATGTGGAGAGAATTAAAAGGTGAAAAGCTTTAATTAATTCGGGGCTGGGCACCCCAATTGCCAGCTCTTTTTGCAAGTTATTAGATAAGCGGATGTATATGCCACTAGTCCAAAGGTGAAAGTCTGTCTGACAAGAGTGATAGAGAAACTCTACATAACCCTCATGAGCTAATAAACAGTGACACAAAATAAGGAGTAATAAGGTTTTGAATTGTTTAAAGGTAGCACATGAAGTATTTACTTGGAGTGGCGCAAAATACCACATAATAGGTAGTTATGGTGGACACAATGGCATGGGTTTGGCTCAAGGTTTTGGATGCACGAGAAGTATTCCCTCTCAGTACAGGTTTCGGTTAGCAAGGCTAGGTAGCAAGCATAAGAGTTGAGGGATGCAAACAAACATATATATAGTAAAAACAATCATGCAATCTTCCTTGTAAGCACAAATAATTTTAACTTGAGAATACTAAGCTCATTAGCCAACAAGAAAGAAAGATAATGAAATAATATATCTACATGCACTTCCCTCTTTTCTACTTAAGCCTCAAAGTATTGTTGCTACTGACCAATGCTAAGTTTGCCAAAACCAAATTGATTCACTAAATACTCCCAAAGTGATGCCAATACTAACAACAAGATCATTCATATGACAGAAATTGCAAACTAAAATAAGAAGTGCAGAAAGTAAAAGATGAAACTTCTCATTAATATTTCATAACGGCAACTCACACAAAGGGATACATAGACAACCAACTAAAGGAGAGATACTTCCACACTGCAAACCATCCTATATGATAACTTCTCTACTCATGATATGACTTGACTGAAAAGTAAAAAGGTAAAAGATAATGATGTGATACCGTGGCACTCCCCCCAAGCTTGGAACAAGCCAAGGGGATGCCAATACCAATGATGAATTACTCCTTCGGTGGTGGTGGTGAATTCTTGATAAGCTTATCAACAAGCTCCTTTAGTTCATCAATCTTGTAGGTGAGGTTGCGAATCAGCTCCGAGTTGTGCTCGACGCGGTTCATGAATTTGTCAGACGACGAGTCCCAACTCTTGGAGTTGTTTCCCCACTCCTCAGCTTCAGATTTCATCTTTCCTGCATTGTTAGAACGATCCATATTCCAACCACTAGGCAACTCTGCCTCAGGAATCCTTTCAATTTGACTCTTATGAATTAGATTGTGGAAGGGGTTATTGATGCCTGGAGAAGACGTCCTTGGAGCTAGGAAGCGACGCGGAACCTTTCCTCTGGTGCTCATCCGCGCGCCTCTCTTGAGGTTGAACGGATTTGCCACCACCCGATGCTTGCGACGGTGGCTCGCGGGTATACGCGCGGATCTTCCTCTACTTCACCTTCATCTTCACTCTTGACTTCTTCCTTCAACTTGGGGTCTTGAGGATCTTCCTCCAAAGGCTCCTTGCCCTTGTTGTTGTTGTTGGAGACCATGGTGCTTCTAAAACTGAAAACAGATCCTGGCAGAAACAGCTCGAAACAAAACACGACGAAAAGGTGATATACGGACCTCGGGGGGTCCGGGGGATTATATAGCAAAAACTTTCACGACAAAAGGAAGGTACTGGAGAGAAACCGGGTCAGAGAAGGGCTCCGAGGAGCTCTCCCCATATGGCGGCGCGGCCAGGGGTGGGCCCGCGCCACCAGGTGGGGAGGTGCCCTCGGGCACCTTTTCCACCCGTTTCGATCTCGTAATTTTCCATATTTAATAAATAACAAAAATATTGTTCAGAAAGTTAAACGCGAACTTTTTCTTACCAAAACTGTTACCTACTCGAAATCAGACTCAGCAGTCCCACCAATTTGATCTTTGATGAAAGTTTCCGGAGTCACCACTCGAATAACATCAACGTCTTCATTATAAGAATCTCCAGAAATATATGTTTGAGTCTTTGCCCATTCACCACTTGTGTAGCGTCATCTTTCAGCGAAGCAATCTTTATTGCCCCTGAACGATACACCTCCACAATGACATAAGGTCCTTCCCATTTTGAGAGTAATTTTCCTGCAAAAAATCTGAGACGAGACCGATATAATAGAACTTTATCTCCAACATTAAACTCTCTTTTAATAATTCTTCTATCATGCCATTTCTTAACTTTCTCCTTAAAAAGTCTAGCATTTTCATAGGCTTCACTTCTCCATTCATCTAAAGAACTCAATTGGAGCAACCTTTTCTTACCGGCAAGTTTAAAATCTTTATTAAGCTCTCTCACAGCCCAATAAGCTTTGTGCTCTAATTCTAAAGGCAAATGACAAGCTTTTCCATAAACCATTTTATAAGGAGACATACCCATAGGATTTTTATAAGCAGTTCTATAAGCCCACAAAGCTTCCTTCAACTTACTAGCCCAATTTTTTCTAGATTTATTAACAGTCTTTTGCAAGATAGATTTAATTTCTCTATTTGATAATTCTACTTGCCCACTAGTTTGAGGATGATAAGCTGAAGCAATTCTATGATTAATACCATATTTAGCAAGGGTCTTTCTAAAACCACCATGAATAAAATGAGAACCTCCATCAGTCATAAGATATCTAGGTACTCCAAACCTAGGGAAAATAACATCTAAAAGCATTTTCAAAGAGGTTTCACCATCAGCACTTTTTGTAGGTATGGCTTCCACCCACTTAGTAACATAATCAACAGCAACAAGTATATGAGTGTTACCTTCTGAAGAAGGGAAAGGACCCATGAAGTCGAATCCCCAACAATCAAACGGTTCAATAACAAGAGTATAATTCATAGGCATTTCATTGCGTCTAGAGATATTACCAACTCTTTGACATTCATCACAAGATAAAATAAACTTTCTTGCATCTTTAAAGAGAGTTGGCCAATAAAAACCTGATTGTAGAACCTTTTGTGCGGTTCTATCTCCGGCGTGATGTCCTCCATAAACACTACCATGACATTTCCTCAATATCTCTTGTTGCTCATATTCTGGGACACATCTTCGCATAATACCATCCACTCCTTCTTTATATAAGTGTGGGTCATCCCAAAAATAATGCCTCAAGTCATAAAAGAATTTCCTTCTTTGCTGAGCTGAAAAGGTTGGAGGCAAGTACTTGGAAACAATAAAGTTAGCATAATCAGCATACCAAGGACTATCTCGCGAGCTCACCTTTATTGCAGCCAATTGTTCATTTGGAAAACTATCATTAACAGGTACGGGATCATAAGCAATATTTTCCAATCTAGACAAATTATCAGCAACAGGGTTATCAGCACCTTTCCTATCTACAATATGTAAATCGAATTCTTGTAAAAGGAGCACCCATCTAATAAGCCTTGGCTTAGCGTCTTTCTTTTCCATAAGGTACCTAATTGCAGCATGATCGGTACAGTGACTTTTGAATCAACAATATAAGGTCTAAACTTGTCACATGCAAAAACTACAGCTAAGAACTCTTTTTCAGTAGTAGCATAATTTCTTTGAGCGGCATCAAGAGTCTTACTAGCATAATGAATAACATTCAACTTTTTATCTACTCGCTGTCCAAGAACAGCACCTACAGCAAAATCACTAGCATCACACATAATTTCAAAAGGTAAATTCCAATCAGGTGGTTCGACTACAGGGGCAGTAGTTAAAGCCTTTTTCAAAGTTTCAAAAGCTTCCTTACAATCATCATCAAAAACAAAAGGTACATCTTTTTGAAGAAGATTAGTAAGAGGCTTCGAAATTTTAGAGAAATCTTTAATAAACCTTCTATAGAAACCAGCATGACCAAGAATACTACGAATACCTTTTACATCCCTGGGATAGGGCATTTTCTCAATTGCTTCAACTTTAGCTCTATCAACTTCAATACCTCTCTCAGAAATTTTATGTCCCAGAACAATTCCTTCATTAACCATAAAGTGGCATTTTCCCAATTAAGAACAAGGTTAGTTTCTTCACATCTCTGCAAAACTTTATCAAGGTTTCGCAAACAATTATCAAAAGAATTCCCATAGACGGAAAAATCGTCCATGAATACCTCTACAATCTTTTCACAAAAGCCATGAAAAATAGCAGACATGCACCTTTGAAAAGTAGCGGGGCATTACATAAACCGAAAGGCATACGCCTATAAGCATAAGTTCCATAAGGACAAGTGAAAGTGGTTTTCTCTTGATCTTTAGCTCTAACAGCAATTTGTGAAAACCCAGAATAACCATCAAGAAAGCAAAAATGAGTATTCTTAGATAACCTTTCTAGCATTTGATCAATGAAAGGTAAAGGGTAATGATCTTTCTTAGTAACTTTATTAACTTTCCGAAAATCAATGCACATCCTATATCCTACAACTACTCTTTGAGGGATGAGCTCATCATTATCATTTGGTACAACAGTAATCCCTCCTTTCTTAGGAACACAATGCACGGACTTACCCATTTACTATCAGCAATAGGATATATAATACCAGCTTCAAGAAGTTTCAATACCTCATTTCTTACCACATCCTTCATTTTAGGAATTAGACGACGTTGATGTTCAACAACAGGCTTTGCATCATCTTCCATGTTGATGGCGTGTTGGCAAATAGAGGGGAAATCCCCTTCAATCGTCAAGAGTGTATCCAATAGCTCCTCGGTGTTTCTTCAATATTTCCAATAATCTTTCTTCTTCAAAACCTGAAAGCTTTAAACAACAGGATATGTTTTCTTATCATCAATATAAGCATATTTAAGATTATCAGGTAAAGGTTTCAAATCAAAAACAGGATCTTCCTTTGGTGGTGGTGTTGTACCTAAATCTTCAACAGGTAAATTATGTTTAAGAATGGGTTGACGAAAGAAAATTTCGTCAAGCTCATTCCTTTCTTCCCTAAAGACTTCACTCTCGTGATCCTCCAAATGTTGCTGCAAAGGATCATTAGGAGCAAGAGCAATAGATGCAAGCTGTTCAACTCTAAAATCCTCATTAGGCAATTCGGTTTCATAAGGAGTTTTGGCAAATTTAGAGAAATTAAACTCATAAGATTCACCAGCAAATTTAGTCAAAATTTTCTCTTTCTTGCAATCTATAATAGCTCCACAAGTATTTAAGAAAGGTCTACCAAAAATAATAGGACAAGTTTTACTAGCAGCAGAACCAAGTACCAGAAAATCAGCAGGATATTTAATCTTACCACATAAAACTTCCACATCTCGAACAATACCAATAGGAGAAATAGTTTCTCTATTAGCTAGCGAATAACCACATCAATCTCTTCAAGTTTACAAG
This sequence comes from Poa pratensis, assembly GCA_947311845.1. Taxonomy (NCBI): domain Eukaryota; kingdom Viridiplantae; phylum Streptophyta; class Magnoliopsida; order Poales; family Poaceae; genus Poa; species Poa pratensis. The sequence continues at coordinate 78,722,871 of CAMZMU010000074.1, forward strand.
AACCAATTTCATGCATGATTTCCCTGTAAAGCTCATAAGGAATAGCACTAGAACTTGCACCAATATCACATAAACCATAATAACAATGATCACCTATTCTAACAGAAAGCATAGGAACACTAGTCTTCCTAGATTTACTAGGATGCGAAACAATATTAGAAGCATCTTCACAGAAGATGATGAGCCCATCTTCTACACTTTCAGTTACAAGGTCCTTAATTATTGCTACAGCAGGTTCAACAGTTATTTGCTCATCAGGTTCTATAGGTTTCTTTGCACTTTTGTTAACCACACTAGTTATAACAGAATGTTCCTTCACTTTAACAGGAAAAGGAATTTTTTCAATATAAGCTTCAGGAAGAATGTGATCAACAGTTTTAACTTCAATACATCTACCTATAGGTAAATCAGTTTTATCTTTATAAGGTTCATGATACTTATTAAAAATCTTCCTAGGCAATTCGAAATGAGAGGCAAAGGCTTTATAAAAATTTGCAACAACTTGAGAGTCAAGACCATAAGCAGCACTCGTATTTCGAAATTTATCAGTATCCATAAAAGCTTTAATGCATTCATAATCATATTTTATACCTAACTCTCTACCTTTGTCGTTCTCCCATCCTTCAGTATTCTCCTGAATCCGATCAAGAAGGTCCCACTTAAACCCTTATTTGTTGCGCGTGAATGATCCAGAACAAGCAGTATCTAGCAAGGTTTTATCTTGAAAATAAAGTCTTGCATAGAAATTATCAATAATGACATTACCAGGAAGCTCAAGAATGGGGCATTTGAGCATTAATGACTTCAATCTCCCCCACGCTTGGGCAATACTCTCTCCATCATGAGGCCAGAAGTTATATATGCGGTTTCGGTCTTTGTGAATTTCACTTGGAGGATAGAATTTAGAATAAAATAGAGGCATAATTTCCTTCCAATCAAGAGAACGCCCATTCTTCAGCAGTTTATACCAATGTGCCGCTTTACCAGACAGCGACAAAGAGAATAGTTTCTTCTTAACTTCATCCATAGAAATACCTGCATACTTGAACAACTCGCATAATTCATGTAAAAACAGTAAATGATCTCCAGGATGGACAGTTCCATCCCCTTCATAGCGGTTATTCGTAACACGTTCAATAATTTTCATAGGTATTTTATATGGAATTACTTGCTCACCTGGCGCCTCATCCACTACCTTTGCAGTAGTAGTAGATTTTCCAAATAGGAATTCAAGAGAAGACCTCTCCATAATGAAATATAGCGGCAGGTGATACGTCCAAAACGTATCTACTTTTCCGAACACTTTTGCTGTTGTTTTACCTCTAACTTGTATGATTTGGATGCAACTAACATGGACTAACGCTGTTTTCAGCAGAATTGCCCTGGTGTCTTCTTTTTGTGCAGAAAAGTCAACTTTCGTGAAAAACTCCGAACACAATTGCGATCGTCATATTTCACCGGAAGACCCACGGAGCCAGAAGGGGAGTCGGAGAGGCCACACCAGGCAGCCATGCCATAGCTGGGCGCGGCTGGGGGTGGGGCCGCGCCCAAGTGTGGCGTGGCCACCTCGGTCGCCCCCCGACGCTCCCCTTTGGACTATATATTGCCCTTGACCTAAATATCGACGGGGGTTTCGACCATATTTCGCGAAACACATCCACGCTCCGCCGCCGCCGTGATCTCTATTCCGGGGATCAGAAGTTCCGTTCTGGCACCCTGCCGGGACGGGGATTCGGAGGAGATCATCACCATCGTCATCACCACCGCCTCTCCATCAACCATCAATGATTCCCCCATCCATGTGTGAGTAGTTCCCTGCTGTAGGCTGAGGGGATGGTAGGGATTGGATGAGATTGTTCATGTAATAAGTTGCCAGATTGTTAGGGCATGGTGCCTAGTATCCATTGTTAGTGCTATTTATCATTGTTGCAACTTGTTGTGCTTAATGCTTGCCACTAGGGCCCGAGTGCCATGATCTCAGATCTGAACATGTTGTTGATGCATGAGAATAATTATGTTTTAGATCATATCTGCAAGTTGTTTTCACCTGTTATTGTCCGAAACCCGAGGCCCCGGAGTGACAGCAACCGAGATAACTGGAGGGGATGGCTTTGACTTGAGGATTACGTGTGTTCACGGAGTGTTAATGCATTGCTCCGGTACTTTATTAAAAGGAGTACCTTAATTGCCAGTAGTTTCCCTTGAGGCCCCGCTGCAAACGGGCTGGCAGGACAGTAGATGTTGTGCAAGTTTCTCATTGCGAGCACGTACGACTATATACGGAACACATGCCTATGTTTGACTAGTACTAGGATGCTTTTATAATTGTTTACCTGCAAATGCCCTGAGTTATGATTATTACATGAGCGCTCTTATCCATGCAACGCCCGTACATCCGTCCCTATGCCTACAGTACTTTTAATCCTGTTGTTTACTGAAATTACTGCTGCTGTCTTTGTTACACTGTTGCTGCTATTACTTTGTTACTACTGCTGTTATATCACCGTTGCTACTGATAATCTGTGTCAAGGAAGTCTACTTTCAGGTGCAGCTGAACTGACAATTCATCTGTTAAGGCTTATATTTATTCTTTGGCTCCCCTTGTGTCGAATCAATAAATTTGGGTTTTACTTCCCTCGAAGACTGTTGCGATCCCCTATACTTGTGGGTCATCAAGACTATTTTCTGGCGCCGTTGCCGGGGAGCATAGCTTTATTTATAAGTTCATCTGGAAGTGATATCCTTTGCTGCAATCCATTTATCATGGGGAAAACTCATGACAAGAAGGTGGCTATTCTGCCATCCACTACAAGGAAAGGTACGGCTCTGAACTCCGCTGCTGCTCTTGATTCACCATCTGTTATTAATCAACTGGTTACACCGCCACACGCACCTGCTTCGCGTGTTGGCACTACTGAATCTGAAACTGTTTCTGATGATTTTGATGATGCTTCTACTGTGCTTAGTGAAACTGGTTCGTTAGGTCCTTTTCTAGATGCTACAATTGCTAGGTCTAGAGTTATTGAAAATTCTGAAATGCCTAATGAAAATGTTGTCACACCTGTTGCTTCTCCTGAGTCGAGGGAATTCATCGATGATGATGACCCCGAGGAAGATTATATAGAAGTAGATGAAGCTTTTGCTGAAAAATGCAGGAATCTTGACTCTTCTGCTGATTCTGCCACTATAATGGATTTTCTGAAAAACACACTGTTAGCTACAAATTGTCTGCTGATCCTGAGTTTGCAATATCTCCTATTCGTATAACTGATAAGGATTATGACTTTTCTGTGGATTTGTCCTTTATATCGGTGGTAGAGAAAGATCCTTTTTGTGGTGCTGAAGATGAAAGTGCTATGGAACATATGAACAAGTTATCCACTTTAAGTAGTTTGTTCTCTGATGATATTAAATTGCGCACCTATTTTGTTACCAAGTTTTTTTCCTTTCTCTCTGAAAGGCGATGCTAAAGCTTGGTTTGGTAATTTGTCTCCCGGTTGTATTAAAAATCCTTTAGGATTGGTTGATGTTTTCTTCCATAAATATTATCCTGCTAGTGTTCAACATGTTGCTTTGCAGAGAATTTTTAACTTCAAGCAATTGCAGGAAGAAAATATTTCTGAAACTTGGTCAAGGTTTTGTTATTTGCTTAGAGTTTGACCTGGACATGATATACCTAAAAATGAACTTCTTGATATATTTTATAACGGACTAACCGATGAATCTAGGACATTCCTAGATAGTTGTGCTGGTTGTGTTTTCAGGAAACGAACTCCAGATGAAGCTGAGGAATTAATGGCTAAGATTAGCCAAAATTATGAAGATTGGGTTATAGCTGAACCCACTCCCACACCAGAGCCTGCGCCAGTGCCTACACCAAGAAAGAGAGGTGTTATTGAACTTGATAATGAAGGAATGAGAGAAGCCAAGAGGACTCTCAAGGAGAGGGGTATTAAATCTGAAGATGTTAAAAATTTACCTCCAATAGAAGACTTATGTAAGCCGACTCCTCCACCTTCAATTGAGGTACACTCTCTACAATATTTCGATGCTGGTGATATTCCTTATGGTAAGCCTCCTGATCAATGCTTAGATGAACTTGATAATTTTATTGTTAAGCAGGAGCATTTTAATATGAGAGTAGAAAATCATCTGTTAGAAAATTCTCGTATTATTAGTAATTTGAAAGATGTTTTGGTAAGAACTGTAAATGACATTAAAGGTCTAGATAAACATCTTAGTATGGTTCAAACTCAAATGGAGCAAATTACTAAAGTACAAAAAGACTTGCTAGCTAAAAATTCTAATAGTAATGGAAAACATGCTTTTGGAATAGCAACTAGGAGTGGAGCTTCCACTCAAGATCCTTTGTATCCTGAGGGACATCCTAAAAGCATTGAACAAGATTCTCAATTAGCTGAAAGGCCCAGCTCTCCTTCTAAGAAAAAGAAGAAGAAACATAAACCTGCTGTAGAGTCTTCTGAAACTATTAAGGAAAAAGAACCTGCTAGTGATCCTAATAGTATATCTGTGTCTGATGCTGAAACTGAAAATGGTAATGAACCTGTTAATGATAATGATAGAAACAATGCTAATAATAATGAAGAGGTTGAGAGCGATTCTGATAGTGACACTGAAAATAAAAATTGCACTAAAGAGGATTTTGTAGCTAAGAAACATGGTAAAGAAAGAGAACCTTAGGTGCAAAAATCAATGCCTTTTCGTAATAAGAAACATAAATCCAAGGAAGAAGAACACTGCAACAAGTTTTGTGAGTGGATGAAACCTTTGTTTTTGCAAATTCCTTTAACTGATGCTATTAAGCTGCCTCCTTATTCAAAATTCATGAAGGATATTGTTTCTAACATGAGGAAAATTCCTAATGAGGAGATTTCCACCATGCTTGCTAATTACTCTTTCAATGGTAAGGTTCCAAAGAAACTTGGAGATCCAGGTATACCAACTATTCCTTGCTCTATTAAACATAATTATGTTAGAACTGCACTTTGTGATCTTGGAGCTGGAGTAAGTGTGATGCCTTTCTCTCTTTATAAGAGACTTTATTTAGATAAATTGATACCAACTGATATATCTTTGCAAATGGCTGATAAATCTACTGCTGTTCCTGTTGGTATATGTGAAAATGTTCCTGTTCAAGTTACTACCAACTGTTTGATTTTGACTGATTTTGTTGTGTTGGATATGCCTGAAGATGATAATATGTCCATTATTCTTGGTAGACCTTTTCTTAATACTGTAGGAACTGTTATTGATTGCAATAAAGGGAAAGTTACTTTTAATGTCAATGACAAAGAGCATACTGTTTATTTTCCCAAGAAGCAAAATGTATTATGTGGAGTGAGCTCAATTGCAAGTTATAAAACTATCAAAGTTGGAAGTATTGATTGTCCTATTTATGACCACCATGAAGGATATGAAAGAATTATGGTTGGGACAATATCTATTCAATATAAGGTAACATAATGGTATCATGTAGTTTAATTCTTTTATGTCAAATAAAATATATTTGGTGGCAAGACTTGATCAACCTTGTTGACAAATACATTTTAGTTGCATAAAATTGTTAAACCACATTCTCTCTTTCTCATCTGTTATACCTTCTGTTATATTGATGTCTTTATAAATTTTTAGAATGATGTTTAGTGTGGTTAAAATTTTGCTTAGCTGCTATTTAGAATTTTAAGTGCCCAGTTTTTGCTCGAAATTGAAAGTTGTCAGAAAAATCTGAAAATTTTACGTAAATTCCTATTTTGAAAAATGCAACGTGGTAGTACCTGGGGCTGACCAGGGGGACCCACCACGCTGCCACGCCATAGCTCGGCGTGGCAGGGTGGAGGCCGTGCCCCCCTGTGGCGTGGGTCCCACCTGAGCCTCCACAAGGTGAGATTCCTCCCCTTTCTTTCTCTCTCCCGACCAAACTCATATCCATTGTTCAAACTCGTGTTCCTGCTCCTCTTGAGCTCGAATTTTTCGATCTACTTGCTCAGCCCATTTCAGTTGCTGAAACTTTGCTTGTTTACTCACCGGTATGTGACTCCTTCGATTATTCAAGTAGAATTTTGTTTAGTGTTGTATTTCTAGAGTATTTTGCTGCTGTATGTTGCTGGTTAAGTGAGCTTGCATGCTTGTTCTATGCTTAGATTAATTCCATGATCAGGAATCATTCTGTTCCTAGCTGGGCTACTCTCGATAATTTGACTTATAATTTAGTATTTGTTACTAAATCTAGGATTGCATCTAAGACTTCCGAGCGATTGGTTTGTTTGCCTGCACCTGTTTTGTTTAACCTGGATGGCAGGGAAAATTGGGCATTCTCGGAAGAAGACTTGGATGCATACATGAGGGAGCATGAACCTCGGGCCGAGCCGGAGGAGGAGCGGCCTGAGCCGCATTGTCAGCCCAGTAAGAACCAGGGTGTACTGGGCCAGGCCTCTATAACCCTCAACACTCGGCGAGTGAATCTCGCTAAGGACCAGGTCTGCAAGCCTGGGGAGCCCGCGGGGCAGAATCGCCTCGCGGAGGCCTGAGGAGGCAGCTAAGGCCTGTGGAGCCTCTACTCCGCTGCCCCCTCTCCAAGGAAGCTTTCCCTGAAGGGAAGTCAACGCAGAATCCTCCACAGGGCGTTCCCGCCCACGCGAGGGTTCCTTCACTGTAAAGCAAGCTCTGCGGAGCGCACATGGCTTCCGCAGCGGCCGCAGAGTGACCGCGCCTCTGCGCAGGGTGACGACGGAGCTACAGTCCCACTTTGGTGATAAAGGAGTCAACAAAGTGGGGGCAACGGCGCAGACCACCAAGCTTTCCTCTTTGGTGATAAGGGAGCAGGCCGGCGCTACGCGCCAAACGCGACGTCACCGTGGGGACTCCCCCGCTCCTCTGCGGCAGCAGCTGGCCGTCCTGGATGGACGGCGGCCTCTCTGCTGCGGCCTCAGCTTTTGTGCCCATGGACCGCGCTCATGGACGCCCAAGCAGCGGTGCACCGTGCTCCCGACCGTTGTCGCCATGTGGTAGCCCCTCCGCTGCACAAGGACAGGGAGGAGGCCCGGGGCGCCTATAAAAGGAGCTGGTGCACCACCCTAGAGGGGATCGAACACATTTTACTCCTAGTCTAGCTACTTGCGCGCAAGGGAGAAGAAGACAGTAGCTTCCCTCCCCTTGTACGCGCCATTGCCATAGCTGTGCCCTCGGCAAGCACGCTGTACTGTAACCTCTACAAGCAGCAATACAGACAGGCAGGACGTAGCGGTTTTACCTCCACAAGAGGGCCGTGAACCTGGGTACGCGCCGTGTCTCTCTCTGCCGTGATGTCCCTCCTCAGGCACGACGAGCAGCGTCGCCGCGCCGGATGAGGGTTGATTGACGTCGTGTTCAGCCCCTTACACGAACTCTCTTCGCGAGTGTGACTGCCCCTGTTTCGTGGGAGTCATTCTCCGACAATTGGCGCGCCAGGTAGGGGGCTGAGGCGCGCATTCAACCTCCATCGACCTCTGCGCCATGGCGGACACTCGCGCTGCTCGCGCCAACCGGCGCGCGTCAGGCAGAGCTGAGACCGAGCCCGTCGTCCACACCACCAGGCCACGCGGCCGTCCGCGCACCAACCGCGCTTCGGGGCGCACTACTGCGGAGCCACGCGTGGAGCACCCCGAGGATGAGGACGACCGCTACGACGAAGACGTCGACCACGAGCACAGCGAGGACGCTGAGTCCTCGCATCCATCTCGGCGCCAAAGCGCGTCCACGCTTGGACGCCCGGCGCCCAGCCCAAACACTGCGCTGCTCATGGCAGCAGAGCTCTTCCGCTACCGCCCCACCGCCGAGGCGCACGACAACTGGCTTGGCCGTCTCCAGCACCTCGTCGACATCGCGGCTGCGCCGCGCGCGGTTCCAGCACCTTCGCGCTCCCTGGTGCACCACAACTCCGGGCGCGCAGGCACCGCCGCGCATGGAGCACCTCCGCCTCCGCCAGGACCACCTCCGGCTGCGGCAAACAAAGCCGCCTCTCACGCGTCCTCGCCGCATGATTGTCAAATCGTGCAGCGGACGCCGCCGGACGCGCGGGTGGAGATGGAGCGCCAGCGGGACCTCCAGAAGCGCATCGTCGAGGAAATTGGCCAGGCCGGGCGCCAAAACCGCAGAGCTCTCCAGGGCGGCGTGGCCACGTACGCCACAGGCTGCACGGCCTTCACCCGCAACCTGCGCCGCGTCGTCTGGCCGCAGAAGTTCAGGCCAGACCTCCCCAAGGGCTACGATGGCACGAACAACCCCATCGAGTTCCTGCAGCTCTACACCACCTCCATCCAAGCTGCGGGAGGAGACGACAAGGTCATGGCGAACTGGTTCTCGCACGCCCTCAGGGACTCTGCCCTGTCGTGGCTCCTGAACCTCCCTGAGGACTCCATCGACTCCTGGGAGGACCTCTGCAAGCAGTTCGTCGCGAACTTCAAGGGCACGTACGAGCGCGCCCTCACCTACAACGACCTGCGCGCCGTACGCCAGAAGTCTGGCGAGACTCTCCGCAAGTACATCCAGCGCTTCAGCCAAGTCCGCAACAAAATCCCCAACATCCCTGACTCGCACGTCATTGCTGCCTTCAGAGAGGGCGTCACCAACCGCAGGATGCTTGAGAAGCTCGGCATCACGATACCCTCTCCTCTGTCGTGAAGCTCTTCGACATCGCAGACAAGTGTGCCAAGGCTGAAGAGGGTCTCCTCTTCACCAAGGTGGCCTCTGCAGACGACCCCCAGAGGGATCCAAGGCCCACAAGAAGCGTGACGAGACCAAGCGCAAGCCTACTGCTGTGCTGGCTGCTGAGCCCGGCGCTAAGCACGCTCGAGAGGACTCTGCAGAGGATGGCGAGAAGAAGATGGACAACCGTCCCTTCTGCATCTACCACAACAGGCGCGGCCACGCGACAGAGAACTGCTACGACCTCAAGCAGCTGAGCAAGAAGCGCGAGCAGGAAGAAGGCAGCGGTGGTCGCGGCAGAGGCCGTAACTACCGCAAGGGCGGACGCAAAGGTGGCTACCAGAAGCCTCAAGGGACTCAGGCCAACGCCGCTGAGAAGAACAACAACCTCCCTGACGAGGAGCCTGGGGGCTACCAGGCCCCTAGAGGCGCCATGGCGTGCATCCTCGGCGGGGCTCAGGCGCCCAAGTCCAACAATCAGTTCAAGCAGTTCGCCCGTGAGCTCAACGCAGCGCTGCCTGGGGTGGAGACATCGCGTCCCCTCAAGTGGTCTCAGTACACCATCGCCTTCGACGCCAAGGACCACCCCAAGTCGACCAAGACTGTAGGCACCCTCCCGCTGGTGTGCACCCCCACCATCAACAATATCGCCGTCGGCAAAACGCTCATTGATGGGGGTGCAGGCCTGAACGTCATCTCTGTCGAGACCTTTGAGACGCTTCAAGTGCCCTACGAGTGGCTTATGCCCTCCAGGCCCTTCACAGGGGTCACCAGCGGCTCAATCTCGCCTCTGGGGCAAGTGAGGCTTGCAGTCACCTTTGGCACGCAGCAAAACTATCGCACCGAGCTCATCGACTTCGACGTCGCGCACATTGGCCTGCCCTACAACGCCATCCTCGGCTACCCCGCCCTCGCGAAGTTCATGGCCGTCACGCATCACGCCTACAACATGGTCAAGATCCCTGGCAGCGGCGGCACCATCACCATCCATGGTCACGTACAGGACGCTACACGCGCTGTCGAGCTCGCCTACAAAGCCGCTGCCATGGCGTTCCCTGCTGACGAAGACCTGGAGCCCCTCGCGAGGCCCAAGAAGAAGAAGCAGCTGTTCTCTCAGGAGCAGGCCGCTACAAAGAAGGTGTCGCTGAGCACCAGCGATTCGGGGGCTGAGGGCTCGGGGGCTAGCGTCACCATAGGCGCTGGCTTGCCTCCCAAATAGGAAAGCGCGCTCGTCGCCTTCCTTCGGGCAAATTCTGACATGTTCGCATGGACTCCGTCAGAAATGTCCGGCGTACCAAGGGAGGTGATCGAGCACCACTTAGCTGTGTGTCCAACGCACGCCCCGTCAAGCAGAAGCACGGAAACAAGCCCCTGAGAAGCAAGCCTTCATCATCAAAGAAGTAGAAAAGCTAAAAGCAGCAGACATTATTCGAGAAGTTGCCCACCCCACCTGGGTCTCTAATGGCGTGGTTGTCCCAAAACCCAATGGGGGAGGCCGGCTCTGCATCGATTACACTGATGTAAATAAAGCCTGCCCCAAGGACCCATACCCCATGCCAAGGATTGATCAGATCGTGGACTCCACAGCCGGCTGTGATCTCCTCTGTTTTCTGGACGCCTTCTCAGGCTACCACCAGATCAAAATGGCTAAAGAGGACGAGGAGAAAACAGCGTTCCTCACCCCCTGTGGCGTGTATTGCTACACTTGCATGCCCTTCGGGTTGAAGAACGCCGGCGCCACCTTCCAGAGGCTCATGAGGATCGCCCTGGGGGCTCAGATGGGAAGAAATGCAGAGGCATATGTTGACGACATCGTAGTCAAGTCTCGCGAGGGAGACACTCTCTTGAAGGACCTCGAGGAGACCTTCGCCAGCCTGCGCAAGGTGAACATCAAGCTAAACCCCGCCAAGTGCGTCTTCGGGGTACCTTCAGGCAAACTCCTCGGGTTCCTCGTGTCCCATCGCGGCATAGAAGCAAACCCTGACAAGATCAAGGCCATAGAAGAAATGCAGCCACCTCGCCGCCTCAAGGACATGCAGCGCCTAGCTGGGTGCATGGCCAGCTTGGGCCGCTTCATCTCCAAGTTTGGCGAGAGGGCCCTGCCATTTTTCAAGATCATGAAGAAGTCCGGCACCTTCAAGTGGACTCCAGAGGCAGACAAGGCATTTGAGGACTTGAAGAAGTACTTGGCTAGCGCACCAGTTATGGTAGCCCCCAGGACGGGCGAGCATCTAAAGCTGTACCTTGCAGCCACTCCACAAACCGCAAGCGCCGTCCTGGTGGTCGAAAGAGAAGAGCCAGTCCTCCCCAAGAAAAGTGCTGCCACTCCAAGTCCAGAGCCTCCCGACAAGGAAAAAGTCCCTCCAGGCCCAGAGCCAGACCCACAGCCAGCTGTCGAGCCTACTACAGGCACCCCTGCTGAGACTCCTCCACAAGGAAACCTCGCCAAAGGGCCTGAGGAGTCCTCGAGGGAGCCAACGCCGCGTCACCCTCCACAACCCTTGTCGAGCATCCAGTCTACTATGTCAGTACTGTGCTAAGAGATGCTCGCGAGCGGTACCCTACGCAGCAGAAGCTCCTTCTCGCCCTGCTCATCGCCTCCAGAAAGCTGCGCCACTACTTCCAGGGCCACCCTGTCACGGTGGTCACATCATTCCCTCTGGAGCAAATCCTGCGCAACCCCAACGCCACTGATCGCGTAGCAGGGTGGAACATCGAGCTGCAGCCTTTCAACTTGCGTTTTGACACCACAAGGGTCATCAAAGGAAGAGCACTGGCAGATTTTGTCGCCGAATGGACAGACCCAACTCCTGAAGAGCCTCCTGAAGCAGAAACTATACCGCCTGGAGATACAATGCCAAGCCACTGGACCATGCACTTCGATGGAGCTTTCTCCTGCCGCAACGGAGGCGCTGGCGTTGTCCTGACCTCACCTAAAGGCGACAAGCTCCACTATGCCATCCAGTTGTGTTTCACGATGGACAAGATCTCCAACAACATCGCTGAATATGAAGGCCTCCTCGCCGGGCTCAGAGCTGCCATTGCCCTCGGTGTCAAGCACCTACTCATCAAAGGCGACTCCCAGCTCCTGGTCAACTTCTCCAACAAGAGCTACACCCCTAAAGACAGCCATATGGCTGCCTACCTTGAAGAGGTCCGCAAGCTCGAGAAGCACTTCAGGGGCATGGAGCTCATGCACATCCCGCGCAAGGAGAACCAGGAAGCAGATGACATCGCCAAGCGCGCATCGCGAAGGGAGGCCCAGCCCGCAGGTGTCTTTGAAGAGAGGCTCTCCAAGGCGTCCATAAAGCAGCCGCTGCAAGCACCAGCTACAAGCACAGACGAAGTACTCCCACCACCTCCCACAGGTGGCGCACCCAACTGTGGCCCATCCTCAGGGGAGCGTCTGATGCTAACCATGGTGCACCAAGAAACAGGCTGGGTTGACGAGCTCAAGGACTACTTGCTAAAAGGAGTCCTTCCCGAGGAAGACGCAGAGGCAGAACGAGTCGCTCGACAAGCGAAATCCTATTACATCCTTGAGGGAGACCTATACCGCAAGCGCCCAAATGGCATTGCCCTCAAGTGTGTGCCTCCTGAGGAAGGACGCATGCTCCTCAGGGACATACACAGTGGAGAGTGCGGCCACCATTCCTGCGCGCGCACCCTCGCTGGCAAGGTCTTCAGGAGCGGTTTCTACTGGCCTCAAGTGCTTCAAGATGCCGTCACCATCGTTCAGTCTTGCGATGCATGCCAGTTCCACGCCAAGCAAGTCCATCAGCCTGCACTGGGACTCCAGACCATCCCGCTCTCCTGGCCGTTCGCGGTCTGGGGGCTGGACATCTTGGGACCCTTCCCGAGATCGCAAGGGGGCTACCGCTTCCTCTTCGTGGCTGTTGACAAGTTCACCAAATGGGCAGAGGTTGAAGCGGTGCGCACCATCCCAGCCAGGGCAGCCGTGAAGTTCATCAGAGGCCTGGTCTGCCGCTTTGGTGTGCCAAACCGCATCATCACCGACAATGGCTCACAGTTCACCAGCGGCATCTTCAGGGCTTACTGCGAGAGCCTCGGCACCAAGCTCTGTTTCGCCTCGGTAGCTCACCCACAGAGCAATGGTCAAGCCGAGCGAGCAAATGCTGAGGTCCTCAAGGGCCTCAAGACGAGAAGTTTCAACCGCCTCAAGGGCTATGGCAAGGGCTGGATCGATGAGCTCCCCTCCGTGCTCTGGTCCATCCGCACGAACCCTACAAAGCCCACTGGTGAGACGCCATTCGCCCTGGTGTATGGAGCCGAAGCAGTCCTCCCCACAGAGATCAAGCACGGGTCCGCAAGGGTCCTTGCCTTCAATGAGGACAATCAAGAAGACCTCCACAACGACGACCTGCTGTTCCTCGACGGGTTGCGCCGCCGAGCCGCCCTCAGAGCGGCAAAGTACCAGCAAGACCTGCGACGCTACCACAGCCGCCACATACGTCCGCGCACTCTCGAGACAGGCGACCTTGTCCTCAGGAGGATCCTCTCCAGGGAAGGTCTCCACAAGCTCTCGCCCATGTGGGAAGGCCCCTACAGGGTCGCGCATGTCGCCAGACCTGGCGCGGTGCGCCTCGAGACGGAGGACGGCATCCCGGTCAAGAACCCTTGGAACATCGCGCATCTACGCAAGTTCTACCCGTGATCTCTATCACACCAGGCATTTTTTGTCTCTAGAGGAAAGCGCACAGCTTCACCTCCAAGCTTCACAAAAGCTTCTCTCTCTGAGGGCCAGTCCCTCTGAGCTCTTCCTGTAACGTGCCGCCGCAGGCCGTGAAGAGTCTCAGCCACTGAATGTGGTCCCCATGCCTCGACATGGAAACTTTATCTTGGCAAGCCCAAGTGTAACGAACCAATTCGTTTCCTAGTGAAACATTGCGCTGCGGCGCCGCTATGTAATATTTTGGGGGTGAGTTTTAGTTCTCATTACTCTGTGTTTTCATTCGCGCTCATATCTTTCCCCTTGCGCACCTCGCGAGCGGGGGCTGAGTACGGTGACTGTGCCTCGGGAGCATCCCAGCAGCACCGCAAAATCCAAAAGGATCCGAGCTCTAACACGTGAGCACGCTCTCACGCCTGTTACCTCACCAAAGAGCTCTGGCCCAGGGGCTTGCTCCCAAACCTGCCACCTCACCTAAGGACCTTTGGTACTTACTCTCCTCGCGAGGCACCCATGAGGAAACCTATAAGCGCGCATGAGTTTCTCTACCATGTTTTGCTTTGGTTCCGCCTCTAACCTACACAGGGAACAAGAGTCCCCCCAAGGCTCGTGGAGTCACGCTCCAGACCCAAAGAGGGAAGCACACCTTCAGGGAAATCAACGCCCTCCACGAGGCCAGAACCTCGCTAAGCTAAGTCCTGCGCTTACACCTCAGGCGTTGTGTTTTTCCTCTCACGAGCAACTTCCGTCCCTCGGGCGGGTATTTTCTCCTTCGCATTTCATGGACTGCTTGAGCGTCAAAGGGGAGCCCTCGAGCATCGCGACTCGAGAGCTCTTACCTCTCTAAGCCTTAAACACCCCCCGGCCTTGCTGAGTCATTGCTCTGGCATACCGTAGTGGCGGAGTCATAGCGCTAAGAGACGGGTCCTGACGACGTAAAGCGAAAAAGGCATGGAATAGGGATAAAATGCCCGTCGAGGGGCACACACATTGCAGCACAATAAAGTGTTTTACAGACCATCACAAATGAAACAAAGTCTTTAAACAAAGATAACTTGCGCCTCAGGCGCGACTTGTGGCAGGAGCAGCTTAAGCAGAAGTCTTGGCGGCCTCATCCTCCTCAGCGTCATCTTCCTCCGCGCCTTCCTCCTCGACGTCTTCCTCCTCGCCAGAGGCCGGCTCTTCAGCGACCCTCTTGAAGCGGTTGACATAGTCGTTGATCTCCTCCCGCAGCGAGTTGAGAGGCGCGTCTCGATCTGAGCATCCCCATGGGCTCGGTCACGGACTCGAAGTCGAAGCATGGATATAGGCGCTTGAGGTTGACGAAGACGCGCTCGACCGCCACCAGCAGGAGCTTGCGGCACTCCTCGTCGACAACATCGTCGAGTTCCGCCACAGGGCCCTCAAGGACGGAGAAGAGCTGGTCGAAGTAGGTCAGATACGTGGCGACGTCGGCGTTCCCGTGGACGGGGACGGCAGGAGCATCCACCCCCAGCTTCGCAGCAAGAGCGTTCCCGCGCGTCACCAAAGATCGGAACATACGCTCCCGCTGCTGCGTCAAGACCCGTGCCGCCACCGCGCTCTGCTCAGCCTCCTCGACCCTCTCCACAACAGGGGCCACCTGCGCATTCAACTCCTGCATGTCTGCCATCAGGGCTGTGAGGTCCTGCTCCGAGCGCTCGAGGGCCTGTTCCGTGCGGAGATTAGCGTCCTTGGCGCGCTTCAGCGAGGATTTCAAGTTGGCGTTCCACTCCTCCAGCTGGCGAATGCGCTTGCCGAGCTCTCTGCGCTTTTTCTGGAAGCCGTCCTCCTGCTTCTTGAACTTCCCAGCATACTCCCGGGAGACGGCCTGTGTGACAGCAGTGCGGTACTCTTTTGCTTGGTGAGGGCCTCCGCCTCGCCTCCTTTTTCTTCTCGGCAAGCTTTGGTTGGCCTTCTCCACAAGCTCCCGGTGCCGCTCCACCTCCTTGTCGTGCTTGCCCATGGCCTCAGCCAAGCTGCTCTCGCGGGACTCCAAGGCCTCACGTTCTCTGTTCATGTCTGTTTCCGCCTGCTCCAGTTTCTCCTCACGCTTGAGCACCTCAGCTTCGCGTGTGTCATGGCCTGCTCGCGAGCCTCCAGCGACAGACGATGCTGCTCCAGAGACTTCCTCACCACCTCAGCTTCAGCAATTATCTTCTCCTCGCGGCTGGCCAGCTCCTTGCGCTGGTCGGCGAGGGAGGTCTCGATAGCCGCTCGGTCGAGGCTGCAGCCTGGCGCTCCGCCACAGCCGCCTCCCGATCCTCTGCAGCCGCCTTGCGTTCCGCCTGGACCGGCGCCAAGGCCCTTGCGCCTCGCGCTCCGCGTTCTCGCGGATCTCCTGGGCCTGCCGCGTCGCCTCGTCGCGCTGCGCCTGAAGGCTTGGTCGTCAGGGCCACTCCGCCGCCTGACTTCGAAGAAGCGGGCCCAGTCAGCAGCAAGGGCGTCGTACCTCCTGCCAAGCTCCGCCTCCTCAAGGGCAAGTTGGGTTCTAGCCCGTCTAGGGTGCCCCTCACCAAACGGAGGGCAGCTTGGCGGCACGCGCTGCTCCGGCTCCGGTCGCTCAAGACCAAGGCCCAAGAGCCCTCACGTGGCGCAGCGTCCTCCACCCCAGCGCCAGCCTCTGGTGCTGAAAGCACAGTGCTTGGACCAGGGTCAACACGGGGCCCAGGAGCGGGCCCCCACCGTCTTGTGCGTCGTTGTTCTCCACGACACCTCCTCGTGGGCCTCGGGGGCTGGCGAGGGAGGCCTAGCCACCAGTGGCTCAACCGCAGCCTCGCCTGCTGCGGCCTCAGAAGAAGTGGCCTCCCCCTCAGGCTCGGAATTTGGAGGGGGCGGCGGAGGAGTTCCCTCCTCCATCTCGCGTCGGCGCCTCCCGGCGCCTGTGTGCTGGTCCCCGCCGTCTCCACGGCGGGTGTCTCTGGGGGCTCCAGTGGAGCATCAGGGCGCGGCGGCGACGGAGCCTTCGCCACCTCCTCAATCTGACTCTCGGCAGGAGGTGGCGAGGCAGTTGCTTCTTCAAGGGGCGTCTCCCCCACAGGCCTCATGGCCTCGTCAACAGGGCCCGTGGTGACTGTCACCACGGGCTCCTCAGTCCTTCTTCAAGGGGCGCGTAGGCCCCTCAACAACGGGCGTAGCGCCGCGCCGCACGTCCGCAGCCTTGCGGAGTCGGCGGCGCTTCGCATGAACCAGACCCCTGATAATCAAGACAGTGAGATCCTCGAGAAAGGCAAGAACTCTCGATAAGCAAGAACGAGTCAAGAAGAAACAGTACTCACCCAGATGGCTTGGCGCGGGTGTCCACCCACACCTTGTTGGCAGAGCGCCACAGGCCTGATGAGGCTCCAGCGCTGGGCTCCTCAGGGGCCGCCTCAGCTTTCCTCTTAAGAGGAGTGCTCTCCAGGCTTCTGGCGGCCCTGTCGTGGATGGCCTTGGTGCGGGGCTCGCACCGCTTTGCCGCGGCCTCCGGGCCGCTATCGTCTCCGTCTTCGTCTTCTTCTTCTGTGGCCCGTCGTGACGGGGCCACCACAAAATCCTCGTCCACATCGGACGATATCTCCAGGATCTCCTCCTCAGGGGCCGCCTGCTTTGAAGAGCTCGCCTCCCCTGACGAGGGGTTGACTCCTCCTGTGGCGGCGTCAGCTTCGGCGTCTGAAGCAGCAGAGGACTCGCCAAACAAGTCTTCCTCCACCACAGGCGCCGCAGCCCCCTTCGCCTCTTCTCCCTCCAAGCCCTCTGGCGTGAACGTCGGCATCATCTCCAGAACTGCGAGGCGCTTCTTTGGAGTGAGCTGGTGGAGGGGCCTCAGGTGCTCAGTGCCCGGAACAGGGATCTCCGGGGCGATGAAGAGCGTGCCTAAGATGGAGGCGACGTCGTCTGGCGCGTGGGCGCTGAGGTGCAAGCGCATTGGATCTGCCGGGCCGGAGTACATCCACACCGGCTTCGTGTGCGCCTGGAGGGGAGCGATGCGCCGCCTCACGAAGTCCTCAGCGACCATCTGCCCCGTGAGGCCAGCCTCGCGGACGAGCTTCATGCGCGAGACCAAGTGGGCAATCTTCTGGTGCTGGAACTTCTCGCTGGACCAATTTGAGTTCTTCAGCGGCGGCGCCTCAGGCTCATCGAAGAAGGCATTCCGCTCCTTGGCGTCGACGAGACCCACTTCTGGCGGAAGTCCTCCACCTTCTTCGTCACCCTCGTAACGGCCTTGTCGCCATCCCACGACATGGGGATGTAGACGGCGCCCATCCCGTCTGCGATGCGGAAGGACACGCACCCAGACCGCTCGCCGGGCGCCGTGTTGCGGAGCGCGTAGAAGCTCCGGAAGAAGGCCACGGAAGGCATCACTCCCAGATACGCCTCGCAGAGATAGGCGAAGATGGCGAGAATCAGGATGGAGTTCGGGTGGAGGTGCAGGAGCTGGATCTGATAGAAAGCCAGCACCTCCGCAAGGAAGGGAGAGAACGGCGGCACCAAGCCGGCGAACAGCGTGTGGACGAAAATGGGATACCACCCCGCCGCCAGCTTGCCGAAGCGCGCCGCCTTGACGCCGCTGGCGCCATGCTCATTATTCCTCCCGGCGACGAGGACCTTCAGCCTATCCAGCGCCTCCGCTGTGGAGACGCGAGTGCCGATGAGAGCCGGCGCAAGCTCCTCCTCCCGCTGCGCTTCAGCGGAGGCCTCCACCATCGCCGCCTTGCCCTTCTTGGGGCCCATGGCTCGCGAAGGAAGGGCGGCGGAAAAGCTCGGAGAAGAACGGAAATCGCCGGAGCAGTGGAGCACCGGAGGTGTATGCAAGAAGGAAAGGGCGTAAATGCAGCGAACTGCTGCCGAACAGCCGCGGCAGCCTTTATATCACCTCAGGCGGTTTCCGAGGCGTCGTGGGTCCCGCCACGACGCCCACCTCCTCCGGAGAAGCCGAGACGCACCAACCGCTCGCCACGTGTCTCGGGCCGGCCGGACACTTTGGGCCCATGACGCTTCGCCTGCGCCCCCTGGACCGCGTCGTGCCCGTCATGGGCCCGGGGGCTACTGTCAGCCCAGTAAGAACCAGGGTGTACTGGGCCAGGCCTCTATAACCCTCAACACTCGGCGAGTGAATCTCGCTAAGGACCAGGTCTGCAAGCCTGGGGAGCCCGCGGGGCAGAATCGCCTCGCGGAGGCCTGAGGAGGCAGCTAGGCCTGTGGAGCCTCTACTCCGCTGCCCCTCTCCAAGGAAGCTTTCCCTGAAGGGAAGTCAACGCAGAATCCTCCACAGGGCGTTCCCGCCCACGCGAGGGTTCCTTCACTGTAAAGCAAGCTCTGCGGAGCGCACATGGCTTCCGCAGCGGCCGCAGAGTGACCGCGCCTCTGCGCAGGGTGACGACGGAGCTACAGTCCCACTTTGGTGATAAAGGAGTCAACAAAGCAGGGGCAACGGCGCAGACCACCAAGCTTTCCTCTTTGGTGATAAGGGAGCAGGCCGGCGCTACGCGCCAAACGCGACGTCACCGTGGGGACTCCCCCCGCTCCTCTGCGGCAGCAGCTGGCCGTCCTGGATGGACGGCGGCCTCTCTGCTGCGGCCTCAGCTTTTGTGCCCATGGACCGCGCTCATGGACGCCCAAGCAGCGGTGCACCGTGCTCCCGACCGTTGTCGCCATGTGGTAGCCCCTCCGCTGCACAAGGACAGGGAGGAGGCCCGGGGCGCCTATAAAAGGAGCTGGTGCACCACCCTAGAGGGGGATCGAACACATTTTACTCCTAGTCTAGCTACTTGCGCGCAAGGGAGAAGAAGACAGTAGTTTCCCTCCCCTTGTACGCGCCATTGCCATAGCTGTGCCCTCGGCAAGCACGCTGTACTGTAACCTCTACAAGCAGCAATACAGACAGGCAGGACGTAGCGGTTTTACCTCCACAAGAGGGCCGTGAACCTGGGTACGCGCCGTGTCTCTCTCTGCCGTGATGTCCCTCCTCAGGCACGACGAGCAGCGTCGCCGCGCCGGATGAGGGTTGATTGACGTCGTGTTCAGCCCCTTACACGAACTCTCTTCGCGAGTGTGACTGCCCCTGTTTCGTGGGAGTCATTCTCCGACACGCATGATGAGGGGGCGAGCTCCACATACCAGTTTGACTATGCAAGCGGAACCTTCCCCGCTTTACAGAGTGGTTCTTACGAACACGCCAGGGACGATGCACCGTCCTGGAGCAATTATCAGCACCGATGATTGTCTCCCAATTAGGCCAAAAGCCTAAGCTTGGGGGGAGGTACGCGTATACTGACAGTTCGCTCATTTCTATATTCGCTCCATGTCAGTTCTTTGTATATCCATATTTCGCTTTCTTTTATTTGTTCTTGCTTGTGGTGTTTATTTTCTCAAAACCCAAAAATACCAAAAATATTTTCGTTGTTTCTCTATGCTTTTATTTTAGTAATTCGAGTTGTAGTTTTATTTTGTCTTTTTGATTTTCGAGTTGATATTCAAAAAACCCAAAAATATTTTCCTTTTTATTTGCTTCTTCCTTGCTTTATTTTAAAATTTGAAAACACCAAAAATATTTGTGGTTCCTCTTTGTTTTGTATAGTTCTTTTCAGATTCAACAGCCGTCTGTGACTCCACCTGGAGTTTGGTTTTCATTTTATATCATTCAAGTCATGCGAGCGAAGGGCAATAATGACGATATTCGACAACTTGATGTGGTGAGAGGCTGGTATGAACCGTATTTGTTTTCATTTTTTGTACACATACATGTCCATATGATTGCGCTTAGTAGTTATGGTATGGGCTATGTTACTTGATGAATGCTTGATAACCATGTTTTCTCATGATTAATCCTAATCTCCTGAAGGTGCACCATATGTCATATAGTTATTTGCATGCATTGTTTTATTCGTAGTCGTATTGTAGTGTGGTATCCTCCTCTGAATGTTTTACTTGATTCGACTTGGCACATGCTTACACATGTTTATGACTCAAAACAAAAGTCAAGCCTCGACGATCTATTGTGACTCAGAGTTTCTGTATCGCTTTTATGCCACTGCTAATTTTATTCTGTCGCAAGTATGATTATGACAGTTGTGCTCTCTTGTTGTCGCTTCCCCGTCTATTGCTAGCCTTCACCTGTACTAAGCGGGAATGCTGCTTGTGCATCCAAAATCCTGAAAACCAAGTTATTCCAAAGAGTCCACTATAAATTCCTATGCATGGTTTTAAACCATTCCAAGTAAATTTCTTCGTGTGCTATCTTTCATTATTCAAAATTGTACAATCCCTTTTTGTGTCACTGCGTGTAGCTCATAAGGATGTGGTAGTATAACTTGTCATCTTCCATGCTAAATGATTTCCAAGGACAAGTAGCTTCATCTGCTTGTCCACTTTTATTTTTGCAAAAGAGCTGGTTAGTCCACCTATCATTTAATATTAAAATAGACACTCCTCCACGGTGATTGTTGGTCGGCACCCGAGGATTCGGTTAGCCATGGTTTGTGGAAGAAAAGGTTGGGAGGAGTGTCAAAAATCTATAAGCATGATATAATGCAAACTATATGAATTTTCGGAACCGCTCTAAAAGTTGGTTAGTTATGGAAGATGACAAGAACTCTATCGCGGATTTGTTGACACTTGCAACCACTTCTCAAAATATTATTTTTACACTCTTTATATGCCTTCGGGAACTAACAAGCTCTAGCACACGATTTAATCCATGCTTTCCTCTGCGAAGGGCCTATCTTTTATTTTAATGTTGAGTCACCATCCTTCTTTAAAGCACTTCTTTGAGAGCATGACTGTCATTCTTAGTGAAATGTGCTTGTCCAGAATAGGTTAGTAGTGACATAGCTTGATGCTTTTATCTTTGATAAGCTTTATTTCTAGTCTGTCTGTAAACTTCAGAGGTGCCTAGGCATTTATGTTTTGCTGCACACATTCGGGCAAGCGAGATACCACTTTGCCATACCCAATTACGAACATTGCAATCCTGCACTTAGTTTTATGCCATGTTGTTTACCTTTAGTATGTTAGAATCTTTTCATGGCTGCATATTTATCAAGCTTTTATCTTATGCATATCTCCTATCATGAGCTAGTAGGTATAATCATAATTCAAGTATGTATACATCATATGAAGCAATTGTGTTCGTAAAAGTTTCTTTATCGCGTTCAGTTTGTCAACTGAATTGCTCGAGGACATGCAATAAGCTAAGCTTGGGGGGAGTTGATACGTCCAAAACGTATCTACTTTTCCGAACACTTTTGCTGTTGTTTTACCTCTAACTTGTATGATTTGGATGCAACTAACATGGACTAACGCAGTTTTCAGCAGAATTGCCCTGGTGTCTTTTTTGTGTGCAGAAAAGTCAACTTTCGTGAAAAACTCCGAAAAACAATTGCGATCGTCATATTTCACCGGAAGACCCACGGAGCCAGAAGGGGAGTCGGAGAGGCCACACCAGGCAGCCATGCCATAGCTGGGCGCGGCTGGGGGTGGGGCCGTGCCCAAGTGTGGCATGGCCACCTCGGTCGCCCCCGACGCTCCCCTTTGGACTATATATTGCCCTTGACCTAAATATCGACGGGGTTTTCGACCATATTTCGCGAAACACATCCACGCTCCGCCGCCGCCGCGATCTCTATTCCGATGATCAGAAGTTCCGTTCTGGCACCCTGCCGGGACGGGGATTTGGAGGAGATCATCACCATCGTCATCACCACCGCCTCTCCATCAACATCAATGATTCCCCCATCCATGTGTGAGTAGTTCCCTGCTGTAGGCTGAGGCGATGGTAGGGATTAGATGAGATTGTTCATGTAATAAGTTGCCAGATTGTTAGGGCATGGTGCCTAGTATCCATTGTTAGTGCTATTTATCATTGTTGCAACTTGTTGTGCTTAATGCTTGCCACTAGGGCCCGAGTGCCATGATCTCAGATCTGAACATGTTGTTGATGCATGAGAATAATTATGTTTTAGATCATATATGCAAGTTGTTTTCACCTGTTATTGTCCGGAACCGAGGCCCCGGAGTGACAGCAACCGGGATAACTGGAGGGGATGGCTTTGACTTGAGGATTACGTGTGTTCACGGAGTGCTAATGCATTGCTCCGGTACTTTATTAAAAAGAGTACCTTAATTGCCAGTAGTTTCCCTTGAGGCCCGCTGCAAACGGGCTGGCAGGACAGTAGATGTTGTGCAAGTTTCTCATTGCGAGCACGTACGACTATATACGGAACACATGCCTATGTTTGACTAGTACTAGGATGCTTTTATAATTGTTTACCTGCAAATGCCCTGAGTTATGATTATTACATGAGCGCTCTTATCCATGCAACGCCCGTACATCCGTCCCTATGCCTACAGTACTTTTAATCCTGCTGTTTACTGAAATTACTGCTGATGTCTTTGTTACACTGTTGCTGCTATTACTTTGTTACTACTGTTGTTATATCAGCGTTGCTACTGATAATCTGTGTCAAGGAAGTCTACTTTCAGATGCAGCTGAACTGACAATTCACCTGTTAAGGCTTATATTTATTTTTTGGCTCCCCTTGTGTCGAATCAATAAATTTGGGTTTTACTTCCCTCGAAGACTGTTGCGATCCCCTATACTTGTGGGTCATCAGCAGGTAGAAATAAAAATAGCACGTACAGTAAGAGTTTTCCTTACCAATTCCACTTACCAATAGCGCTTCACTCCCCGGCAACGGCGCCAGAAAATAGTCTTGATGACCCACAAGTATAGGGGTGTATCGTAGTACTTTCGATAAATAAGAGTGTCGAACCCAACGAGGAGCAGAAGGTGTTAACAAGCAGTTTCGATGAAGGATCCAGACAAGTTTTTAGGGATTTTTGATATAGCAGATATATAAAATACAAGTAAGTAAAATGCAGAAATAATAATTGCAGCGAGTGGCCCAATCCTTTCTACAGCAAAGGACAAGCCGGTTTGTTTACTTATGATGACCAAACGTTCTTGAGGACACATGGGAATTTAGTCTAGTGCTTTCGCTTCATATAGTTGATTAATCTTCATTGTTTTGATAAGTGTTGTGTCGGTGAACCTATGCTAATGCACCGCCCTTCCTAGGACTAATACATATTTGTGATTATACCTCCTGCAAGCATCCGCAAATACAAGAAAGTAATTAAGATAAATCTAACCACAGCCTTAAACTCTGAGATCCTGCTATCCCTCATGCGTCGATATACCAACGGGGGTTCAGGTTGTTGTCACTCCGGCAACCCCACAATTGGCAAATGAATACACAATGCATTCCCCTAGGCCCATAAAGGTGAAGTGTCATGTAGTCGACGTTCACATGACACCACTAGAAGAATAACACCACAAATTAAATATCAAACCATTAAATATTACTCAACATAATTCACTACTAACAGTTAGACTTCACACATGTCCTCAAGAACTAAACGAACTACTCACAAGACATCATATGGATCATGATCAGAGGCGATATAATGATGAATAACAATCTGGACATAAACCTTAATTCAACGGTTTCACTCAATAGTATCAACCACAAGGAGTAATTAACACCGGGAAAGTTTCCCCTATGAACTACACAAGATTCAACCATAGATGTTACAGCGGAACGGAGTGGAGTGGTGGAGATGACGGTATCGGCGGTGGAGATGATGGTGATGATGATCCCGATGAAGTCTAGCTCGATGACGGTGACGATGGCGACGATTTCCCCCCTCCGGGAGGGAATTTCCCCGGCAGGTTTCCCCTGCCGGAGAGCTTTTCTCTCTCTGGTGTTTTCTGCCTCGAGGAGGCGGCTCTGTCTATCCTCGATGATCCCCCGAGTCTTAGGGTTTCTGGATGATGAAGTGCGCTAAGGGGCGATGGCTGAGGTGGGCCTGGGCCTCCTTCCCATATGGTGGCGCAGCAGCATAGGGGGCCGCGCCACCGTGTGGGGAGGGCCCACGGTGGGCCACCTTGGTCTTCCTTTTTGGCTCCCTCCATCATCTGACAAAATAGGAGCTTCTGTATATTTTCCTCGAATTGTTGAACTCCAGAAATATCGTATCTTGACGATGCTTTTTCCAGCAGAATCCTGACTCCGGTGAATAATCCTCCAATAATGATGAAACATGCAAAACAGGTAAAATAACATAAGTATCATCTCTAAATATGAAATATATTAATGAATAACAGCAAATTATGATAGAAAATAGTGATGCAAAATGGACGTATCAATGATGTGAAAGACACACGCTCGTTGGGAACCCCAAAAGGAAGGTATGATGAGTGCAGCAGCAAGTTTTCCCTCAGTATGAAACCAAGGTTTATCGAACTAGTAGGAAGTCAACGTTGCTCTGAAGGTGTTGGTGGAGGAATGTAGTGCGGTGCAACACCAGAGATTCCGGTGCCAACGTGGAACCTGCACAACACAATCAAACTACTTTGTCCCACCGAAACAGTGATGTTATCAATCTCACCGGCTTACTGAAAACAAAGGATTAGGCGTATAGTGTGGAAAATGATGTTTGTTTGCAGAGAATGAAAAAGAACAATGATCGCAGTAGGTTGTATTTCAGATGTAAAAGAATGAACCGGGGTCCACATTTCACTAGTGGTGTCTCTCCATAATAAAATACTAACATGTTGGGTGAACAAATTATAGTTGGGCAATTGACAAATAGAGAGGGCATAACAATGCACATACATATCATGATGATCACTATGAGATTTATTTGGGCATTACGACAAAGTACACAGACCGCCATCTAGCATACATCTGTGTCTAAATAGTCCACCTTCAGGTTAGCATCCGCACCCCTTCCAGTATTAAGTTGCAAGCAACAGACAATTGCATTAAGTATGATGCATAATGTAAACAACACTAATATCTTAGACAAAGCATTGCTGTTTTACCCCTAGTAGCAACAGCACATCCACAACCTTAGAACTTTCTGTCACTGTCCCAGATTAAATAGAGGCATGAACCCACTATCTAGCATAAATACTCCCTCTTGGAGTTACAAGCATAAACTTGGCCAAAGCCTACACTAATAACGGAGAGCATGCAAGATCATAAACAAAACATATATGATAGATCAATAATCAACTTGACATAGTATTCAATATCCATCGGATCCCAACAAACACAACATGTAGCATTACAATAAGATGATCTTGATCATGATAGGCATCTCACAAGATCTAAACATGATGGCACAAAAGGAGAAGACAACCATCTAGCTACTGTATGGACCCGTAGTTCAGGGATGAACTACTCACGCATCACTCTGGAGGCAGGCGTGGCGATGTAGAGCCCTCCGGTGATGATTCCCCTCTCCGGCAGGGTGCCGGAGGAGAACTTCTGAACCCCCTGAGTTAGGGTTGACGGCAGCGGATGTTTTCTGGAATAATGGCTCGGTGTTTTAGGGTTTTCGCGTCTGAGGAATAAATAGGCGAAGGGGCGATGTCGGTGGAGGGCGGGGCCCGCTCCCCATAGGCTAGCGCGGCAGGGGCCCACCCGCGCCATATGGGGAGGGTGCCCTGCTGCCCCCCTTCGTCTCCTCTTCGGACTTCTGGAACATGTCGGGAAAAATAGGCATCTGGGATTTTGTTTCGTCCAATTCCGAGAATATTTCCAGAACAGCTTTTCTGAAACCAAAAACAGCAGAAAACAGGAACTGGCACTGTGGCATCTTGTTAATAGGTTAGTTCCAGAAAATGCATAAAAATGCTATGAAGTGTGAATAAAACATGTAGCTATTGGTATAAAACTAGCATGGAACATAAGAAATTATAGATACGTTGGAGACGTATCAAGCATCCCCAAGCTTAGTTCTACTCGTCCTCGAGTAGGTAAACGATAACAACAATAATTTCTGAAGTGACATGCTACCAACATAATCTTGATTAATAATATTGTAAAGCATATGAGCTGAGATCAAATCATTCAAAGCAAAAGTCTATAATTGATATAAAAGACAACAAAACAAGTTAGTTAAACAAGCTAAAAGTTTTCATGAATGATTGCTTTAAAGACATGAAACCGTACAAGGTTCATTAAAGATGTGTTAAGTATCCAATGTAGGAGTTCTATCCTTCAATTCCAAGCATCAAGTAATCTTTCACAACATAGAAGGATTCAGCCAAGTAAAAATAAACATGAACATCATGAATCAACTGTTTCGAAGTCTACTCAACCGGTGAGCGTAAGCATTTGGTTTTGGCACCAGGATGTTATGGCTAAAAGATCATTGATGGGGGTTTGGAAGGCCAAAGGAAGAAAGTCTCACAAAGCTATAAGTGATCATTAGACAAGAGGAAGTCTTATAATCGAAGCTATGTAAGGAGTAGTGATTGCCATGCAACGGATGCACATAGAGCTATATGTGTATGAAAGCTCTCCAATGGAACTAGTGGGGGTGCATCCAACTTGGTTGCTCATGAAAACCTAGAGCATTTTTGAGGAAGCTCATCATTGGAATATACAACCCAAGTTCTATAGTGTAAATTCCCCACATAGTTATACTAGTAAACATGAAAACTCTCTCACATGGAGTACAGGTGCTAAACATGAGCACAAATGATGACTATGAATAATGCAGGTGCTTCAACATGAGCACAAGTGTGGATAAAGGATAGTAATGTTGCCCCCTTTTTCTTTTTTTTCTTTTTTCCTTTTTTCTATTTTTTTCTTTTTCTGTTTCTCTTTTCGATGGCCTCCATGGCTCTTTTCACTTTCAGGGGCAACACTCTAATATGACAATACACTTTTTGTTACAAATAACTCACAACGAACTAAAACATGATGTAAACTGTATGCCTCTGCCAGTGTAGCAGGATATGCAATGATCTAGCGTAACATGGGTAAACCGCACATCAGCTGTATAAATCATGCAAAGCAATATGTATATGATGAATGACAGCAAGTCATGTAATGTAAGATGGAAGTTGCATGGCAATATATCTCGGAACAGCTATGGAAATGCTGTAGTAGGTAGGTATGGTGGCTGTTTTGAGGAAGATGTATGGGTTTATGTGTAGGAGAACAAGAGAAAGTCCTCCCACGGGTTTGGATGTACTGGCGAAGTATGCACAACTCTCAATGTGAGCAGAAGGCAATGCACAACACCGAAGAGGCTAGCAAATATGGATGGTGGAAGTGCCAAAAACCGTAGCTCAACATTAGTCAAAAAGAACTCACAAGCTTATTGCAAACATCTAGCAGGTTCAACATTAAGAACATGATTAAAGTTTACTCCAAGAAGGGCCGTTCACGGCGGTACAAGTACCCCGTTAGATCCCTCGACCTTCAGCACAACTTAGTTATTACGAATCACTTTTAGACATGGAAAGCTATCAAGTCCAACTACACCTTCAACAATTTAAATAGAGTTTGTAGTACGGTACAAGCTTAAAGACAACTATCCACTCATAATTTTAACTTAATTAACCAGCAAGCTTTACCATCTAAATACCTCAAAACATTTGCAAAGAATCAAGTCATCAAAGTTCAATGATCTACAAGACTATGCAAGTTATTACTATACCACTACCACATGCAGCATTTTCTGAACCAACACATCAACCAAGCAACTAAACAAAAACTATCCAAATGATATACAAATGAAACAAGAGAGTACTACTCCTCAAGAATTAACAGCTCTAAAAGAGATGCATGAAAAACAGGAGCTAAAAACATACAGTAGCTAGATAAGAATACTCAAAAGATATAAGTGAAGAATATGAGTATTCACATGAAAAAGCGGAGCGTGTCTCTCTCCCACACAAGAATGCTAGGATCCAACTTTATTCAGAAAAGTAAAAACAACAAGCAAAAATAAAAGCACACAGACGCTCCAAGTAAAATACATAAAATGTGGAAGAATTAAAATATAGTTTCACTAGAGATGACCTGATAAATTGTTGATGAAGAAGGGGATGCCTTGGGCATCCCCAAGCTTAGACGCTTGAGTCTTCTTGAATATTGCAGGGATGACCCACGGGGGCATCCCCAAGCTTAGGCTTTTCACTCTTCTTGATCACATCATATCATCCTTCTCTCTTGCTCCTTGAAAACTTCCGCCACACCAAACTCAGGTAACTCGTTAGAGGGTTAGTGCATAATCAAAAATTTCATATTCTACTGTGACACAATCATTACCAAAGCTTCTGGACATTACTTACAGCCACTGATGTTTAATGGAGCAAAGAAATCCAATCAAACATAGTAAAAGAGGCAATGCAAAATAAAAGGCAGAATCTGTCAAAAACAGAACAGTCTGGAAAGACGAATTTTTTCGAGGCACTTAACTTGCTCAGATGGAAGAAGCCCAAACTAATGAAAGTTGCGTACATATATAAGGATCATGCGTGATTTTTTCAGAATTTTTTGAATTTTCTGTACGCATACAGCTCAAAACGGTGGACAGCAAAAATCTGTCACTGCGCAGAAATCCAATTTTAGCAACAACTTTCAACTAGAGACTTTACTTGGCACAACAATGCAATAAAATAAAGATACAAAGGAGTTGCTACAGAAGTAAACAACACCTTGACTCAAAATAAAATAAAATGACAGAAAATAAAAAGATGGGTTGTCTCCCACAAGCGCTTTTCTTTAACGCCTTTCAGCTAGGCGCAGAAAGTGAAAATCAAGTGTTATCAAGAGAAGATGCATCAACATCATAATTTGTTCTAATAATAGAATCAAAAGGCATCTTCATTCTCTTTCTAGGGAAGTGTTCCATACCTTTCTTAAGAGGAAATTGATACTTAATATTCCCCTCTTTCATATCAATAACAACACCAACAGTTCGAAGAAAGGGTCTTCCCAAAACAATAGGACAAGATGCATTGCATTCAATATCCAAAACAACAAAATCAACGGGGACAAGGTTATTGTTAACCGTAATATGAACATTGTCAATTCTCCCCAAAGGTTTTTTCATAGAGTTATCAGCAAGATGAACATCCAAATAACAGCATTCCAAAGGTGGCAAGTCAAGCATATCATAAAGTTTCTTAGGCATAACAGAAATACTTGCACCAAGGTCACATAAAGCATTACAATCAAAATCATTCACCTTCATTTTAATGATGGGCTCCCAACCATCTTCCAACTTCCTAGGGATAGAAGCTTCAAGTTTTAATTTCTCTTCCCTACTTTTATGAGGGCATTTGTAATATGTTTTGTAAAAGCCATGTTCATAGCACTAGCATTAGGACTTCTAGCTAGCTTTTGCAAGAACTTAATAACTTCAGAGATGTTACAACTATCAAAATCAAAATCATTATGATCAAAAGTAATGGGACCATTGCCTCCAATACTTCGAAAAATTTCAGCACCTTTATCAGAAACAGTTTCAGCAGTTTTAGGCAATTTTGCATGCTTTATAGTAGAAGTAGAAACATTGCCAACATCAATAACATTACCATTGATAATAGGAGGTTTATCAACATGTGAAGCTTCAGCATTACTAGTGGTGGTGATAGTACAAACTCGAGCTATACTATTCTTTCTATCAATTTCAGCTTCTCTTTCCCACCTAGCATGCAACTCAGCCAACATCCTAATATTGTTGTCAATTTTAACTTGGATGGCATTTGCTGTAGCAAAAGACTTAGTATCTTTAACCTCATTAGGCATAACTTTCAGTTTCAAAAGATCAACATCAAGAGCAAGACTATCAACCTTAGAAGCAAGAACATCAATTTTACCAAACTTTTCCTCAACAGATTTGTTAAAAGCAGTTTGTGTATTGATAAATTCTTTAAGCATGACTTCAAGATCAGAGGGTACACTCCTACTATTGTTGTAAGAATTACCATAAGAATTACCATAACCACTACCATTATTAGAAGGATATGGCTTATAGTTGTTATTACCAAAATTATTCCTATAGGCATTGTTGTTGAAATTATTATTTTTAATGAAGTTCACATCAACATGCTCTTCTTGAGCAACCAATGAAGCTAAAGGAACATTATTAGGATCAATATGAGATTTACCACTCACAAGCATAGACATAATGATATCAATCTTTTCATTCAAGGAAGAGGTTTCAACAGAATTTACCTTCTTACCTTGAGGAGTCCTTTCAGTGTGCCATTCGGAGTAGTTGATCATCATATCATCAAGAAGTTTTGTTGCTGCACCTAAAGTGACGGACATAAAGGTTCCTCCAGCAGCCGAATCCAGCAAATTCCTTGAGGAAAAATTTAATCCTGCATAAAAGGTATGGATGATCATCCAAGCAGTCAGTCCATGGGCAGGGCAATTCTTTATCATAGATTTCATTCTCTCCCATGCTTGGGCAACATGTTCATTATCAAATTGCTTGAAATTCATAATGCTACTTCTCAAAGATATAATTTTAGCAGGAGGATAATATTTTCTGATGAAAACATCTTTGCATTTTGTCCATGAATCAATACTATTTTTAGGCAAAGATAACAACCATTCTTTAGCTCTTCCTCTCAAGAAGAAAGGAAATAGTTTCAGTTTTACAATATCCCCATCTATATCCTTATACTTTTGCATCTCACAAAGTTCAACAAAATTATTAAGATGGGCAGCAGCATCATCAGTACTAACACCAGAAAATTGCTCTTTCATAACAAGATTTAATAGAGCAGGTTTAATTTCATAAAAGTCTGCTTTAGAAGCAGGTGGAGCAATAGGAGTGCATATGAAATCATTATTATTTGTGCTAGTGAAGTCACACAACTTGGTGTTCTCAGGAGTACTCATTTTAGCAAAAATAAAAGCTAGGCCGAAATAATAAAAGTAAACAAGACAAATAAAGCAAACAAACTAATTTTTTTGTATTTTTGATATAAAGAAAGCAAACAAGACAAAATAAAAATAAAGCAAGACAAAAACAAAGTTGGGTGTGAGAGACTCCCCTTGCAGAAGCAACTCGACTACCCCGGCAACGGCACCAGAAAACTGGGCGTCGAAGGGGAGGTTGAGTTCTTCTGTCTCAGAAACGTCTTGACTTCCCTGGCAACGGCGCCAGAAAACTGGCTTGATGACGTGAAAGACACACGCTCGTTGGGAACCCCAAGAGGAAGGTATGATGAGTGTAGCAACAAGTTTTCACTCAGTATGAAACCAAGGTTTATCGAACTAGTAGGAAGTCAACGTTGCTCTGAAGGTGTTGGTGGAGGAATGTAGTGCGGTGCAACACCAGAGATTCCGGTGCCAACGTGGAACCTGCACAACACAATCAAACTACTTTGTCCCAACGAAACAGTGAGGTTGTCAATCTCACCGGCTTACTGAAAACAAACGATTAGGCGTATAGTGTGGAAAATGATGTTTGTTTGCAGAGAATG
Organism: Poa pratensis; assembly: GCA_947311845.1. Lineage (NCBI taxonomy): Eukaryota > Viridiplantae > Streptophyta > Magnoliopsida > Poales > Poaceae > Poa > Poa pratensis. The sequence goes on from CAMZMU010000074.1 coordinate 78,754,571, forward strand.
AAAAAGAACAATGATTGCAGTAGGTTGTATTTCAGATGTAAAAGAATGGACCGGGGTCCACAGTTCACTAGTGGTGTCTCTCCATAATAAAATACTAACATGTTGGGTGAACAAATTACAGTTGGGCAATTGACAAATAGAGAGGGCATAACAATGCACATACATATCATGATGATCACTATGAGATTTATTTGGGCATTACGACAAAGTACACAGACCGCCATCCAGCATGCATCTGTGTCTAAATAGTCCACCTTCAGGTTAGCATCCGGACCCCTTCCAGTATTAAGTTGCAAGCAACAGACAATTACATTAAGTATGGTGCATAATGTAAACAACACTAATATCCTTAGACAAAGCATGGCTGTTTTACCCCTAGTAGCAACAGCACATCCACACAACCTTAGAACTTTCTGTCACTGTCCCAGATTAAATGGAGGCATGAACCCACTATCTAGCATAAATACTCCCTCTTGGAGTTACAAGCATAAACTTGGCCAAAGCCTACACTAATAACGGAGAGCATGCAAGATCATAAACAACACATATATGATAGATCAATAATCAACTTGACATAGTATTCAATATCCATCGGATCCCAACAAACACAACATGTAGCATTACAATAAGATGATCTTGATCATGATAGGCATCTCACAAGATCTAAACATGATGGCACAAAAGGAGAAGACAACCATCTAGCTACTGTATGGACCCGTAGTTCAGGGATGAACTACTCACGCATCACTCCGGAGGCAGGCGTGGCGATGTAGAGCCCTCCGGTGATGATTCCCCTCTCCGGCAGGGTGCCGGAGGAGAACTTCTGAACCCCCCGAGTTAGGGTTGACGGCGGCGGCAGCAGCGGATGTTTTCTGGAATAATGGCTCGGTGTTTTAGGGTTTTCTCGTCTGGAGGAATAAATAGTGTGACACCCCTCCCTGACACATATCACCAGAGAGGCAGTCGTCCCGTGCGCCATCCCAAGATAACTGGCCGCACGTCACAACAGTGTAACATAATGGAGATCATTACACAATCAGGCACAAGAAGTGCTACAAATGGTTTACAAGGCCATCAAGACATGACCAAAATATCAAGCCAAGCATGGCTCTAGACAGAGTTTAACTGGCAGCGGAAGACGACTAAGGCGACGGCTTGGAGCGGCTCCACTCCACAGGTATCTGGCTGGACTACTGATCCTAGCACACTCTTGCTCCATCTCCTTGCTAATTTAGAAGATGAGTCCTCGACAAAACCTGGCCACAATCACAAGGCCCGTGAGTATATTATATGCACTCAGCAAGAATCGCCCCTCATTACAAACAATCCAACAATCATGCAACAAGATATACATTGGAAATGAAACACTACACATAGCAAGGTGTACTCTAGATACAGGGCATAAAAGTAGTATGGCATTGACAAGCAAAACATGGCATAAGCAAACAATGGGATATCACCAGTGCAGAGTCCAAGCCAGGTGGGGTTGGATCGTACACCGGCAATCAAACAAAGAGATTACCTGTGACGAGTAAACGAGTGTACCAGTTGGTACCAGATAATATACAACAGTACCTGTGATCACTGCTAGGCCCACTGGCCTTATCTTTCCACTCTGGGTATGCACGGTTGATGTTGGCTCAGGCCTAACTCTAGGCTTCCAACGATCACACCGCCATCCCATACCTCGGGTTACCATCAACATCTCAAGGCAACATTCCCTGCATCATCTTATTTGTTCATTTAGTGTGATCAGGTCATTCCTTAATTCTTTCAAACAAATCTTAAGTTTAACCTACGGACACGACAAAGACACACAGTGTGACCGACACTGAACTGTTGTTCCATATCCCAGGAACGAGGCTAGCTTGCTAGGTTGACACTCTCGAGAGGTTGCACTTCCAACTATCATAATGCACCTTACTCAGCCGGCACTTCAGGTTGTCACGGCAAAGTCGTCCTGAGCAAAATACACTCACATGACGGTCCACTTGCTAAGACACTCTCCTGCACCACCCTATACACGTGGTACAACGGGCAAGTAAATCCGGCACATCCCCCGGCGCTACCGGGTATGCCTAGCTCCGGACTCCCTATCGCAGTCGAACCCATGCATGTCGACCTCTCCCCTCAGACAGCACAACCGAACGACTGCGCCCAATGGATGGCACAAAAGGGGCTCAACAACCTACTAGGTCACGGTCCTCCATAAGACGACGATGGTCCTGCTTTCAAAGTTCAGATTAGTGGCACCGTTGACTGACCCTATCGTTGTTTGGAGTGGTGTTTCATTTAATCAAGTTTCAATATAACAAGTCCAGACAACAGAGGGTTAGTTCAGCACAACCACAATATCAAAATAATATATACCAACAAACAACAAGTCATTAGCAACATAATATTTCAAGAAATAGTAGTATCCATGACCAAACTTAGCCAAATAAAAAGAACGTCAACCAGAAGACTGTTGCAGCGATTCCGCTGGCAAGCGCCTTCTCGTCCGACAAGGGAAAAAAACGTCAACCGGAAGACTGTGGCAGCGATTCCGCTGGCAAGCACCTTCTCGTTCGACAAGGAAAAAGAAACGTCAACCGGAAGACTGTGGCAGCGATTCCGCTGGCAAGCGCCTTCTCGTTCGACAAGGAAAAAGAAACGTCAACCTGAAGACTGTGGCAGTGATTCCGCTGGCAAGCGCCTTCTCGTTTGACAAGGAAAAATAAACGTCAACCGGAAGACTACGGCGGCGAACCCACCGACCAGCGCCTTCACAAATCGACTATAAAAGATAGCACAGTTGGTTAGCGTCGACCGGGTGACTGTGGCAGAGATACCTCTGACCAGCGCCATCACAGATCGACGTTAATATTTTAGTGAGACGGCGGCGGTTCCCCCAGTCCATTGTCTCAAGAAGGGTGTGTGTTTGACAAATATTAACAATACACAATATAACCAAGCAAGTACGATAAATACATATGCATATGCAACATGGTAGGAGCAATATTACAAGTTTCATATCAAACATGAACAACAATCAGACATGCATGAACATAACGGTTCACAGACAAAAATAACACCCGGCATGGTAATAAGAAAATAAACAAACAAACACTGCTGGGCTGTTCATAGCAAGGGGTTAGCTTGCCTTCGAAGACGGGGGATCCTCCGGGTTTGGAATGGTCGGGGTGATTCCGCGGCGTAGGGCAGCGATAGCCCCGTTCCACAGACTCCGGAGTGCGCGTACAAAAGGGCATCTCAAAGAACTATTTTGGAACAAGATGAAATCAGTGCCACCGGAAAGATCTCGTCGAGATGAAGATTTAGAAATTTGAATCACTCCAATCGGAGCTACGGTTCAAAAGATATTGACGTGCGACGGATAGCTATCTGCTGCTCACCAGAGAAAAAACAGAACGGGCTGGCTTTTCCGAACTGGGCTGGGCCGAAGGCGTAGTCAGCGAGAGTACGTCTTCTCTTCGGGAAAGCGGAAGACAGAGGAGTTGCCTCCACTTAACCCGACAGGTGGGTCCCACACTAGGTTTAAATCGTTGACTCTTTTTTTTCTTTTCCCTCCTCTCGCTCCTCTTCTTTCTTCGGTCGAGACCGCACTGGAGGAGCACGGGGTCGCCGGCGAGGTGTGGTGCTGGGCACGCGGGGGTGCCGGGAGGCGGCGGGGTGGGGTCTGGCGAGCTTCACCGCGCCCAGAGAGGAAGTCCGGAGCACGGGGAGCGGCCTGGAGGTGTGTCGCCGTGAGCTTCCAGAAGCTCGACAGCTCGGCCATGGAGGTCGAGGAAGAACACGAGCACGCCGTGCTTCCCCTGGCTCCGCTGGTTGATCTGGAGGATGAAGGAGAGGTTGAGGAGGCTCTGTGACGAATTAATTGAACGATGGCACACTCAGCTGCTCGCGCGGTTCCGAGGAACGGCGGCGAGGTTTCTGATCGATTCGACCAGACCCGAGGTCCATCCACCGATTAATTCTGCAGAGAGGTCCAGGAGAGGGAGAGGAGAGTGGGGTCCAGCAAAAGGGGCTCGGGGGTGCTCTTTAAATAAGCTCCCGAGGAGGCGGCCGTCACGGACGCACGGCGAGGTCACGGGATGGGTGGCTCAGGCTGCAGCGAGGCGACGATCATTGCCGCGTTGCTGTAGAAGCGGCGCGTCTCATAGCGTGCGTCACACTAGCGAGACGATGGGAAATCCGGCGCTGTGGAGTCGCTGTCGAGGTCCAGTAGCGGCACTGTTTCGTCGGTGCGTCTGCTAGCGGCTTGGCGGCGACGCGGGGAGGGCGAGCTGGGGAAGCAGAGGAGCACGAGGAGATGAGCGGGAGAGGGAGGGGCCTGGACACGGCGGTGCTCGGCTGGGCAGCGAGGCAGAGGCAGGGGCAAGGGGAAGACGACAAGGGGAGGCTGCCATGCACGTCCTGGCGTTCGGAGCGCGCCGCGGATGGCATTGCCACGTTCCCGACAAACGGGTGCTCTAAACAGAAAACCAAAGACACTACGGGGTTAACAAGATCAAAACAAACATCCAAAAACAAGAATCAATCAATGTTGCAAAACTTTGCAGAGTAGAATATTTAGAAAACCAAAACTGCAGAAGGTGTTCGATGAAATGATCTTGATCTTACACAACTCAAATAAATTCCCAAAAATTAGGCAGGTGTTGTTTTGGTCAGGAAAGAGTGTCCATGGAGTTTGAGACCATTTGGATGATGGGCAATTGGTTTTCCATAAGATGGCCAAAAATGGCCATAATGGCATGATTTAGGAAAATAGGGTTTCTATAATTCCCTTTGGGGTGGCCTTCTGGTTAGGGGTGTCTAAGGATTATGTGGTCAAGATCACCAAGTATCATGGCCATAGGAATTTTCTAGGTACAAGTTTGCTTGAAGATCTTGAAATGGCATTAATTTGGGCTTACAAAGGAAGTGGTCTAATGGTTGCTCAAATGGGTTTATCTTCAAAAGATGAAATGCAGGAAATGCTAAAATATTCATACCCTGAATTTATCAGAATTATTGGAGATGCCTAGTTTGGTTAAAACATTTCTGGATCAGAAATGGCAGTTTTGAAAATATTGGCTAATTTGGAAATATTGCATTGGAGTATGCAATATTTTTGCATGGGTTGTCTTTATATGGACATGGGGTCCTCTGGTATTTTTGGTGGAATTTTTGGAGCTAAGGAAATAGGCTTCCCTTTTGTTGGTGGAGAAAAGGGTTTAAAAGTTCGATAATTAGGGCTAGGGTTTTCGAGGGAAAAAACCTCAGCACCAAAATCATCACAGGTGATGGAGTGGTTCGGGGATCACTGGGAAATTTTCGAGGGAGCAATTCCCAAGTCAATTCATCTTCAAAAGATTTGAAGAAATATTTAGGAAAAGAGAAAAAGTTTTTCAGGTGTCAGAAAACACCACTAAAATTAGGTTTAAATTTTCGGGGTGTTACAAATAGGCGAAGGGGCGACGTCGGTGGAGGCGCTGGGCCCGCTCCCCATAGGCTGGCGCGGCAGGGGGCCCACCTGTGCCGCCATATGGGGAGGGCACCCTGCTGCCCCCCTTCGTCTCCTCTTCGGACTTCTGGAATGTGTCAGGAAAAATAGGCATCTGGGATTTTGTTTCGTCCGATTCCGAGAATATTTCCAGAACAGCTTTTCTGAAACCAAAAACAGCAGAAAACATGAACTGGCACTGTGGCATCTTGTTAATAGGTTAGTCCCAGAAAATGCATAAAAATGCTATGAAGTGTGAATAAAACATGTAGCTATTGGTATAAAACTAGCATGGAACATAAGAAATTATATATACGTTGGAGACGTATCATGTACATACCAATATTTGTAGGATGTAGTCATTACGCTTTCGACTGTGAGATCAACTCTTATCGCTATTCTGAAAGATACTTTGATTGCATCAAACGTCATATCGTAAACGTGTGACAATAAAGGTGTCTCTCGAGTATCGGAAGAGAGTATGTTGAGACGACATATCAAGAGCGGGATTTGCCAATCCGCATAGCAGGATAGATACTCTGGGCCCGCTCGGTGAGATTATGTCAAATCAGCTTGCAAGTATGTGACTAGGTCATGGGATATATTATCATGGACGAGTAGAAGATAGTGTTATCGATAACGAGCTCAAGCTAGATATCACGATATATATGAACGAGTCTCGGACACGCTAAGTATCGCCAAGCAAAAGGTTTAAGACTCGACGTCTAAGGTTCAAACGATAAAGTTATTCGTTATCTCGTAGGGATCAATCCTGGGTATCCAAGGTCCACGGATTAGTCACTGATCGGAGAGTGTGTCTCGATCATGTCTGGCGAGATCTCGAACCGTAGGGTAACACCCCTAAGGTGAGATGACATGTACAATAGATTGGAAATAAAAGAGAAAATAGAAGAGAGCATCGGGAGCGTCTCGGGAAAAGATCTGATGGAGATCAGAGAGCGGCGAAATAGTTTCGGAGCTAGAAATAATTATATAATATGTATTTAATATTAATTGGATGAATTAATGATTAAATATATTTTTCATTTTAATTAATTTCGAATTTTAAAGGCTGCACACCTAAATGGGCAAGGCCCATTAGGGGAAAATCCCCAAAAGGAAAAAGGGGAGAGGGGGCGGCCGACCTTGGTGTCGACCGAACCATGTGGGTTTAATCCCACATGGCTAAGAGCATCTCCAACAGGAGGCCCCAAATCCGGCCCCCAAAGTGAATGCGGACGCGTCTGCGGACACCGACCAGACATCCCCCAAAACTAGTGTCCTACAATCACAATGTTCAAATTTTGACACCCAAATCCATGCAAGCCATGCACGTCCATCATAGAGGTTGTTTTGATGCATCTCAAGGAATAGTTCACACCACGTTATTACAATTAATAATTGTATCTAAACAAATAAAAGTAGCCGGACATAAAATTTCACATTATTCGGACACAAATCATTGCAACTTAAAAATCAGTCCCTCCCCATGAAGACATACATGTGTTCCACCAGATCTGTGAGTAGTTGGGCGTGCACTACTTCATCTCGAAGTTGTCGATGCATCTCAAGGAATTGCATGACATACTCTGCTTCTTGTTCAGGTAGGTGGACATGTTCTCCAGGCTTCTCAAAGTCAGTGCGAGCAGCCCCTTCTCCCTCATCCTCCACAATCATGTTGTGCAAAATTACACAACAAGTCATGACCTGGCATAGAACCTCCGGATCTCACATCATAGCCGCTCCACGAACTATGTCCTAATGAGCTTGCAACACACCAAATGCCCTCTCCACATTTTTCCTAACTGATTCATGCGCAGCTTCAAATGCACGTCTTTTGGGAGTAGTGAGATTACTGATAGTTTTCACAAAAGCCGGCCACTGAGGATATATACCATCTGCAAGATAGTATCCCATGGTGTAGTCGTGTCCATTGACGGTGTAGTTGCATTGTGGAGCTTCCCCATCACAGAGCCTCTTGAACAAGGGAGAGCGCTGAAGCACATTGATGTCGTTGTGAGAACCGGGCATGACAAAAAAAAGCATGCCAAATCCACAAGTCTTGAGATGCCACAGCTTCAAGTACAATTGTGGCCTCCTTGCTGTGCCCTTGGTACTGCCCACGCAATCCCGTTGGACAGTTTTTCCATTGCCAATACATGCAATCCACTGAACCTAGCATACCAGGAAATCCTCTTGCTTCTCCTAGGGCAAGTAGCCTTGCGGTATCCTCGGCATTAGGTTCTCGCAGATATTTTGGCCCAAAAACCTTCACGATAATGTATGCAAAGTGCTCCATAGCCTCGATGCATGTACTCTCTCCCATCCGGACATACTCGTCTATGGCCATCAGCGGCTTTCCCATAGGCAAGCATCCTCAAAGCAACGGGGCATTTCTGCATAGGGGAGAAGGATAGTTTTCGGCATCAATCGTACCTCAACTTGAAATAATCATCATACTTTGTGACTTCCTCCTGTATGTGCTCAAATAGCCTTGAGCTCATCCGGAACCGGTGTCGGAAAAACCCCTCATGAAACACCGGTTTCGGACACTTGAAGTAATCGTCATAAAGATCTCGAGCGCCTTTGAGCCTGTCAAGGGCCACGGTGATCCACCCCTTAATTGATCCCTTGAAGTTAAGAACATGCTCCTCCTTCTTCTCCATTTCCTCTTGCATGCTCATCATCGACATGACGTCCTCTTCGTCTCCGTCGTCAAGCTTGTCTTCATCACTCGACCCGTCGACGAACTCCTTGAAAATGAACTCATCGACGGCCAAGTAATCATACTCCTCATCGAACGAAGAATCCATGCCTACATACATGGAAACTTGCGCAAAAATCTGGCTCCGGCGTTTCAACAAACACTTTGAGAGCGAGGTGGATGTCGGCCGATGCAAAACGTACCGGAAACGATGCGGCGACGGTGAATTCGTCCGCCAACGGACTTGGACGCGGACTCTGTGACTTCGGGGGCGGCGGCGCAGTCGAAGGGGGGGGGGGCGACGGAGAACAGTGGGCGGGCAAACTGGACGAAGCGGCAGTGGAAGAGGAAGAAGCAATGGTTTCCGTCCAATTTGAGGGGAAAATTGGGTAGGCCCGCCTTGACAGATCCGATGTGGCGGACGCGTCCGGGCGGCCCCAAACCCGCCCTACATATGGGCCGCCTTTGGGGTGTGCTGGACCGCCCGGACGTTTGGGCTGACAATAGGGGAGTCGGTTAGGTGGCGGTTTTTGGGCCAAATTCCATCCGGGCTGTCCGCCCGGGCGTTTGGGATGTTTTTGAGGGCCATGACTGGAGATGCTCTAAGCCAAGGGGAGTTGCACCCTCCCCTTTATATAGAGGTGCCCCCATGCCTTTAAAAATACACCAATTCTCTCTCTCACCTTCGGACGTGACTCCGCAATTGGAGTTGCGCATAGGTTGACGTTTTTTTAACCATACGCACACCCGCCCTGCTGCTGGTCTTCCGGTCCAAGTCTTCCCCTGCTCGTCCCTGGATCGAAGCCCGGAGGTCGCCATCTTCACCGTATGTGTGCGACCCTGCGAGGCACCACACTTGGGGTTCTAGGAGGTGTTCATCTCCACCACCATGAGGTCAGCGTCATCATCGTCATCACCGCGTCGACTTCATCACCGCCGCATCGACTTCGTCGCGTCAGGATCTTCGCGACCTCGAGGTCGGCTACGTCGGTTTCATCGACAACGCTTGTGCGGGAGCGTAATCCCCACTTACGGTCTACAAGGGTATGTATACCGTCTCCTTTCGTATCAGTATATCTGCATAGTATAGATTCTGGCTAGATTAAGGTTATCGTTGTTAGGATTTTTTTGTTTTCTGCCTACAATCCCCTTCAACTTTTACATGTTTCTTCAGTTATAGGCATGATCTACATGTTTCAGAGAGTGACTATTGGATCCACTCTAAACGCTAAAGTATGATATTACCTAAAAAATACATTGATGGCGAGTCAGGAGGTTAAAGAACCAACCAACCATTTAATTTTAACATTTTAACCAATTTGACAATGTGTGCTAGCACGAAAACCAAAAGCCAACTCAAGTCGCACAAGAGAAAATAGCCCAACTTATTATATGTGACTTTTCTTTGTTAGCGGGCCAAATTTATGATGTGCAGAAAAACTTGCCCGTCACTTGGTAGGAAGGGTGTGCCACGGTCCGGGACGCGATGCAGCCCTAGTGGTAGTGGTTAATGTGACTATAATATGCCAACTTGGATCACGAAAAAATTAGTTAAAATATATCAAGATGAGAGACCTAGTTTAAGCATATCTAAACTTGACAGTTTAAAATGACAATTTAAAAGATAAAATATTTTAAAATTTTAAAAATCTAGATGACCGTGCTTATTAACACGGTCCAAAGTTAAACTAAGCCGTCGTTAGCGAAAAAGAGAATTACAAGGTTATATGGCACCAAGGGAAAATCGGGGCCGTCTATTTTGTCAATCCGACAGACCAGATTCGTCGATGCCGACTGACGAAAACGGACCGGTCCATGATAAATCTGCTCTGTCGGACAGACAAAATGGATAGGCCGAATTTTCCCTTGGCGCCATATAAACTTGTAAACGGGGTACTGATATGAGCAACTGGAACAGAACGGAGGGAGTTGTTTCTTCTCCCACACCTCTTTCCAGTTTCAAAAGAAGGCCGCCTCCATCCCCGCCTGCCCGACATGCCCTCCCGCTGCCGGCCAGGCTCCATCCGGTGATTGCCTGACGGCCGCTCCAGCCCCCACCCCGCACGACGCGACCGCCTGACCGACCCCCCCGCCTGGCCGACGCCTCCGCCAGCAGTCGTGCCACGAGAAGCGGCCCGCCCGATGCCGTCCATCCTCAATCCCTGCCTGAGTGCCTGTCCGACGCCCCCGACAACCGACTGCCGGAGACACGGAGCCGCCCCGCACAGGCCGCTTCAATTTCGCCTGAGCAATCACCGAAGCAAAGGTCAGTGTTGCTGCACTTGGTGTTGCTCATCATAAACGCCTGATGCAGTTTTTACTTTCCCGTCGCTTGCTACAGTTGACAATTCTTACGGAAGTTCTCCGAATCTATGTCAAGCATCAGCCGAGTTTGCTCACCTTCCTCAGCTGTAAGTGTGTAACCTGATGGTTCCTTGGGGTTATAGTTCTTTCTACTGAAAGCTGAAGATATGATACGGTACACATGCTATTTCTCTAAAAGATAATACTCAATTTTAATCAGTCTTTTTCGCACTACTACAGTCATACATGCTATATTCCTTAATATATACTAGTTAACGTGCACGTGCAATGCGCGTTTTTAGTAAGACATATACAGAAATGAAGGAAGAGAGAAAAGAACGGAAAGCTAGCACACATATACAATAATTTTCCATGGACTTGCAAGGCAAAAAAGAAGAAGGTAAGTTTAGAGATCCACCTTTCGAACATTCACACCCTTGAGATAAAACTTTGAAAATTACTCCTTTTGATTTACGGAAATGTGAAAATTAGACAATTATGGCATATTTTCATAAGAAATATACTTATAATATTGCTTTTCATGCTTCAAAATCTCGATGGTTTTGTCAGCTTCCTCAACAGTATCCGTGGTAATAAACCAAAATCCTCCTTGTTCAAAAAAAAAAAACCAAAATCCTCAGCTCTGACCCGACTATCTATTGTAAATGACCTAAATCCTCAGCTCTGACCCGACTATCTATTGTAAATGACCTAGAGTTGAAGATATACAATGAATTATGTTTTTCCAGGATAATATACAACTCTTGGCTTCAGCTGCCAGGAACTTCTTGCAATATAGAAGTCGTGATCCAAAAGGTTGGATTTGTTAAAACTCTTCTTTAAACTGTATCTCCTTAAAATACATCCGACTACACGTGCTCTACTCACTCATAAAACTTAGAGAGTGGCATATTTTATTTTGGCAACAACATCTGTTACAAAATATATAAGCAACTACACTGAGTGCATGCTGGAAACCATCTGAACAAAAACTGGAAGACCAAATGAATGTGATAACCAATTTACCTTGACAGTCCATCCTCGGTACGAAGGAACAACCAGAGCCTCATCTGACATGAGTACAATGATGAATTGCCAATTTGTTTACGCTAGCACATCATCTCAAGATCTCCCATCACATCACTGCCTTTTTGTCTTCTGACGGCTAATGCCACCCCGGATGCGGGAATACTGATGTACGATATGCATTCACCTTCTCCTCGACTCCTCACTTTCTCTATCCTCAAGACATGACATAATTTGTGAAGAAGTGCAGATATATTTGAGAGAATAAAAACATCCGAAAAATATTCTGTATGAAAGTGAAAATAACCCTTTAAAATAGGCTTACCTGTGGTGCAACATTTCATTAATGCATAGACATGCATAGCTTTTTTAATATTTTATTATACACTGACAATGTGCTTGATTTTGTCTAATAGCATGCTGAAGGCCTGAAGTGTTGGTCCATATGGCATAGAATGTCATCCTTTTGCGGAGGAGCGCCGGAGTAGAAGAGCGGCTGCGGCGAGGGGTGAGCGTTCGAGCTTGCCGGGGCGTTGGGAAGTGCTGCGGTGGCTTGGCAAGGTAGCCGACGAGCTGACTTGCGCCGTGTATCTCTGATGCTGATTTCTAATAACTCAACGGTCAAAATTATTAGAGCAATACTCTGCTTTAATCATGCATTTCTTACTGGTCCGATGAGACTTGAGTAGCCCCAGATCATGTATTCTGATTGCGATTTGGGGTCTCGTGCAGGTGAGCAAGTCGCTACAAACAACTGAAACACAACTTAGGATCTCTGCTACATCGATTTTCACTACAGTGATGAAACACTGTAGTTCACAGTTCGTAGTAAATCAAGAATTAACTCATGTGCTGGGTGATGATCAGCTGATTATCAACAACTCTGAAGGAGTGAAGTGGGTAGTGCATTGGGGCAACAAAAAAGAGAGAATTAGCTAACTATATGAACAAATACAATATTTGAAATACATGGCTATTTGAACAAATCCAATCATGGTAAGGAACTGCAGAAAAAGTGACATAAAAGCTGGAAAAGAGAGATGATGGAACCTGTACTTCTGCATAAGGTCCCATAAAAGCTGCCCGGTGCTATGTTGAAGGCAGAAGGATACCATATCAAGTGTGCACCTGGATGCAAGGTTTGAAAATGGACTGCATTTTTACTGGACAAGCACTTGTATTGCCTGGCATTAAGAGGATAGTTTCATACTAAAATTGTGAAGCATACCTCTTGATCGATACAACATCGCTAGTTCCGGAAAGTGGATGTCATGACAAATCCCAATACCACCTGCAGGCTCCATAGGCATAACTTCCTGCGCTTGGCTTTGATCTCTCCGTCGGTCCGATCAAACAGCAAGTGTTGAAGAGCATCTCTCTTATTACGCACATGTGTCAACGACAGTAGGTTCTTGCCCAGCAGTGAAGGTTTCGGATTCCCTAGAAGTGATATCTCCAGGGATGTCTATTAAAAAAAGGTACAACTGTCGAAGGATTATACGTGCCTATACCATGATACCATGATGCACAAGATTGAGAATTTTTTGTGTAACTAAACCTGATTCCCCGTCACTACAAAATGAGCCTTTGCACCTAGCTTATCTGTTGGAAATACAAAGAAGATTAGTTAAATGAAACAAACAATTTCTTCCGCTTACAAATAGTCAATTTCATATAATGGTACCTCTGTATTATATTGAAGGACAGCCAATTTGGGTATTCTACCAGAGAGAATTTGACTACAACTTCGTTTCCAAAACTGACATTGATCTTGATTCTAAGCAAACAAACTTCAGAAAAAGTAAACTATAGAATTAGTTGGAGATGAATTTGCAATTCATATACGTAGCTGACCAAAGATAAGCCTCTCCTCAAATATGTACAGAATTGATTGGATCTGGACGACAACGAACCTGAGATTCCAAAGGATGAAGACGGGGTTTACTGCGTATCTCCTGTGTATACGCATCCCCACTTTTCCCTAAAAAATAAACCACAGAGATTTACTACCGGAGGACTAAAGATTGAAGGCTGGTATCTTCAAAATTAAACCAGCATAGATGGCTACCATAGGATAAAGATAGTGCGACAGGGTGCTAGGGATTTGTGTAGTTGTGTGATTGTGTCTTACCTTGGGAGGATCAACTGCGATGCGTGAGGGTGGACGACATGGTGCGCGGGAAGTAGGTCGTCGTCTTCGGTAATGCTACCTGTAGTCGCATTGTGACGGCATGTAGGGCAGGAGCTTCGCGTGCAAGCACGAACGCGGCGACGGGCAGGCTCGTGCGGCCGCGGCATGCAGGTCGCCGGCAGGGGCGGCGGATCTAGCGACCCTTGTGAGTTGGATACAGATACCTTGAAGCCTCGAAGGAGTAGGACGCAGTCGACCTGGTTTGGACCGGCGCGATCCCGTTCCACCTGCCGGAGGAGGTGGAGATCGCCGGTGGCTGGAGTCTGGAGATCGTGGTGGCGGCCGGTGTTCAGGGACAGCCCGCCAAGGCCCGACCTGTTGGGAGCAGAGGCAGGCGAGTTGACTTTCTTTTTTTTCGGCATGTTCCTACGAACCGACAAAAATAACGATTCAGAGATGAGTGGCAATTTAGTAGTATTATGTGATTTGGTGAGAGGGTAAAACGAGAAAAATCGGACATTGTTGAGTTGTCAAACATTGGGACGATCTGGGCTGTTTAATTGGATATATAGAAAAGTTGGAAGAATTCGCGCAACCACACGCGTCCACGTCACCCGGAATACGTCGGACGTCCGATCGCGTCCATGGGCGGCACAGATGCGCGCGCTCGCGCGGAGTTTCTACCAATCGCGTGACGACACGTCGCACACGCTTTTGCGGAAAACCCCCGCAAAGGACCTAACAGCAATTTCTGGAAACTCTGAGGACTTTTTCGCAAACCCGTGCACAAATCCCCCTCCTCCTCTCTCCCCGCGCGCCCGGGAATCGCCGGCGGGCGCCGCCGCGCATCACCGCCGCCACGCCCCTCCCCGCTTGAATCGAAGGCCGCGAAGAGCTCGGCCGTCCTCCCCTCCACCTCCTCGCGCGAAGTACGCTTGCCAGGCCGCCGCCGCACCGCACTCCCGACGCCGCGTCCGCTGGCCACCGGCGCCGCTCCGGCGACCTAGGGCACGGCGGCCCGCAGGAGGGTCGAAGCAGCGGCGGCGACCTGCAGGGACGACGACGCGGCCGTGCTTCTCCTCGCGGCGTCCGTGCTGCTCTCGATGCGGCCACGGCCGTGCTGTTCCCACCATGGCCGTCCTCCTCCGATTCTGGCGCGATTAGAGACGGAAGCTGCGGCGGCGACCCGCAGGAGGGTCGAGGCGTGCTCCTCCTCGCCGGCGATGCAGCTCCCCCACTGCCCCTCACGCTCAGTGACCATGCGCGCACATGCTCGCTCATTAAAGGTCTTCTTGCTTTGCACACAACATTACTGGTCGCTCCTTCTCAGTATAGATGCACCAATTTATATCTGTATCAAATTCGAGATGAATGTATTAGATGCAGTTTATGGGATAGACAAGAAGCTTAGAACAATTATTAGGGTGGGAGCGATTGCCGTTATCTGGTCGCTTTGGCTTTGTAGAAATGACAAGGTTTTCAATGACAAAGATGTTTCCATTTTGCAGGTACTCTACCGGTGCACAAATACTCTCCGTTCATGGTCCACCTTACAGCGCGTGGGACATCGAGACCTCTTTACGGAGGCATGTGCACAGTTGGAGGAGGTGGCGAGGGTCATTTTTTCACAACATGGGTGGCCGCTTGATCGCCGGATTGGATCTCCATAGGTTGATGAGCTTGCTATGGCATAGACGTTTTACTTCCCCAGTTGGCTGTAACTCGTTTATTTCGGTACTTTTATTTTAGCTATTCGGATTGCGGCTGTGTGCATTTGTTATGCAGAGGCCGGGTGTAATACTTAAACTTTTGAGTAATAAAGCCCTTTATCTAAAAAAGAAGAAAATGATCGAATATATTCAGCATATCTTGCTCTTTCTTTCTATATACAGGAAAGTGACAAATTTGAGCCATTCCTGGTGTCAAGCGATATATCCAGCTGTTTTGACGAACTGTGAACTACAAGGATGCGTTCAGCATATTCAGAATGCTTCTCAAGTTTATTAATTTGCAGGATATCATGCAACGCACAACAGATATATCTAATAATCTTCATGTCCTCCGGATGTGTTGTTTCTATTACATGCATGCATGCAGGCAAGCAGCTACCCCTTTAGAAAGACAAATTTTTAGCCGACAGTGCCAAACAAGACACACTTCAGGCTAGCCAATATATTTGTGTTAAATTCTTTCTGTATTGCTCACTGCATATATCTTTGTTAGCACATATTTGTAGTATTTTAGAAGAAGGTTCTGCACCTGACAGTTCTTTATTGATTAGAGCCAGATGAATTAATTTAACACAGCTAACTCCAAGCTCTTTGTTATTCTACATGCCAATAAAATTCGTTCGGGAATGCAGAAGTTGACATATTTGAATGATGTTCTGAAGCACGTTCTCCTTGGTTTAACTTAGAACTCATTCACCATGCCATTCAGTTCCATTTCGGTTTGATTTGGTTCAGTCTATGGCGATTTGCCAATGCCCAGAATATACTCTTTTCTTTCCCTAACAAAACTCCATGGTATCCGTGGTAGGTGCCTCATATTAAAGGGTCGCAGAAGAACAAATGCCAGCTCACAAGAACGCCCTATGGAAGGCGCTTTGCCAGTGAGGTCCATATTTGACTCAAGTTTCGGTTCACATTCCTTTTACTTATAGGTCCGGCATTGTTTACATGTTTGCATTATGACCATGACATCAGTTCCTACGTTGCTTTTTTGTTTGAATTGATTGTTGAACGAGAACCAACAGTTGGATTAAATATATCACTGACTCGGTATGATTTGTTCCATGGGCATCTTTACCTAGCATCTGGGACAGGGAGACTTAGGATTCTGTAAGTTATACCAAAATTTCTTATGTTTAGGATTCATAATTTTTTTCCAGTAATTAGTGCAGAAAAGTTTTATAATCTGGAGTCTGGACAGTTTGGTAACATCACAATTGATCGAATTTGGTCTGCCACTTGTAGTTACATAGACTGTGTGCTGTGTGCATCATTTTGATGTACAGCTCGGGGATTCCCCATTTCTAAAAAAGGATGGATTACTTACAAATGTAAACTACTCTGTACAAGTTAGATGCCCTTTGGATTACAACATGAGATGGATTACTTAAAAATAGGGATCCAACTTTCTAGCTCTTGCCAGTCGAATTAAATATGTAAGAGTAAGCATTTTGATTACACAATTGTGAAAAGATTATTTCTGTTAACAGATGGCCTTTAATATGCCACTGGAAATATTAAGTATTATATGTGAAATGAAATTGTTTACATTTACACCTTAGATTGGTAAAAGTGTAAGTGACAGTGTGTGACCTGTTAGGCATAGCCATGATAATTTACTTATTTGAAACAGGTTCCACCCCGAAGAATATCCAGCAGGTGAAAAGGAATTGTTCCCTTCAAATTTGGGATATTGCCAGGCTGGTATGATGTTTGTCAGATGCATATGAACTCTTCATCTAATTTATTTCTGTACTGTGTGTGCATCAGATTAAAAAGTCAATGTCTTCAACAGGATCGGACGTACCATATGATGATTCCATGAATTTACACAACATCCTTTGGTTAGCACCATTGCCGTCAAATGACACGAAAGCTTCGTTAGCACCAGGTATGCTGATACTGGCTACTCTACTTTGTTTCTGCTTAAAAATTACAGAGTATTGTCTTGAACAGAAGCTGTTCATGTTTGTGCTTTGTTCCTATTCAAGAACTCGCAAAACGGCTTCCTTTTTTAACACACTAACTGACTTGGCATTTTATGATCAACATTTGCAATCATCCATGAGTGTTAGTCGTCTTGGATGCACATCCTGATGGAATTATTTACCAAGATACGATAAGGGAATATGTCCAGATTGTACGGACACTATATGAAGGTCTGATTTCTCACTGTACCTATTGCTGTGAGACAAATGCTTATATTGAAAGACATATGATAACCTTACTGTTCTCCGAGTAATCCTACATATGATTTTGGGGACCATGCTGCTGATGTCAATTATCTAAATGATGCCAACGCAGCTCCAGCAGAAAGAATTTTCATTTGCTGACACTGGCAGCCATCCAAAGGATTTTCTATTTTTGCCACTGTGTGATTTCATCTCCGGAGAGCAAACATCAAGTTTGGCCTCTCCGATTGGGCTTGGATATCAGTCATAATCTCTTCGTTCCTTTTCTTGCCTTTTGCTTGCGTCTTTCATCCGGTTGAATCTTGATGCTGCTTCGTGAGTTGCAAGTTTGCAGATTGTCTTCTGTTCGTCATGCCTCTGTTCTCTGTTATTGTTCTCTTTGTTTTATAATGTGTGCGTTTTGTTGCCTGCAGGTTGTACTATGAGTGTGGGCGGTGCTTTCTGTCGGTGTTGTGGTCGCGCTCCTTTTTGTCACCTCCTCCGACTCCGCGTCGGTGTCGTCTGCCTTCTTCAGCTTGGCCTTGACGTTGCCTCTGCCTTCCAGGTTGGCGTTCACGTTGGCCAGGACGGTCTTCTTCTATGTCATGGCCTCTAGCTCTGACCTCTGTTAGTTTTATCTTTTTCATCTATGCATTGTCCACAACAAATGAGATTTACCTCTTGATTTCATTGTCCACTTTCTAACCCTTCCTAAAACTTCATTCAGTGTTCTGCACTTAAAAAGTTCCGCTCATGTGCAGATGAAGAGGACGAAGCACGCGGACTTACATTCATTCTATCAATGGAAAGACCTTTCACTTATTGCCCACATCGGGGATAACAGTAGACCAGCAAACACGGCAGAATATATGTGAGTTAATAGGCTTCATTGTCGCGGAAAGACAGATGATCTTTTCATAAGTACACCGCATTGCCTCAGCTTATTTGGTTCCCCTTCTGTGCGCACCATGTTAGCAAGTAACTTTCACAAATGGTCATCCAATAATATTTATAGCTTCCTAAATTAAGATTGCTGTGAGCGTTGGTTCCCCATGAAGGTTTATTTTTACTTTCATTTCCCATCTAGATTTTGTTCAAATATGATGTGTTACTGCTAGCTAACGACCAGTTAGTTCTGATTTGGTGCAATCAAATTGCCAAATGTTGATGATTGGTATTTGGTGAAGGTTATCGTTTACGTTTGATGACTGTATAATTGAAGATACCCTAAGAGCTTTGATTTATTTCGTACTGCTAATTTGACCCTATTATATGAGTTGGAATGTCTCCGAAGAAGAGTTCGCCTTTTAAAATGGCATGCACCATGATTTGTGAGTAGAGATGTCATACTCATGTGCCGTAATGCTGCTGTACTACAGTGGAACCTATACAGCATGAGCTTCATTTTTGAGGATTCATATTTTTGCTCCTCCATGTGAATTGCGCCTCAAGAGAGGCTTCAAGCAGCAGCTCCGGTTAGCCGGAGAGAAGAACTTCGTGCTGTTAGTTACTTTGATGATAAGATCATCTTATTTGTAATACCATCTTTATACGATCTCGACTAATCCATTGCAATATTATGTTTCTGGTAATGACTGCAATATAACTTAACTGAATGTCCTTCCCATTTTATAAGATTATTTGTCTGCTATTGCACCGAACACAATTTGCTCACTTTAATTATGATGGTAATTACTCCTATATGTTGGAATTAATTCACTGTTATACTGCTGTTATGCATGGCTAGGTAAGTTTCTTTTTTTTCTATTTTGATGAGAGTATTGCAATACCGAGCCAACTCTTACTGCAAATGTTTTTTTGTCCTCCAGACATGCTCACTTTACTTTTTGTGCAACATAAAGCTGTATTGATCTTACATACTTCTGCACTGTGTCATGTGTTTTCATGTAAATCTGACATATATAGTCTCAAACAGTCCATTTTGTGAAAGGTATGGTTGGCACATTTGTGGAATTGATTAATTTCCGTGCAGTTCAATTTCCTATATTAGTTCTTCACTTATTCCAACTTGAAGTACAGTTTGTCATGTAGACAATGCCACTAATGCTGCGTCGACATATTTATTGGATACAAACTGCACGTAGCATCAAAAAATTTAGATGGTAATAATCATCATGTGATTTCTGCACAGTAATTTCAGTAATATAAGTGCCCTGATCCTTTTGTGTGAGGTGCACAAGTCATTTCGATGATTACTTTAGCCTTTCTTCCCTTGCAGGACTGTTGACTTATTTTCATTTGCCTTCAACAATAGTGGAAGATTTATTTTCTAAGTCGTCATGAATGTGGGATTATAAGGTATTTTGAGATCCACAAAACAGTAGAGATTGAATCTACTTATTCAATTTCAGCTATGCATGCTCACCAAAGTTTCAAACCGAGGTAAATAAATCCTTTCCGTGCGACATTCTCTACTAACTGTCCGATGCAACAATTAGTGTATATATACATTTTGGATTGCTGCAGATAGTTTGCATCTTTTTTTGTTTCCATCGATTGTTTTGTTGTATTGCTTCACACAGTGGTGTATTATGTCAGATTATGTTATATGCAAAGTGTTATTTTCTGTCTGAATGCATCTATATATTTCTGGCAGCTGGTTCGCTCATTTGTTTGTGGTCAATTGGTCATAAAGCCAACTTCTCTTAGGTTATTCTAGCTTTCTTTATCAGCAAAATAGAAGTTTAAATTTGTGAATCAAGATTAAATGTTTGTAAGAGGATTGTAGAGTTTTCCTGGTCATTTTTTCCTCTATTTTTATCTATTTCATGCTGGAGAAGGGCTTCTCCTTGCCGGCCTTTTTCAAGCTCTTTACATTATCTCATTTTCCAAATTTATTGACCCTTTTTCGCACATTGAACTGATACCATGACCTGATTGTTGAACAACCGATGCTGTTGTTGTTTCAGACGTATCCTGGGGTGTGTACAAAATTCTGATGATTTCAAGCCTGATTGACATTTTTAGGACTTGGCGTCAGCCTTTGACTTGATGAATGAAACCACGATTGTCTGAAGGATCAAAATAGTTAGAACCAGGAGGAATACTGTTGTTTTTGTAGTTGTTCAGAAACGTTATTGTACCGCATGTCATTCATTTATGGTCTGCAATACTAATGTGAGCCATTTCTGTAGGCTGTGAGTGAAACTTAGAAGGAAAATAACCTAAATTAGGCTGTTGAAGTCCTTTTCCGGCCTTATTTCTGATATACAAAGGTCAGCCTGATGAAATAAAAGGATGCGGAAACATTAGAAGAATACAAATTTGAATACATTCCAATACGGACAATTTTCAAAATCTCAACATTCTTTCAAGCGCAAACTTTTTCGAATTCAAATAATATTCATATTTCAACAAAAAAATTAAAAAATTGAAACTTAACAAACGGGCGCGGCATTGCCGCGCTAAGATCCCTAGTATGAAAATGATGGTTCGATGTGTGACTAATCTGTACCTGCTGACCACCTACTGGTATCTAACCTGATTGTCAATCACTAGTGAATTAATTGACTCGGATTTAGTACAACTTGTTCAGAACGGAGGAGTAAAATTTTGCTTTGAATGCATTTTTTTACTTTTAAGCATCCGGTCATAATATATATATATATATATATATCCAAGCTATTCTACAAGTGGTTGTAGAATAAGTTAACTTCGCAGTCAAATAAGTGAACTTCACCGATTTTTCACAAATGAACTTCTCGATTGACCATAATCTTTTTCTGAACTTCGCTCGTCAGATAAGTGAACTTCGCAAGTTTTTTTGAACTTCGCTTGTTAAAAAGTGAATTTCACAAAATTTTCGCAAATGAATTTTTTCGGTGAACATATTTTTTCTGAACTTTGCTCGTCACGTAATGTGAACTTCACAAATATTTCAAGTTAAACTTCACAAAAAAATATCTCATATGAACTTCTCGACTAACCATAATTTTTTCCGAACTTCGCTCGTCAGATAAGTGAACTTCACAGTAGTTTTGAACTTCGCTCGTTAAAAAAGTTAACTTCACAAAATTTTGAAGTTAAACTTCACGCATAGAAGCAAAATTCGTGTGGCGAAAAAGTGAACAACTCTTGCTGGACTGGTTAACTCCTGCACGCTCCGTTGGAGGACTCCCTACAGCACCGTCGCTGAACTCCGTTGGCAGCACAAGTCAACTCCATCCCCGGCGAGAAGTTCCACGAGCTATTCCACGGTGGAGCAGGAGAGGTCGAGAAGGGGGTTGGGAGGAGATGCGTGCTCGACCGGAGTCCAGCCAGAGGGGAGGGCCAAGCCGTGGTGTGGGGGTCACGGAAGGTGCTCGGTTGGAGGTCTCCTGGGCGGCGTGCCGTGGTAGGTCGCCGGGGCTCGGGAGTCCATTAACGGCTTGCCACGAAGTCTACAGCGGCCTAACCTGGAGTCCCTGGCCGGCGGGAGGAGGATCGGGGGCGGCTCGCCGAGGAGGAGCACGTGCGGGTGCGGCTCGCCGGGAAGGAGAACGGGTGGGGCGCGGGGGCGGGGATGAGAAGGGCGACTCGTCAGGGAGGTGGCGCGCCGGGGTGGGGAGGAGCAGGGGCGGCGCACGGGGCCGACTCGCCGTCGTCGGGGAGGAGGCGCGCGGGGGCGGGGAGGAGCAGGGCGGCGCGCTGGTGGAATTCAGGGGGAGGAGCAGGGAGCGACGCGGTGCCCCGCCAGCGCCCGCCGGTGGCACCCAGGAGGCCGAGGATTGGCGCCCATGGGCGGTTTGCTCGCCGTAGAGGCGTGCGGGCCGCCGCCCATCTGATGCAGGGGATGCGCGCGGGGAGGCGACCTCGCCGGGGGAGGGATGGCGGCGCGCACAGTGGATGGAGCGGCAAGGCGGGGTCGCGTCGAGGCGGCTTCCGGTCGCCGGTAGCTTTGTAGGATGGCCGCAGATCAAGTGTGCGGGGGATCGGGAGAGGAGGAAGTGAGGGGAGGAAGAAGGTGGTGGGGGCAGGCGCGGGTAGGTGAGGGTTGACTGGTTTCGGAGTTTACCTGCGGGTCGCGGCCAGGTTCGGGTTTAGAAACTCCTTATTTTTTTAGGTATTGTAGAACAACTCTTAAGAGGGGTTGTAGAATAGTCCTGCGCTATATATATATATATATATGTGCCAGCTATTCTACAACCGGTTGTACATTAAGGATCTACAACCGAAGTTGTACTGCCCTTCTGTTCTACATGTACTGCTCATGTGATCGAGAAGTACAAGTTTCGTATTTTTTACGTAGTTTTCTAACCGTTTGTCGGAATTTAGCAAATAATATACTGTTGAAAAGCTAATGAAATTCCGCATCTTTTATATCTCACGGTGTTTTTCCAAAATCATTACGGTTTGAAATTAATTTTGAAAATACTCAAATCTGAAAACACAACAGAGAGCGTATTTTTTGAATATTTTTTCAACCGCTTATCGGAATGATGCAAATGATATGCCATTGGAAACCTATTGAAATTCCGCAACTTTTATTCTTTTACGGTTTTTCTAAATTCTTCATCGTTTAAAAGTAATTTTAAAAATACACTAATCTGTAACGTGTCATATACGGGCGGACAGTAAATTGTCCGGCGTTTCTCAACCGCTTATCGGAATGATACAAATGATATGTCGTTGGAAATATAACGACGACACGCAACTTTTTCGTGTTGATCGAATTTTCAAATTCCTTACACTTTAAAAATAATTTTAAAAGTTCTAACATCACGCTACCGGTGTTTCATAGGAGTGGCGAGATCAAATTGACGAGTTTAGCACTTTAATTCGGCATGAAATGCACTAATTATCACAATTCGAGTCATGTTACACCATATGAAGCCTTGGCTACTGACATTTGATGCGTACAAAGATCAAATCGACGAGATTAGTATGATATATTTCCGCCCCGAAAAAACAGGGTACGTGAACTTCTCTCGACACGTACCTGAACTTCTCGGTTGATTCACGTGTACTGCCGCCGTAATTTTCGTGATTGCCGTTTAGTAAAACAGCGATAACTTTCTCATATGATCTTCATTTCAGCTCTATGACAACTCAAAATGTTTGGACTAAAAAGACGCATCTATTAAATTTACCGGACCGGTAACGAAAATCTCAAAAATCAATTTCTAGGTGGGCTTTTTTGGCGGTCAAAGTTCGGTCAAACCATTTTTACATGTTTGATAAATTATTTGGCAACCCATCCGACCTCGTGATTGGGTGATTCTTGTTGCGTTGGAAAGACGAAGTCAGTGGCTATCTACCAGAACTGAAAATGAAAACTAAAATATATGTATAATAGAATTGCGAGTATTATTCACTAAAACATGTTCATACATCACTTGTACTTCCCAGAAGTGAGTTATGTACTTCCCAAATTACTTATGTGTACTTCTAGGCGGGATATTTTACTGTTTCACTAAACCTCCCGGTGGTATGTGAAATTCTCTAACAAAATACCTGGACTTCCCTAAAAATATCGTTGAACTTCTCGTTTATGCGTGTGTACTGCCGACGGGGTATTTTCACGATTACTGTTCAGTAAATCAGCGACAACTTTCACATACAGCGTCCATTTTAGGTGTATGACCACTCGAAATGTTCAGCCGGAGAATACACATCTATTAAATTTACCGGCAGAACCGGTAACGAATATTTCAAAAAACGATTTCTATGTGGGTTTTTTGTGCGGTCAAAGTTCGGTCAAATCTTGTTCATACCACACTTGTACTTCTCGAAAGTGAGTTCTGTACTTCCCGGGTTATTTAAATGTACTTCTAGAATTTATATTTACCGTTTCGTTAAACTTTTCGGTGGGATGTGAAATTCACAAACAAAATACTTGTACTTTCCTAGAAACATACTTGAACTTCTTTGTTGATTCGTGTGTACTGCCGATTGTTGCAATACTGTACTGCCTTGTTTTGTGTCGTCGTTTTTTTTTCTAGAACAATATAACGGGCTCGGTTGAGTCATTGTCGACGCGAAGATAATAACAAGAAGTTCGATTTATTATTATTTTTTAATATAATATTATGTCCTGTACATATACTTCATGTGCTTAAAGTTTGTACTGTCTACGTTGGCAATACTGTACTACCCTTTGTTTTGTGAGTCTAAGTTGTGATAATTTTTTGTGACTCCTATTGGTTTTGTGCATCGCCCATATGTGAAGGTAACTAATTCACATGTTTTATTTTTCTCCAATTAATGGGAGAAATGTCTAACCCATGGTGCGTTACCGATGGCGTTAGGGTTTGGAGGTTTTGTCGCCGTCAACATGGTAGGCTGAGTCCGCCCGTACGCCGCGGAAGCGGCGACGGGCGACGAAGCCGAGCCATTGGATCAACCAAATCCTGTAATGTGTATTCATTGTGACTTATGGTTGGGGGTGGGGATGTAGTAATCTCAACTTATATATCTTTACATAGGAGAGATTTAAATCTAATTATTTTGTAGAATTGGGTTTATCAAAATTTTGCTTGTGATTTTTATATTTGTTTTTATGTACTTCCGCACACGTAAGGTTGTGCTGCTGGAAGACCATGTGTGTACTGCTTTTAAAACATATAATGTCAGTTGTTTTAGACAAATTAACAAAATAAACAGAGTGCACGAGATTTAGTTGAAATACTACACTGTTTTTGGAGTTGCTCGAATCAACTATGCCATAAGAAATTAACCACAACTGAATATGTATTCACCGGAAACATTTGGCTACAGAAATCAAATAGGAACACGTCTTGCCTCAGCAGCACGTTAACACAACTTGCGCTGCTACACCCCATCACATCCTCCTCACACACAATTCAGCAAAACGGCAGCAGCTGACACCTGAGAGCTCCTCACACGTATCAGTTCAGAAAGCAGCAGCTCCGAAAAAAATTATGGCCATAGTGCGCGTGAACACAGGAGGGAATGGAGCAGCGTCCTTCCGCAGACGCCATTCAGCAGGCACGAGCGCAGGGTGAGCTGTGGCGGCGAGCAGGTGCATGGGCAGGACGCCATTCAGCAGGCACGTACTTCTAGGTCCAGCGCTCCCAACCTCGCCCAGAGTGTATTGTTGCTCAATAGAGTGCCTGGACAGTGAGAAAAGGTGAAATGACGTGCCATCATGTGGATACCAAGTTGTGTCAATGAACTTGAATGAAGGAAACGATTCAAGAAAAAAATACTCCAACAATTACACTGCAAAAGTGAAATCTGGATTAAGCAAATTCAGTTCTCATGTTCATAGTGCCAACTCTCATGTAAAAAGTGTCCAACTCCCTGTTTTATTAACTTCCCCTGACGGTAATACATGTATTTCACCAAGCTAAAGTGGCTCGACTAGCGCATCTAAAACTGCATGTGTTTACTTCTTTTTTTGTTTAGTTGCACTTCTTTCTTCAACATGCTTGTACTGCCGAACACAACAGTCGAAGAAAGTGTATTTTAGAACGTTGCAAACTATAAGTAACTTCCACGTAAAGCTTCCAAACATGTTTATCATTATTGTCCGAACTACTGATGTCAAAACAAGGTGTACTTCTGAATTTTACTTCCAATGTATTGCAATATTGTATTACCGGAGCCGTCATAACCAAAAAGACATGCTTGAAGAAATTTAGTTTTACTTCTTGTGAGCATAACATCGAACAGGGACATGGCATCAAGTCACACACAAGTAGAAACATAAAAATTAAATACCTGTAAACCGGGAGAGGAAGAATAGAGCGAGCAGTGAGCTGAGAGAAGTAGCAACAGCAAGAGTGATTGAGAGAATAAAGCAGCAGCGGCCTGCAGCACCAACGCCGCAAGTAGCTGATGCAGTAGCCGGAGCCGCAGGCAGCATCCGGATGCGGACATACAGATAAGCAGCGTCGTCGCACACTGGTCCTGCTCGGGCGCTGCTGTCCACGCCCGAGGGCATACAGGAGCATGGTAGGAGCAGGCATCGGCGCCCCAAGCTGAAATTTGCACTGCCATATTCTACTGTGTGTGCTGCCCGGTGGCCACAAACTGAATTTCATCTTTTGTTTGACTAAAATGCATGCGGCACTTTTCTGAAAAAAAAGGGGAAATCATCTTACCTCGTTCCCGTGCTCGCCTTTTACCACGGCCGAGGCAGGTGCGGGCACGCTGGACTTGGGCCGGCATTTCCATTCAATGGAGGATGGCCGAGGGGTGAAGCAGAAGCTGGGCGGCGTGACGGCTTCGCCGGCGGCGGAGAAAGCTGGGCGGCGCGGGGCACCGGATGCGGAGAAAGCTAGACGGTACGGGCGGCGCGGGGGCAGCCGGCGGCGGAGAATCCAGGGCTTCCTGTACTGCTGTCGCACGAATTGCTGCTGCCTGTACTGCCCTTTTTCACTGAAATCTGGAGCTCTCCTCCTGCTGCGAGACGAATGAAAACAAAAGAAATGCAGCAGAGGCAGAGTGGCACCACGAGGTCCACGACCCATCAGAGAGAAGCAGCGTGGAGGATGCACGGAACCTGGCCAATGGCGCCCTGTACTGCGCGAGATCGGGCCGTCAGCGCCCTAGAGCGAAGAAGACTGGGCCGCGGCGCCCTGGATCGAGGAAGACGGAGCCGGCGGCGCCCTGAATCGCCGGCGCCTGCGGAGGAGGGAGCCACGCCCAGACCCGACGTTAGGATGAGGAAGAGGCGGCCGGCGCGGGGAAGGAGGCGGCGGCTGGCGCGCGTGCAGGAGGACGCGGCGGCCGGAGGAGAAGCCGGGCGGCGCGCGCGGAAGATGCAGGCAGCGGTGCAGGGCTGCTCGCTCGTCAGCGGATCCCTCGCGCTGCTCGCTCGTCCGCTCCGGTTCGGGGCACGCCGGCCGCGAGCCGTTCCGGCGGGGAACGGGCCAGGCGGGCGCCCCTCGCTCGCCCACGCCGCGTCGGACAAGTAGGTGCTTAGGGTGGGGGAGGTGCCGTGTGCGGGGCGAGCTCCCTCGCGTCGGCGTGCCCGCCGCCGCTCGCTCGCCCCGACAGGAAGAAGGTCTTCTTGGTGGGGAAGGACGACGAGGTGGGTTCGGTTCGGACGCGCTCCGCGCCCTATAGGGAGATTATAGATGCTGGTTGTAGATTCACCAGTTCTATAGGGTGTAACTATTTAGAAACCAATCCTTAAAAGTACTCTAAATAGTTATTCAGAACCCTTTCGAAACAAACGTGGTTTCCTATCCCGAACCAACTCAGCAAAATGACCTTCTTCCCGGATCGACCCGACCTGCCCGCATTCTCAAAAGAAAAAAAAATGCCCACGTTCTCCCACCTACCCGATCCAAATCAGCCCGCACCCCACGTCCCCGACGCCGGCGGCCGGCCCTCCTCCGCGCCGCGCGCCGCCTTGGGGTGTCCCTTTCCGCCGCCGGCAGAGCCTCCCGCGCGCCACCTAGGCTCCACGCGAGGAAGCCGTTTACGCCTCCATCTCCTCCACCTCGAGCCGTTTACGCAAGGTCGCCGGCCCTGTGCGCTTCCCGGCAAGGCGCAGCCCCGGGCGCCGCCTCCCAGCGAGGAAGCCGTTTACCGGCGAGGATGCCGCCCCACGCTCCTATCCGGTGTATTGGCGTGCGGCCGCTGCGGGTGCTACTCATCCGGACGGAACTTGATGTTCTGCTCGGCGAGGCACTGACCCTCGCGGTCGGATTGGACTTCAACTCGCGCTGGTCCGCACTCATGGCGCTGAAGTGGACTCTCGCCGCCAGCCGGTGACCCTGCACGCGATGCAGGCCGTCGTTGCGACGTCGTTAAGCGCTGCCCGCGCGAGCAGCTCCCAGGTCGCTATCAGCCACGACGGGCGTACCAGGGAGTCCACAACGTCAGCCTCGATGCGCAGATGTAAACTCCCGTGAGCGTCGATGTAGACTCTCGTGAGGACCAGCGTGGATTCTCGCGCGCATAAGGGAGGCCTGGCCCTCTTGTGCTATCGCACGATGCTCCTGAATCTGAATGGGTACCAGATTATACCTCTGAACTGAGTTGCTACTTCTAAACCTCCCGATGCCTTATTTTTTGTGTCATTGTGTGTTAGCACTTAGCAGCTTTCTGTCAGATTTTTTTACGGGACTTCTGTCAGATTTTTGTTGCACGAGTTGCTGCTTTTTAACCTCCCAGATGCATATATATTTTTAGCAGTTCAATGTCTACTCCTGAACATCTCAGACTCCACCCCCTATCGTCTACTCCTAGCGAGCCGCTCCTTCCGTCTGAACTTGTGCGAAGCTCCGTCGATAAAAGGCTGCTGCTACCGCGAACGTGAGTTATGGTTGATGCAAGCAGTGCAAGCAGAGCACGTGGCCACTGGTCACGATCAGCTGCTTGTGCTGATGTGAATTGCTTTTGGTACGAACGGAACCGCACTGCTCTTCTGTACTCTAATCGCTATATATTGCTAATTTGTGTCTGATAAGTGAAAATACATGCACGTATGTGTTGTTGATGTGTGGGAGAGAAGAAAATTAGAAGTTCAGTTTGTTCACTTAAGAGTTCACTTTTAATTTGTGTGACCTCAGGAGTTCACTTTGGCTGTGTCCGGAGTTCACTTTTAAGGTATAGGAAGTTCACCGCAACCGCGTCGGTAGTTACCTCTCTATTCGGCCATGTGATAATTTGCTTTTTTCTCGGAAGTTCATCCGAAAAATGGAAGAAAGTCCAATCTTAATTTTGAGAAGTTCAATTTGTCCAAACAGAAGTTCACCTCGAACGCAACGGAAGTTTATATGAAATGCGTTGAACATTACTTATTTGTTGGGAGTTCGCTTTGAAAATATCGAAAATCCACTTTAAACGCAATCGGAAGTTCGCTAGCACATATCAAGAGGTTCACGGCCTTGTATATGGAAGTTCATTATGCTTTGTTTTTCTAGGCGGAAATTGTATGCATAAAAATCGTTGAAAATAGCTTCCGTTGGTCAAATCGACCGGCCCCGCATGCAATTGGCAATGATACGAGTCTACTTTAACTCTACAATGCCGCCACACCCACGCGAGTAACATAACCGTGTCAATTTTGAATCGTTCTAATGTCATCTCGTTTTTCCGTTTTTTTCGTATTTTCATAATTAATCAAAAACCGTATCTAATTTGGAAAAAGTTTTTGTACGAAAAAGTTGCGCCTTGTCAATATGTTTCTAACACCATATCATTTGTTAAGTTTCGATGAGCCGTCGATGAGCCGTTTGAAAGTAATTGACAAAACACTGTCCGCTAGATCTAAAATATCAGAAAACAGTATTGTTTATCTCTGAAACTGCTCTTAAACTGTAAAGAATTTGGAAAATTGACTAGAGATAGCAAAGTTGCGCATTTTTCATAGCTTTCTAACGGCGTATCATTTGCATCAATCCGACCAGCAATTTGGAAATGGCAGCCAAAAAACAGTACGAAATAGGAGAAAAACGTGAAAACTGAGTGTACTATTTCTAAAATTGTCTTAAAACTGTAAGGAATTTGGAAAACTCGTCAGGACAATAAATGTGCGCAATATCCGTAGCTTTCCAACGGCGTATCATTTGCATCAATCCGACGAGCGGTTTGAATATGGCGGCAAAAAACAGTACCAAAACGGACAAATTGGCGAAAACTGAGTTTAGTATTTATAAAATTGTTTTGAAACCGTAAAGAATTTGGAAAACCCGACAACACGGAAAAGGTGCGCAATTTCTCTACCTTTTCAACGGTATATCGCATGCATCATTCCGATAAACGGTTCGAAAATTGCGTTGAAAATACTGTCCGCAAAATAGAAAATCTGATAGTTCCGTCTGGAAGTTAACATAGTATACGAACGGAAGTTCAGAAAGGTGCTCTGAATAGTTATTCAGGAATAGCTGGAGTATATATATATATATATACACCTAAGCTATTCTACAACCACTTGTAGAATAGCTATTCTACAACCCCATGTGAACTTCGGCAAATCACGTAAGTAAACTTCGGATTTTTTTAAATGAACTTCCCGTTTTTAAAAAAAGTGGACTTCGTGTCTCCACGGTAGGGGCGGGGGTAACTTCGGCTAGTTATATAGTGAACTTCACGTTTTTTGGTCAGTTGTTGGTCGATTTTCTTACACCCACTTAATGTCGGGATCGTGAAGTTATCGACGAAGCGCTCCCAACTTCTCCGGCGTCATCGACGAGCTCGCCATTTCGCCCTCCTCTCCCTCCCCGCTCTCCAGTTCCCCATCCGCTCGCTCCGGGCCCATCATCTCCTTCTTCCCCGGATCCGGCGTACTTGAGGAAGAGCAACTTCCCCGCACCCCCATACTGCGCTGCCGTCGATGCTCTCTAGGTCACCGAGCCGCCGCTCTTCCCGCACTCGCCATCCCCCCTCCACTCGCTCTGCGCCCTACTTTCCCTTTCTCCTCCTTCTCCGGCGTACTCGAGGAAGAGCAGCCCCCATCCGCGCTGCCCTCGGTGCTCGCAAGGTCGCTACGCTGAGTGGAACCCAGATCTGGTTCGGATTCCGTCCGTTCGGGCTCGCTTCCGTCGTGGAGTCTCTCTTCGCCGGCTCGTTGCCCTCTCCTTCTCGCTCGATCAGACGCCATGGATCCCTCAGGTACTGAAGCTTTTTCTGATCTTTTTTCCTTCATTTTTTGTTTGCTAAAATCTGTACTCCCCCATGTTTGGTTCCTGCATCGTAATTAGGTTTATTTTAATTAGGAATTTTAAAATTTACTTCGTTCATGTTTCTGTATGTGCTAAACCTAATTATGCTATGTGAACTATTTTATTTTTGTAGTATAGTATGAACTTCATTTTGTTATGATGGATCTGCTGGAGTTCATATGGACTGGTAGTTTGTTTTGCCGCACCATATGAACTTATACTTTCTATTTTGTTTTTTGTGTTACTAGTATCTGAAAATGCCCAGTCTTATCCTGTGGCACCTAATCTTGGTGTTAATATCTCTGGAGTTGATGAATTAGCTGGATATGCCACAGATGTTGCTACCATTGAAGTTTTGTGTTCCCATCTGAACTTCATATATTTTTTGCACGTTATATGTGGACGTGATAAGTTTTGTATGCTGTTTTTTACCATGTATCATTTTTGTGAAAACCTCATGTAATGTTACGCGTGAACTTCAGAATTTTTGTGTGATGCTGTGTCAAAACTTCATCCAATGCAACTCGGGGAACTTCACATTCTTGTGGTGTTGTGAACTTCACTTTGTTATTCATGCAAACTCCATACAGTTCTTCTCTGAACCTCATACATTTTTTTTCTCTACAGCTGATAAAACTATATGGGATTCTTTAGGCAAGCTCAATGATGAGTATCGATTTTTGGACTCTCCTGCAAAAATTGGATTAGAGACGCCTGCTGGTGCTGATAACAGAAGTTGGTCAAAGGTTCTTCCTGTGTTTGATGGCACCCCCCTCCCAGCTAATGATGTTGATGGCAGCGGTCTTCGCGGTGAACGAACAGCTGGCCCCCTTTTTGATTCAACGCCACTTCAGCGTGACAACATCTCACCGGCTGCTGATGAGTCATGTGCATTTGATTCTACACCTGTGATGGAAGACACGCAGTCGCAATCTGTTGATGGCACCGAGGAAGTTACACAACAACATATGGTGCAGCAACAGCTTGCTGATTATGCTGATTATCGTGCTGCTAAGCTAGCTGCTCACCAGGAGACTTTGAAGCTGTACTATTCAAGGACGAAGGACAAGCTGAAACCTATTGTGGATGGGCTGCCTCAAGAATCTGCTGGATCGCCTTCCAGGCCTAAGAAACAAAGGGTGGCTATTGCCAAGGCGAAGGTTTTACCTAATGGACCTCCACGACGCAGCCCTCGCATTCCTGCGAGCATCAATGACATGGGAAGGTCGCATCTGTCAGCTTCCCCTGGAAAGCCCATATCTGCTAAGCGAAAGGTCGTTGTCGACAAGACATACGTACCTAATGCGGCTGATGAAGTTGTTTTGGAGCACGATGGCGTGGATTTACAGGGCGACGATGATGAGGTATGCTTTTTATCTTGTTTTTTCAGACCGAGATTTTTTAGCCTTTAATGCATATTTTTTCTCTCCATTCATGTTAACTCCTAGACCTTTTTGTACAGTCAACCTCAATCCCGTCCTTATATGAACTGTTTTAGATTTTGTAGTAAATGAATTCTCAAATTTTATTTTTCATATATGCTAACTGATATTTTCTTAGTAAAATGAACTTCAGTTTTTTCTATATGTTAACTTCTGTAATTTAGTAAACCTAACTTTAGTCATTTCATCATGTTAACTTCTATAGTTTTTTAAGATTAACTTTTCAATTCTTCCTTTCATTGTTGTTGTTGTACTTTGAAGTTTTCTTATTGTGTAATGAACTTCATTTTTCATGGTGTGCAGTTTAATGGAAAGAAGAGGCGTATAGATGTTGCGTCCTCTAGTGGTCCAGCCATGAAGAAGCAGTCTGTGAAGAAGAAAGCAGAAATGACGAAGAAACCACAAGGCCGGAGGAAGAAAGCTGGTATAGGGAAAGGACCTGAAAAGGACCGTTTCCAGCAAACCGGCCGTTGTTCGATTGGAGAAGTTCGTGAAGCAGCCAAACTTCTGAAAAATTCTCACATCCGCGTTGTTCGGGACGCTGGTTTTGGTTGTGTGTTTGACTGGGTACTTGAGGGCAATGTGTCCCGTGTTCTGATGTGTCATCTCATGATGACCATTGACACATCAATGATGAAAATTCAGTGTGGTTCTGGAAGAGTTCTTGACGTAAACAGAGAGGCTGTACACCAGGTACTTGGGTTCCCCATGGGTGGGTATGCAGCATCGTTTCCTTCAGATTCTGGCCATGATGAGGCTCTTCGCAAATTCAAGATGGAGCTTGGCATTGACAGCAAGTGCGGCATTGAGAGAAAGGACCTTCGGAAGATTCTACGAGAGTTAGTTGAAGATCCTGAGAAGGTTCATCTGGTTGTCATGGTTTTCTTTTCCATATTGTATAACAAGCTTATCTGCCCTGGTTCAGCCCCTCGTGTCGGTAGGGAGGCTGCCATGCTGGTTGATAAGAATTACGAAAGGATGGCGGAGTCCGACTACTGCCAGTTAGTTGTTGACGAGATTAGAAGATCTGCCATTAAATATCAGGACAGGAGCATCCCGCGGGCTGGTCCTGAAGGGTGCGGACTCATCCCTACAGTTATGTACCTGGACAACTACAAGTCTACCAAATACTCTGTAATGCACATTCAGACGCCGCGCGCGAATTTTGTCCATGAGAAGCCTTTGGAAAGGATCTATCGTCTTGACTTGTTTAAACACGTCGAGGCTGAACTGTCAAACTACAAGTTTGGCAAACTCGGGGTTAGTGAACTTCTTCCATTTTGTTTGCTGTTTAATTAGTTTGAATTTATTTTTGACATTTTTTCTGAACTCCAGACCTTATATCATCTTAACTGCTAAGCAAGCATGTAATGAACTTCCACCATAGCATTGTTTATTAGTAACAACTGAGCTGCTTGATTTTCATTCACAGTTTCATAGACTTCATTTTTATGTATCCAGTCAAGTTCACAACTGCTTTTGTGTTTTGTGTAATGAACTTTTTCTGCATGTGTTTTTCAGTGGAAAGGTCAGAATGAAATTGCCTATTCATATCACATGCCTGTTGAAGAACTTCGTAGTGTTCCGCACCTACAGTCTCAGTCTCCTCCTAGGTTATCTAGGGTTGAACCCAATCTGGAACATCAGGGAAATACCTAGATTGAATCGGTTGAGACCCAGGGAAAAGCTGCTAAATCTGCTTCGAAACATCAGCCTTGCTTAGATAGGGCAGAATCTTCATCTATTTCAGTCGTGAACAAAATTGTGCAGCTATTGCAGGAAGTTGAGCAGCTTTCTCATAGTGTCCCGTCAACCACTGACCGGTTGAGCAGTATTTCTGGTTTATTCCCTGATGGGCATGGCCCTAGTGTTGAAGCAGCGAACTTGGAGACAGAGCACGAGAAAAAAATTCTCGATAGCTTGAGGCTTGCCGTGTCCTGTATGCAGACTGGTTTTGCTGAGTTTGGTTACAAACATGATGCTATTTGCAAGGAGTATGAAAGGGAGGCTGTTATTTTAGAAAAGCAATTCAATATGCAAGATGCAGTCGACTGTAGCCGCCGCGACACTTCAGTACTGGGTCAATCAGCAGCAGACGCTGAGGTATAATTTTACAATTATCTTATATCTTTTGTTTGCTGTTTTACAGACCATATGGTCTTTTTGATCCTTTAACTTTTTTCCCATACATTACTGCTAACTTCTACATGTGCATTGCATGAACCTCCAGTGTTTTTATATGAACTCCATTGATATTTAGTAATCATTTTTCATTCATCACTTTAACTTGTATCTATTCTTTTACATGAACTTCCAGTGATATTTAGTAATCTTTTATTTTCTCTTTTCAACTTTGTTTCTCTTTTTGTTGAGAGAAGCGAAAGAAGCTGAGGATGCAGCTGCTCTTGAGTCTGATGAGGACGACGAAGTAGACGCTGAGGTATTACAGTTTTGCATAAATCCTTGTTTACTGTTTTACAGATCATTTGGTTTTTTATTCTTTTTTTTTCAATTTTGTTTTTGTTTCATAAATTACTGTTAACTTCTACATGTGCATTCTATGAACTTCCAGTGCTATTTTATGTGAACTCCAGTGATATTTTAGTAATACTTTTGCCCTTTCTGTAGAGAGAAGTAAAAGAAGTTGCAGCTGATCTTCAGTCTGATAAGGACGATGAAGTATGCGAGGAAGATAATGCAGTTCATCAGGAGTCCACTCCGTTACACCACCAGAAGATTCCATTGAAGGAGATGACGATCGAGATGCTTTGTCTGATGATGACATACCTGAAGGCCACATTTTGGCAAGTCTGGAAGATTTTGTTCGTGATGATCCAGATAACCATATTGATGGTCGCAGTGACGTGCCATCTAACGAAATCGATCATGGCGATGTTTCTGTGTCTGTTGACTCCGTTGAAGAATCCAGCAGTTGCCCAGAGGAATCTGCACAGGAAATAGGCAAGATATTTGAGTAGAAGCTTTCAGCTTCTTCCCTTCACCCACTCCACAACCTCCTCCTCCACCTCCATTTTTCCAAATCCTCTTAAATATCAACTATCCTTTTAGGTTCTTTTTTATTTTCTTATCTACTCCCATTAGTTTTCATGGCTCATCTGGTGGGGTGTGTGGGGGTGTTGTGGTTGTTTTTGCAATCACCTAATGTACATAACCCCCTTTTTTAATTAATATGAACTTCCCTTTTTTATCGTACCGGTAGTATGCGAAGTTATGTGCTGTAACTCTATTCCTCCTACATGTGAACTTCAGTACACAAATTCGTTTTTGCTCCTAGTGTTTCATGTCTCTTTTTTAATAAAAACTGCTGGTGAAATACTGTTTGAACTTCCTCTTTTTTTTTACCTGGTTTATGGAGTGTGTGAAGTTAACTGCTCATGATTTTTTTGGATGAACTTCCAATGTTACGATGCACACTTCTGTTTGTTATTTATTTATTTTCTTGCTCACTTTCCAGTTTCGAGTGCATATTCAACTCCTCCTCTTTCTTCTTTGCCGATTATGAAGAAAATCAAAGATGTGTACCACCAAGTTATTAAGTTGAGGAAGGATCCTTCAAAAAGGTACTGTTTATTACCACCATGTAGTATGATTCTTCTTGTTCCTGTTTGCACGTCATTTTGTTTTTACAATATCATTGTTGTCTTATATGTGGTCCCATCGTGTACCTTTTGTTACCTTGGATCTTCTTCTTCAGTTCCAAAATCTTTTCCACCATGAAGGATTTGAGTGCACTATTAAACAAGTTGCCGAAGCCTTCAAGCCTTATGGCTTTCTTTGTTCGTTCACCGTGTGCGTTGGAGCATACCTTCTGGGTCT
Source organism: Poa pratensis (assembly GCA_947311845.1). NCBI lineage: Eukaryota > Viridiplantae > Streptophyta > Magnoliopsida > Poales > Poaceae > Poa > Poa pratensis. The sequence goes on from CAMZMU010000074.1 coordinate 78,790,981, forward strand.
AAAGTACAACAACTCACAAAAGTTGGTTGTACCATATATTTGCTGTGTATGTGTTAAATAATGTGCTTTCGCGTCATATTTTTGTTGTTGTTTGTTGTCACTAATATGTTTTATATTATTTTACTTACTCAGAGGCATATATTTGAAGGAAATTTAGGGAGTGTACCCGTGAGCACACTGTTTAGTGTTGACAATGAGGATCGTTTGGACAAGAAAGATATTGTAAGATTGAAGCTTCTAATATTTTATTCCATCCAAACTCATCTATATTTCATCTTCTACATTGCTACAACCTGCTTATATGAACTTGTACATTTTTATGAATTATTCGGATGACAAATTTACTGCCTTTTAATGGACTTCTATAGCTCTATCATATGGACTTACATATTTAATTTCTATGAACTTCTGGAGTTCTTGCTTATGTTTTTATTGCTCGATGCTGAACTTGCACTTGTGTCCTTTCTTTTTGTATGTCTAATCCACTACTAGACGAGCTTTCTGATTTGTTTTACTTGCAGATTCTCTTTGCTACATTTGATCCACCCGACCCTCCACTCCCTGGTGTCGTGGGTCATTTCTGTGTAGTTGGTGTTAACCTTGTGAAGGAACGGTTTGAGTTGCTCGATTCCCTACGTGGACCTAATGATCCAGATGCCAGGAGAGTTGTTCATGTTATGGCACGTAATATTAAGAAGTTATGGAGAGAAGCAACAAATTCTAATGGGGATTCGTTCGAACCCAATTCAATTGATCATTTCAAGTTGCATTATGTGCCAACTCCAAAACAGGGGACTGCGTAAGTAACTAACTCACACGATAATCATTCTTACATGTTGCTATTAGACATACATTGGTTTTGCCCAATTTTTTATTTTTTGGTTGTTTTGGTTTTGTGCCTAAGTAGGAATGATTGCGGCTTTTTTATGCTTCAAAATCTGGATTCTTATGATGGTGATAGCTGGTAACATATGGCCAAGGAGACATCCCGAACATCAGGATGTGCTTACTCTACAGCTGGTTGATGAATAGTGGTTTCAACATTGATATGAAAGGTTTATTAGGTGTTGATCCAGGTAGCAATTCTATTTTCTTTTTGATGTACAAAACTTTATTCGAACTCCAATTGTACTAAAAAGTGAACTACATGCTGTTGCAAAGTTAACTTCCCTATTTTCACAATTTCTACATTTTTTTGTCATTGGTCTTTTTTATGTTGGTGTATCAAACATTCTGAACTCCACGTAGTCACATGGTTAACTCCTCACTCTTAATAAAGTTAACTTCTCCCATTTTAATAATTAACCACTATCCTTTTTTATTTTTCCTGGACAGGTCCCCATCTTGGCATAGATGAGGATAATTTTACTCTATTCGAGACTCAGTATCACACACCTGAGGTTCAACTAATGCCAGAAGAAGAAGTCACAAATGTTCAGAGCAAGGGGAAAAGAGCAACGTGCAGAAGGCTGTTGCACGTCTTCATTCTACGTTGAAAACTAAAAAGGCCAATAAGCCTTCATCATCAAGAGTTCAACCAAAGGTGGATGTTGTTAGTCTTGACGACGACGATGATGATTTTATGGATGATGCTCCCTGGAAGCGTAAGAGTAGTCGCCTCTCTAAGGTTGCACATACATCCTCTCCTGGCAGCAGTGACAACTTTGTTACTCAGAAGCCAGAGAAGCCAAGACATGCCCCTTCCGAAAATCTTGTTATTTCAAACAAGAGGCCTTCCAAAGTATCCATGAAGTTGAGGATGAAGGTGCCTATGTTCATCAGTTATAAGTTCCCACTTCTATCCAAAGCAAAGGCCATAAAAGAGTTAGTTCTTAGCGAGGAGTACATCCGTGACTATGGCGAGTGAGTAATTCAAGACACTAATACTTTTTCTCACTGGAATTCAAATAGTTCACTGTATTCATTGTTTTCATTGTCCACTTCCGTATGTCTGCAGTGTACCCCTTGCGCAGTTCAGGACCCTGCTGATGACACTTTAGTTCTCGATGGCAATTTCATATTCAACTTTTTGGGCGTGGGGAAATGTTGGAAGCTGAAGTTATGGACCATATAATATCTTTTTGGAAGGACAATCGTGAAATGAAATATATGTTTGAATCTGGAGAACGTGTCTTGATGTGACCTTTCACAATCTTGTATGTCTTCTCAGACTATCCATTTTTCTTCGAAGTTTTGCTGGAGCGGTTATTTTTACCTATTAATGAAACTTCAACGTTTTTGTCAACTCTGAACTTCACCGCTTTCATGTTTCCCCATTAGATTTGGTACTGTTAACTTCAATATGGGTTGTTTCTGAACCCCTGTATTCTTGTGTAGTAACTTCAATTATATATGTAAATTCATGTTATACTCTTCATGTTAACTTCTACAATTCAGTCTTGAGTTTTATGGTCTGTTAACTTCAATTTGTGTTAACTTCAAAATTCCTTATCATGCTCTATGTTAATTTTTAACTGCACACAGTTCATGCTTGAACTTCAATTGAATATCTCCTTTGTTTTTGCAGTACCTCCTTGAATATGCACCATTCAGTCTCAAAGACACCTCTGGTTGTGATATAGACAGGAGCCATTTGATGTTAAACGAGCGGCTTGAAATTTCAATATATACGTGAGAAAAAATGAAAACCTTCTGAAAGCCAAGTTGGTAAATGGTTCTACTTTTTATTGACCAAATGCACTTCTTTTTCACAACCCTTCTTTTATCTGAACTCCCTCATACACACACAGATTATTATCCCTCATTTCTTCAACAACCACCATACCGTGTATGTGATGAATCGATACAGAGGTAGTTTGGATATATTCGATTCCAGGAAGTATAATAGGTGGAGCCCCCAAAGCAAGAACACATACCACGGACCCCACGTTGAAATCGTGAGTTGGGTTCAATTTTCTATACACACACCACACAGTTTTTTTTGAATTCGATAGTGAATTATCCTTCTCACTATCTTATTTTATTATTTGGCAAATGCGCAGGATGGTGTCCCTCATGAAGGAGGTGTATGGGACTACAGAATACAATAAGCACAATGAACATCAGTGGGAGGTTATTGCAGATAGGTGCACTTTGTGCCAACACCAGAGCAGGGTGCAAATGAGTGCGCTTTCTACGCTCTGAAGGTTGCATACAATTATGATGGTGAAAAGCTTGTAGAGGAGATCAAACCAAAAGATGTCAGTATCTTTTCTTTTCATAATGTGATCATATTCCCCTTCTTTTTGTTTTTGTGCAGTGCAACTTTCACACTTAACAGTTCATCTATTTTCAATTGTAGGCTCGCGTGGAGGACTGGAAGTCTGAATACATGTACCAGCTGTTGTTCCACCAGAAGAATGAGATATCACAAGATGTGGCCGGATACAATCCAAGATCTCATTCTTCTCTTAGGGTTAGCCTCGCAGTCAACCCAGGAGATGATGACGAAAGCAGCCAAAGAACGCGCTGAAGCAAAAGCACGGCAGTAGATGATATTTTCCAGTCTTATTTTTCATAGAACATTTTATATTTAGATGATTCGAGAGCAGATGCTCCCTTTTTCATGTATGTAATTGATATCTACTGATTCATGAACTCCATGTGAATGATATTTGTGAACTTCAGTTATATGATGATATTAACTTTCAGTCATTTACACAATGTATTTTTATCATATTTTAATGTTATTTTATGGTGCAAAGTTCGTATAGATTTGATGGTTCTGAAATGTTAGGATTTATACCGGTGTGTTTCCCACAAATTTTAAAGGAAATTTTAAGATTTTTTTGGAAATCAAAATTGACTGCACTTCTTAAGTAAACTTCATCGATTTAGGAAAATGAACTTCACCTCTTCATTTTAGCAACAAAATGAATTTTGTTGTCTACAACATATTAAAGAGGACTGCTCTTTACTAATTAAGTAAACTTCAACTATGTCTGACAGTGAACTTCACATCTTTTCCATATGGTCATACATGAGCTACTTTTCCCCCCACCCCCATAACAAAGAATCATATCTACGTAAGCAAATTAACTTCAAATGAATTAGGAAAATGAAGGTCAAATGTTTTCAAGCAACAAACTCAATTTTGATATATTTTTAAAAAATATCTGCTCTTTACTGCTGAAGTAAACTTCAGCAAATAATTAAAGTGAACTTCACCTAAATGCAGAGCAGATCACATATGAATTATGGTTTTCCACAACTATGAATCTGATCTATACAAGCAACAATTTTTTTTAAAAAAAAGTGAAACTTCATCTCAATGCAAAACAGGTCATATCTGAACTATGTTTTCCCACAACTATGAATCTGATCTATATAAGCAACAATATTTTTTTCAGAATTTTTGCTATACAGTGGTGTTCTATTTTGTGTTCTCCTATCTTAACCTGTTACTCCTTCTTGGCTTCTTACTCTGAATCGTCGATTGGTTGTCTTCAGTTGTTTTGCTCTTTGCATGTTGATGATTCTCGAGGACAGTTTCATCGTTTTGTTGCTATTGCAACTTCAATTTTTGTTGTCTCAGGTCCTCCTCCATCTGCAACCTCTTGCATGTTCTTGCATTGTGCCCTCGTTTCAGTCCATAGTTTCCGCAGATTCTTACACCTTGTGGTTCCATTTTCTTACCCTCGCAGCCCTGCCGTGATGCAACCTGTTGTTCTAGGATCTCTTTTTCCCTGGGGCATTTCCTTGCATTGTGCCCTTCCTTTTATTGCATATGCTACAAGTCCTCTGCCCTTTGGGAATAGGCAGCCCTTGCTGCTTGGTTTCTGGCTGTTCATGTCTGTTTGGAGGTTCAGTTGGGTTATCTGTTTCAGTTTGCTCATTGCCATCGTAAACCGACATGTTGTTATGAACTTCGTCATCATCTTCTTCGTCCTTGCCCGCTTCCTCTCCTTCTGCTTCCTCTTCGTCATCAACTTCTTCATTTGTGTCGTCCTCGTAGTCACAATCTTCATCAGTGTCCAGAATTTCTTCGTCAACATCATCCTCTTCTAAATTTTGCTTCGCTAGCAGATTTTTGATGCACACCTTCACATTCTTTACAGACCTCGAAGTTCCATACACTTTCTGATGTGTTTGGAGGAGCTGTTGTGCAAGTTGCCTCTTTATGCAAGTTCTCGCGTTGTGCCATGCAATTTTATTGCAGTTGCTGCATAGCCTTGAACCTTTCGTATTACCATTTTCATCTAGCTCTGGTTCCGAACGTGCAGGTGCAGAAGTTCCCTTTTTCTCTTTGTTCACGCAAGCAGCAGTACTCTTGCTGCCTTTTGTTTTAGCCCTTTCAGGTGGCTTGATGTGCGCATAAGGACCAACAGTACCATCTTCTGGTTTATTCATATGACCATCCGATCTTGCAGTAGTTTCTTCATGTGTTGATCTTTCATTTGAATTTTCCATATCGTTGTTGTCATCATCCAGACGCGAATTCACCTCTCTGAAACCAGCTAGAGCCACGTCGAACTTGCGGTCTGATGAGCACCCTTTGTTGACCATCTTCATGGCCTCGTTGTACATGATTGTTCGCCTGTACTCAAGCGATGTGCCGTCGGATGCCACTGCTCTGCGGTCCCGGCGATTAAAATCTGGGTCCTTTACGGCATTCTTTGAGTACCTTTGCAGTATATATCGGTCTGGTATTCGAGCAAGTCTCAGGTGCTCAAACACGGCTATGACGTGATGGCAGAACAATCCTGCACATAGGGAGTAAAATCATAAACAAAACGTCCACAAATATCTGCCACAGACTTCAAGCAAACATCATATGAACTTCATAATCAAAATATCATCAACTTCCAAATCCAATGAGGTTGCTTTTTAAATTCATTGTACAGTTCTGATTAAGTGACCTAGAACAACAAGCATGTCAAATGAACTTCAACTCACGAATAAAATTACTTTTGTTACTTTTTGTTTCTATACAAAGTTAACTCCATCACACAACTAAGCAATTTTTAATTAAACAATTCTAAGGGAATAAAAATCGGTACCGGTGTGTTCCCATAGTTTGCACTCGCATTCAAATCTGCCTTCACCCTCATCTGCCAATACATGGAACTCATGCCTTGACCAAGCAAACTCCCTACTCTGATTGTAGTGGTGCACAAGGAAGTTCGTTGGATTTTCTTGCGAAGTTTTGATGCGAAAAGCAGTGCTGTGGTACAGGCGCTCCCGAAACACCCCGTACACGGCTTTGGTGTATTTCTCAATCAATTGTGCCTCAAAGCCATATCTCGTCACTGTCTTCCCGACCGCCTGCAAAAAATGGGAAATAGAAATCTCAAAACCATGAACCTTCCAGTTGTGTTTTTACTTTGAACTCCGTCTTGTTTTTTCACAGCACAAAAATTAGTTTCGAATTATGAACTTCTAACTATTTTCTATAGATTTCAGGGAACTTCCAGCTTTTTCATATCAAAACTCCTAGTGGTGAATATTCTGAACTTCTGTTTTTTACCCATCCCAGACACAATAGTTTCGTTAAAAAAAATAACTTGCAAGGTTACTGAAAAGCTCACCATTGAGGCAAGTATCTCGGCATTCTCAGCTTCATGACACGTCTGTATGCAGTTTTCTACCTGTTTCACAAAGATGTGTAGATCATGCCTCTCCTTTACAAATCCTTTTTTGAGCACATAGTTCATGCTCTCGCTCCTTTGAGTAGATGTCATGCGCGCACAGAAAACCTCCTTCCAATATGCTGATACCCAAGTTTTTCTCTCGGCCCACAAGTTTATCATCACGTTGATATCATGCAGACCGTACTTGTTCATTAAGCCATGCCAAGCATCCTCAAACTCTGCCGGCATAAGCGGATGATTCAGAACTGCAGCAAGCTGCTCTTTTAGACCGGGGAACAACTTGTAAAGCTTCCCCAAAGGATCCTTGTGCTTTCGCATGATGTGCCATCTACACAGCTTATGAAGAGAACGTTTCATTATCTGTTTTATTGCACTTGCCATTGATGGGCACTGATCTGCAGTTCAAGATTTTGTTATTAGAATGGTAAGACAAACAGTTTTCAAATCACTAGGAAAACAAACACAGACCTGTCAGTATGACCATTGGTTGCTTCCCCCCCATGCAAGCTAAGAACGTGCTAAACACCCATTTGAATGACTCAATGCTCTCGTCACCCATGAGTGCAACACCAAAAATGCAGGATTGCAAATGGTTATTCACCCCAACAAACACTGCAAGGGGCATGTGATGAGTGTTTGTCTTATATGTGGTGTCAAATGTGACGCAGTCACCAAAATCTTGATATGCAACTTGGCAGCTTGCATTGGACCAGAAGATATTTTTAATTTTGTTTTCTTCATCAACTTGCATGTCATAGAAAAAGTTTTCATTCTCCTCCTTCATGTCCTCAAAATGCTTGAACATTTTTGGGACCGCGTCTTCACTGTCCTCTCGTGTAAACGCTGCTTTCCTACCAAGAGAAATTCATATGGAAATTAGTATGCATTTTTTATTTTTTGGCATACAGAATTGATTTGAAATTTGCGTTTTTCCGACGTACATGTTCAGTACATCTTTATTATCCAAAGGTAGGTTGCCTCGCCCATTATGCATTCTTGAAAGCAACGACATGATGTTAACATGCTTCACATTGCTTATATGGAGGTCCTTTATGTAATCCTTCAGAGTTGCGTCCACCTTCTTGTGGGAATGCATGAAAACTGCCATCGATGGGCTCAACATCAAGGGGTGGTTGTGCTAAAGTTCAATATGTTTCACAACACAGGTACCATCAGCTCTCTCCTTAAATCGCATAAATGCTTTGCATCCAGTTCTTTGAGACTGCTTGTCACGCTGTCTGTCACCATCAGCAACAGATGGCTTGTGCTTACCTTCTCGCACACACTGCAGGAAACGCATGCTTTTGTTCTTTTGCCCCCTTTTAACGCCAAAACCCGTGTGCATAGCATATGTGTTGTAGAACTCAAATGCTGCCGAAGAAGAACCAAATTCTTGACCAAACTCTGGTATGAGATTGGGTGGAAGCTCTGGGGCCTGCACGTTAAGTTTTACGCACATTAAATCATACTGAAATCCATACAACATCCAGATTGTAGGCTAAACTTCCAAAAAAAACTCAACTTCCCAAAATATCTGTTATATACTACCAGAACATAACATATGAACTTCAATCAGAACAACATATGCAGTAATATATTGGTGCTTTTTGTTTCATGACATTTTTAATTAAGTGAACACAAAAGCATGTTAAACGAACTCCAACCAGATAATATTTTGTTTTTTGCAGGTTTCTACTGGTAGCAGAGAACTTTATTTTTTGTAGCAGAGAACTTACATGCGTGTACTTTCGCAGTTCTGTAGGAGTTGCCAATTCATTGGATTTAATAGGGCAAGGCGGGGTGACCTTCGGAATATGACACAAAGGATCAACCGGACACATGCAAGTGGATGTATCTTTGTTTCCCAACACATCGTCACCCTCGCAGTCTGTTCTCCGCTCCCCTTTTTTGTGATGTTTTTTGGACGATGCATTGTCATGAACTTCAGGTTCTGCATAACTTGACTTCCTCTTAGATGTGTTATGAACACCATCTCTGTGCTGGCTATGAACTCCATTAGATTCTCCAGATGTCCTTGCGGCACCATCTCGCTGCTGGATATGAACTCCACCTGTTTCTCCGGATGACCTACCAGTACCATATATATGCTGGCTATGAACTCCACCTGATTCTCCGGATGACCCTGCCTGTATGAATTTGTTGTCATGTGTTTTGATGTTCCGAACTGTTTCCGATCTACTGATGGACTTCTTCTGACCCGAGATCTGAGTTGGACGACACGGTTGTCGGTACACTGGTTCCGAAACAATTATTTCCTCGTTGCACAGGATGGAGGATCGGGGAGGCTTTGGTGGACCTGACCACCACAATATTTCTTCTTCTCCTCCTTCTTGTGCTTGACCCTTGTTTTGCGTGGCTTTCAGTATTGGATCTCCACCAATCATTGTACTGAAACTCTGTTTGTTTCCAACTATTGCTGCATTGTCATCAACATGGTGAGTTCTCACACCACCAACACCGCAACCTCCCTTCTCCTTGTACTGATATTGCACACCACTCTCAGCTTGCATTTGACCTTCATTTTGCAATATCTGGACTGCAGTGGCTCCACTTTTTGGTTGCTTATGCTGCTTTGGCCCAGTCCAGCTAGATATTTCGTCAAGTTCTGACGTGGTTTCCAAACCAGGTCGTTCCATGCACAATCCATCCACCATTTTTGGACGTTTACCCAGTTCCAACCCCTGCAAAAAAATATCAGACAAGGTGTTTTGTTTACATACACATGAACTGAAGTGTAATATCTTCACTCAATTACATGAATGAGCTTCAATAATAAAAAATAACCTACAAATGAAGCTATCAAACATATCTATGTGAACTACTTTAACAATTTATGTTAACTGCAGTAAAACAATGAACTGGGGGGCTACGATGTAGTGAACATCAAAAGAGATAGTGAACTCCAGCACATATGAAATTGTCATGATATATAGTGAACTCCAACATAGAATTCAGTGAACTCCAAGCATGAACCAAGTAAACCTAGCATTTTATTTTTCCACAAACCTTAGGATCTGCCACGGCGGACCTCTCCGTTGAGGTTGATACGCTCGATTTTTCCTCCAGACCATGCATCCTTCGGCGAATTGGAGCCATTGTTCCTCGTCCACCTAGTCCGGGCTTCTTCTCCGAAGTGGCTCGCTCGAATCCTATGCGTGGACGCGTGGGATAGAGGGAGAACTCACCGCAGCTTGCGTGGCCAACTCGCCGCGGACGCCCCGGCCTCCCTCGCGTCGGCGTCCCACCGCCGCTCGCTCGGCCTTGGCGGAGGAAGGAGGTGGTTCTAATGGGGGACAAGCGCCGCGGACACCCCGGCCTCCCTCGTGTCGGCGTCCCGCCGCCGCTCGCTCGGCCTTGGCGGAGGAAGGAGGTGGTTCTAATGGGGGACAAGCGCCGCGGACGCCACGGCCTCCCTCGCGTCGGCGTCCCGCCGCCGCTTGCTCGGCCGTGACGACAGGGAGGAAGGAGGTGGTTCTGATGGGGACAAGGCGCGGTTCGGTCTGCCCTCTTATGAGGTAGTTTCCTTGGTCGTGGACCTGACCGGTTCGGAGTAGGAAAGACTAACTAGTTTTGGGGAGGTTGTAGAATAGGTATTCTACAATCTCTTAAGGGGGGTTGTAGAATAGTCCTGCCCTATTATATATATAGGTAAATTAACAGATACTCCCTGGTGCCATATATATATATATATATATATATATATATATATATATATATATATATATATATATATATATATATATATGTGTGAGCTATTCTACAACCGGTTGTAGAATAAGGATCTACAACCGAAGTTGTACTATCCCTCTGTTCTACATGTACTGCTCGTATGATCGAGAAGTACAATTTCCGTATTTTTGACGTAGTTTTCTAACCGTTTGTCCAAATTTAGCAAATAATATACCGTTGAAAAGCTAATGAAATTCCGCAACTTTCTCATCTCACAGCATTTTTCCAAATTCGTTACGGTTTGAAACTAATTTTGAAAGTATTCAAATCTGAAAATATAACAGCGAACGTATTTTTCAAATATTTTCTCAACCGCTTATCGGAATGATGCAAACGATATGCCGTTGAAAGCTGTTGAAATTCCGCAACTTTTATACTTTTATAGTTTTTCCAAATTATTCACCGATTAAAAGTGATTTAAAAAATACACAAATCTGTAGTTAACATATACGGGCGGACCGAATTTTTAACGTTGTTTCCCAACCATTTATCGGAATGATTCAAATGATATGGCGTTGGAAAGATACCGACGATACCCAACTTTTTCATATTGGTCGATTTTGCAAATTATTTACCATTTAAAAGTAATTTTAATAGTTCTGACATCACAATAACATATATGGGCGGACCAAATTTTGACCGTTGTTTCTCAACCACTTATCGGAATGATTCAAGTGATATGGCGTTGGAAAGATACCGATGATACACAACTTTTTTATGTTGGTCGATTTTGCAAATTATTTACCGTTTAAAAATAATTTTAATAGTTCTAACATCACAATATCGGTGTTTCACGGGAGTGCCGAGATTAAATTGACGAGTTTAGCACTTTAATTCGTTATGAAATGCAATACTTATTAGAATTGTACTCATATTACACCATATGAAACCTTTGCTACTGACATTTCACGCATACAAAGCTCAAATCGACGAGATTATTGTGAAATATTTCCGCCCCGAAGAAACAGAGTACCTGAACTTCTCTCAAACACATATCTGAACTTCTCGTTTGATCCGTCTGTACTGCCGACGTAGTTTTCGTGATTGGTGTTTACTAAATCAGCGATAATTTTCTCATACGCTGTCCGTTTCAGGTGTATGACCACTCAAAATGCTCAGACTGAAAAGACGCTTGTATTAAATTTACCGGTAAAACCGGTAACAAAAATCTCGAAAATCAAAGTTCGGTCAAACCATTTTTACGCGTTTGATAAATTATTTAGCAACCCATCCGACCTCGGAATTGAGTGATTCTGGTTGCGTTGTAAAGATAAAGTCGGGGAGTATCTACTAATAAATGAAAATAAAAATAAAATATATTTGTAGCAAAGTAGCGACTATTATTCACTAAAACTTGTTCATACCACACTTGTACTTCCCGAAAGTGAGTTTTGTACTTTCCGGATTGTTTATGTGTACTTCTCGGCTGGATACTTACTGTTTTGTTAAACTTACCGGCAGGATGTGAAATTCACAAACAAAATATCTGCACTTTTTTAGAAACATACTTGAACTTATTAGATGATGCATATGTACTGCCAACGGGGTACTATTCACTAAAACTTGTTCATACTAAAAATATGTGTAGAAAAATATATAGCGACTATTATTCACTAGAACTTGTTCTTACCAGACTTGTACTTCTCAAAAGTGAGTTTTGTAGTTCCCAGATTATTTATGTGTACTTCTAGGCGGGATATTTACGGTTTCGTTGAACTCCCGTTGGTATGTGAAATTCACTAACAAAATATCTAGACTTCCCTAAAAACATACTTGAACTTCTCGGTTGATGCGTGTGTACTTTCGACGGGGTATTTTCACGATTAGTGTTCAGTAAATCAGCGACAACTTTCTCATATAGTATCCATTTTAGGTGTATGATCACTCGAAATGTTCAGCCGGAGAATACACATCTATTAAATTTACCGGTAAAACCGGTAACGAAAATCTCAAAAAACGATTTCTAAGTGGGGTTTTTTTTGCGGTCAAACTTCGGTCAAACCTTGTTCGTCCCACACTTGTACTTCTCGAAAGTGAGTTATGTACTTCCCGGATTATTTATGTGGACTTCTAGGCTTTATATTTACCGTTTCGTTAAACTTTTTTCGGTGGGATGTGAAATTTACAGACAAAATACTTGTACTTTCCTAGAAATATACCTGAACTGCTTTGTTGATCCGGTTGTACTGCCGACTGTTGCAACCCTGTACTGCCTTGTTTTGTGTCGTTGTTTGTTTTTCTAGAACAATATAATGGGCTCGACTGAGTCGTCATCGACGCGAAGGTAATAACAAGAAGTTCGATTTATTATTATTTTTAATATAATATTATGTCATGTACATGTACTTCATGTGCTTAAAATTTGTACTGTCTACGTTGGCAATACTGTACTGCTATTTGTTTTGTGAATCTAACTTTTCATTATTTTTTTGTGACTCCTGTTGGTTTTGTGCAGCGCCTATATGTGAAGGCAACTAATTCACATGTTTTATTTTTACCAATTAATGGGAGAAATGTCTAATCCATGGTGTGTTAGCGATGATGTTAGGGTTTGGAGGTTTCGTCGCCGTCAACGCGGTAGCGTTGACGGACGATGAAACCTCCGAACCCTAACGGCACCGAGGCTGAGTCCGCCCGTACGCCACGGAAGCGGCGACGGGCGACGAAGCCGAGCCGTTGGATCAACAAAATCATGTAATGTGTATTCATTATGACTTATGGTTGGGGGTGGGGGTGTAGTAATTCCAACCTATATATCTTTCCATAGGAGAGATTTAAAACTAATTATTTTGTAGAATTGGGTTTATCGAGTCTGAGACGTCGTCGACGCGACGACTCAGCCGAGCCCGTTATATTGTTCTAGCATGTTGACATTCATTATTTGTTTTTAATATATTTTAAAACTAGTAGTGTTGTCATAGTTCGATTTATTATTATTTTTAATACAGTATATTATGTCATGTACATGTACTTCATGTGTTCAAAGTTTGTACTGTCTGCGTTGGCAATATTGTACTGTCCTTGTTTTGTGAGTCTAATATGAATATGTGTACTGCCACATGTTTAAAATTGAAATGTCAAGATACCGCTACTGTACTGCCTACTGTGCACCTTTATCATGTCTCTTAACTTTTTCATGTGCATGAAAGTTAGCTTACGGCGACACATCAGCAGCTTCGCAACAAGGGCCTGTTTGGTTCCCGGCCACATTTTGCCAAACCAAACTGGTTTATAAGTGTTTAGTAAATCAACGACAACTTTGTCATACAGTGTCCATTTTAAATGTATGACCACTCGAAATGTTCAGTCGGAGAATACACATAAATTAAATTTGCCGGTAAAACCTGTAACGAAAATCTCAAAAAACGATTTCTAAGGGTTTTTTTTCTGTCAAAGTTTGGTCAAACCTTCTTCATACCCCACTTGTACTTCTCGAAAGTGAGTTCTGTACTTCTCGGGTTATTTTTGTGTACTTCTAGACTTTTATATTTACCGTTTCGTTAAACTTTCCAGTGGGATGTGAAATTCACAAACAAAATACTTTACTTTTCTAGAAACATACCTGAACTGCTCTGTTGATTCGTTTGTACTGCCCATTGTTGCAACCCTGTACTGTCTTGTTTTGTGTCGTTGTTTGTTTTTCTAGAACAATATAACGGGCAATTAAAATTAATTTTAGTCATAGCAACCCAATAATTTTATAAGAATAATAGCGATAATGGCACCTTATGGTACCACTCTCTACCATTCAGCCTAGTGAAACAATCAAATAGTTTTTTTTTTGTAGTACAAACGTACACTCTTAGGCAGAACACAGCACAAGAGAGAGAAGTAAACTGATTTTCTCTTGCCCAACTCTCCTTCCCTCTCCCGTCTCAGAGGCGAATAGACGATTTTTGGGCGACCCTCGCCGAACCACCGCGTCCGCGCCGCGGGGACGCGGGATTCCTCCCCTCCGTCGGCCGCTTCGGCGGCGGGAGGGTGGGGGATCCCCGTCCCGGGCCTGTACATACGGGAGGTTGGGGTGGAGGCCCCGTCGACGGCGCCGTGGTGGAAGGGGTGCGGACGGTGGTGTTTTGGTGTTGCGGCGATCTTCCCCGGCGGCGGTGCTCCTTGGGGCCGGCCGTCGTCGCGCGCGACGGGATGAGGCTCGACGCCCGGCGTGGTGTTCGAGCCCGTCTTCTCCCGTCAGATCTGGGACGGCGGATCTGGCGGCAGGAGAGGAGGATCCAGGGCGGCGCCTCTGCTGGCGTGTGGCGAGGCGGTGGAGGATCTGGGGCGTGGCCCCCGGATCTGGAGCAGGACGAGCTCGGGGGCCTCCCCCGGCCGATGCTTCCTTGGCGTTGCCCAAGCCCGTCTCCTCGGAGGCGGCGATCGATGCGGCTCTTCAACGCCTCATGGCTAGGGGCTCTGCTGCTCCACGGGTGGGCAATCTTCGCGGCGGTGGTCTTCGTCGTCTCCGGCGTCGTCGAGCTCGGCTGGGGGTTGCTCCTGAGGTTGAGGATGGTGGTGCCGAGGTGTGCTGCCCCGGGATCTCTCTGTTCCTCCGTGTATTTGCTTGTACGGTTGATGTAATCATCTTCTTTTGAATACAAGTATGTGCATTATCAAAAAAAAAAAAAAAAACTCTCGTTCATGCATAACAGCAAACTTGTTTTGTGCACCAATAACGAGCAGAGCACCCTATACTCATAGAAACGGTTACGTACGACCATACAAAACTGGTGGAAATGATGGAATCACTTGAAGAGGAATTAGGCCACCGCAAATCAATCTGTATCACACACTACATGGGTACACCCGGCAGATATGAGAAAACGACAGAGAAGCACACACAGACTTCACTATGTTGAGGCGGATGTTCTGCTCGGTACTTGCAGTCCAATCTCAAGATAGATGACGCAAATGACCGCTCCCTTGCTCGCTTCACATCACGCGAGAGCAGCGACTGCTCGTGGTCATGCTCATCGCTATCTTCGTGCTGCTTCGACCTCACGTCCGCGTGTTATTTATCCAGCGGCAACTGAAAATCGGCAGCGGAGAAGATTAAAAACAGTAGAATCTCAAGCGGAGGAAGTGCAGACATGGCGGTGAGGAAGTACAACCGCAGCCGCTCGGCAGTCCAACGGCCCTGGAGATGAAGATGGCGAGGCGCGGTGGCGGAACCTCCCAGGTAGCAGTGCCATATCAATCAACTCACGAAGAACAAAATTAAGGAAAACCAGGAATACATGTAGAGATCGGGCTGGTGCTCTTCTGGGTCGCGGACGGCGGCGTTAACCGTGTTGGAACTAATCTTGTTAGGTTGAAGTTCATCATGTTCATTTCTGGTTCATGCATTTAGTTAGGGTCATGAAACTTGCTGCTAGGGGTAGACGATGACAATGCCGTAGCTGTTTCCCTTCTTCCTACACGCATGAAGAAACAACATGTTCAGTCAGAGACAGAGTATAGCAAAGATGGACGGATCATATCAGATCAGCAGAGGCCGGTAGAGGAGATGGATCAGATCCATGGATGTATACTAGCGCTAAACCTGAAAATCTCTACTGCTCCAAATTGAATCGAATCCATAGCAACAGTATGGAATCAGAACACGGGGGAGAGCTGGCAGCAGATGCAGGTCGCACGGACAGCAGATGCAGCCAACCAATCGGTCCAACCCGTTCGCATTCAGCTTCACCTCCACATCGAACGCGTCGCCGGACTGCTGCCTCCTGATGCAGGTCGCACGGGCAGCAGATGCAGGTCGAGTAGGCGCATGCGGCAGCAGCAGCTTCCCGGCCGTGGTGTGCCTCCTTCTCGTACCCGTCGCAGCAGATGCAGAGGACTGCTACCTCCTTCTCGTACCCGTCGCCTCCTGCGAGGCAGTGGTTCTGTGAGAGAGAGATGAGGAAAGGAGGAGGGATGAAGGGAGAGAGGGAGTAGTCCACTTACCAGCTCGGCGGCATCGCGTGGGAGCTCGACGGCGCGCGGCTCCTGCTTGCTGGCCTTCCGTCGAGCTGAATCGCAGATAAAGCCGCCGTCCCGGGCGCTGCAGCTTGGTCCGCGGCTGCAGCCGGAGGGGCACCGTGCTCTGCAGCTTGGTCCGCGGCGGGAGTCGGTGGGGCACTGCGTTGGCCGGAGAATTGGGGATCGAGGGGAGAGAGAGCGCGGGGTCGGGACGGTGGCGCTGAGAATTGGGGATCGAGGGGAGAGAGAGAGCGCGGGGTCGGGAGGGTTTTCGTTTTTTGAGGTCGAGATGGATGGATAAGGGAGAGAGATACAGAGAAGAAGGACGGCGTCGAGACACGGCCGGCTCGGGCGAGTGAGCGGCGGCGGGAAGCTCGTTTTGGTGGGGAAAGATTGGGTCGGACCAGGCGCTCCGCGTCCTATAGGAAGGCGATGGTTGTAGATCCTTAATCTATAACCGGTTGTTGAATATACCCGTCTTATATATATATATACACTCATTCTTGTTACTTCAAATATCATGGAAGATTTCTACTAAAACTTTAGCTCTATACATGTTGATAGGAACCTGATACTACGCTGGTATGTCTCATGCTTGTAACGACACTGGAATCTGAGTCCTATGTATGTGTGCAGGAAGCCAATTTCCTAGAGTTATTTGCAGTTGGAGTCTTACTGATACCACAATCGCGGTCGTTGTAGCTATACAGAGCGAAGCTCCTCCCATTGGCAACGAAACAAAATGATTTCTACCCCCCACTGTAATCATTTACAAAATAGATTTACCATAACCATAGTCACTCTAATAATTGTCTGCTGTGCTATTTTAATTTGCAGGGAGGCAATTGTTCACTAAGAGCACTCACTTTTTCTGAACAGACGAAGCAAAAATCAGTATGCCATTTTCAAACCATAATCCATTTGAGGACTAAAGATGTCATATATTCAGCTTCTAATTGGGCCATAAATGCTTACCATAAGTATGTCATCGATGCAGATCCGAAAGAGGACAGGAGGCAGAGGGATATGGAGTATTGGAAAAAATCAATTGTGTTGTTATTTCTGTGGGTAGAACAAGTGGGCAAGTTAGGTGCATTTTTTTCAGTTAAAAACCGCTTTTCTTTAACTTAGCAGTCGACATTAACTGAGAAAAGGCGCACAAGAGTCTTGTGTTAAGCAGTCTGGTACAATTGTGTTAAGCAGTCCGATACATTTTAGGAGGCGAGATGAACCAGTGTGTTCCTCTACTTCAGAGCCGAGGAGAAATTGTTGATAGCTAATATGACTTTGCGTCATCTTTCAGTGTCACAGTTGGAGAAGAGAGCCGGATGGATGCAATGGTCGAGAGAGTCTCCACAAAATAGAATACAAATTTGATTAATATACTTCCTTCTATGCATACGGTGTAAAATTATGTGAGGTGAATTATGTGGCTATATTTAATATATACATTAATATTATATATTACGACAAAATCAAAATATCAGGAGCCGTGGCAACACACGGGCATTTTTCTTAGGCTCATGATCCAAATTGATATATTCTCTCTGCATTTGTTTGGTTTGGTTAAGCATAGATATTTGGGATTTCCAGATTTAATTATTTTGTTTGCAGCTTATGAAACGACACGAGGCAATCGGTATGAGTGAAAGATGACCATGGTAGAGGAAGCACGTGTATAATGCATCTTTTGATCAATGTTTCTCCTATATATTCCTTCATGCTATTTCGTATCTTTATATGCGCGCAGACATCCAATTGTGGCTTTTACTGAAATGCGCTTCTATAAAATGGATTCTTAATCTTTATAGATACTATCATTTATATACATGTGAATATTATGTGCATTTCAAATTCACACGTGTAACATGTGTGACAACATATTAACTTAGCGACCGTAGCAACGCACGGGTATTCAACTAGTAAAGATAACATTTTGAGTCACTAGCGCCAACCACGTGAGCTTAAAAAGCAGTCATTGGTGACCGTGAACGATGAGAACACTGTATGTGATACTCCAGCCACTGGACAAAGTACAGAACTAAGGACGTGCACGATTACTAGCGTGAAAAAAAAGCCATTTGACTGCAAGATCACCTCATAAAACTCGCTAGAAGTTGTTTCCCTCGTCCCTAGCACACTATCTGAATGTTCGGGCATCCTATCTTACTATATATAAAAAACAGTGGAATCTCTGCTCCCTCCCGCAGCCACGTCGCCCTCTAACGACAGCCGTCCGATCGCGCAATCCGATGGACAGAAATCGTCCACGCCAGCCTTCCCGTCGCCTGCTATAGTACCCCATATTTTCTTCCAATGGGGTGGCGACACGTCGCCCGGTCAAGGGCCGGTCGTCCCGGTGGCCAGCCGGTCGCCCACCCGGTCACCGAACCCTTTAGCAAAAAACAACCTAACAGTTTCGGCAATTAACCCGTGACCCCTTGCTTCCTTGAGGAGAGACACCGATCCGTAATTCCGGAAAACCTCTGGGACCCCGCCGAAAAATCACGCGCGCAGCCCCTCCCTCCCCTCTCTCCCGCGCGGCGCCGTGGTCGCCGCCGCCGCCGCCGCCCTCCCCGTCCGGATCTCCTCCCACGGCGAGGAGCGCCCTCACCTCCTCCGAATCCTCTCCAAGCGCGGCGTCCTGGGGCGGAGCGTGCGCCGCGGAATCACCGCTGCCGCGGTTGACGTCCGACGCCCGCCGACGCCGCTCCGGCGACCAGACAGGGGCGGCGCCGCCAGCTGCTGGTTCCCCGCGGCGAGCCGCTTCCGACGCGCCCACGCACGCGTCCTAGAACGCGCCGGCGGGCCGCCGGCGAGCTCGCCGCCGCCGCGGGCGGCTCCGGCTAGATTTGGCCGATTTTTTTTTTAGCCCACATTATCCATACAATTTTTTCCCCCGAAAAAATAGCCCAAATTATTCATACAAATTTGAAAAAATTCTACATAATGTAGACCAATAATTTAGATATGCCTACAAAAAAAATAAAATTTCATTAATTCGTGAATCTGCGCAATTTTTAGATGCGGCCACCTTCAAAGTTAAATTTAATGGGCGGACAGAATATGACAAATATGTCAACATGGACACAAAAAAAGACCTACCTGCAACATATGTTCACATTCCACGTTTTAATAATTCGAAATTTTAGGCGATTCTCAAATATGCGCATTTAATAAACGCAAAAAGAATTCAAACACAAATAATGTGTCAACATAACCACACAAAAGACCGTTCTTAGAACGTATAGAAGCAAACACATTTGAGAAATTCAAATTTGCTAACATTTAAAAAAAATACGAAGGAAAATTCCAATCCAAATTTCAAATTTAATCACTCAAAAAAACTAAAATTCTTCCAAGTCTACGGGCGCGGCGGAGACCGCGCTTATTCCCTTGTACTCACATATTCCCTTTGCTCCAAATTAAGTGATGCAGATTTTTAAATCTGTGATACTTAATTTTTAATGGGGGAAACAAATAAATACATCGTTTGCCAGACAGCGACCGTTACGATGCAGGACTGGAGTTCCCGCGACCCCGAGCTACCCCAACCCTCCCCGGCGTTGACCACTCTGGCAGCGCCGCCCACTGCCCCTTCCGCCGCCGCGGCGGCCGCCCAAAGCCTCCTGCCCCCGCCCCCCACCCACATCCCAGCAGGTTTTGTCCCCAGGTAATCCCCTCGTCCTCTGCAGCAGATCTGAATCTGCATCTGTCGCCGGTGCAGCAGCGGGCTCAGGTCGCCCTCTCCGGCGACACGGTGGTGCCCGAGACGCCGTGTGAGCAGCAGAATCGCCAGCTAGTGCCATCTGGGCACGCCGAGGCTCGCTTCAATGCAGGTGGTGGTTGGATGGGTTGGAGGGGAGCTCTAAATTCGCCTGCACCCGCGATCTCTTCTTCTCTGCGCACGCGAACTGGAGCTGGATTTGGTCAGGGAAGAGAGGTAATGGCGCCATCCCATCCCGCGCGCCGCGCGGCTTTGCCTTCAACGCGCATTCAGGCTGGAGGTCGACCTCAGCCACCTACCTGGCTTCAAGGCCGTTGCTTTCACTGCCTCTACAAAGAGCGCCCGAGTGCAGGGATCCTATCAAGTGCCGGAGCTGCTTTCGCTCGGGTCACCGCGCGCGCTTCTGTGTGCACGAGCTCGAGCCACCTCCAAGCCCGTCCACGGCCACGCCTGCGCCGCGAGCTCACCGCTACGTTCGGGCTGCCCCGTGCCAAGAAGCTGCCACGCCTCCTGCGCCCCCTTCCCGTCATGAGGAAATCCCCGCGCGTCACGTCCACGAGCTCGCCATGCCGAGGAATGAAGACACCAGGCCCGCGGAAGATTTCGTCGTCATCCACTCCTCGCCCGTCATGACGGCTGACGCGGCGCTCCTGCTCACCAACGCGGCCTACGCGTGGTTTGACAAGCCGCCGTCCCGCGACGCCATGGGAGCCATGGTGCGGGCTCTCGCCACCAAGGCCAGCGCGCTTCCCACCGAGTTCACCGTCACCGAGCACTACCCCGAGCCGTACCTCGTGCGCTTCACCTACCCGCACCAGCGCGACGCCGTCGTCGCCCAGCATGACTTCCCGTTTGGTTCTTTGAGGGTGCAGGTCCGGCCATGGCGCCTAGAGGACAACGCCGAGCAAGTGGACCTGCAGCACCATGTCCGCCTCTGCGTGGAGAATGTGCCGCTGTACGCCTGGGGAGACGACGTCGCCGTGCAGCAGGCCATTGGCAGCGCGTTCTCCCTCGACTACGTGGAAGGGCCCTGCAAGAGGAAGGAGTACACCAAGGTGTGATACGTCTCCAACGTATCTCTAATTTCTTATGTTCCATGCTAGTTTTATACCAATAGCTACATGTTTTATTCACACTTCATAGCAATTTTATGCATTTTCTGGGACTAACCTATTAACAAGATGCCACAGTGCTAGTTCCTGTTTTCTGCTGTTTTTGGTTTCAGAAAAGCTGTTCTGGAAATATTTTCGGAATCGGACGAAACAAAATCCTAGATGCTTATTTTTCCCGACACGTTCCAGAAGTCCGAAGAGGAGACGAAGGGGGGCAGCAGGGCGCCCTCCCCATATGGCGGTGCGGGTGGGCCCCCTGCCGCGCCAGCCTATGGGGAGCGGGCCCCGCGCCTCCACCGACGTCGCCCCTTCGCCTATTTATTCTTCCAGACGCAAAAACCCTAAAACACCGAGCCATTATTCCAGAAAACATCTGCTGCCGCCGCCGCCGTCAACCCTAATTCGGGGGGTTCAGAAGTTCTCCTCCGGCACCCTGCCGGAGAGGGGAATCATCACCGGAGGGCTCTACATCGCCATGCCTACCTCCAGAGTGATGCGTGAGTAGTTCATCCCTGGACTACGGGTCCATACAGTAGCTAGATGGTTGTCTTCTCCTTTTGTGTCATCATGTTTAGATCTTGTGAGCTGCCTATCATGATCAAGATCATCTTATTGTAATGCTACATGTTGTGTTTGTTGGGATCCGATGGATATTGAATACTATGTCAAGTTGATTATTGATCTATCATATATGTGTTGTTTATGATCTTGCATGCTCTCCGTTATTAGTGTAGGCTTTGGCCAAGTTTATGCTTGTAACTCCAAGAGGGAGTATTTATGCTAGATAGTGGGTTCATGCCTCCATTTAATCTGGAACAGTGACAGAAAGTTCTAAGATTGTGGATGTGCTGTTGCTACTAGGGGTAAAACTGCAATGCTTTGTCTAAGGATATTAGTGTTGTTTACATTACGCACCATACTTAATGCAATTGTCTGTTGCTTGCAACTTAATACTGGAAGGGGTGCGGATGCTAACCTGAAGGTGGACTATTTAGACACAGATGCATGCTGGATGGCGGTCTCTGTACTTTGTCGTAATGTCCAAGTAAATCTCATAGTGATCATCATGATATGTATGTGCATTGTTATGCCCTCTCTATTTGTCAGTTGCCCAACTGTAATTTGTTCACCCAACATGTTAGTATTTTATTATGGAGAGACACCACTAGTGAACTGTGGACCCCGGTCCATTCTTTTACATCTGAGATACAACCTACTGCAATCATTGTTCTTTTTCATTCTCTGTAAACAAACATCATTTTCCACACTATACGCCTAATCCTTTGTTTTCAGCAAGCCGGTGAGATTGACAACTCACTGTTTCTTTGGGACAAAGTAGTTTGATTGTGTTGTGCAGGTTCCACGTTAGCACCGGAATCTCTGGTATTGCACCACACTACATTCCTCCACCAACACCTTCAGAGCAACGTTGACTTCCTACTGGTTCGATAAACCTTGGTTTCATAATGAGGGAAAACTTGCCGCTGCACTCATCATACCTTCCTCTTGGGGTTCCCAACGAGCGTGTGTCTTTCACGTCATCAAGGTGCTCTGCGTCTGGGCTTGGGTCGCGAAGCCGAGCCTGGTGCCGCGTGTGCGCTGGGCGACGCTGCCTGGGCCGAACGCGCCCCCTGGCGTGCGCGAGCGCGGATGGCGCGGACTGCAGCGGCGGTGCATTATGCACCTGGACCTGGCTCAAGACCACTCCGGCCCCGTCGACGACACCACGCCGCCTCCATCAACGTACACTTGGCGCTACGGCGTTGTCGACGGCGACCGCACGGCGAGGGACCGCACGGAGCGCATCCAGCAAGACGTCGTGCCTCGGCGCCGGGATGATGACCAAGACCGCGACAAGCGTGATGATCGGGATAGGCGTGGCCGCAACTCCTCCAGGTGGTGGGGCGACGCAATTCGGCGTAGCCTCTCGCGGTCCACGCGCAACCGAGGCCACGACGACCGCCGTGAGAGGGATCGTTCCGGGAAAAGAGGTGGAGAGCGGAGGCACGCTACTGCCGCGCTGCAGCTGGCCGTGGCTGAGCTGTCCGCGTCGGACCCCCGTAGACGGCCTTGGGCACGTTCTGCTTCTCCGGCAGGGTTGCGACGCCGGTCTCGCACAGCCCTCTCTCCGCCGGTTTCCCCGGACCCGGTGTCCCCGAGATCGGTGTGCCCGTCCCCGCCGTGGACTGGACAGCCGCATTTCCTCCTCACCTCTTGTGGTGGGGCGCCCCCACAGAACACGTTCACTGAGCGTTCTGTGCACAGCAGCGACACCAGGAGGCTGCTCGATATCTTCGCGCCATCGTCACTCCTGCGAACTCCATCGCGCCCGCCTGGCTTCGACCAGTCGCCAGTCCTGTAGATTGCCTCTCCAACAATGCCGTCCGATGCTGCCTTCCCTGCTGCCTCTAACGCCGCGCGCACGCCACCAGACAGCGACGACGAATCAAGCACTGGCAGTGGCTCCGAGGTCCTGGGCTCGCTGTTCTCCAAGGTGGCAGAGCCGCAGCTTCGTCTGCCCATGTCCACGCCGCTTCGCAAGCCGGCGGGCCGCATGAAGACCATGGCTGGTGTCGACATTGCGCCCTGCTCCGCCGGCTTCTCGCTGCGCCAGGCCAGCGCTCGCGCCAAGGCCAAGCAGAAGGCGAAGCCGATGGCGGTGGCGGCGGAGCTCGCCATCTGCAAAGGACTCGGCATCGTGCAGCATGGGGAGCTTGTCACCGAGAGTGTAACAGCCCAAAGCTGAGAACCTAAAAACCTGTGTAATTTTTCCACTTATGTGTTAATTGCATCATGGCATCCATGCATAAACATGTCTCTTTTGAGTTAACACAACATTGATATCGAAATGATAGGAAGTTGCTAAAACCAAATGCCCAAGTGCTCTAACAAAACTTCCACACAATAATCTTGCAAATAAAATTACTTTGACATCCCCTATCTGTCAAGGAAGTTCGAAGAGCTCCAAACTAATATTTTGCTTTTGCTCCAAATTGTTAAAAGAGCAACATATTTGAATTTAGCAAAAATGCCCTATTCACCTTTCTAAACAAAAGTGGTCCAAACTATTTTATTTTGAGACACCAAAATTTGTGGAGTTCCTCCAGGTTAAGGGGAGCATCCCCAAAATTTTCCATATTTTTTGGAGCAGTGCAAGTGCCCTAATTAAAACCAGCAAAGAAACAAGTTTTAAAGTTAAAAACAGAAAAAGGAAGACCGGATTATCCGGCCCGATCGACCACCGGATTATCCGGTCTGTGTCATCTTCTTCCTGTAGCGACCGAAGAACGCAGCTCGCGTCGCACCCGCACGCACGCCTCGCCCCGGGGGACCCCTCTGCCCTCTCCACCTGCAAGGAGAGCAAGACACGACCCCCACCTGCTCCTCACCCCATCCCCTCACCCACCACTTGCTCCTCTCTCTCTCCTTGCTCTCTTCCCAGCTGAGCACCCCCACGAGTTCAAGGTGAGCTGCGGTCCGCCTGGACACCCTCCATCCTCTCCCTCCCCGTCTAGCTCGCCGAGCCGCCGTAGCCCGTGCGCCGCTGGAGTTCATCGCCGTGCTCTCCATTTTCCTGCCACCGGATATTCCGGCCTCGGACAAAATATCCGGCTTGAAATTTCTGGCCGAGTCCAGTGGCTCGCGCCTTTGAGTCCTTAGCCGTTTTCATGAGTGGCCAAGAATTGAGATCGGATATTCCGGTCTGGCACGACCCGGATTATCCGGCCTCTGGGAGTTTTTGCCTATTTTGGCTAAGTTGCACATGGTCTCCTCACAACTTAAAACTTGCATCTTCTCATGAGCATGACATTCATATGCAAGTTAACCCTAGGGTTATCGATCTTGATCAACTAGTAAAGTTGTTGTAACCCTTAAACCCCACGATATAGTCGCGATGCACCGTGATGCATCCAACCTCCGTTTAAATTGTTTAGTTGAATCATCCTCGTCTCGGGGATTTAAAATGTCATGTCATCATATGTTTGCGCATTGCATCTGTTAAGCATATGTGTGGTGATTGATTGTTCTCTCCCGATGTTTGTTTTTCGTTAGATCAAGCAACCGGGGTTCCACCTCAATACCCCGAAGACCCGTACTACCAGCACGTTGAGCAAGGCAAGCGTAATCCCCCCTCTGAGCATGTCTTATCCTATTTCCGCAAATATTTTCTCCACTATAATATTGCATGCGGTTCCAAATGTCAATTTTATTGGATTAGAGTATCCTATAGTTGCATTAAGATTCCGATGCCAATACCTGTTTTCCCTCCTATTATCCATAGGATTGTATTGTTGGCCTGAGATACCTACTATGCTATGTTGATGCTTAGCCATGCTTAGTTTAATTGCATAGCTATACGATGGATGGTTATGGTGGAAACAGGTGATTGAGATACATGGTTGATGGTGGAGAAATTGTGGTGACGGTAATAAATGCTTAAAGGTGGGGATGAGAGGCCACGATGGTTGTGGTGTTTTGTCTCACTCTCGCCGCCTAGGTGCGAGTTCTTTACCTCTTGAACCAAGAATGAGCGCGCTTCCTTTCGGTGGGGTATATGGAGCCCTCGTCGACCGACTAACTTGAGCGGGACTAGCCAGGGTCCTCTAGTTTGGCTTCCATTTGCGCGTGCTTGATGATGGTGGATGAACTGAGATGAGGATGGTGGTGTTAGGAAAATGAGTGGCCCGGGGCGGGTGTTGTGATCCTGCAGTCCTACCGCCACTGATGATCCTGGAGTCTTTAACAAGGTAAAGGTTGTAACCGTTCCCACTCAGCCGGCTTTCCCCGGAAGAGAGCTACGTGTAGGCAATGAGCCGGGCGGTACCGAAGGTAAACACAGTGCACCCCTGCAAATCTTTTCGAAAAGCCGTGTCCACGGTTACGGACAACTTGGGAAAGGACGATAAGACCATAGAATAACTTTAACGGAATGATTAAAAACTGGGTACTAGAGGTACCACTTCAAGATTGTAAGGTGAGCTTCCTCGAGGGTGATTCGGGGAGGTGCCTTTGATGAACAGGTACAATGTTGATGATGGTGATATGGTGAGAATGTGATCAAGAGAAAAGAGTCACTTCTTCCCTCTTTTAAAATACTCTGAATAGTCGATGCCATTGAGTTATGTTTTCATAAATAAAATCAGCTTTATGCAAAACAGCCATATAACTTTGAAAGCCTCATCGAGCTAAAGCTCTATATATAATCTTGCGAGTTCGTCGAACTCAACGTCGTTTGTTTTGTTTCAGAGGAGGACTTCACCGACCTCGAAGGTGGGTTCTTTGTGGACGTCGACGAGTAGTCTGGGGTTCCCAGGTGGCAGCTTGGGACATCCCGGAACAGCTGGCGCTGTGATGTTTATCTGTAGGCCTCTTAGGCCATATTTGGATCTTGTTGTTTAGAACAACCTAATTGCTTCCGCTTGATGTAATGTTGGGTCTGTGACCTCTGGTTGTCATTTGCTATCTTTCTCTATTATAAGAGTTGAACTATATGATTTGTGTCGTAGAGTCTGTGATGTGCCAGTTGTTCCACAAGTCTTGATCTCTCTATTATACATTGAGGGTTGTGCCTGTGTTAAGGCATCAATCGGGGTGTTGCGTTGCCGATGATCCATTCCGAGCAACGCCTGCCAAAGGTTTTGGCCGGGGATTGGTAAACCCGTAACCTCCGGTTGTATCGCTTAACCGGTGACACACAGCATCACTGTATAGCAGTCGGGTCGGGGCGCCACAAGTTGGTATCAGAGCAGTACTGCCTGTAGGAAACCCTTCTACTGGTCGATGTTGAGTCTAGTGTTTGTGAAAATATTTTTAACCTAAAAATGAGTTGTGAAAACCATCTTAGGATTCTTTTTACTCCTTATCTGGTTACCCTCTAATCTCGGAGCAATCTTACCTCGATTTGAGTTTAAAGGTTTTACTCCTCGTCTGTTACTTCAAAATGATTAGAAACGTGGGTGGGTTCGACCTTTAGTGTTATGTGTCACGTTGCTCCCGCTGCGTTGCAATCCCAAATCAACTCAGATGTTTCTACCGAGTTAATCTTTTGATCCTTTCTTTGGGTTTTAACCCACGGACTTGAACATAAGGTCCCGGATTGTGCCAACTAGAGTGTGTTAAGTTGTGATTTCTTAACTCTCACTAGTAGCACATGATGCTGATCTTTGACCCAAGTTCTATCTTGTTGATTCCTTTCCTGTTTACAATGTATTATCGTCCCTAGTCTGTGTACTTGTGTAGACGCTAATGCTATTGTTCGACCATTCGGAGAAAGATACTAACCGTGTCATTGTCAAATCTCCAGAATGGCTCGAGGAGGCGTGGAGGCCGTGGTGGTCGCGGTAACCACAATGATGATGAGGATGATCTGCCGCCACCACCCTCGATGGCTGAGGTCTTGATGGCCATTGAGGAGAACCGTGGGCGCAATGAGCGCTTGCTGAACAGTTGGTGCAGCAGAATGCACGGAGGAACGAGTGCAACACTCTCACCGAGTTCCTGCGTTCCCAGCCACCCACCTTTGCTGATGCTAAGGAGCCACTGGAAGCTGATGATTGGCTTCGTGCTTTGGAGCGCAAGTTCTCCGCGCTTCATGTCCCAGTGGCTGAGCAAGTCAACTTTGCCACCTATCTCTTGGTTGGTGCTGCTGGCTGTTGGTGGGAAAGCCATGTGGCTTTGTTTCCAGCCAACCATGTCTTACCTGGGCTGATTTCGCACTGCCTTCCGTGCGGAGTACATTCCCCAGCCATCATGGATTGAAGAGGAGGGAGTTCCTGGATTGCAACAGGGACGGATGGACCTCCGCACTTATGGTCGTGAGTTCAACCATCTCTCTCGTTACGCCCCAAGGGACGTGACAATGATGCTGACAAGCAAGAGCTGTTCCGCAAGGGTCTGACTCCGCAGCTCCGCTATGAGCTATTGCCCTTCAGGTTCCAGACCTATCAGGAGCTGTTCAACCAGGCTTTCACTCTTGAGCAAGGAAGAAAGGAACTTGAAGCTTCCAAGAGGCCCGCACATGGGGACCACCAGAGTTCCTCGGGTTCTGAGAGCAAGAAGCGCAGGGTGTTTGTTCCCTACAGCGCGTGCCGCGTGCTCCATTCATGCCAAGGCCGCAGGATACAGGCCACCTCCTCCGCGCCCCACTACTTCGACACTTGGGTAGGCGGAAGTGGGTACCGTCCTATGCTACCTGCTCCACCTGGAGTCACTTGCTACACCTGTGGCCAGGCTGGTCACTACTCCAGGGAGTGCCCCCAGAAGGCACCTCTCGCGATAACTCCTGCACGAGCCCCTGCCACTCCAACTGGCAAGGCTGGACCTATTGTGCGTGGTCGCCTGAACCACGTCTCTATTGAAGAAGCTGAAGATGACCCCGGCGTTCTTATGGGTGAGTTACGAATCAACGGCAATACAGCTACAGTTTTGTTTGACTCTGGAGCATCGCATTCATTCATATCCATAGCGTTTGCAAAAGACCACAACATACCGTTCGAGAAAATGAGCCGTCCCTTGGTGATCCACTCCTGGCTCCAAATGGCAAACCGATGGGTTACTCCTGAGGTCCAGATTAATATAGGTTCCTTGTCTTTTCCTTATGCCTTGGTAGCTCTGAAGTCCAAAGGCATTGATGTCATACTGGGCATGAACTGGCTAGCCAAATACCAGGCTAATCTCGACTGTGCTGCCAAGACCATTACTGTGACCGCTCCTTCCGGTGACATTGTGAAGTATTGGCCTGCAACATCAATACCTCCGTCCGCCGTCGTACCCAACTCACCTGAGATTCTCCTTTGCTTTATGGAAGGCGAATCCCCTCCTGAAATCCAGGACATACACGTGGTGTGTGACTTCCCGGATGTGTTCCCGGAAGAATTGCCTGGCATGCCTCCTGACCGAAGTGTGGAGTTTGTCATAGATCTACTTCCCGGTACGCTCCAATTTCCAAGAAGCCCTACCGTATGCCGGTGGAAGAGTTGGCTCTGTTGAAAGAGCAAATTGATCAGCTGTTAGCAAGGAGTTCATCCAGCCTAGCAGTTCACCTTGGGGTTGTCCGGTACTCTTTGTCAAGAAGAGGGATTCTACCGTGCCTCGTCTAGTCTCTGACTATCGACCGTTGAATGCGGTGACAATCAAGAACAAGTATCCTATTCCTCGCATCAATGATCTGTTGGATCAGTTAGCTGGTGCAACGGTATTCTCCAAGATGGATCTGAGGTCAGGCTACCATCAGATAAAAATCAGAAAGGAGGATATTCCAAAGACGGCATTTGTTACTCGTTATGGCTCATATGAGTATACCGTCATGTCCTTTGGTCTCACAATGCCCAGCTACTTTCATGAGGCTCATGAACTGTCTTCATGGATTATCTTGACAAGTTTGTCGTCATTTACATTGATGACATCTCATCTATTCCAAAACCAATGAAGAGCATGAGGAACATCTTCGTTTGGTTCTGACAAGACTTCGAGAACACCGCCTCTATGCCAAGTTCTCCAAGTGTGAGTTTTGGTTGGATAATCTCATCTTCCTTGGTCATGTGATATCCGCAATGGTGTGGCTGTCATTCCTGACAAGATTCAGTCCATTCTGGATTGGAAAACTCCAATGTCAGTCAAGGACATCGTAGCTTTCTCGGATTGGCGGGTTACTACCGCCGATTCATCGAAGGTTTCTCCAAGATAGCCAAGGCCCTGACTGACCTTCTCAAGAAGGATAAAAAGTTTGTATGGTCGGCCGAAGCTGAAGAGAGTTTCAAACACTGAAAGCCAAGCTCACGTCCGCTCCTGTGCTTGTCCTGCCGGACACAAGCAAGGATTTCGTCGTCTTCTGTGACGCCTCTCTACAAGGCTTGGGTTGTGTATTAATGCAAGATGGCCATGTGGTGGTATGCTTCTCGCCAATTGAAGCCGCATGAGCACAACTACCCAACTCATGATCTAGAACTTGCCGCTGTGGTCTATGCTTTGAAGCAATGGAGACCATACCTGTTTGGTAACCGTTGCGAGATCTTCTCGGATCACAAGAGTCTGAAGTACCTCTTCACCCAGCCGGATTTAAATCTCAGGCAAAGGCGTTGGTTGGAGTTAATCACGGACTATAATGTGAGTCTGAACTATCAACCCGGCAAAGCAAACGTCGTGGCTGACGCGCTAAGTCGGAAGTCCTATTGCAACAATCTGATGATTGAAAAGGCCCAACCTCTTCATGAAGAGTTTGCCCGTTTGAACCTGGAAATTGTTCCTCTGGCTACCTTGCAAATCTGGAGATCAAAGCTACTCTTGTAGACCAGATTAAGGATGCTCAGAAGCTGGATGAGGGTATTCTGAATATCAAGAACATTGCTAGTGGCAAGGCCAAATGTTTCTTGGAAGATGAATCCGGGTTGTTTATTTTGGTGACCGCTAGTGGTGCCAAAGAACCGGAATTTGAGGGAGCTCATTCTCCAAGAAGCTCATGAATCACCTCTCTCTATTCATCCCGGTAGTACCAAGATGTACCAAGACCTTCGGCCACAATTCTGGTGGACTCGTATGAAACGAGAAATTGCCAAGTATGTTGCTGAATGTGACACATGTCGACGGGTAAAGGCTGAACATCAAAGACCTGCCGGCACTCTCGCCCTATTGCAGTTCCCGAGTGGAAATGGGATGAAATTGGTATGGACTTCATCACCGGGTTTCCCGATCTCAAAAGGGCAACAATGCATTTGGGTAATCATTGATCGTCTTTCCAAGGTTGCTCACTTCCTACCAGTCCGTGATGATATACGGGCAAGTCAACTTGCTGACTTATATTTGGCTCGTATTGTTCCATTGCATGGGGTCCCTCTGAGGATCATATCGGACCGTGGAAGTATCTTTGTCTCCAATTTTGGCAGAGTTTCCAAACTGCTATGGGGTCCCGTCTCAACTTCAGTACCGCCTACCATCCCAAACTGATGGTCAGACGAAAGAGTGAACCAAGTTGGAAGACATGCTTAGGGCATGTGTCATCTCTTTTGGCAAGGTTGGGAAAAGTATCTCCCTTTCGCGGAGTTCTCCTACAACAATAGCTATCAAGCTAGTCTGGGCATGGCTCCATTCGAGGCTCTATGGAAGAAAATGCCGCACTCCTCTAAATTGGTCCGAGACCGAGAGAGGGCACTCTTTGGTCCGGATGTGATCAATGAAGCTGAGGAGAAGGTTAGAATCATAAGGAGAATCTGAAGATTGCTCAGTCTAGGCAAAGAGCTACTATGATAAGCACCATCAGGAAATTCACTATGAAATTGGTGATAAAGCTTATCTCCGTGTCTCTCCCCTTCGTGGCGTTCGCCGCTTCGGAATCAAAGGGAAATTGGCCCCTCGCTATGTTGGTCCTTTCACCGTTCTGGGCAAGCGAGGAGATCTTTCTTATCAATTGGAGTTACCGGTCAAATTCCCAAATGTACATGATGTGTTTCATGTCTCCCAACTTCGCCGGTGTTTTAAAGATCCTATCCATGGGGTCAATCATGAAGAGCTAGACTCCAGGAAGATCTCACTTATCGCGAGCATCCTATCCGTGTCTTGGATGAAGCTGAAAGAAAGACCCGTAACAAGACTACCAAGTTCCTCAAAGTTCAATGGTCTCACCATTCCGAGGAAGAAGCAACTTGGGAAGAGAGTCTAGTCTTCGTGAGGAGTATCCCGACTTCTTTCCGCAACTTAGAATCTCGGGACGAGATTCCTGTAAGGAGGGTAGAGTTGTAACAGCCCAAAGCTGAGAACCTAAAAACCTGTGTAATTTTTCCACTTATGTGTTAATTGCATCATGGCATCCATGCATAAACATGTCTCTTTTGAGTTAACACAACATTGATATCGAAATGATAGGAAGTTGCTAAAACCAAATGCCCAAGTGCTCTAACAAAACTTCCACACAATGTTGGCACTCAATCTTGCAAATAAAATTACTTTGACATCCCCTATCTGTCAAGGAAGTTCCAAGAGCTCCAAACTAATATTTTGCTTTTGCTCCAAATTGTTAAAGGAGCAACATATTTGAATTTAGCAAAAATGCCCTATTCACCTTTCTAAACAAAAGTGGTCCAAACTATTTTATTTTGAGACACCAAAATTTGTGGAGTTCCTCCAGGTTAAGGGGAGCATCCCCAAATTTTTCCATATTTTTTGGAGCAGTGCAAGTGCCCTAATTAAAACCAGCAAAGAAACAGTTTCAAAGTTAAAAACAGAAAAAGGAAGAACGGATTATCCTGCCCGATCGACCACCGGATTATTCGGCCTGTGTCATCTTCTTCCTGTAGCGACCGAAGAACGCAGCTCGCGTCGCACCCGCACGCACGCCTCGCCCCGGGGGCCCCCTCTGCCCTCTCCACCTGCAAGGAGAGCAAGACACGACCCCCACCTGCTCCTCACCCCATCCCCTCACCCACCACTTGCTCCCTCTCTCTCCTTGCTCCCCACGAGCTCCACGTCGTCGTCGCCATGGCCGAGTTCGCCGCCGTCGATTGAGGTCACCCCGAGCAAATCGCCACCAACCAAAAGCTCCGCCGTGCTGCCCTGCTCCTCTCCACCGCAAGAATCGAGCCGGGAAGCTACACATTGCCCGGGATTCGAGTTCTTCTCCGACGAACTCCGCCGCACGCCGAGCTCGATTGCCGCTGCTCCCGTCCATCCCCGGCCTAGCTGAGCACCCCCACGAGTTCAAGGTGAGCTGCGGTCCGCCTGGACACCCTCCATCCTCTCCCTCCCCGTCTAGCTCGCCGAGCCGCCGTAGCCCATGCGCCGCTGGAGTTCATCGTCGTGCTCTCCATTTTCCTGCCACCGGATATTCCGGCCTCGGACAAAATATCCGGCTTGAAATTTCCGGCCGAGTCCAGTGGCTCGCGCCTTTGAGTCCTTAGCCGTTTTCACGAGTGGCCAAGAATTGAGACCGGATATTCCGGTCTGGCACGACCCGGATTATCCGGCCTCTGGGAGTTTTTGCCTATTTTGGCTAAGTTGCACATGGTCTCCTCACAACTTAAAACTTGCATCTTCTCATGAGCATGACATTCATATGCAAGTTAACCCTAGGGTTCATCGATCTTGATCAACTAGTAAGTTGTTGTAACCCTTAAAACCACGGTATAGTCGCGATGCACCGTGATGCATCCAACCTCGTTTAAATTGTTTAGTTGAATCATCCTCGTCTCGGGGATTTAAAATGTCATGTCATCATATGTTTGTGCATTGCATCTGTTAAGCATATGTGTGGTGATTGATTGTTCTCTCCCGATGTTTGTTTTTCGTTAGATCAAGCAACCGGGGTTCCACCTCAATACCCCGAAGACCCGTACTACCAGCACGTTGAGCAAGGCAAGTGTAATCCCCCTCTGAGCATGTCTTATCCTATATTTCCGCAAATATTTTCTCCACTATAATATTGCATGCGGTTCCAAATGTCAATTTTATTGGATTAGAGTATCCTATAGTTGCATTAAGATTCCGATGCCAATACCTGTTTTCTCTCCGAATATCCATAGGATTGTATTGTTGGCGAGATACCTACTATGCTATGTTGATGCTTAGCCATGCTTAGTTTAATTGCATAGCTATACGATGGATGGTTATGGTGGAAACAGGTGATTGAGATACATGGTTGATGGTGGAGGAAATTGTGGTGACGGATAATAAAATGCTAAAAGGTGGGGATGAGAGGCCACGATGGTTGTGGTGCTTTGTCTCACTCTCGCCGCCTAGGTGCGAGTTCTTTACCTCTTGAACCAAGAATGAGCGCGCTTCCTTTCGGTGGGGTATATGGAGCCCTCATCGACCGACTAACTTGAGCGGGACTAGCCAGGGTCCTCTAGTTTGGGCTTCCATTTGCGCGTGCGTGATGATGGTGGGATGAACTGAGATGAGGATGGTGGTGTTAGGAAAAATGAGTGGCGTGGGGCGGGGTGTTGTGATCCTGGCAGTCCTACTGCCACTGATGATCCTGGAAAGTCTTTAACAAGGTAAAGGTTGTAACCGTTCCCACTCAGCCGGCTTTCCCGGAAGAGAGCTACGTGTAGGCAATGAGCCGGGCGGTACCGAAGGTAAACACAGTGCACCCCTGCAGGGTTAAATCTTTTCGAAAAGCGTGTCCACGGTTACGGACAACTTGGGAAAGGACGATAAGACCATAGAATAACTTTAACGGAATGATTAAAAACTGGGTACTAGAGGTACCACTTCAAGATTGTAAGGTGAGCTTCCTCGAGGGTGATTCGGGGAGGTGCCTTTGATGAACAGGTACAATGTTGACGATGGTGATAAATGGTGAGAAATGTGATTCAAGAGAAAAGGGTCACTTCTTCCCTCTTTTTAAAATACTCTGAATAGTCGATGCCATTTGAGTTATGTTTTTCATAAATAAAATCAGCTTTATGCAAAACAGCCATATAACTTTGTAAGCCTCATCGAGCTAAAGCTCTATATATAATCTTGCGAGTTCGTCGAACTCAACGTCGTTTGTTTTGTTTCAGAGGAGGACTTCACCGACCTCGAAGGTGGGTTCTTTGTGGACGTCGACGAGTAGTCTGGGGTTCCCAGGTGGCAGCTTGGGACATCCCGGAACAGCTGGCGCTGTGATGTTTATCTGTAGGCCTCTTAGGCCATATTTGGATCTTGTTGTTTAGAACAACCTAAATTGCTTCCGCTTGATGTAATGTTGGGTCTGTGACCTCTGGTTGTCATTTGCTATCTTTCTCTATTATAAGAGTTGAACTATATGATTTGTGTCGTAGAGTCTGTGATGTGCCAGTTGTTCCACAAGTCTTGATCTCTCTATTATACATTGAGGGTTGTGCCTGTGTTAAGGCATCAATCGGGGAGTTGCGTTGCCGATGATCCATTCCGAGCAACGCCTGCCAAAGGTTTTGGCCGGGGATTGGTAAACCCGTAACCTCCGGTTGTATCGCTTAACCGGTGACACACAGCATCACTGTATAGCAGTCGGGTCGGGGCGCCACAAGTTGGTATCAGAGCAGTACTGCCTGTAGGAAACCCTTCTACTGGTCGATGTTGAGTCTAGTGTTTGTGAAAATATTTTTAACCTAAAAATGAGTTGTGAAAACCATCTTAGGATTCTTTTTACTCCTTATCTGGTTACCTCTAATCTCGGAGCAATCTTACCTCGATTTGAGTTTAAAGGTTTTACTCCTCGTCTGTTACTTCAAATGATTAGAAACGTGGGTGGGTTCGACCTTTAGTGTTATGTGTCACGTTGCTCCCGCTGCGTTGCAATCCCAATCAACTCAGATGTTTCTACCGAGTAATCTTTTGATCCTTTCTTTGGGTTTTAACCCACGGACTTGAACATAAGGTCCCGGATTGTGCCAACTAGAGTGTGTTAAGTTGTGATTTCTTAACTCTCACTAGTAGCACATGATGCTGATCTTTGACCCAAGTTCTATCTTGTTGTTCCTTGTCCTTGTTGTACAAAGTATTATCGTCCCTAGTCTGTGTACTTGTGTAGACGCTAATACTATTGTTCGATCATTCGGAGAAAGATACTAACCGTGTCATTGTCAAATCTCCAGAATGGCTCGAGGAGGCCGTGGAGGCCGTGGTGGTCGCGGTAACCACAATGATGATGAGGATGATCTGCCGCCACCCCCTCGATGGCTGAGGTCTTGATGGCCATTGAGGAGAACCGTGGGCGCAATGAGCGCTTGCTGAACAGTTGGTGCAGCAGAATGCACGGAGGAACGAGTGCAACACTCTCACCGAGTTCTGCGTTCCCAGCCACCCACCTTTGCTGATGCTAAGGAGCCATTGGAAGCTGATGATTGGCTTCGTGCTTTGGAGCGAAGTTCTCCGCGCTCATGTCCCAGTGGCTGAGCAAGTCAACTTTGCCACCTATCTCTTGTTGGTGCTGCTGGCTGTTGGTGGGAGAGCCATGTGGCTTTGTTTCCAGCCAACCATGTCTTTACCTGGGCGGATTTTCGCACTGCCTTCCGTGCGGAGTACATTCCCCAGCCGATCATGGACTGAAGAGGAGGGAGTTCCTGGACTTGCAACAGGGACGGATGGACCTCCGCACTTATGGTCGTGAGTTCAACCATCTCTCTCGTTACGCCCCAAGGGACGTGACAATGATGCTGACAAGCAAGAGCTGTTCCGCAAGGGTCTGATCCGCAGCCGCTATGAGCTATTGCCCTTCAGGTTCCAGACCTATCAGGAGCTGTTCAACCAGGCTTTCACCTTGAGCAAGGAAGAAAGGAACTTGAAGCTTCCAAGAGGCCCGCACATGGGGACCACCAGAGTTCCTCGGGTTCTGAGAGCAAGAAGCGCAGGGTGTTTGTTCCCTACAGCGCGTGCTCGTGCTCCATTCATGCCAAGAGCCGGATACAGGCCACCTCCTCCGCCCCCACTACTTCGACACTTGGGATAGGCGGAAGTGGGTACCGTCCTATGCTACCTGCTCCACCTGGAGTCACTTGCTACACCTGTGGCCAGGCTGGTCACTACTCCAGGGAGTGCCCCAGAAGGCACCTCTCGCGATAACTCCTGCACGAGCCCCTGCCACTCCAACTGGCAAGGCTGGATATTGTGCGTGGTCGCCTGAACCACGTCTCTGTTGAAGAAGCTGAAGATGACCCCGGCGTTCTTATGGGTGAGTTACGAATCAACGGCAATACAGCTACAGTTTTGTTTGATCTGGAGCATCGCATTCATTCATATCCATAGCGTTTGCAAAAGACCACAAATACCGTTGAGAAATGAGCGTCCTTGGAGATCCACTCCTGGTTCTAAATGGCAACCGATGGTGTTACTCCTGAGGTCCAGATTAATATAGGTTCCTTGTCTTTTCCTTATGCCTTGGTAGCTCTGAAGTCCAAAGGCATTGATGTCATTAGGGCATGAACTGGCTAGCCAAATACCAGGCTAATCTCGACTGTGCTGCCAAGACCATTACTGTGACCGCTCCTTCCGGTGACATTGTGAGTATTGGCCTGCAACATCAATACCTCCGTCCGCCGTCGTACCCAACTCACCTGAGATTTCCTTTGCTTTATGGAAGGCGATCCCTCCTGAATCCAGGACATACACGTGGTGTGTGACTTCCCGGATGTGTTCCGGAAGAGTTGCCTGGCATGCCTCCTGACCGAAGTGTGGAGTTTGTATAGATCTCTTCCCGGTACTGCTCCAATTTCCAAGAAGCCCTACGTATGCCGGTGGAAGAGTTGGCTCTGTTGAAAGAGCAAATTGATCATGTTAGCAAAGGAGTTCATCCAGCCTAGCAGTTCCATGGGGTTGTCCGGTACTCTTTGTCAAGAAGAGGGATTCTACCGTGCCTCGTCTAGTCTCTGACTATCGACCGTTGAATGCGGTGACAATCAAGAACAAGTATCCTATTCCTCGCATCAATGATCTGTTGGATCAGTTAGCTGGTGCAACTATTCTCCAAGATGGATCTGAGGTCAGGCTACCATCAGATAAAAATCAGAAAGGAGGATATTCCAAAGACGGCATTTGTTACTCGTTATGGCTCATATGAGTATTACATGTCCTTTGGTCTCACTAATGCCCAGCTACTTTCATGAGGCTCATGAACTCTGTCTTCATGGATTATCTTGACAAGTTTGTCGTCATTTTATTGATGACATTCTCATCTATTCCAAAACCAATGAAGAGCATGAGGAACATCTTCGTTTGGTTCTGACAAGACTTCGAGAACAGCCTCTATGCCAAGTTCTCCAAGTGTGAGTTTTGGTTGGATAATTCATCTTCCTTGGTCATGTGATATCCGTGATGGGTGTGGCTTCATTCCTGACAAGATTCAGTCCATTCTGGATTGGAAAACTCCAATGTCAGCCCAAAGCTGAGAACCTAAAAAACTGTGTAATTTTTCCACTTATGTGTTAATTGCATCATGGCATCCATGCATAAACATGTCTCTTTTGAGTTAACACAACATTGATATCGAAATGATAGGAAGTTGCTAAAACCAAATGCCCAAGAGCTCTAACAAAACTTCCATACAATGTTGGCACTCAATCTTGCAAATTTCGTTACTTTGTGACATCCCCTATTGTTGGTAGTTCCAAGAGCTCCAAATAATATTTTGCTTTTGCTCCAAATTGTTAAACGAGCAACATATTTGAATTTAGCTAGAAAATGCCCTATTCACCTTTCTAAACAAAGTGGTCCAAACTATTTTATTTTGAGACACCAAAATTTGTGGAGTTCCTCCAGGTTAAGGGGAGCATCCCCAATTTTTCCATATTTTTTGGAGCAGTGCAAGTGCCCTAATTAAAACCAGCAAAGAAACAGGTTTTAAAGTTAAAAACAGAAAAAGGAAGACGGATTATCGGCCCGATCGACCACCGGATTATCGGTCTGTGTCATCTTCTTCCTGTAGCGACCGAAGAACGCAGCTCGCGTCCACCCGCACGCACGCCTCGCCCCGGGGGCCCCCTCTGCCCTCTCCACCTGCAAGGAGAGCAAGACACGACCCCACTGCTCCTCACCCATCCCCTCACCCACCACTTGCTCCTCTCTCTCTCTTGCCCCACGAGCTCCACGTCGTCGTCGCCATGGCCGAGCTCGCCGCCGTCGATTGAGGTCACCCCGAGCAAATCGCCGCCAACCAAAAGCTCCGCGTGCTGCCCTCCTCCTCTCCACCGCAAGAATCGAGCCGGGAAGCTACACATTGCCCAGGATTCGAGTTCTTCTCCGACGAACTCCGCCGCACGGAGCTCGATTGCCGCTGCCCCATCCATCCCCGACCTAGTGAGCACCCCCACGAGTTCAAGGAGAGCTGCGGTCCGCCTGGACACCCCCATCCTCTCCCTCCCTGTCTAGCTCGCCGAGCCGTCGTAGCCGTGCACGCTGGAGTTCATCGCTGTGCTCTCCATTTTCCTGCCACGGATATCGGCCTCGGACAAAATATCTGGCTTGAAATTTCGGCCGAGTCCAGTGGCTCGCCTTTGAGTCCTTAGCCGTTTTCACGAGTGGCAAGAATTGAGACCGGATTTCCGGTCTGGCACGACCCGGATTTTCCGGCCTCTGGGAGTTTTTGCCTATTTTGGCTAAGTTGCACATGGTTCCTCACTACTTAAAACTTGCATCTTCTCATGAGCATGACATTCATATGCAAGTTAACCCTAGGGTTCATCGATCTTGATCAACTAGTAAGTTGTTGTAACCCTTAAACCCACGGTATAGTCGCGATGCACCGTGATGCATCCAAACCTCGTTTAAATTGTTTAGTTGAATCATCCTCGTCTCGGGGATTTAAAATGTCATGTCATCATATGTTTGCGCATTGCATCTGTTAGCATATGTGTGGTGATTGATTGTTCTCTCCGATGTTTGTTTTTCGTTAGATCAAGCAACCGGGGTTCCACCTCAATCGCGAAGACCCGTACTACCAGCACGTTGAGCAAGGCAAGCGTAACCCCCCTTGAGCATGTCTTATCCTATTTTCCGCAAATATTTTCTCCACTATAATATTGCATGCGGTTCCAAATGTCAATTTTATTGGATTAGAGTATCCTTTAGTTGCATTAAGATTCCGATGCCAATACCTGTTTTCTCTCCGAATATCCATAGGATTGTATTGTTGGCGAGATACTACTATGCTATGTTGATGCTTAGACATGCTTAGTTTAATTGCATAGCTATACGATGGATGGTTATGGTGAAAACGGTGATTGAGATACATGGTTGATGGTGGAGGAAATTGTGGTGACGGATAAAAAATGCTAAAAGGTGGGGATGAGAGGCCACGATGGTTGTGGTGCTTTGTCTCACTCTCGCCGCCTAGGTGCGAGTTCTTTACCTCTTGAACCAAGAATGAGCGCGCTTCCTTTCGGTGGGGTATATGGAGCCCTTGTCGACCGACTAACTTGAGCGGGACTAGCCAGGGTCTAGTTTGGGCTTCCATTTGCGCGTGCGTGATGATGGTGGGATGAAATGAGATGAGGATGGTGGTGTTAGGAAAAAATGAGTGGCCGTGGGGCGGGGGTGTTGTGATCCTGGCAGTCCTACCGCCACTGATGATCCTGGAAAGTCTATAACAAGGTAAAGGTTGTAACCGTTCCACTCAGCCGGCTTTCCCGGAAGAGAGCTACTGTAGGCAATGAGCGGGCGGGGGGTACCGAAGGTAAACACAGTGCACCCCTGCAGGGTTAAATCTTTTCGAAAAGCCGTGTCCACGGTTACGGACAACTTGGGAAAGGACGATAAGACCATAGATAATTTAACGGAATGATTAAAAACTGGGTACTAGAGGTACCACTTCAAGATTGTAAGGTGAGCTTCCTCGAGGGTGATTCGGGGAGGTGCCTTTGATGAACAGGTACAATGTTGACGATGGTGATAAATGGTGAGAAATGTGATTCAAGAGAAAAGGGTCACTTCTTCCCTCTTTTAAATACTCTGAATAGTCGATGCCATTTGAGTTATGTTTTTCATAATAAAATCGCTTTATGCAAAACAGCCATATAACTTTGTAAGCCTCATCGAGCTAAAGCTCTATATATAATCTTGCGAGTTCGTCGAACTCAACGTCGTTTGTTTTGTTTCAGAGGAGGACTTCACCGACCTCGAAGGTGGGTTCTTTGTGGACGTCGACGAGTAGTCTGGGGTTCCCAGGTGGCAGCTGGGGACATCCGGAACAGCTGGCGTGTGATGTTTATCTATAGGCCTCTTAGGCCATATTTGGATCTTGTTGTTTAGAACAACCTAAATTGCTTCCGCTTGATGTAATGTTGGGTCTGTGACCTCTGGTTGTCATTTGCTATCTTTCTCTATTATAAGAGTTGACTATATGATTTGTGTCGTAGAGTCTGTGATGTGCCAGTTGTTCCACAAGTCTTGATCTCTTATTATACATTGAGGGTTGTGCCTGTGTTAAGGCATCAATCGGGGAGTTGCGTTGCCGATCATCCATTCCGAGCAACGCCTGCAAAGGTTTTGGCGGGGATTGGTAAACCCGTAACCTCGGTTGTATCGCTTAACCGGTGACACACAGCATCACTGTTAGCAGTCGGGTCGGGGCGCGCATGCGCCACAGAGAGGGCCATGGCGGCCTTTGCTCACTGCTTCGATGGGGAGGTATCTGACCGTGCACTGCTGAAGCTGCGCGTGATGTTCAGGGTGAACACACCAGAAGATGACGCCATCGACGAAGCCTTGCTGAGCCAATGAGGCGCTGCTCGCCTCGACCACGAAGTGCTGGAGGAGAGTGCTGTGACTGCAGCAATGATCGATGTTGATCAAGCCCAGGTCTGCTATGTGTTCCTGTAGTTCGCCAATGTTAGTTCCATTTTTAGTCTGTAGCTATGGGAAAATTTCTGCCGAGGCTGCTCCTGTCTGCTGGTCTGGCACCGGCTTCAGTCAGCCTGCATGTGTTGGGGTCGTCGCTGCTATGTTGTCTCTGCTCGCTGGAACATCCGTGATCAGAAACTTGTAGGAAGCCACAACCGCTTGCTTAGTTGTTCTCTTTGCTCTGCAGTGTTTGTTTGTTGACGTGGGTTCTTGTGGTTTCCAATGATTGAACACCTTCTGAACTTCTTGGACTCGAATGTAAGGGGGTTGAATGATCAAGATCGCCAGGATGCTGTGCACGAAACTATCGCCACTTCCTCATGCCAGATTGTGTGTCTTCAAGAGACAAATCTAGCTTTGGTTTCCTCTTTTGAAGCTGCATACATTGGGGGAAATTGCCTTAGAGGTTTCGCGAAGAGGCCCACCACGGGTACTAGAGGTGGCATCTTGCTCTTGTGGGATGAGAGTCGGTAGTTCAAATGAGCAATGTCCATATCACCGAGTTTTGTCTCTCGGCCAAAGTGCACGTCATCAACTCCAATGCCGATGAAGATTTCTTGATCACCACGGTGTATGGGCCGACGGCGGCAAATCGCAAGGATGACTTCTTTGCCGAGTTAGTTAGCCTCAAACCGCCAAGTGGGGAGCGATGGTTGGTGCTCGGTGACTTTAACCAAATCCGAAGAGCTTGTGACAAAAACAACCGAAATGTTAATAGAGGGCGTTCAACGCTTCCGTGCCGCCTTGCAAAACTTGTGAGCTCAAAGAGATCCATCTTCAAAATAGGCGTTACACTTGGAGCAATGGGAGAGCCAACCAACCTTGTGCAACCTCGATGCTTTCTTTTGCAACGCGATTGGGATCTCCAATTTGACACCCATGTTCTTCACGCTCTATCCTCTTCCTTGTCGGATCATTGCCTCTTATGCTCGCCGATGATCGTGGGCCGCGGCGCCCTCGGTCCTTCAAGTTTGAGAACTTTTGGCTTCGCCTTCCGGGTTCCAAGAGGGGGTTCAACAAGCTTGGAATGAACCAACAACGCATGTTGAGCTTGCCATACCCTCTTCCACAAGATGCACACGACGGGGTTGAGACTTTCCAAGTGGAGTCATGGCCTCTTCTCAACTCCAAGGTGTTGATGCATTCGGCCCTTCTTGTCATCCTACAATTTGACATCGCGCAAGAATCTAGGACACTTTCGGCCAATGAGAGGGACCTTCATGCTAAGTTAAAGAGAAAAGTGGTGGCCTTGGCGGTGGTGGAGAGGGCGAGGAAAAAGCAAAGTGCAAGAATCGCTAACATCAAAGAAGGAGATGCAAACACAAATTCTTTCATATGAGGGTCAACTCGAGAAGGAAAAACCACATCTACGCCTCAAGAACAACAACAATGGGTGGGTCACTGATCACTTGGCAAAGCAAGTCCTTATTCATGACCACTTCAACTCGGTCTTGGGTAGGGGAGAGGCAAGAACTCAAGATTTTAACTGGGAAGGGCTCGATTTTGGGAGGAGAACCTGAGAGTCTTGGTGAGCCTTTCACCGAGGAAGAGGTCAAGAATGCCATCAACAACATGCCAAGCGATAAAGCTCCCAGTCCCGATGGCTTTACCGGGGCCTTCTTGAAGAAATGTTGGAACATCATCAAGGACGATGTCATGAGGGTGATCCACCTTTTTGGCAACCTTCACGCGAGAACTTCCATTGGTTGAATTCCGCCAACATTGCCCTCTTGCCAAAGAAGGAGGGTGCGGAAGAGGTCTCCGACTTCCGGCCCATTAGCCTCATCCATGCGATCGCCAAAATCATTTCCAAGATGCTTGCCCTCCGTTTAGGACGATGATGAATGACCTTGTCTCCAACGCCCAAAGTGCCTTCATAAAAAAGAGAAGTATCCACATCAACTTCCTCTATGTCAAGAACCTCGCAAAAAAATTCCACAAGAACAAGATCACGGCTCTCCTATTCAAGCTTGATATTAGAAAGGCCTTTGATTCTATCCGATGGGAATACATTCTTGATCTCCTACAATGCCGTGGGTTCCCTAGCATCTTCCGGAATTGGATTGCCGCGTTGTTCTCCACCGCCACCTCTCGTGCCATGCTAAATGGCATTGCCAGCCCCCCCATCATCCATGGTCGGGGGCTCCGTCAAGGGGATCCGTTATCACCGCTTCTCTTCATGGTTTCCATCGACCCTCTCACACAAATCCTAGAGAATGCAACACGGGAGGGACTACTCCACAAGTTGAGAGGGAGAGGGACCATTCTTAGGACTTCACTATATGCGGATGATGCGGCCGTGTTCTTGGCTCCTATCAAGGAGGATGTCGGAAACTTTGCTTCCATTCTTCAAGCTTTTGGGGAGGTCACCAGCCTTTGCACAAACTTTGACAAGAGCTCCGTCGTGCCAATTCGTTGTGGGCAAATAAATCTTGATGAGGTGCTTGAGGGCATTCTGGCTGCAAGAGCTTCTTTCCCTTTGTGCTACCTAGGCCTTCCCTCTCGGTTTTGCGACTTCGTAGGGGGGATTTTCAATTTCTTGAAGACAAGTGTGCAAGCAAGCTACTTACTTGGAATGGCAAATACATTGCTACGGCCGGCCAGGCATCGCTTGTTACGTCGGTCATTGCCTCGCAAGCCATCTATTGCTTGACTCCTCTTGTCATCCATCCTGGAACTATGACCTTCATGAACAAGATTCAAAGGGCGTTTCTTTGGTCGGCTAAGGACACGACCACCGGGGCCAAGTACAAGGTCAATTGGGAGTTGGTTTCCCGCCTAAGAAGCTTGGTGGACTTGGTATTCTTCACTTGGAAAAGTTCGCTACGGCTTTGCGTTTGCGGTGGCCATGGTTGGAATGTAAAGATCCCAACAAGATTTGGGTGGGCCAAGGC
Source organism: Poa pratensis (assembly GCA_947311845.1). Lineage (NCBI taxonomy): Eukaryota > Viridiplantae > Streptophyta > Magnoliopsida > Poales > Poaceae > Poa > Poa pratensis. Next base: position 78,835,292 of record CAMZMU010000074.1, read on the forward strand.
AATCCGTGCACGAGCGAGGACATGGACATCTTCTACTCCGCCACAATCATCACGGTTGGTAATGGAGCAAAGGCCTCCTTTTGGCATGCCCCATGGTTGGGCGGGAGGTCGCCGAAGGTTATTGCTCCCCTCATCTTTGCTTCGTCTAGCAAGAAAGGGTGCACCATTTTTGATGCTTTGGCCGGGTCGGCGTGGGTTAGTAAGGTGCGCCTCGATGAGAACTTCACCGTCACACACTTCTCCCAATTTGTGGACCTATGGACTCAACTCACCAACATCCAACTCGGCCCAAACATATGCGATGAGATTCGTTGGAAGCTTACGGAAAGCGGAGAATACACGACAAAGTCCGCCTATGAGATGCAATTCTTGGGCACCATTGCCTCTTCCATGCATAGGACAATTTGGAAGGTTTGGGCGCCGCCAAAAACGAAATATTTTGCTTGGCTTGTTAACCAAAATAGATTGTGGACGGCAGACCGCCTTGCTAGAAGAGGGTGGCCAAATTGTGGCCTATGTCCTTTGTGCAAACAAATACGGAGTCGGTGGATCACCTCTTTGTCCATTGCCCTGTAACTCGGAGGCTTTGGGGGATGGTGAAGGATTGGCTCGGGCTTGCAAACCTCGACCCGGGCTCTTGGACAAATCTCTCCTTCAATGAGTGGTGGCTTTTGATGGCGGATGTATCTCCCCATCGGAGGGCGGTAGCTTCCATCACCCTTCTTGTCACTTGGGAGGTGTGGAACGAACGAAATGATAGGGTCTTCAAAAATAAGAGTTCGCCTCCGACAGTGATTGTTGCTAGGATTAAGAGTGAGGCCCGGTTGTGGGGTTTAGCGGGTGCCAAACGTTTGGGCAACTTGATGCCGCGAGAGTAGTCTTGTTTGTAATAATGGGTCCGCCCTAAAATTGCTTCTTGCAACTCCTTCTTAATTAATATAAGGGGCAAAGCTTTTGCCCCCGTTTCAATAATTTTTTATGGGGGGAGCATTTCCGTAACAAGTTTGTATTATGGATGTTCGTCGGTCAACTTGACCTCGAGCTGTATGATGTGCAAGAGGTGGAAAAGAAATATGGGTGACATTGATTATGATCGACCAAATTAGCAGACACACAGTACCGGAAAACGAGTGGTTGCTGAATATTTACAAGTTTGGAGTGTCAAACACGGATAGTTGGTAAAAATGCTTGTATGCCAAGTATGTTGTGCACATGAGAGCAGTCTTTACCGAGTTGGGCGGGAACACTTGGCAAAGGTGCATCCTGGGGCCAGTTTTTGGCACCGGGAAGAGGCTTTACCAATTGCTCGCTTTACCAATTGCTATCAAAACATTCGGCAAATATACGACAGGTGGCAGCACCTGGGCAAACTAAAGTGACTGAGGGAAACCGTAAAATACGCATGGTGCTAATCTTCGCCAAGTGCTGGCCGAGCATACTCGGGAAAGCGGAGAATACAAGAAGCTACCACGTGTCCTTGAGATTGTCGAGTGTTTTTCTCCATACTCGAGTGTATTTTCCATAGCGTACATTCTGTGCCGAGTGCTGGCGCTCGGCAAACAACATTTACAGCGGACGGGTGGTTTTAGAGCCGGCGCGTTCTTCTCCGGTGGTGGAGGTCTTCGGAGCTCCCCGTCTGCGCGCTGGACTGGCTGGATCTCGAGGCCCGGCGCGGCGCTCATGATTCTCTTCTCTCTGTCAGATCCGAGGTGGTGGTGGATCTGGCGGCGGACGGATCGAGCTCTGCGTCGTCTTCCGGCGGTGGATTCGACGGCGGCTGCGGCAAGCGGTGTGGAAGGGTCAAGGGGGCGCTGCCCCGGCCGTTCATCGTCAACAACTCCGGCGCGGCGCGGTGGAGAGTCAAGGCAGCGTCTTCGATAGGGAAAAAGCTCTCCCTGACAGCGGCGAGGTGGTGGCTGGCCGCCTTCGACTCCGACGCCGGCGACGGCGTGTTCTTCGATCTTTGGTCCATTTCCCCTACGCATTTTGTACTTGTATTTCCTACCGTGTACGTTGTATGTGGTATGTGTTGAATATATGTGGTGGAAAAATTGCAAAAAAAAAAAAAACAACATTTACAGCGCAGCGAGTACTGGCAGAAAATACTCGTCATTCTGTTTGCCAACATCATGAGATTTAACACTCGGCAAAAGGACATTTGCCTACAAAGTTATTACCAAGTAGAGTGTGATACTCGGCAGTTATAACCGAGTAGTTGGCATACTCGGCGAAGAACTGGTTTCCACTAGTGACCTTTGCAAAAACAAATGCAGGTCAATCTAATGGTAGTAAGACTCATGACAATCTGAGGTGTTATGCATATACTCTCTCCGTTCGGAAAAGGATGTCACCAAAATGGTCTATCTATAATTTATTTTTGTGACATCCTTTTTCGAACGGAGGGAGTAGATGTTCCATCCCAAACGTGGCACCTCCTGTCTCTGCCAAAATGTCATGCTTTAATGCGGAAAGCACAAATCAGGAAGCACATATATCTCACGCAATTAAAAAAGGAAGATTTTTAGGTCCTGCTCTACTATCTTTCTAGTCATAAAACGTCATAAAGCAACGTGCAGTTATTCTTGATTTTTTTTTTTGCGAACACTCAAAAGCTTGCGTGTCGACTTAGATAGAAGAGAGAGAGCAGACAAAGAGTCTGGGTTACAGCGATTCCGGCACCGAGCATGGTGCGGATACAACTCCGAGTTATTCTTGATAAATTATCATAAAAGCGAGAGAGTAAAATGCAGCGTGCTCTGCACTCGCTACTTGCCAACGATCAAGGCTCCCAGATCATACGCGAGCATGGTCTTGTCCTGATCGACGGCATTGACGTCGTACAGCGACGACGACCGGAACGCCGACAGCCCATCCCCGTAGGACCTGACGGCGACGCTGGCATCAATGTACTCCTGCCTGGCACTCCCGAACGAGCAGGAGAACAGCTGATCGACCACGCCGGCCATGAGCCGGTGCGCCGTGTCGTACTTGTTCTTGCAGTTCGCGTATGCCGCCCTCTCGTCGCCGGACGCCTTCTGCAGCAGCTGGTCCACGGAGTCCATGGTGGACTGGTACGACAGCTTGGCGAACCTGCTAGCGATGATCGCGTAGGTTGTGACCTCCCCGGAGGGATCCGCGTGCCGCAGCGTGTCCTGACAAAGTTGGTACAGGGGCTGCGAGGTGCACGCCTTGAGGCACGCCGCGTCTATGTCCATGGAAGGCACGTTGTCACAGGCGTCAACCCCGGTGAAGAAGTGGGATAACAGAGTGGCCAGTGAGAGGATCAAGGTGACACCTGCTCTCTTCCGCTTCGTTTCCATGGCTGAGCTAGTAAAGAGGCTAAGGCGAGAAGGACGATGGCGCCTGTTGAGGTGGGCATATGTGACACTGCCTTTTTATAGGATGGTTTTTCCACCTGGCGCATATAGAGGAAGAATGTGTAAATTTAGGTATCTATTATGTCCTCTCTTCTGGTTAGGTTTCTGAAAGTTAAGAACTGCATTTTAAGCTTAAACTTTGTGTCTCTAATATAATATAATTTTTTTAAGATAAAGAGTGCATATTAATATCGTGAAGATATAAATTACATTCAGCCTCTGCAACAACGCAATAACCAAATCTATTACGGATGCACACAGCCGAAAGATAATAAGAAGAAGAAATAAAAAGAAAAGTTCCGAGTTACAGTCCTTGCAACAGCCGCACAATCACCACCAAAACATCACTTGATGTCCAATTCTTCAAAAGCAACGCTTTTAAGAAGAACAGTGTCAGGCACAATCAATTAAGGCCAGACATTGGGTTTTCACCCTAAAGATAGTCCTCGCTCTCAAAATAATGTCTTCAGCAAGACCACTGTCAGGCACAACCAATTAAGGCCAGACATTGGATTTTCATCCTGAAAGGTAGGACTTTGGACTTCACGCATGTTGTCGCCCCCACACACATGCCGCTGCTCCAAGTCATAAAACACCAAGCCGCCAATTCCTCATCAGCACAAGGAATCAAACCACCATTGCCAGCCCACAGATCTCGCCTTCCAAGTCCTTCTCCGCCAGCACCATGGAACGAGAAAGCGTGCTCCATGATATTAACAGCCAGCAGAGATTCGAAGCGCTCCCTCTGAAACCAAACGGTAAGAGAAAAAAACACGGGTGCGCACGATCGAATACCATCATATCCAGCAATCTCCAGGCATGAGTCGCCCAGTGGAGTTCGCCGGCGGAGCTTTCCGAAACACGACTGTCCAGCCAGATCAATGGGGATAGACATCCGGCAGATTGCAACCTTGATACGAGAAGAACCCTAGAACCAGCTCCTTTATTCAATTTGAGCACCCGAGAACAGGGGCTGAACGGAGGAGATCCAGGCCACCGCCGTCTTGCCGGCCGTCGGCACCACCTCGGTGCCCAGCAGCCGGAAACACTAGGCACCCCGCACTAGCCTGCTGCCTAGGGGCGAAAGAGGCTTGCCCGAGGCCATCAGGCCCGAACTAGCCAACGCTCGCCGCCGCGTCTGCAGGGGGCGGCACCGTCGCGAGGTAGTAGGGCCTCCTCGGTCGCCGTTGGCTGCGCCTTCACCGGGATCCAGCGACACCTCGCCGCCATCACACGGCCGAGCCACGCGCCGCCGCCGCCGCCGTCGAATATGTGCCCTACAGCCGCGCGCGGAGGAAGCCCCACCACCGGGCTCAGGTCGTCGAGACCTCTGGCGGCGGCGGGGAGGAAGGGGACGGGAAGGAGGGCCGAGGGGCGGCGGCGCTGGTCGCCCCCGAGTCGCCTAGGGTTAGGCGACGCGAGGGTTGGTTTTGCTCTTCTAGCACCATATATAATATAAAATGTATGCACCAGCTAGTTGAACTGATAGACCGAGCTGATTGAAAGAGACTAGAGAATATTATAGTTCAACCGAAAGGTATGGCACATATTTTGATTGCTTAAGCTCAAACTTTGATGATTTTTTTTTGCAAGTATTTTGTTCTATCTTAAAAAAATTACTTTGAGAAAAAGCCTATGCTATTAGTTTGGGCCCCATTGTCGCTGTAAATTGTTATCAGTTGTTGGTCACATCCTATATATTACAAAACAGAGGGAGTACATATTTTAATCCAATAAATAATTATATTGGTACACCATTTTCGGCTAATCCACAATAATACTCCCTCCGTTCCATTTTAATTGACTCCAAAACGGATGTATCTAGACATATTGTAGTACTAGATACATCTATATTGGATTCAATTAAAATGGAACGGAGGGAGTATTTGTTTGTAAATCTCATGTAATAAATGAAATAACTCAATGCCTTGTACTCATCTTAATTTAGATAATTTCATATGGCAGATAAGAAACAAAACTGGTAGCTCGTTATTTCTCGCTATGAATATGCATATACATAAGGAAATAAATAATTTTATAGTACATTTATAAGAATTATATCTATGATTAATGCATATCGCTTATTGGTATCAGCAAGCAATTAATAGGGTAGCTGAAAACATTTCTCCTTTAAAAACTGCAAGTACTAGAATTTGGATATTATTACAAAATTACGGCCCGTTCCTGAAAAGACCACGATGTCTGGACTGGGATGTCGATTGGGACCTTCCTATGTCGCACCACATAGGAGGAGGTTAGTGAAGGGCTAATCAAACCTAGGGTTGGATGGGTTTCGCTTTCAACTTGTTGTAACATTTTTTATATTCCAAAGTATCTAATCCCAAATGTATCTGTAAAACTGTTACGTGTAGTCCGTTTCAAAGGAAAAAAGTTACGTGTAACCGTGTAGATGAGAGCCCTTCTTCCGACTAACTATTTTGACAGACTTAATTACTCTTTTTTAGAAATATAAGCAAAAGGTTTGCGTGTCATCTTACATTAAGATTGGAAAGAAATTTAACGTAAAAGAGGGCATGATAAAGATTTCACAGAATTGCTAAGGCCTATGCCTAGGTAACTCCTCTTGCTTGCGGCTTGCCCGCATATACGTGACAGCCTAATGAGATGCAAATCATCTCTTATATGCCTAACTAGAACATGCAACATATTTACATTGTCAAAAACCCTACAGTTAGTTCAAGCCAAATATGTTGTAGCCAAAGCGTGACCAAAGTATTGAAAAATTGAAAGTGGCGCTCTTAACTTTTGCAGTAGCACACCGCTCGATGGAGTTAGGGACCAGAAGTTTTCATCCCTCGACATGCTAAACCAAGTTTTTCTAGCATATGGGCAAGTGATCATGAGATGTTGCATGGTTTCCGGAGCCTGCAGACCAACAAGGCAAATTGACTGATGCTTCAGGCCTCGGCGAGATAGTCTAAGACCAGCCATGCGTGAATCGTCAACATTCCTTGTGAGGCCCAAATTCCTCTCAAAGTTATTTTAACGTCAATTTGAAGTACAAAGTTACTTTTGATACAAAGCAAGTTTATATTAATATAAAATTGATTTTCAAAAACAATTGATGAGATATGTCCATTATAAGATCTAATTTCAAAGAACTTGTCATGAGGAATGGAACGGTGAAAATAATTTTTTATTTCGACGATCGGTTTAAAGTAGTGCATTTTTTAATTTTAGACGAGTTTGTATAATAATGCCGTCGGGAAAAAAGTAAGATGAGGTTTGGATACATGGTGGGTGTGCCATCTCATCATACAAAAGCGTGATCCACAAAGTTGCTTCCAAAAGATTAAGCACTAGCTAGGAGCCCCTAGCCTAAATTTACCATTTGAACAGCAAATAATACAATAATATTTTTTGCAAAGAAAGACCCAAATTTATATTTTATTTATCCAAACGAAAAAAACTGCGGATTGCTACTGGATAGGTGCATACATCATACTCGAACATAGCAGTAACACCCCCTAGTGGTCTTGCCAGAATAACTAAAATGTGAAGCATGCCGGCCGTAGTGTCCTTGACTGTGTGTGCTTGAACACTACTAGCCAACGATCAAGGTACCCAGATCATACGCGACAAAGGTCTTATCTAGGTCGGCAGCGTTGGCGGTATAGAGCCGTGAGGCCTGAAAGTCCGTCAACGAGTTCCCACAGGCCGTGAGGATGACGGTGGCGTCGATGTATTCCTGCCTCGGATACGCGAACGCGCACAGGGACATCTGGTTGGTGACGCCAATCATGAATTCGAGGGCCTTCCCGTACCTGTCCTGGCAGAACTCGTACGCAGCCTTCTCGCTGTCGGGAAGCGACGGGTTCTCCAGTAGCCGGTCGATGATGGCCATGCTGCAGTTGTACGACTTCTTGGCGGCCTTGGCGGCGGTGATGGCGTAGTAGGTGACCTCCGCGGTGGGACGTGCTCTAGCAGAGCTGCATTCGGGGCCCGTGGCTCGGAGCGTGCTCTGGCACAGCTGCACTTGGGGTGGCGAGATGTTGCTGCACGCCTTTTCGCATGCCTCGTTGATGCTCATGGACGGGATATTGTCGCAGGCTTCACCGTTGCAGAAGGAGAGGGTGACCAGAGTGGCCAAGGCGAGGAGGAAGGTGGTGGATGCTCTCGGCATGGTCATTTCTTGGAGCTCAATCGAGAGGCTAGCTAAGGCATGGATGAATTTATCCGTGGGAGAAGTGTGTACAAGAAGAATGGCCTAATAATAGGAGATAGATTTACTAGCTGGTAGATTGTAATCAGAAATGTATAGCGTGTATGGTCAAATACTAATAGTGTCTCCCCTGTCTTTGAACAACAATAGGAAAGCTGTTCTACTCAGCCGTACCCGTAAAGAAGAGAGTCAAGATGACAGCATTGAACAACACCTAAGTGCAAGGCTTTCGCGCGGAGTAGTGATTCCGTCGCGACCACCAAGCCGAACCTCATGCAGTCAGAAGGTCATGATTTGCGAGAAAAAACCTCATGCAGTCAGAAGGTCACGATTTGCGAGAAAAAATATGAAGGGTCATTTTGGCCAAAATAAAATGCCACATGTCAATGATTTTAGAACCTTTTGCACCCGCACCACAAGTTTTCGGACCAGACCATTAGGGCTTGCAACTAGGTGTCTAGGTGTACCAAATAATCCCACCAATCCTTGTACTGTTCTTTGTGTTCTACGATTTGGTCTCGCCTATTAATTAATTGTATGAATTTTGTTAGTTTTAGTGTAATGTATGTATTCATGAGGATCTGCCAATTGACTTATTGATTACCTTGCATACCTCCACTTATTACAACAGTAATATTTTGTTTATTTGTTCAGTAGTACATCAGGCAATATCGCATCACGAGGTAGCAGAAAGTTTTTCACATCTGCAGCCTGATAGTTATTCTGGAAGCAGCAGCCATCAGTAACATTTTTCTTACTTGCCAACGATCAAGGCACCCAGATTGAAGGCGAGCATGGTCTTGTCCTGGTCAACGGCATGCATGCCGTACAGCGGCGATGACGGGAATGCCCGTAGCTCATCCCGGGCGGCAGCGATGGCGGCCGTGGCGTCGACGTACCTCTGTCTAGTGCCCGCGAACGAGCAGGTAAACAGGTCGTTCAGGACGCCGGCGATGGAGCTAAGCGCCTCGTAGTACCTATCCTTGAAGCCTGAGTACGCCGCCCTCTCGTTGCCAGGGAGCGACGAGTTCTGCTGCAGCAGATGGTCCGCGGTGTCTATGGCGGACTTGTAGGAGAGCTTGGTGTACTTGGCGGCGACGATTGCGTAGACGGTGACCTCGGCGGCCGACGCCCGTGTTCCAGCGTGGTGCGGCATAGCTAGTACATGTGGGGGCACGCCTTGTGGCACATGTCGTCCATGTACATGGTGGTGACGTTGTCGCAGGCCTCGCAGTGGCCGGCGAGGAGCAGGGTGGCCAAGGCAAGAACCAAGGCGGCGGATGCTTTCACTAGTAGAAAAACCATCTTTGGTCCAGGGCCGCCCCAGCCATTAGCCTCGGTTCAGGTAAAAACTGGGACCAGTGCCTGGCACTGGTCCCGGTTCGAGTTGCTACGGCCCCGTGGACCATTGGTCCCGGTTCGGTTGGGGGGTATTGGTCCCGGTTCTTGGCACGAACCGGGACCAAAGCTCCGGTGTCTGGCTCTGGAGCTTTGGTCCCGGTTCGTGCCAAGAACCGGGACCAATACCCCTCCCTGCCTATAAATAACCCCCACCCCCTTCTCTCTCTTTTTTTCTCTTGGATTGGTGGGAAGTGGTGCTATTTTTTTTTCCTTTGCCACGCACAAGATGTGTTCGATGAAATGCCCGACCCACACTTAAGTTCACACAAATGATATCCTCGGCCGAGGTTAGCAACTTTATCCTTTTCGTCTGTAATTGATACAGAAATATTGCACGTGTCGATGTACGGTGGTCATTTCACTATTCAAGATGTTATTGTAATGGTATTTGATAAACTTAATTATATATATGATGCAGATGGATGCACGGATGCGATGGATGTACGGCGAACGACGCAGTTCCGAGTTTATTGCAGGCCTGCATAAATTTCTCGATGTGGCTGAGGCAAACAAAGTGAATAATTTTATGCCTTGTCCATGTGAGAAGTGTCGGAACGTCAGGGAGTACTCTGACCCGAGAACCATTCAAGACCACGTGATTCGGAAAGGTTTCATGCCCAGCTATAATTGTTGGACCAAGCACGGAGAAAGAGGGGTTACGATGGAAGACAATGAAGAAGAGGAGGATGATGACAACTATCCTATGTTCCCTGAGGAATGCGGTGATACTGTTATGGAAGACGTTGAAGAAGAAAGAGGTGAACATCGGGCATCAGATGAGCCCGCTGATGGTCTTGGTGGGGTCATTTCTGATGCAAAGCGAGAATGCGATACAGAAAAGGAGAAGCTAAAGTTGGAGGCCATGCTTGAGGATCACAAAAAGTTGCTGTACCCAAACTGCGAAGATGGCAGCACAAAGCTCGGTACCACACTGGAACTGCTGAAATGGAAGGCAGAGACTGGTTGTTCTGACAAGGGATTTGAGAAGTTACTGAAAATAATGAAGCCGAAGCTTCCAAAGGATAACGAATTGCCCGAGACTACATACGAAGCAAAGAAGGCTATCTGCCCTCTAGGATTAGATGTGCAGAAGATACATGCATGCATTAATGACTGCATCCTGTACCGCGGTGAGTACGAGAACATGGATAAATGCCCGGTATGCAATGCACTGCGGTACAAGATAAGACAAGATGACCCTGGTGATGTTGAGGGCGATGACGAGCCCCCCCGGAAGAGGGTTCCTGCTAAGGTGATGTGGTATGCTCCTATAATACCACGGTTGAAACGTCTGTTCAGAAACAAAGAGCATGCCAGGTTGTTGCGATGGCACAAAGAAGAGCGTAAGAAAGACGGGAAGTTGAGACACCCCGCCGATGGGTCCCAGTGGAGAAAAATCGACAGAGAGTTCCCGACATTTTCAGATGACGCAAGGAACTTAAGATTTGGTCTAAGTACAGATGGCTTTAATCCTTTTGGGGAGCAGAGCTCCAGTCATAGCACTTGGCCCGTGACTCTATGTATCTACAACCTTCCTCCTTGGTTGTGCATGAAGCGGAAGTTCATTATGATGCCAGTGCTCATCCAAGGCCCGAAGCAACCCGGCAACGACATTGATGTGTACCTAAGGCCATTAGTTGATGAACTTTTGCAGTTGTGGTCCGAACCAGGTGTACGTGTGTGGGATGAGCACAAACAACAGGAATTTGACCTACGAGCGTTGCTGTTCGTAACCATCAATGATTGGCCTGCTCTTAGTAACATTTCAGGACAGTCAAACAAGGGATACAATGCATGCACGCACTGTTTAGATAAGACTGAAAGTATACATTTGGGAAACAAGAATGTGTACCTGGGGCATCGTCGATTTCTTCCGAACAGTCATGCCGTAAGAAAGCCCGCAAGCATTTCAACGGTGAGGCAGATCGCCGGAAGAAGCCTAACCTCCCTGATGGTGATGTTATATATGACATGGTCAAGGATTTAGAAGTAATCTTTGGAAAGGGTCCTGGCAGTCTATCTGTTCCGAATGACGCTGACAACCACGTACCCATATGGAAGAAGTGCTCTATATTCTGGGAGCTACCCTATTGGAAAGTCCTAGAGGTCCGGTCTTCAATCGACGTGATGCACGTGACGAAGAATCTTTGCGTGAACCTGCTAGGCTTCCTGGGCGTGTATGGGAAGACAAAAGATACACCGGAAGCACGGGCAGACCAGCAACGTATGAAAGACCCATACAACAAGCAGACGGATAAAGGGCGTCAATACTTAAGCAGCTACGCTCTTACCAAAGCAGAGAAGGAAATCTTTTTTGAATGCCTGAGCAGTATCAAGGTCCCGGCTGGCTTCTCGTCAAATATAAAGGGAATAATAAATATGGCAGAGAAAAAATTCCAGAACCTGAAGTCTCATGATTGCCACGTGATTATGACGCAGTTGCTTCCGGTTGCATTGAGGGGGCTTCTACCGGAAAATGTTCGAGTACCCATTGTGAAGCTATGTGCATTCCTCAATGCAATATCTCAGAAGGTCATCGATCCAGTAACTCTACCAAGTTTACAGAAGGCTGTGGTCCAATGTCTTGTCAGCTTCGAGTTGGTGTTCCCCCCATCATTCTTCAATATTATGACGCATCTCCTGGTTCACCTAGTCGACGAGATTGCCATTCTCGGTCCTGTATTTCTACACAATATGTTCCCCTTCGAGAGGTTCATGGGAGTCTTGAAGAAATATGTTCATAACCGTGCTAGGCCAGAAGGAAGCATCTCAAGGGCTATGGAACAGAAGAGGTCATTGAGTTCTGTGTTGACTTTATTCCTGACCTTAAGCCGATTGGTGTTCCTGAATCGCGGCATGAGGGGAGACTGAGTGGAAAAGGCACGCTAGGAAAGAAAGCACTGATATGTAGGGACGGGCATTCTTTAACTCAAGCACACTACACAGTTCTACAAAGTTCCACCTTCGTGGCTCCGTATATCGAGGAACACAAGAATTATGTACGCTCCAAGAACCCGGGGAAGGATGACTCCTGGATTAAAGAAAAACACATGGAGACCTTCGGCAGTTGGTTGCGATTACAGCTCATGAATGACACCACTGTCGGAGATCAGCTCTACTTGTTGGCCGCGTCACCATCTTCGACTGTATTGAATTTCCAAGGGTACGAGATAAATGGGAATACATTTTACACGATCGCCCAAGATAAAAAGAGCACCAACCAGAACAGTGGTGTCCGCTTTGATGCAACAAACGACGATGGGCAAAAGGACACATACTATGGTCGCATAGAGGAGATATGGGAACTTGACTATGGACCTACTTTTAAGGTCCCTTTGTTTCGGTGCAGTTGGGTCAACATGAATGGAGAAGGGATAAAGGTAGACCAGCTGTACGGGATGACAACAGTGGATCTCAAGAATCTTGGTTGTTACAAGAACGAACCATTCGTCCTAGCCAATGATGTGGCTCAGGTTTTCTATGTGAAGGACATGTCCTCCAGACCGAAAAAAAGAAAAAAACAAGCAAACGAATACATCAGACGATGAGCCAAAGCGTCACGTAGTTCTTTCAGGGAAAAGAAACATCGTGGGAGTCGAGGACAAGACAGACATGTCAGCAGATTATGATAAGTTTGATGAAATTCCGCCCTTCACAGTGAGAACTGACCCAAGCATCCCGTTAAATAATGAAGATGCTCCATGGTTACGCCTGAAGCGATCATAGGCCAGGGACATACGCGAAGAAGGGTTCATGGCTTTATGTAAATCAATGTAATGTATTAAACCTTTATGTGATGTGTAGTAATGTATTAAACCTTTATGTGGTGAAAACCATAATACACGAAATGGGAGTTTCCATCTAGAAGAAATGGATTATTGCATGACGACCGGTGAAACACACGTGGTAGGTGGTTGTCGGCTCCCACACCTCCCGTGGGAACCTCTCAAACCTCAGCTTCGACCGTCCAAACACAGTTCCCCCTGCATACAGCCCGACGGTGGCTCGTGAGTTTGAGCGCCACTTCGATCCAAGCAGCGGTAAGACGTCTCTGATGATCTAAAACCGTCCGGCAAGATGTCTCTGATGATCTGCAACCGTTTGGAACGGTCGCAGGTCATCAGAGACGTCTTGCCACTGGTTGCCCAAAGATGCCTCTCCGAGTGACGCTGGAATGTTTTGTGTTTGAGCGCCACTTCGATCCAAGCAGCGGCAAGACGTCTCTGATGATCTACAACCGTCCGGCAACACATCTCCGATGATCTGCAACCGTTTGGAACGGTTGCAAGTCATCAGAGATGTCTTGCCGCTGGTTACCCAAAGATGCCTCTCCGAGTGACGCTGGAATGTTTTGTGTGAGTGAGTAACCTGTCTGAGGAGGGCGGCTATATATAGGGTACGTGTGCTTCTTTAGTCCCGGTTGGTAACACCAACCGGGTCATGTGGCTCACGAAGTGGTCGTGATACTGCTGATCCAACAGCTCACAATCCCTCAAAAGAAACACACCCCTGATCCAACGTCTCACAAGCGCTTGAAAGAAACACACGATCCGCGGGCCGGAAGATATTGTCGATGTCACCACGGAGTTTTTGAACAACTCTGGTGAGGGAGATGAGTCTCTCAACCGAAGAGACGGCTCCGGTGAGGTAGAACCCGACGGCTGGGGTGAGGGAGAAGTCAGCGAGGGAGAAGCCGACGAGGGAGAAGCCGAAGGCTCCGGTGGAACATTAAATGTTGCAAACTCCGGCGAGGTGCATATACATATATTAATGAAGCCGAAGATTGTATTAATTAAGCCTCTGCTGTCTATATACATATATTAACGCTCTTTCTTCTTTTAGCCCTCCGGATCGAGCAAATCTTCTGTAAGGACAAAACGAGGCCCAGCCAAAAAGTTGGGAGACCAAGAAAGGTACACGATCGAAAGAGTCGCTGAAGACGGCACACCGACTGCTCCCCCTGGTGTTAAAAATAAAATGGTAAAGCAATGCGGAGTTCTTGTTAGGGACTTCATCCCGATCACCGTTCGAGAATGGCATCGGCCAAATGAGAAAGGACAGCTATATGTCAGCGATGAGGGCAAAGAAAAACTTTGGAGAAAGCTCATGGTTAATTTCACCCTGCCGGCGCCAGAGGTGGATTCAGATGAGGAGGATCCAGATGAGGCAGAAAAGATTGCCCGGAAAATCATGGAGCAAAAAGTCAAGGACTGGGCACTTAAGAAGATGGCCGAGCTATTCAAGAACTGGAAGAAAAGATTGAACAAACTGTTTGTCAAGAAAAATAAGACTCCAGACTTCGATAAAGGGTATGAGAAGATAAAGGACTACTGGGAAGAATTTGTGGCGTACAAGAAATCAGAGGAAGCTCTGGAAAAGTCTGCAAAAAATGCGGCAAATGCTGCTCTAAAGATGTACCACCATACTATGGGGCCTGGTGGCTACGCTGGTAGCATGCCTAAGTGGGAGAAACTTGAGGCGGACCTGCTGGCTAATGGGATCACTCCAGAGCCACTCAAGTGGATCGAACGGGCAAGAAATTGGTTTTACGGGCATGGGGGCACGTTGGACGCAGAAGGGAAGTGCATATATAACAGAAGACACAAAGATAATCCCCTACTACCCATCCAAGAAATTAGAAATGCAGTAAAGGATGTTGAAGAGGGACGGTTCATTCCCGATAGAGAGGATGACGAGCTCACACGCGCCCTTGGGAATAAGGAACACGACGGACGGTTACGAGGCGTACCTGGCTCCAAGCCCAAGACAATTGCGATTCCCGAGCACAGGAAGAAATTTCCTGATAGAAGCCATCAGAGGAGAAAGGAAAGGGAGGCAATGGAAGCACGCGCTGCTGCAGACCGGCTGCGTAATATAGAAGAAGAATTAAAGCTGCAGAAGGAACAAATTGCCGTGCTTAGCCAGCAAGGTACTAGCGGCCAATCTCAACGGCACATGGTAGAAGCTGCATGCGATGGTACCGGTGGCCCATCGAATCGGAAAAGCAGCGTGGCTTCCACGGAGCTCCAGGATGGTAATGATGATGCAGTGGCTCCACTTCGTCGCTACCCAGTGGATGATATCACGGAGAGCACACCTTGTGAGATGCATGTGAAAGTTTTTAACTTAACCGTGAAGGTGGCGGTCGGCTATGTCGTACCAATTGGACCTAATCCAACTTACCATTTCTCTCCGGTTCCAAATGGCTACGCTGTTGTCGCGGTGGATGAAGTGATGAAAGATTATGAGGAGCTGAAGCTGCAACACCCTGCAGGTGAAGATGGGGAGGTGCTTGAACTTGGAGAAGCCAAGAAAGCGACCATTCTATGGCCAAAGGAATTCATCGTGCTTCCGAACTGGCAGCCAAGGCCATCGACTCCTCACCAGTCTCCAGCGCAACAGTCCTCTTCACCGCCTCAGCATTCTCCAGCGCAACAGTCCTCTTCACCGCCTCACCAGTCTCCAGCGCAGCCGTCTCTGCCGCCGCGTCAGCCGTTTCCGCCCACCGCTCGTACTATGAGGGGTAAGCGATCACCGAAACGTAAAAGGTCGCCCCTCCCAACAGTACCTCATAAGAATCTTCCCATTAGACCTTATGACAGGACTGTAGCGGAAAACGCCGCGGAGGTGGCTGCCTACAATAAGGCTTTTTTTGCACCAAAAAAGCCCGAGCAGAAGCCGGTATACGATGAAAAATCCAAAAAGTGGAGAAAGTCCTTCCTTGAGCAGCCATCCCAGATATCGATGAATCTGCCATCTGACTATGGTCGTGAACTTACTAAGCTAGCACGTGCCCAGTCTGAGCAGAACAAGGGAAGAAGTGCAAAAAGCGGGAAACAAATTGCCCAGCTCGGACAGCAGAAAAATCAATCGGTCCCCCGCTCATAGTGTGTTCCGATGTCGACAAGGACTTCAGAGTCGCTATGGATAAGGACCTGGAATTATTGGACCCCAGAGCCATAGCTGCTGCTAAAGAACTTGGTGTCACTGTATCTCAGGCCAAGGAACAGGCTACCGCCTTGGGTATGAGCCTTGGTCAACTTTTAGGCTATGAATATGCGCCAATGTTAGAGATGGCACGGAAATATGTCCAAGGGGAGCCTATGGTCAGTAATGAGGAGCTGACGGGTCTATCAACACATATGCGAAATCTGCATACCTGGTACCTGGTGCACACATCAAAGAAGGACGCGAAAGAGTGGTTTCCGCTGGACGTTAGAGTGGAGCATTTCTTCAAACGTTACATTATACATGTTCAACTGACTGAACTGTTCCAGTTATTCCAAAAGCGCGCCCTCGACAAATCTATCCTCTCTTGCTATTGTCTGTAAGTGATTTATTTTCGTAATTAAGTCTCTAGCTCAGCTCGTTCATTGCCTGTATTATATTATCCTGACTATATATATATCCTTTTGTACGCTATTATGCAGAATGAAGATGCTGGAATGCAAAAGATCTAAAGTTTTTGAGGTTGGGTTCGTTGACCCATATATCGTGAATTCACATACGTTAGTCAATCACCCCAAAGACGTGGAGCATGACCTGACCACCTTTTTAACCATGCAACATTTCTGTACGGAAATACTATTTCCTTACAACTTCAGGTGAGTGTTTCTGTCTTGTACATATTTTTATTTGGCTTTCTCGATGTTAAGTGTAATTGATGAGCTATGCATGTCTGCTTTATGTAAACGTCCGCAGGTTCCACTGGATTCTGCTAAGCATTCAACCTGACAAGTCCACAGTTGAAGTCCACGACTCATTAAGTTGGGACCAAGCGTTGTGGTCCGACATGAAAGAAATGCTCAACAAGTAATTTCAATCATTATCGCATTATATCGCCCTCTTTCGTTCGTTCCCTGATGTCAAGTAATTAATAACTCCTTTGTTCATTTTCTTTGCCAAAGCAGGTGTTGGACAATTTTCAAACAGAAGGTAGAAGGTCCATTCAAAGATGAGCTAACTTATAAAACGGTGGAAAGTCCGCAGCAGCCACCGGGGAGTAATTTATGTGGATTCTACGTTTGCGAGTTCATTCGCGAGTTGACCACTGAGCGGAGAACAACTGCTTTCAGCAAAATGCGGGAGAAGATCGACCCAGAACTGCGCGTAGGAGCAATTCAAGAGGAATTGGCGGGATTTCTGCTTAGGGAGGTCATCGATGAAAGGGGAGAACATTTTGCTTCGGACGATGAACTACATATGCCTTGATGGCTTGATCTATCTCCATGTAATTAAATAGTTGTATTCTCGCAAGAGATCGAATATTAATTATATATGCATCAACATGTACTGTGTATATAGTAGAGCGTATAATATGCGTACGGAAACGATGGAGAGCACGTCGGCGATGCGAAGAAGGGGAGACGACGGAGACACCGGCGAGAGGGGGCACCGGCGAGAGGGAGAGGAGGCACCGGCGAGAAGGAGAGGGGGCACCGGCGAGAGGGAGAGGGGGCACCGGCGAGAGGGGGCACCGGCGAGAGGGAGACCCTAAACCCTAAATACCAAAAAAGCACTCATTGGTCCCGGTTCGTAACAAGAACCGGGACCAATGAGTCTCCCCCACGCCCAGCCGGAACTGGCCACGTGGCCACCCATTGGTCCCGGTTCGTGGCCCAACCGGGACTAGCATTAGTCCCGATTGGCCAGTCCCGGTTGGGCAACCGGGACTGATGGCCCAACCGAACCGGGACCATAGGCCCATTTTCTACCAGTGATTTCGTCATGTTGATAGGTCGTTGGAGATAGATGTTTATCTTGTGTGGCAGTGTGGGAGATGTGTGGCCGCTGTGGGTACAAGAAGAAAACGCTCTATATAAAAATGATGGGTTTCTTTTGTTTCGTTTTTTCTTATTAATGTCATTACACCGTACTTTATACTCTGTCATACCGTTTTAGGTCAATCCAGGAGCAAATACTCCACGAGAAAGCAATTAATCCTCGGTCTAAATTGTAAATCATATTTATTGATTTCATGCGAACTGTATCTACTATGTTTAATCAGGCCTTATATCGTTTTAGGCATTGAAAGGGGTCCTTAAAGTGAAATACTGGCCGCCAAATTCTCTTCTATCTAAAAGAAGAATTTGGTTCCACATTCTGCCCACCACTTCGTCCAACTTCTTGTATTTATTGCCGCACCGATTTTTTTCCATCATTAGCCATCACTCAGTATTAAATCATGAGTAATTGAAGAGATCTCATGCAACCTCATCAGCTGACATGAGCGGACCCACTGTCTGGGCTAGCCACGCACATTCAAAATAGCTAGGCCAGTTTATTTGAACCATCTCATGTGAAAAAGAGTAACGATGTCTGACATCTCAAACCATTTATTTGATACCATCGAGGAGGTGATACACCGCTTGTCAAGCTTTTGAGAAGCTAATTTCATTTTTTTTGAACAGGGATAGACCCCGAAGGGGCCTGGATACTACATTAATAAGTCAACAGTGCGTTACAAATTACAGAGAGGACCTCACAAGAAACCAGAATAACAAAAGAGTCCTCTACATTTTCACAAAGCACCCTGAACGAAGAAGGAGGAACGCAATTGGGTCCATCATCTTCCTCGCCTGCACTGAAGAACGGCAAGCTCGAGCGACAGCCCCCCACGCGAGAGCCGGGGACGAGACCACTTGACGCAAGATGGGAGCGAAGCGCCATCACACGAACTCGAGAGGGCCTCCGAAGGAGGTTAAAAGGAGCCTGTCGCAACACCGGCGACCAGGCCTGGAGCTACTGCCTGCCAGCATCTTGAGTCAACGGCCAACCACTAGCCGCCGAGGTTCTTCTCCAGAAAGCAGTACCACGAGACTCCCGACCCTCCCCAGCAAGAAGATCCACCACTCCAACACACCCCTCTCCCTCGCCACCACGGCCGGCCAAGAGAGGAAGCAGAGCAACAGAAATCGTACCAAAGAAGGCATATGGGCGCTTGTTGAACCGAGCTGCCATCCAGCACCACCACTTCATCTTCCTCCTCGGAAGCTTCATAGGGTTGCAGAATAGCTGCCATCCAGCACCGCGCCATAGCACTGGACAAGCACTCACAACACCACCTTCGCCACAGGGGATGAAACAGCCGCAACACTCCACCTCCTCGCCTCCACGGCCGGCCAGAAGGAGCTTCGCGTCATCACACCCGCAAGCAGAAACACAGCACCGACGCTTATTGAAGAAGATTGCCAGGGATCCGCCACCGCCGCCCACCCTCCACCATGGAGACTTGACAGAGGGGCTAGCTCCGGCAGGCTCAGCGCCGCGCCAGGACGCCATAGCCATAGATCTTCAGGGAAGAGAGAGAGGGCATCTCGCCAGACTCCACAAGGGAAAACAAAGCAACAAGAAACAAAACCTAAAACTACTCCTATACAGGACGGGCCGGCACCCTAAGTCATCCCTGCACCAACTGGCGAGGACGCCGGCGGCGAGAGCGGCCGGATCTGGGCCGGAACGGTGGACTCTCAAGGAAGAGGAGGAGAGCTGGGAGAAGATAAGGTCGAGAGTGTTAAGGGATTTTCCTAGCTAATTTCATGTCAATCGGCCATTGCTTGTACCATCGGAGCTGATACGTGTGCTCTTGTGTACACCCTGCATGCGCATGGATTCTTCGTTCGTTTTTTATTTAGCACGGGATTCCATGTCCGTTTGTTTTGATCCAAATATCTGATCCAAATATCCAAATATCTTAAAGGAAAACATTGAATAAGTGATGACTAGCAAGAACTGCTGCAGATAAAACTACCTTGTTGAAAAACATTTTTGCGCGTGGTCTAGAGTTTCCCATGTGTTGTCACTTCTATCTTGGGGATTTGCTTGCTTGATGGTTGCTTCTACCTCTACCTGGATTCACTCGAGCAAGTCTAGGGGTGTAAACGGATCGGATCGTATTTTTCCTCTACTATATCCTTTACCATATTTTTTTCTCGGATTCGGATCAGATAACAAACGGTTGCGGATTCGTGTGCAAATAGCTATAGTCACGGATTCAGAACGGAAACGGAGCGGATTCGGGCCGGAAAGGAAATTAGTCGGATTGGTATCTGCAATGTACATGATCAACCCACATAACTAAAAACAATAGCTCAACAACGTAATAATCTAACAAAGTTGTACTCTATTAATTTAGACAAATAAAACAAACTACAAATTGTGCTCCGCAAATGAATTTCACAGCTCACTAATTACAAACTGTGCTATATTAGTTTAGACATCTCGGTATATAATCGGATTGTTCGGATTATAACCATCGGATAATCCTAATTAATATTCGGATAATTCATATTCGGATGCTATTCTACATACCATATCCTATACCATTTCCGGGTGTTCAGTTCAGAATCGGATATCCTTATCCGGCAGATTCTTCGGAACCGGATATGGATTCTTTAAAACGGATTCGGCGACAGATTCGGTACATAATCCTATCTGTTTACACCCCTAAGCGAGTCACAATGATATGCTTGTGTGTCGCAAATGAGTTTAGGAGGGAGGCGAATATACATCATTTCTATGTATTGTTGTGGGCTTGTTTGTTTCTAATGTAATTTCACGTATGCTCTTCTGAGTTTAGAGTAACTAAAATTTGATTAATGGTGAATAGAGCTCTAAACAATAGAGTTTACTCAAAACATGTATCATGTTAGAATAATTTGTGGTGCGCCAAAAAGTCCGATTGTTTTTCCAAAGTTGTAGTACTAAGTAAACTGTTAGATAAGCACATACGGGGGCACTGACATGTCAGCATACGCGTGGGCACAACAGGCTCACCCGTAGCAACGCACGGGCAATTAGCTAGTCTGTATCAATATTTGCTTGGAAATATTTCACAATAGATTTAGTTATACCAATTCATGTCATCAATGTTCGGACACAATTTTTTTAGTGAACGCGAGAATGGTCTTGTCGCGACGATGCAGCGCTGAGCCGCCACCGCCTCCCAGAGTGAAGACATTGCTAGTTGGCTTTTCCGTCTCCTTGTAAGGTTTTTCTTCCAAATATTTGTGCATATAAACTTTTCTACATTGAATTATCTTTCTTAACTGACACTCAAAAAGGAAATTAATTGTTTCTATTTGTATGTTAAAGACATAAATTGTGAAAGATACTGAAATTCCTCTTCCCCATCTCATTTTTGTGGCTCGTCCAGGTAGACTGAGTGGAGGCGCCCGTGGGAGGAGAATAGAAGGCGATGTCGGCTGTCCCATTGCTGGTGAACTGCTCACCGAGGATGGATACCAGCCTCTCCATAGTGGGTATGCACGTCCACCTGACCTGTTCTCCTCCCATTCTTTAGATAAACTAGATGACCGGTTGCGCCCCTGGCGCAGGTGCCGAAATCAAAACTGTAATATAGCCTTAAGTTTATATATTTTGCATATATTGTTGTTTGTGTTTGAAGCTCCCACGACCAACATGCGGCTATCATCGATGATTTTGTGAACACACATATGAGTAATGAAAAATGAATGGTATATTGGTTAAACCTATCATTACGTCGACGTTTGGATATTTTAATGTAGCCTCTATTTGGATATTTGAATAAACATCTCAATAAAATGGCTCACACTAAATAACAAATGCTAACTCGCAAATAAAGCTTCCATGCACAAATGCACGCTCCTGTCTTATGAAGCTCAACAGAAGAAGTAAACCTATAGGTAAAACTGGAAATATAGCCTTCATATATATAGTGAACTTACCAGGATCTCTAGAGCAGATCCTCCTAAGCTGGAGAGTAAAAAAAAAGTTGAAATGAGTACAGTCATGTATCTATCTCGGAGAAAATATAACTTAATCGCACAAATGCAAAAAGCAAGACTATACAAGAGCCTTAAGTTTTATATATTTTGAGTATATTGGTGTCCATGTTTATATGTTTGCGGCCATCGTGTGGCTACCATCATCGAATTTAGAAACCCATATGAGTAATGCAAAATGAACCATCGAGAACTTATGAACCCATATGAGTAATACTTTTATATCATTTGTAGCTGCATGTAAGGAATAGTTAATTAGATAAATGCCACACTCCAATTAATGTCAAATCGAAAAAAACGCCACTCCAATTTCTGACTTACGAAAAATGACAATCCAATTCTCCCATGTTCTCTACATGCCGTTCCACGCATTTCAGCTCTAATAACTTGATACGAATTTTATTTTGGACCAAATTGGCCCTGGGCCCACTAACTATAACAAGAGCAGCCCAGCTCATCTTTCTTCTCCAATCTCCATTTCTCACGTCCCGTTATTCTCTCCTCTGCCCCGCACGAACCGCAGCAGGCAGCCGCCGCCGCCGCTGCCCTTCCCTCCGGCGCGCCGCCTAGCTCCCAATCGGCAGCACCCTCTATCCACTGCCACCGCCAGTCCTCTACCCCGCCCATCCCCGCAAAAGCCACTGCCGCCGCCCCTCCTCTCCCCCGTACACAAGAACCCTAGGCCAGGCCCCCGCCGGCGCCTTTCCTCGAGCACCCCGCAGCTCCGACCAGTGCCTCCCTGCAAGCACTACAGGCGCGCCCCTTCCCTCCCCCGTTACTCGCCGCAGAAGCGCCATCGCGTCCCTGCCAGCTGGCAAGAAAAACGATGGCTCACAGAAGCGGTGCTGGATGGAGTTCGTCGTCGTTTGCTTCTTCGAGGGCAAGGGCAACGTTGGTGGAGGCAGTAGCGACGACGGAACGGGCCTCCCATTGCCCTGAGTGATTCTATAAGTGGGAAGCTGTGTATGAAGAATATGAGTAAGGATTAAGGAAGGACAAGAATGATGGCGGTTCCGGTATGAAGTTTGGTGATGCCAACCATGATGGCCAGAAGATAAAGCATGAACAAATTTATGAGTTGCTGTGTGGAATTTAGCAAATAAATGCCCATATATTGTGTGTCGTAAACAACAACAGTAGGCAGATTGGCAACATTGTAGCTACAGGTGTAAGTGTGTAACCTGTGGTGTTTTTGTGCTTCTGATGTATGTATTGCTGCTAGTTGTTGTGCTGGAAGTTACATAATCTTGTCAAAAATAAAGTGTGTTTGTGTTTGAGCAAAGCTTGTACTAGTCTGTGGTTGTTTGAGATAATCTTGAATTTAAGATTGTACCAGAAGCTTCTACTGGTCAAGTGGACATGAAGCTTGCACTGATTAAGTAAAGTTTGTATAATTTTGTGGAAAACGCAAATGCACCAAGAGCTTGTACTAACCAATGAAGTGTGTTACAAAAATCGACATTACCTTAGTTGAAATACAGCTAATTTGCAACAGATTACATGTGATGAAATTCTTCACAAGTAGATGAATCAAAATAGTGTAAAAACTCCAGATTACAAGCCGAAATAGTAGATCAACATATTAGTCTTCAAACTCCAGATTACTTAAGCAAATGGTGTTGCACAAACACACACGAGTCTAACTCCAGTTTGAGCACCACACACACAGGCACACACATTTAGGTCCAGTGGCATCACGACACACGTAAGTTTAGCTCCAGGTTACAACGAGCAAATCACCATAAAAAAGGCAAATCATCCCCCAAGCCAATACCTCAAGCTTCTCTTGGCTCCTAAAGTTGGCTTGGCAACAGCATCAACAATAGATGGTGTAACAAACTGGAGCTTTTTGTTCTTCACTGCAAGTTTCTTTCCAACTGTTTCAGATATCTTCTCTTGAGATGAATTCTTTTTGGCCGGCGCCTTCTTATTGACTGGTGTCTTCTTCTTGACCGACGTCACTTTCTTGACAGAGATGTGTTGTTCAAGGCTGGTTTGCGGCATGGTCGTCTTACGCCATATCACACAAATATTGGCGACCAATCTAAATTAGTACAATCAGTGCAAAAGAGACATGGTAAATTATGTTCGCAAACATGTGATAAATCATGCTTTGGGACAAAAAAATGGAAACATCTAACAAACCATATGATTTTATCCTTCTCAGGTAGTTTACGAAGAACCATAATAAATACTGGCAGGTAATTTTTTCCGAAGAAATAACACTTCATACCCAACTTAGATATGAACTGTAGTATATATAGCATTGACACACATATATATACACTATTGAGGCACTGTTATAGAGTAGTTTTTCTTGAGAATACTTAATGTGTAGCCGATAAAGTCCCTCATTTCACACGACACAGCAGGGACGACCTGAAATGTAAGGGTGTGAGTGCAGTTAGTAATAGTCTTATTGTACAATAGCTTTTTACGACATACAGTCGAGTCCCTACCATAGTGTTATCATTGTTGGAAATATGCCCTAGAGGCAATAATAAATAAATGTTATTATCATATTTCCGTGTTCATGATATATGTTTATTTCCATGCTATAATTGTATTAACCGGAAACATAATACATGTGTGGTTGCGTAAACAACATTGCGTCCCTAGTAAGCCTCTACTAGACTAGCTCGTTAATTAATGATGGTTATGGTTTCCCAACCATGAACATGAGTTGTTAATTAATTAACGGGATCATGTCATTAGAAGAATGACGTGATGGACAGACCCAACTAAGCATAACAATATTGATCGTTTCATTAAGTTTTTATTGTCATGCCTTTTATTGTCAAGTATCCTATTTCTTAGACCATGAGATCATGTTATTCCCGGGTACTGGAAGAATACTTTGGGGACATCAACCATCGCTTCGTGACAGGGTGATCATAAAGGTGTCTTACGGGTATCTCAGAAAGTGCTTGTTGAATTACATGAATCAAGACTGGGATTTGTCCCTCCGTGTTTCGGAGAGATATACTCTGGGCCCACTCGGTAGTGCACATTCGGTAAAGCTTGCAAGCACGTGACTAATGAGTTAGTCACAGAGAATGTTGTATTACGGAACGAGTAAAGAGTACTTACCAGTAACAAGATTTAACTAGGTATAGTGATACCGACGATCAAATCTTGGGTAAGTAAAATATCGCGTGACAAAGGAAATTGTATACGGATTATAGTAGTCCACGACATAGTGGTTCAACCGATAAAGATCTTCGTTGAATGTGTGGGAGTCATTATGGATATCCTGGTCCCTCTAATGGTTATTGATCGGAGAGGTGTCTCCATCATGTCTGCACGTTCTCGAACCCGTAGGGTCACACACTTAACGTTCGGTAACGCTAGAGTAGCTCTGGGATAATTTTGTTAATGGTGTCCGAATATTGTTCGGAGTCTCGGATGAGATCCTAGACATCACGAGGAGCTCCGGAAGAGTCCGGAGGTAAAGATTTATATATGGCAAGTTGATTTCAGGGTTCCGGAAAAGTTCGGGATTTTTCGGCAGAGTGTCGGAATGTTCTAGAAGGTTCCGGAGGGTCCCATAGTGGGGCCCACCTGTCCCCAACGACCAAGGGTGGCCCACTGGTCCATTTGACCAGTCCTACTTGGTCCATGCAGCCATTCAATGGGTAGCCCTTTAAAAGGGATGTTACCACTCTTGAAAGAGGGGGTTACCACCTTTTAAATGAGAAGGGGTTACCACTATTGAAAGAGGGAGTTTCTACTTTGGAAATAAAGTGGCTGCAGCCCCTTGCCTATATAAAGAAGAGGGAGAGGTGCACCAAGAGACAGAGGCTTGGCCGCATCACTGGCTTGCTGCTCCTCTACCTCCCGCGCACCGCTTGGCGAAGCCCTGCCCGCGGGAACTCTCCACCATATCCACCACCACGCCGTCGTGCTGCTGGAATCGATCCCACCTACTTCTCCCTCTAGCTTGCTGGATCAAGAAGAGGGAGACGTCATCGAGCTGTACGTGTGCAAGCCTCCGGAGGTGCTGCTCGTTTGCGGTGCTGATCGGATCGAACATCGTCAACAACTTCACCGAGCTGCGTTGAATTAAACGTTCAACGCGCGTGTTCTTCGAGGGTATGATGAACTACTCTCCCCGTTACTAGAATCTTCTAGATAGGATCTTGAGTGTTGCTTCCGCATGTGAGAGAAATTTTTGTTTTCTATCGCGCAAACTCCTACAGTGGTATCAGAGCCGGATCTATGCGTAGATGTTTTGGTACGGGTAGAACACATATGTGTATGTGGGCGTTGATAATCTTTTTATTACTTCCTTTGTGTATTTTGAATCTTAGTGGCATAGTGGGATGAAGCGGCCCGGACTAACTTTACATGTCCACGTACATGAGACTTGTTCCACGACTGACATGCAACTTGTATTGCATAAGTGGCTTTGCGGGTGTCTGTCTCTCCCACTATAGTTAAGATTTAATCTACAACGGGTTGTTAATAATTTGTTTATCACCGTTGTGGTTTCATGTTCGTAGGTAAGAACGGTTCTTTCTTCGAAAGCCCTAAGCCACGTAAAATTTGCAAAGAATAAGGGAGAGGCGTCTAACTTGTTTTTGCAGGGGTGCTTGTGATATGGTATAGCCCAAACTGTTTCATATGATATATTTGTGATGTATGAGATGATCATGTTTTGTAATGTTTCACGACTTGCATGTCGATGAGTACGGCAACCGGCAGGAGCCATATGGTTGTCTTAATTATCAATTGTATGACCTGCGTGTCAACTTCAAACGCCATGTAATTGCATTATTTATCGCTATGAGTTAGCAATATATGGGATGCAACGTGGTGGAGACAACCAAGGCGCCACATGAACATGGCGCCATGATGGAGATCATGCCGGTGCGTTTAAGATGGAGATCAAGACGCAATAAAAGGGCTATACCATGTCACATATTTTTATGCATGTGATGTTTATCCTTTTATGCATCTTATTTTGCGTGTGCTCGACGGTAGCATTATAAGATGATCCCTCACACAATATCAAGATAAAGTGTTCTCCCTTAGTATGCACCGTCGCGAAAGTTCGTCGTTTTGAAGCATCTCGTGATGATCGGATGTGGTAAACTCTACGTTCACATACGACGGGTGTAAGCCAGTTTTACACATGCGGAAATACTTTGGTTAACTTGACGAGCCTAGCATGTACAGACATGGACTCGGAACACGACGAACCGAAAGGTTAAACACGAGTCATATGAATGATATGATCAACATTTCGATGTTCACCATTGAAACTACATCTTCTCTCGTGAAGATCGGACTTGGTGTAGTGGATTTGGATCGTGTACCACTAGACAACTATGAGGGATGTTGTTTTAAGTGGGAGTTCGTTAGTAATTTGATTAAAATGAACTCTTTATCATGAACATAGTCTAAAGATGTCTTTGCTAAAATGTTGTAGATCATGGCCCGCAACGTAGCTCAGTTCAACTTCAGCGCATTCCTTGAGAAAGAAAAACTGAAATCATCTGGTTCAAACTTCACTGACTGGCACCGCAACCTGAGGATTATCCTCACTGGGTGTAAGAAGCATTATGTGCTCGATGCTGCGCTAGGTGACCCACCTGCAGACAATGCGCCTGAAGCAGAACAAAATGTCTTTGAGACGCGCAGAGATGACCACATTATAGTTGCCTGTGCCATCCTTACATCTCTGGACACTGATCTCCAGAAACGTTTTGAACATCACGGCGCCTATGAGATGGTTGAAGAGCTGAAAACCATGTTTCAGACTCAGACCCGCGCTGAGAGATATGAGATCTCTGATAAGTTCTATACATGTAAGATGGAGGAGCACAGCTCTGTCAGTGAACATGTTGTCACCATGGGAGGCTATATCCAACGCCTAATTCAGCTGGGATGTGTGATCCCGGATGAGTTAATCACTGACAGGGTGCTGCAGTCGCTCCCTCCGAGCTACAAAGGCTTTGTGCTGAACTATAACATGCAAGGCATGAATAAGACTCTTAATGAGCTCTTTGCGATGCTGAAATCTGCAGAAGTGGACATCAAGAAAGAACATCAAGTGTTGATGGTCAATAAGACCACCAGTTTCAAGAAGGTTAAGGCCAAAAAGGGTCACTTCAAGAAGAGTGGCAAATCTGTTGCTGCTCAGGGCGGCAAACCTGTTGCCACACCTGTGAAACCCAAGGCTGGTCCTAAGCCGGACACTGTGTGTTTCTACTGCAAGGGAGACGGTCACTGGAAGCGTAACTGCGCCAAATACTTGGCGGATAAGAAGGCTGGCAACGTCAAAGGTATATTTGATATACATGTTATTGATGTGTACCTTACTAGTTCTCGTAGTAGTGCCTGGGTATTTGATACTGGTTCGGTTGCTCATATTTGCAACTCGAAACAGGAGCTGCAGAATAAACGGAGACTGGCGAGGGATGAGGTGACGATGCGCGTCGGGAATGGATCGAAGGTCGATGTCATCGCCGTCGGGACACTACCTCTTCATCTACCTTCGGGATTAGTTTTAAACCTGAATAATTGTTATTTGGTGCCTGCGTTAAGCATGAACATTATATCTGGATCTTGTTTATTGCGAGACGGTTACTCATTTAAATCAGAGAATAAAGGTTGTTCTATTTCTATGAGTAATATCTTTTATGGTCATGCACCCAACGTAAATGGTTTATTCTTGTTGGATCTCGATAGTAGTACTTCACACATCCATAACATTGATGCTAAAAGATGCAAAGCGAATAATGATAGTACCACATACTTGTGGCACTGCCGTTTAGGTCATATTGGTGTAAAGCGCATGAAGAAACTCCATTCTGATGGACTTTTTCAATCACTTGACTTTGAATCATTTGATACGTGCGAACCATGCCTCATGGGTAAGATGACTAAGACACCGTTTTCCGGTACGATGGAACGGGCGAGTGATTTGTTGGAAATCATACATACTGATGTGTGTGGACCAATGAGCATTCCAACACGTGGTGGATATCGTTACTTCCTAACTTTCACTGATGATTTGAGTAGATATGGGTATATTTACTTAATGAAACACAAGTCTGAAACATTTGAAAAGTTCAAAGAATTTCAGAGTGAAGTAGAAAATCATCGTAACAGGAAGATCAAATTTCTACGATCTGATCGTGGAGGGGAATATCTGAGTTACGAGTTTGGCATGCACTTGAAAAATTGTGGAATTGTTTCCCAACTCACGCCACCTGGAACACCACAGCGTAATGGTGTGTCTGAACGTCGTAATCGTACTTTATTAGATATGGTGCGTTCTATGATGTCTGTATCCGATCTGCCAATGTCATTTTGGGGGTATGCATTAGAGACAGCCGCATTCACTTTAAATAGGGCACCATCTAAATCCGTTGAGACGACACCATATGAGTTGTGGTTTGGTAAGAAGCCAAAATTATCGTTTCTTAAAATTTGGGGATGCGAGGCTTATGTCAAAAGATTACAACCTGATAAGCTCGAACCCAAAGCGGAAAAATGCGTCTTCATAGGATATCCAAAGGAAACCATTGGGTATACCTTCTATCACAGATCCGAAGGCAAAGTTTTTGTTGCTAAGAATGGATCCTTTCTTGAGAAGGAGTTTCTTTCGAAAGGAGTGAGTGGGAGGAAAATAGAACTAGACGAGGTTATTGAACCTTCTCCCGAATTGGAGAGCAGCGCAGCGCAGGAAGATTTGGATCTTCAGGCACCGCCTTCACCAGCTAGAGAGAAAGAAGCTGATGATAGTGATCATGCAGCTTCGGTCAAAGTTCCCGTTCGCAGGTCGACAAGGTTACGTACTGCTCCTGAATGGTACGGTAATCCTGTCTTGAACATTTTATTGTTAGACAATGATGAACCTATGAACTATGAGGAAGCGATGATGAGCCCAGACTCTGGAAAATGGCAAGACGCCATGAACTCTGAAATGGAATCCATGAAGGAAAACCAAGTGTGGACTTTGGTTGACCTTCCTGATAGCCGTAAGGCTGTTGAATGTAAATGGATTTTCAAGAAGAAAACAGACGCTGACGGTAATGTCACCGTATATAAAGCTCGACTTGTCGCAAAAGGTTTTCGACAAATTCAAGGAGTTGACTACGATGAGACCTTCTCACCCGTAGCGATGCTAAAGTCTGTTAGGGTTCTACTAGCAATTGCTGCTTATTTCGATTATGAAATTTGGCAGATGGATGTCAAAACTGCGTTCCTCAACGGAAACGTTGAAGAAGAGTTGTACATGGTACAACCTGAAGGTTTTGTCGATCCTAAGGATGCTGATAAAGTGTGCAAACTTCAGCGATCCATCTATGGACTGAAGCAAGCATCCCGGAGTTGGAATCTTCGATTTGATGAGGTGATCAAAGGTTTTGGATTTGTCCAAAATTATAAAGAAGCTTGTGTTTACAAGAAAGTGAGTGGGAGCTCGGTTGCATTCCTGGTTTTATATGTAGATGACATATTACTTATTGGGAATGATGTGGAGCTGCTTAACAGTGTGAAAGATTATTTGAATAATAGTTTTTCAATGAAAGATCTTGGTGAAGCTGCATACATATTGGGCATAAAGATCTATAGAGATAGATCAAGACGCTTAATAGCACTTAGTCAAAGTAAATACCTTGAGAAGATAGTGAAGAAATTCAATATGCAGGATGCAAAGAAAGGTTCTTTGCCCATGTTACAAGGTAAGCCATTGAGTATGACTCAGTGTCCAACTACGGCAACAGAAATAGAAAGGATGAAGAAAATCCCCTATGCCTCGGCCATAGGTTCTATTATGTATGCCATGTTGTGTACTAGACCGGATGTGTCCCATGCTCTTAGTTTGACGAGCAGGTACCAGAGTGATCCTGGAGAGGCTCACTGGACAGCAGTTAAAAATATCCTTAAGTACCTAAAAAGGACTAAGGACATGTTTCTTGTCTATGGTGGTGATGAAGAGCTCTCCGTAAAAGGTTACGTTGATGCTAGCTTCGATACTGATCCAGATGACTCGAAATCTCAAACAGGGTATGTCTTTATCTTGAATGGAGCTGCGGTTAGCTGGAGGAGTTCCAAGCAAACCGTCATTGCGGCATCTACATTAGAGGCGGAGTATATGGCCGCTTCTGAAGCAGCGAAAGAAGGGATATGGCTGAAGGAGTTCGTCACTGAACTCGGCGTTGTTCCGAGCGCACTGGATCCCATGGAGATTTTTTGTGACAACACTGGTGCCATTGCTCTAGCCAAGGAACCAAGATGTCACAAGAGTTCCAAGCATATCAAACGCCGGTTTCATCAAATTCGTGAGCATGTCAATGAAGGAGATATTACCATTAGCAAAGTACATACGAATCAAAATATCGCTGATCCGTTGACTAAAGTTCTTCCACAGACAAAACATGATCAACACCAGAAGGCCATGGGTGTTAGATTTTTACCAATGTAAACTAGATTATTGACTCTAGTGCAAGTGGGAGACTGTTGGAAATATGCCCTAGAGGCAATAATAAATAAATGTTATTATCATATTTCCGTGTTCATGATATATGTTTATTTCCATGCTATAATTGTATTAACCGGAAACATAATACATGTGTGGTTGCGTAAACAACATTGCGTCCCTAGTAAGCCTCTACTAGACTAGCTCGTTAATTAATGATGGTTATGGTTTCCCAACCATGAACATGAGTTGTTAATTAATTAACGGGATCATGTCATTAGAAGAATGACGTGATGGACAGACCCAACTAAGCATAACAATATTGATCGTTTCATTAAGTTTTTATTGTCATGCCTTTTATTGTCAAGTATCCTATTTCTTAGACCATGAGATCATGTTATTCCCGGGTACTGGAAGAATACTTTGGGGACATCAACCATCGCTTCGTGACAGGGTGATCATAAAGGTGTCTTACGGGTATCTCAGAAAGTGCTTGTTGAATTACATGAATCAAGACTGGGATTTGTCCCTCCGTGTTTCGGAGAGATATACTCTGGGCCCACTCGGTAGTGCACATTCGGTAAAGCTTGCAAGCACGTGACTAATGAGTTAGTCACAGAGAATGTTGTATTACGGAACGAGTAAAGAGTACTTACCAGTAACAAGATTTAACTAGGTATAGTGATACCGACGATCAAATCTTGGGTAAGTAAAATATCGCGTGACAAAGGAAATTGTATACGGATTATAGTAGTCCACGACATAGTGGTTCAACCGATAAAGATCTTCGTTGAATGTGTGGGAGTCATTATGGATATCCTGGTCCCTCTAATGGTTATTGATCGGAGAGGTGTCTCCATCATGTCTGCACGTTCTCGAACCCGTAGGGTCACACACTTAACGTTCGGTAACGCTAGAGTAGCTCTGGGATAATTTTGTTAATGGTGTCCGAATATTGTTCGGAGTCTCGGATGAGATCCTAGACATCACGAGGAGCTCCGGAAGAGTCCGGAGGTAAAGATTTATATATGGCAAGTTGATTTCAGGGTTCCGGAAAAGTTCGGGATTTTTCGGCAGAGTGTCGGAATGTTCTAGAAGGTTCCGGAGGGTCCCATAGTGGGGCCCACCTGTCCCCAACGACCAAGGGTGGCCCACTGGTCCATTTGACCAGTCCTACTTGGTCCATGCAGCCATTCAATGGGTAGCCCTTTAAAAGGGATGTTACCACTCTTGAAAGAGGGGGTTACCACCTTTTAAATGAGAAGGGGTTACCACTATTGAAAGAGGGAGTTTCTACTTTGGAAATAAAGTGGCTGCAGCCCCTTGCCTATATAAAGAAGAGGGAGAGGTGCACCAAGAGACAGAGGCTTGGCCGCATCACTGGCTTGCTGCTCCTCTACCTCCCGCGCACCGCTTGGCGAAGCCCTGCCCGCGGGAACTCTCCACCATATCCACCACCACGCCGTCGTGCTGCTGGAATCGATCCCACCTACTTCTCCCTCTAGCTTGCTGGATCAAGAAGAGGGAGACGTCATCGAGCTGTACGTGTGCAAGCCTCCGGAGGTGCTGCTCGTTTGCGGTGCTGATCGGATCGAACATCGTCAACAACTTCACCGAGCTGCGTTGAATTAAACGTTCAACGCGCGTGTTCTTCGAGGGTATGATGAACTACTCTCCCCGTTACTAGAATCTTCTAGATAGGATCTTGAGTGTTGCTTCCGCATGTGAGAGAAATTTTTTGTTTTCTATCGCGCAAACTCCTACAATCATGTGCATTTGGGGTTATGCCATTTATAAACTCTGTTGAGCCTTAAGATTCCAAGAAGTTAATACATGAGCACGAAGAAAACAAATATGATGATTTTAGGTTTGACAACCAGTCATGAACGTCAAAATAGCAGGTTCAGAAGCATCATTGAGTATGTGTAGCAAAAACATGTTTGCGCATACCCAAAGAAATCATAAATCGTGGAGTCACAATATTGGCAACCAAGGGTAGACAAAATAAAACTATGCAGAGAGCATTTACTACAAATCCAGTAACCGAATTGGCTGAATGACCATGACAGCAACATGACAAACGAAAAACAATATAGAATGGCGAGCTTTAGCCATTTCAAATCCACTAAGGAAATGGGTAGTGCTCAGAATACTCCATACTCCAAATAATCATACACAATTTCAAACAGTGGAGCCTATTAAAGATCTGTCCTCTGAATTTCCTAGCACCTGGAAGCATACAACAGTGCCTACCATGCTCCTAGTTCCTACACAAAAACATGTTTGTGAAGTGTAGACCTTGCTACCTTGGTGGTGGCATGAGGTGGAGAAGGTAGAGGATTGTTCATAATTCATTCCATAAAAGTCCATCGACCTCGGACAACACCTGAAAAAGAACAAATGTGTCAAAAAATCAAATGGCAGGCTGCACAAAAACAGAAGCATAAATGGAACCAGCCTGAAGACAGTGTGCTCACCTCAATACGAAAGGCAGCAACACATTAGAAGAATTCAGGCGCAAGCTCTCCCTCGTCACTGGAAATAGAAGGTCAAAGATCAGATTTAACATATACACAGAAACAATATTCTAATTACACACCAAAGTGTATTAACTGAAACTGAATAGTGAAACTCAATGCATAAGAATGATTTAATCATGGTATACCTGCAAACCACTCATTGTGCAGAGCATTCTTCCTTTGTGCTCCCACCACATCTCACTATATGAGGTCAAAAAATGTAGATCACTAGGGGAAACTGAGCAGACAAAGCACAACAAAACCTAAAATTATCCAACCAGACAGCAAGGAAGACAAATGATTAGCTTTCTCTCTATATATCCTATTGGTGAACAAATGATCGGTTCTCCATTTTACCTGGATCAAACACAAAGGTCCATTATAGTGACGAATCAAATGCTCAAGGAATCAGACTGAACTGCAGGGCACGTATGTGCACATGGAGTAGAGCATACATACAGTTTTAGTTGCTCCTCTCCTAGTTGTAGTTCCTAGTTTTACACTTCCTTGGATAAAGCACAATGGTTGGAAGGTGGAGGACTGCTGAACAAAGGAAGATGTCAATTCATCAGTAACAAACATAAATAAAGCTCAGATTTTTGCCTGCGTACTCAGTTTATATTATTGAATGGCCATATTGTTTCTGTAAATTAATTGACTTAGGACAGTCATAATGCAATATATATAGAACACCTCTGAATTACTCGAGAAAATACGAAAACTGCAGGCCAAAGTCTTCATCACCACATTAGCTATTATCGCAACAAAGAAATATGAAAAGGCATAAACAATTCATTTGTTATCCACAGGACAAACAACCAAAAGGAAGTGTAAATATTATATAGCACTCCATTAGGGGGAGATACTTCAGGTTTTTCTCGCTACAAATCTCCTATCTCAAGGTTTAGCCAATAGGTCAATATGCAATTTCTCTTAGACAGTAAAACACATATCAGAATTCAGTCCAAACAGGCAGTAAAAAACAGTGGCCGAACAATACAAATAAAAATGTAGAACACCCAGCTCTCTATCTGCTACAAACGGCTAGCACTTTGCAGCCACCACCATAACCTGCTACAAAGAAACATCTTGCCATCACCAAAAATGGTACTCTAAAAATAACACAATGGTCTGCTAAAAACAAGCATTTACCATGATCTGCTACAAAGAAACTTGCTAGCTATCATACAAAATGGCACTCTAAAAGCACCACAATGCTCTGATAGAAAGGCATTCTACAAGCTCTACTACCAAAAAAAAAAAAGGTAGTAAACAAAGAACTGCAACATACAGGGAAGCGGAACAGACGAACATTTCCTGGGACGGTCGCATAGGAAAGAAGAAGGCTTCTGGAGCAACACAGACCTGCAAGAAACAATAACGAGAATGATTACGCAAAAGGAACAGGCAGGAAGTAAATCACACTGAATGTTACTTGTAAATTCTCGCCCTCATCAAAAAATGTGTGAACCAGACCATCAAATTCAGCAATGAGTCGAGCGCGAATGTCGCAATTGCTATGGAACCCGTCCTGATGGTCACATAAACCTGCAATTCGTCCAGCAGAGCGACTCTCTCAAACATTTAGTGAAGAAATAGCAATCTGACCATATTTAACAGCAAATAAGATGCATATTGTGCCATAGTAATACAACGAGCAAATAATTTATGCTAAGTTTACCAGTTAAGTTAACACATGATATGTATTCCTCTTAGCAACACAAATGGCACCAAAGCGGATATTAACTGAACACGTTTGAATTTAGTTGCCAACTTTTTTTCATTCCAAAAGGCTACAACCTGGTACTGAAATTATTCTCTGAAAAACATATAGTGAAGAAATAACAACATGACTTACTTTACGGCAAAACAGATGCATGGTTCAGAGCGACATAGCGATAATGAGCAAATTAATCCAAACAGTGACATAATGCAACAATTCGAAAATCCAAACAGTGGAGCCTATTAAAGATCTGTCCTCTGAATTTCATAGAACCTGGGAGCATACAGCAATGCCTACCATGCTCTGCCTATAGAACCTTATTCCTACACAAAAACATGTATGTAAAGTGTAGACCTTGGTACCTTGGTGGTGCTTGACGGGGAAGGAGGCATGGTGGTGTCAATATTGTGCAGGAGGAGGCAACAATTAACCAGAACAACAACAATCAGACCCCCCCCCCCCCCCCTGAGGAGGAGAGGAGGCAGCGGATTGGCCGCCCGTCGCTGTCTACCGCGACAGTAAATTTCGGGAAAGAGAGGGCGACGTGCTGCAGGTGGGCCCGCCCAAATGCAAACCCACATGTCATTGACCTAACGTGTCCGGTAGCGAGTAGAAAACGGAAAAACCGAGGATCCAACGGCTGTAAAAGAAAGGACGGTGAAAAAAAACACTGTTAAAAGGTGAATGGATGGCCAAGATAGTGTACCTTGGATGGAAAATTTGGGCTGTGGACACGCCGGGTAGGGGTTGAACATTTATAGGGTTAATGACGCTTTTACGACTTCAAGGTTTATCTCAGATTTTAGTACATAGAAAACGAGCTGCCAGAACAATTCAGTTGATATGGAGGTTATTACATGTACATCAGAAATTATGACGTGGAGCACTATTGGCAGATGAAAAACAAACAAAAAAATTAGGCTAGTTTCTTACTTTGTAATTATTCTTCGAGATATTGGAAGGATCAATATTTATGATCCAATACTTGCTTGTCAATTCCAGGCTGAAAAGTTTCCGAGAGAGAATATAGAATACATTGGCAGTTGTTATGTCATACAAGTAACAAAAGCATCAATACTTGAAGATCAAAAGAAGAATCATTCAAAAGAAGAATCATTTGTTTAGGTTTTGCATTGGTTCTAACTTGGCTTGAAGGTTGCCTAGCTGGAAGGCATGAAGAGTTTATTCTAAAGATACTCCAATAAGGCGAAGAACAAAAGAAGGTTGCATAGCTGGTGAGCTACCCAGTGTAATAACTGCTATAGCCAAGTACAACCATGGTATAAGGTGGTCGACCAAATCGAGAACATTGCGCCTTTTGAATAAACTTTTTAATAGCCAAGAGAAAAGAAGCTTATTGGAGCATACTTATGATGATTTCATGCGCTTGTTGGAAACCCACCCAATATGCCGTAGTTCAAGGGGTTTGTTATCATGGATGCAATCCTACTTTAACGATTGTCCAGATTCACTCAAACCATGCATCTTCTATCTTTCTATCTTCCCTCCAGGTCATGGATGCAATCCTACTTTAACTCCACCAAAACTTGTAGCTGCCGCAATTCATAATTGATGTCTGAAAAAGAAAACTGAAAATGATATGCATGATCTGATATCCCGTTGATTTCATCAATACTTTATTCAGTTATATCCACTTTTTAAACATACCTGATGAATATTTCCTACGAGCGTCTGGAACTGAACCAAAGATAGTACGTAAAGAGTAAAACAAAATCAGGGCTAATCTGGTACGTTGAAAAAAAAACTCTCTAATGTGGATCTGGAGCTAACGTGATATCCAAACACTTTTGTACAGCTTCAGAGCTTATAACTGGAGTGGAGTTTAGACGTGAGTGAAGCTAAGTGGAGTGGAGCTCTCCCACACACACCTATGTAACGTAAAGTATAACATATTTTGGATTGAAACTTTGCACACTTAAAAGGATACATGATTATGTAGATGTACACTTTTTTCACATTGTTTTTCTAAAATAACTTGCTTCGAAAGAGCTACATGGAGGCCAGGCTCCAAAACGACGCACTGGAATGATGATCTTCTATAGTAGATTAGTAGACATGGTGAGATTAAGCAAGTTATAAATTCTAAACATCTGACAAAAATGATGCTGGGTTAAGTGAATATATCGTCCAAACCATGGCTAAAAATGTCAAAAACCTTCGAGCTCATATCAATTGAACTTCTAAAACCTTTGTGGCCGATTTGTCTTAAGAGTTTCAGCCACTTTGGTTCACCGCTGCTCTTGAATTAATATTACACGAGTTTTTTTGTGTTTATTTTTTCTATTTTTCATTTAATTTTAGTGTTCAATTTTTTAGTTTTGTATTTGTTGCAGTCGCAGATTGTTTTGTGCAATTGCACTATTAATTAATAGGATAGAAAGAGATGGATACGTTTGAACTTCTTGTCGGCCACCTGCGTCCACAGAGTTATTTTTAGATAAAGAGAATATATTAATATAGCGGAGCTCAGAGAGTCATTGTTGTATCCTTTCCTTTGTCCACACATTTAACCCTGACGGCGTACAACATGAGACAATCGACCCGTATTTCTCATACACCGAGTTGCATGCATTTCCTACCTTTTCACTCAACATCAAACATTTCTCAACCTCACGTCTCATATTGATCCCAATCTCATTTCCTAGGTAAGTAGATCACTCCGTCTCATATTAATTGTGGCTAAACGGATATATCTAGTATATCTAGTGAGAATCAATATATCGTGTCGATCGATGTCTAGAACGAAAAGGCGCACTGCAAAATGAATGTTGTAATAATTTTTTTTTAGAAACACAGTACAAACGCAGACGTTCACATACACGCGCACACACTCACCTATATGAACGCACACACGCACACCCTACCCCTATGAGCACTTCCGATATACTGAGCCGGCGGATCAAGTCTTTAAATTGACGAAGTCACCACGGACGCCTCGCTGTCGACGGGAACGTCGCCTCCCACTGAAAGAATATTCCAGATGTCAAAACTAGGGTTTGAACTCGGGTGGGCTAAGGGTATAATCACCCTGTTAACCATCCAAACCACAAGTTGGTTTGCAATGTTGTAATAACTTTGATTATCTTGCAGATAACGAAAGATCGATTGACAAAGCGAACTGGAGTACATGACTCATATACCGAGCAAGTTAGCAATGGAGAAAGCCAACAGGTGCTTGTTCCGGTCGACAAGATTCAAGGAGTACACCGGCGACCCCCCGAGCTGAATCAGGCGGGTCCTGCAGCTCTCGAGGTGCACGAGGCCGTTCATGTACTCGTCCACAAGCCCACCGAAGCTGCACCTAGGAAGCAGGTCGGTGGCGACGCGGTGCATGCAGTCCTCGGCGGAGGTGTAATCATCTAGGCCGTCGGCGCAGGCCGCCCTCTGGTCGGCATCGAGCGACCCGTTGAACAGCCCGTCTATGTCGGCGGCGGTGGCGAGGTAGGAGTCGCGGGCGCGCTGCGCGGCGACGAGCGCGTACTCGGTGATCTCGACTGAGCCGTGTTCCTCGCGCAACGTGTCCATGCACATGTCGTACATGAGCGGCGTGCCGCCGGACGCCCAATGGCAGGCTGTCTCCACTGGCAGAAACCGGACGCCAGGGCAGTTCGGGACGGCGGCGCCCAAGAACGGGAATACGAGGATGAGGATGAGGACGAGGATGGTCTTCATGGTCTTTTCCTTGTGGGAGATCTACCTACTATGCTGGTGTCTGACCTGAGTCTGTAGGACTTTTTATAGTTCAAAATTGGAAATGGACCGGCTGACGAACACATGGATTGCTGAGTAAGATCCTCCGTTTTCGATTTATCTAATAAATATTTAAATGAAAGTAGATTATTTTCCTATTAAGATTACAACTTTTATGATCTTATACCGTGTAACAACTGTACAAATGAATGAATGATGACATGCATATAGGCAATTGACTAGACGCCAATCGTACTCCTTCATTTCGCTCATTAATTCTTCGGTTTGTTTTCAACTCCACAGACGTGTGGAGCTCCATCGTCCACGTGGAGTAGCCATAGGTGAAGCTAGGTAGAAAAGGTTGGTTTGAATAGTATCAAAATGATATTTTTGTGAAGAAAAACTATGGTGAAAAATAGAACAACTCCATTGTTACCACAAAGTAGACCATATTTGATGAATAATGCTGAAGTTTTATTTTTAATATTCACAGCTTCCATATATGTGTGTGTTTTTACCTAATTTGGAAATAATTCAATTTGAATGATCTAGTTTGGTCCTTTTAATCACCAAAAATACGTTTAAGGTAGCTAAATAGAATTCTATGCAGCAGCTGCAAAAAAAAGTTGAAAGATTAAGACTCAGCCATAACTAATTTCTCCGGTTTTTTAACGCCATTTTGCAAAAACTAAAACAACAAATAAAGAAAATCCAATCCTTTGGCATACAAGAGCATCTCCAACCGACTCACCAAAACCTCCCACAAACATTCGGGTAGACAGCCCGGACAAGGTAGGGGCCGAAAAGGGTCACCCAACCGTCCCTCAAATGACCGGGTTGTTCGGTAACCCCAAAGCTAGCCCATATGTGGCGATAGTTTGAGTCCACCTGAACGCTCCTGCCACGACCCACCCAAATTGAACCTTATATTCCCTCATCCGGCGCCCCTCCCGCCTCCCATTTTCACTTCTCCCGCCATGTCCAGCCTCTAAATCTCCGTGCCCCTCTCCGCCCGTAGTCGTCGGCGCCGCAAAGAAGAGATGACGACGAAGGAGGAGCCTGTGAGTCAGTGGAGAAAGGTGCATCGTCGGAATCCGTTGAGTAGCGGCTGGGATCCGAGCTCAAGCCGGAGACCATCGCCCAAAAGAGGAGGTGGGACGAGCGCTGCGGAGATGCAGCCCGTCGTCATGACCACGCCGCACGTTAAGGAAAAAACGGAAATCGATGTATAGAACGAAAAGGAACACTGCAAAATGAATTGTGTAGTAACTTTGATTATTTTGCAATTAACCAAAGAAGATGGATCAAACAAAGCAAACCGGAGTACTTGACTTTGCTCATATGCCGAGCAAGTGAGCAATGGAGAAAGCCAAGAGTTGCTTGTTCCTGTCGACAAGATTCATGGCGTACACCGGCGACCCCCCGAGCTGAATCAGGCGGTTCCTGCAGCTCTCGAGGTGCACGAGGCTGTTCATGTACTGATCCACCAGCCCGCCGAACCTGCACCCCGGCAGCAGGTCGGTGGCGACGCGGTACATGCAGTCCTCGGCGTAGCCGTAATCCTCTATGCACGCGTCGTAGGCCGCCCTCTGGTCGCCGCCGAGCGAGCCGTTGAGCAGCCCGGCGATGTCATCGGCGGTGACGAGGTAGGAGTCGCGGGCGCGCTGCGCGGCGACGAGCGCGTACTCAGTGATCTCGACTGAGCCGCGTTCATCGCGCAGCGTGTCCATGCACATGTCGTACATCAGCGGTTTGCCTTCAGACGCCCACTGGCAGGCCGTCTCCACTGGCAGGAACCGGACGCCGGGGCAGGGCTGGCCGGCGGCGCCCAAGAACAGAAATGCGAGGATGAGGACGAGGATTGTCTTCATTGGCTTTGTTTATGGCAGATACTACTGTGCTCGCGCCTGAGCTGGGCACAGCGTTGTATTTTATATAGGACTTTTTATAGTTGACAACTGGAAATTGACGGGCTGACCGTCACATAGATAATGGATTGTTTGTGTCACAATTAAACAACGATGCCATTCACAACTAGACGACAATCGTTCTTCATTTCACGCATTAATTATTCGGTTTCTACTAGTTGAATCGGCCCGCGCCCCTGCTGATAATTTTTTTGGTGATAATTTGTTTGTTATTTTAGTTGCATATATATATTGTAAGGAAATGTGGCAGTTTTATTTTGTATAATGTACTTAGCTGGAATTCAATTCGAAAGCAATCCATAATTTGAGTAAATGTTTTTGCAATTCTTGGAAATATTTATCTAATCAATCATTTTTGTTAAGA
The DNA here is from genome assembly GCA_947311845.1 of Poa pratensis. Taxonomy (NCBI): domain Eukaryota; kingdom Viridiplantae; phylum Streptophyta; class Magnoliopsida; order Poales; family Poaceae; genus Poa; species Poa pratensis. The sequence goes on from CAMZMU010000074.1 coordinate 78,876,692, forward strand.
ATGTAACTACAAAATTAGAGGGATGTAAGTTATACTTCTTGCAAATATGTTAGCTAAATCCAAATGATGGAATATGGTTTCATTTTGCCATGATTTTCTAGTGTACCACCATAATTAAAGGGAATATATAATGGTTACGTGTAAATAATATGATTGTATGTCGCCATAATCATGTAATTTTGATCCTTCGTTAGAAGAAATATGCTATGTTAGCATCTATTAAATTGAATTCATTGTAGAGAAAATGAATATGTGATTTCTTGAAATGTGCATGTAATAAAGCACTATGATTTTTGTTTATTTTTGTAGTTGCGAAAGTAATCCATATTTGGAGGAAATGTATTTGCATTTCTTAGAAATCTTTATCTAGTCAATCATTTTTTTGAAATGTAACTACATAATTAGAGAGATTTAAGTTATATTACTTGCAACTATGTTAGCTAAATGTAAATGGTCAAATTTGGTTCCATTTTGACATAATTTTCTTGTGTACCACCATAATTAGATGAAATATACCATGGCTATGTCTAAACAAACATTTTTTTTGTAAGTGTCACATTATTTGTAAATGTGAACTTATTCGAATTGGTATGATATGTTCGTGTCTCGTGATAAATATCTAATTTAATTCAATAATCGGAGGGAGAACATTGTTTAAGCGTTTGCTAAATTCAATTTTAAATCAATTCATAATTAATGGAACTATTTGCATTTTGTTAAAATATTCATGCAATCAAACATCCAAATAATTTTGGAAAGGCCCAAAGTACTTGGAATGTATTTTATTATTTTATACAAATTATTAGAATCTGTTATGAATCGATTTGCAGTTGAGTTCCAAAAGTTGCAAAAGATCCGTTTCTTTCTTATTTTTCTTTCAAATGTTAGCAAATTTGAATGTCTCAAATGTGTTTGCTTTCTTTTACACAAGTAGTTGGTTTTACATTTTAAGAATGTTTTTTTCTGTGGTTATGTTGGCACGTCTATTGTATTTGAATTCTTTCTGCGTTTATTAAATGTGCAGATTTGGAAATCGTCTAAAATTTTGAATTATTCAAACGTAGAATTTGATCGTATGCTGTAGGTAGGTGGTTTTTTTGTGTCTATGTTGGCATATTTGTCATATTTTGTCCGGCCAATAAATTTAATGAATTTTTTTATGGTCTTCGAATGGCCGGATCTGAATGGTATCGAAAATCTAAAAATTTTGAACTACAAATTTGATCAAATGCTATAAATAGTCGTCGTTTTTTATCCGCGTTAATGTTGACATGTTTTCACATTTTTAAATACTTTGTATTTTAAAAGTTGCAACACTTTTAGAAAATAGGGGGGAAAAGGAAAACAGGAAAGAAAGAAAAAGAAAAAAAAACGTCGCACCCAGCCCGGCCCGCGTAGCGGCCCATCGGGATCCCAGGCCCGCCAGGGCGTCACGCTGACGTGCCAGCGGACGGCGTCGCCGCGGCGGGGAGGAGCTCGCCGGCGGCGCGGCGCAACGTTCCGGGAAACGCGCGTCGGCACTCCCGACGCGGCTCGACGCGACGCGGCCGGAAGTGGCGGCGCCGCCCCGTTTTGGTCGCCGGGACGCCGGCGGCGAAGCGTTAACGCGGCAGAAGGCAGCGGCTGTGGCGGCGGCCATCCTGGCGACGTCGCGTCGTCCCGGTAGGCGAGACCCGGCGAGGAGGTAGAGGCGGCGGCGGCGGAGCCCGCCGTGGCCGGCTATTTGAGCGGGGAGGCGCAGAACGCCGGCGCGAGGTGGCGGCCGGCGGTGGCGACTTCCGAGTCGCGGGAGAGAGAGAGGGGAAGGGCGGCCTGCGGAAGGATTTGCAAAAAAGCCCCCCTTTGTGCTGTAATTACTTTTAGGTCCTTCCACTCGTAAAATCGTGGGCACTGTTCATAACTGTTCATTGGGGCGAATTGGACGATGTGGACCGTCAGATCTCGATCCGACGGTCCAATTTTGGAGCAACGGGAGGGCTTGAAATCCTCCCCCCTTAATATATAGGGGTAATTCCACTCCAGAGACGTGTGCAGCTCTATCATCCACGTGGAGTAGTGATGGGGTGAAGCTTGTTAGGATTTAAGGAGCAAACTTTTTATATTCAATTGTCTCAAAAGAAGTTTTGGGTGATCGGAAAGTATGGGACCTCGCGTGGAAATTGGATATCCCTCCTTAGCTGAAAGTTTTTGCATGGAGGGTTGCGTTGGACTCGCTTGGTGTTCGCGAAAACCTGCATCACAGAATATCAAAGTTCGAACCCATATGCACCATCTGTGGACATGACGTTGAGGATGCTCACCATACCCTTGTCTCTTGCACTCTAGCCCGGGCTCTACGAGATCAGCTGCGTGATCACTGGGAGCTGCCACCTGAAAGTGCATTCTATGCAAAAAAGACAAAGAGTGGTTGTTTTTGCTGCTTGGGAACGCCTCAAAGGAGCAGCGGTCGAAGATAATCTTCACGTCTTATAGAGCTTGGCACCATCGAAATAACATTGTGCATGGAGATGGGAAGGCCTCGGTCTCTGCCTCGGTCCCCTATCTAGTTAACTACCTAATCTGCTTCTCTGGGCTGCGTAAAAATGCATCAGGAACACCCACTGCTTCTTGGTCAGCGCCGGATATTGGTACTGTTAAAGCTAATGTGGATGCCGGCTGGGATCCTTCATCAAAGCATGCAGGTGTGGGCATAATCATTCGGGATCACCTAGGGAGTCCACTGTTGTCGGAGTGGAAGTTTATACCATTATGCGCCAGTGCGGAAGAAGCTGAGATTATCGCATGTTTGGAGCGGCTTCGCCACCTGATCTCACTGCGGCGCTGACCTGCTGTACTTGAGTCTGATTGCCTCCGTGCTGTTCATGCAGTCACATCTGATATGGAGGAGGGTTCTGCGAATTGGACTACGATCCTAGAGGCACGTGAGCTGCTCAAGATTTTTTGGGATATCTCGGTGCGTAAGGTGGACTGCTTGGGTAATGGAGTTGCTCATGTTTTAGCTCAGTTAGGCAAGTCAGGATCATCTCATATTATTCGTGATGCAGTGCCCGACTGCGTTCGGGAGCTGATCACACTTGATTGTAATGACATTATAAATTCCTAAAGCAGCGGGTTCCAGACGTACTCTTTTTCCTTTCAGGATATCGACGGGGACTGAAAGGTTTTAATGAGGCAGCCTACTTGTTTATATATATACAAAAAAATTCAAAAAAAAAGAAGTTTTGGATTTATGTTTATAAAAATGAATTTCGCCAAGAGTACTATATCGCCAATCAGATGCGACGGCCTTGACATCCAAAGCCTGCAGACCGAACTTCAGTGCCCTTTGGTGCAGCTGCCCTGCACATACCTCGGGCTACCCCTCTCCGTCACCCGCCTGCGACGCACCGACTTGCAGGCTGCGTTGGACAAGATTCTGAATGTGATGTCAGCTTGGAGACGTATCAGTTCAGTTACAGGCCGCCTTGCACTCATTACCGCTGTGATCTACGCCATGCCTCTATTTCAGATCATGGTGGTTGATCTCCCTGTGTGGTTGATACCCGTAGAAGTGATAGCCTTTAGTAGCTATCTGCAATGATAAGTAAACGGGGTTAGGTTGAGCCTCCAAGTACAGAGTATGTAGTAAGTGGAAGACGTGTTTTCCCCACGAGGGTGACTCGAGGGTTTAATATCGAACTCTCGGGGAATCAGTAGTGAAAGGTTTATCTTCCTATCCTTCTTTTGGTTACCTAGAAAACAAAGTTAAATGTTTTAGTCATCAACCTCACCTGTGGTTGTCAAGCACAAGGTGTAAGAATGATATCAAGATAGTATGTGATGCAAGCAAGAGATAAATATGCAATGATGGTAAATAAATATGCAAGGATGATGATAACAATGATAAATGATATTTTTGGGTTTTAAATGATGAATGCAAGATGTAATAGTGTTTTTGTATTTTTGGATTTAATAATTGCAGAAAATGGAAAAGTGGTAAAAGTTGTTGGAAAGGTGTTTCTTATGATTAAAAATGGACCGGGTTCATGGTTTCACAAATGCACTCTCTCTTTAATAAAGTGGTAGACAATGGAACACTAGAGTTGACATATGAGATTGCAACACAAAGTTTAGTGACAAGTTACTAATTATATGGGCATCACGTCCTAACATAGAGACCTTTTGGTTATTAGTCTCACTTATACTCCACCAAGATGCGAACTAAATCATAACACCTCAGCAATTAAGATAACTCAGAGTATAGCTTTAAGTATCATGACATGAAGTTAAAATAAGAACATGCTAGATCTAGTCATGGAGTAGTGGCAATGGTCACACCCACATCTCCGGTAACATGGTATTTTTGTTTATCCCTAGTGAGGCAACAAAGTAAGGTAAAGATACCCAAGTGGATCGCAGAACTTTCTCTCACGTTCACTGCACTAGCAACCCCCGTTACTCCAACTAATGCACACATCACCCCACACACGCTCTCAGAAACATGCTTGATCATAACAAGTGAATAAAAACGGGGTACATAATATGCATCTATATTCATAACTGAAACGAAACATTTGCAATCTCAAACATATATTAACTCATAAAAAGATCCACCACATAGGAATTACATAGATGACCGTAATCATGTTCAGCAACTCATACGGTACTAATTAGTGAAGCTCAAAGAGAGGAGAGATACATAAGTTACTTCCACAAACCCATAGTCCAGAGGTGGACTACTCCATCTTCATCATGGAGACGGTGGAGAAGTCCATGGAGACCACGCCGGCAGCGCCCCGCCGGAGTTTTTCCCCCTCCAATTTTCAGTTCCAGATCTATCTTTTGGTGTTTCTGTGTTTCGGCGTCGCTCCTTCCAGAGAACATCGGGGGCTATTTTTATTGGAGGTTTTAGGTCAAACTCGTGTCAGTGGAGAAAATATCAACGGCAACGGAGCGTCGAGGCCGAAGTTGGTGGGTCCCACGCGGCCAGGTACATAGGCCGCATGGGCCCCCCTCTTTTGGGCGTCAGGGCTCCGTTTGTTCGTTTCCTTCGCCCCCAAGTCTTATTCCTTCCAAAAAAATGACGCTCATAAATTTGCAGGTGATTTGGACGTCGTTTGGGTCCCTGAAATTTAAATGGAAAAATAGGGTATTCTGCATGCGCAGGGTTAATTCCATAAAAATAGGAAATAAATATAATATTCCCTAAAATCATTATATAACAGTGATATAACCCTTATATGATGCAAATATGATTGGAATATAAGTAATATAGTGCAAAGTTCATGTATGCATTTTACATGCATCAACATCCCCGTCCTCGAGTATGAAGGTGATAAAACTAACATGGACTTTGCAATTTAATACTAACAATGGATATCAAAGATGATTACTACTGCTACATAGAGTCAAATGATTCATTCTTCAAAGGAGTAACAATATGCAAGATAGTTTATGAAGTGATATCAAGTATTCAATGCAAGGATGTTCAATGATAGCTAACAAAGTGTAACATGAAAGAAAGTAATATGGACCACATGTATGCATAATGATAAGTAAGAACATCCTAAATTGGTCATAGAGTGTAGATGAAAATCTGAATATAAAAGGTGGACACTTTGGAGAAGATATATAAGTGAGTAGAGGTAAAGCATGCATAAGTTCCATTTAACTTCCAAACTCTTCTACTTAAGTTAATGATTGCAATGTGGAATCCTTGGTGTCAAGCTCTCATTACCCCTGTCATAGCAACTTGAATGATTAAAGTTTAAAGTGAAAGCAAATATGAGTAGTGTGCTTGACAACGTAAAGATTGGATGTCTCATGCACTCAACTTGGGAAATAAAGCAAGTTCAAGTTATATATCATTGTAAGTAATAATAGTATCATCTAGAGCGTCAACTGGGGTACCTCTTATCCCAGGATATGGAACAAGCCCATATCAAAATGACAAGACAAACAAACAAGATGAACAATCTCAACACCCTTTTTATTTACCATTGGAATAACTTTTTATTATAAGGTGTATCACAGACAGTTCACCATAGTACACTACCAAAAATTCAGCCATCCGAGACGATTGCATAACGTGGTGATTGTGGTCCAAAACGTCGTGATGTGAGATCCTTGACGTTTCCCACAACGTTTCGAAAAAGTCAGGGACCGCGTGTCATAAACAATTCTACGACGGTTGCGTGAAACGCGAAACATCGAGAGCCATCCACGACGTTTGTTAATTCGTCCGCACGTAGTTGGGCTTGTCGGCCCAGGACCAACAAGCGATGACGTTAATCTTTTCGTTGTACTGATTTTCCGCGTGGCAGACCGGTTCACACAGTCTCTGCTGATGTCACTCTTATTACCGCGTACGTCATCGTAAGCCTCGACGTGTTTTTTACATCATGTAGATGTACTGTTACTTTTCGATGTTATGACATCACTATCCGTTTTTTACGTCAGCATTTTATTTTCGACGTATTTTTTTCGCCGTCAGACCGCGCAATCGTACGCTAACATGTGGAACAATTAGAAGACCACACGTGGGTTTCTATACGCGACGGTTTTGTTTTTTGCATTTCGATGTTTTTTTTTCGTCGTGCGGCTGAGCAATCACACTTTAACACATGGACTAACCATAAGCCTCCACGTCGGGCTAGTTACGACGGTTCAAAATCATCGCAGCATAATGACGTCATCTATACGACGACGATTGTTTTTCCGTCGTCGATGAATACAACGAGATAGCGACACGTGCACTCGTTGAGTAGTGCCACATCGCGTTTATCCGTGACGAATTGAGTTCATCGATGTCAAAGTGGTGACGTCATGTACACACCCAGATTCGACGTTGATACATGGACCATCCAAATTGCGACACGTGGCATTGTCATGCGACGTTATAAATCGTCGCGGAAATTGGTTATGGCACCGCAAGACCGCTACGTTTATTTTTCGTGGCTATATTTCCCATACATATAGCGACACGTGGTCCAGTTATATGACGACATTTTCCACACTATATCTGTTACGTAATTAGCCTGTCAATGTTATGCTGCTACTTAATTAGTGCCCAATACATTTTCACAGCAACGGCACCTTATAACAGGCCCTTTGATACAACACCAAATCAAATTATCCAGAAAATATGCATAAATTAAGTATTCAGCAACACCACCACAGGCCACAGCCTTACAGTTTCATTTATCGCAATATTGTGCAACCAACTGCTCAAGTAGGGCAGCTCCCTGTTCTTGGGACTCCTTTAGCTGTTGTTGTTGCTGACGCATTTGTTGCATATCAACTAAAAACTTGAGTCTCACTTGCTCAGATTCTGCTTTGGCCAACTTCAGTTCAACAATTGTGTTGCGCAGGTTGTCATTCCCTTGTTTCTGAGAATCAAGTTCTGCTTCAAGTTGATACTTTGAAATACTTGGTTCCACACAGGTTTTCTTCAGCATTGCACCTCCAGTATCAGTTGAAGGGCATGGAGACATCCTTTTCTTGCTTGTCAACAATGCCAAGAACATAGATGAAAAATAGCAGATGACAAGCATGTACAGAAAATAGATGAAACATAGCAGATGACAATTTATTAAGCATGAGTGTAATGAATAAGCAGATGACAAGCATATACAAAATAGCATATGCGAAGCGTGTGTAATTGATATACTTCTTTTGTCTTTGAATACAAGGCAACTATCGAGGCAACCGTATGTTCACGTTCCATGTGTATGTTCACTCGTTTGATTCTATATAATGCGACAAACAATAATCGATGCTATGTTTCATCTAGACACGTTCCATGTGTATGTTCACTCGTTTGATTCTAATAATGCGACAAACAATAATCAAGATAAAACATAATGATGTTCTTCCTGTTCTATGCTTGATCAGTATTACTCCAGCCCAACTAACAATGAATATTAATTATCCCAGCCAAACTAAAAGCACGAACTGATAGAAAGGGCTAGTACAATTCACATATACAGGTGGTACCAATTTTAGGATAAATTGTGTAGGCCAGGACTTGAACTCAAGACCCTGGGCACTGATACCACATGTCATGTGTCATGCACTAGCCAACTATCCTAACAGTTCGAACCTATAGGAAGGGCTAGTACAATTCACATATACACTTCAACAACTTGATGATGTGGCATGCAATAAGTAAGGAGAGAGCAAAGTTGTACTACCTCAATCTTGGTTTATAGATGCAATACCAGTATCATATTTTTCCAAGAATAAGCAACAATTGGCATTAACTAAAGAGTAGTTAATGTTGGGTTTTGGCCTTTCCCAAGAGTTCCCAAGAGCAATACGAAAAGCGATTGGGTATAAGGTGTAATGGTATTTATTTCTTCAGATTTTTTGTAATGTAGATATAAAAACATTGGCGTAGCTGTCTGATACAGCGTTGGTTTATGACATGGGAATCTTTTTCCAAAATAAACTAACTACAAATTGTTGGAGAGATACCCTAAGAGGTTTTGACAGTCATAATTTACTTGCTAAAATGTATAATAGTATAGAACAGAAGAGTAGCACAAAATATATGGCAAAACAGTACTCAAGCAGTTCAACACAAAGATAAGTAAGCGGCAAACTCCAGCAAAAATATTATCAGTATTATTATTCCAAAAATGAGAGCCAACAAAAACTTTTGTTGATTATTATGTGTTGTTTGTAAATTGTTGCTTATGGTAATTGATCCTTGTTGCTTGTGCTATTTAGTTCTTGCTAAATGTGTGTTGCTTGCTCTAAACAAAAACATGAAGAAAAGAAGAGGATTAAAATAAAAGTTGAAACAAGAAAAGAATGTGACAAGTGTCACATAAAATTCTCCAAGTGAGAAGTTGTTTTCCTTCACAATAAAATTCAGTGGAGTGGTAATATAAACACTCCCATTTTATCCTTACTACTTTTCTTTCTCAAATCATATTTTGAACTAGTTTTAAAATTCTAAAGTAAAATCAAATTGAAATAAAACAAAATTCCATAATTAAAACCCTATGAACAAAAATGATTCAAAACCTTTTTATTTTGTAAAGCCAATTTTTGTGGAGCTTCTGCATGCTAAGGGAAGGCTCACAAATTTTCTTGAATTTTTATAAATAGATTTAGTACCCTAAATAAAATCGAGAAATGCTTCTGGTTTGAAAAACAAATGAAAGAAATAGAAAGGAGAAGAGCCAGGGGGTTTTCTGCAAAACCGCCATCGCCTACCTCTCCGTCGCCGTGTCGACGCAGGACGCCGCGGTCCTCGCCGTTCCCAGGCCCCCCTGCTCGCGTTCTCCCTCGCTCCCGTGCCTCTGCACCCTCTGCCTCACAGAGGAGAGCACTTGAGTGCCTCTCCATCGCCATTACACCGCGGTTCACCGACGACCGCCGCGGAGGAGTTCGACGGCGCTGACCAAATTGGCCCCCTCTCGCAGCTCCTCGACACGTAAGGCTGCACCCCGCGCATCCTTGCTCCAGCCCGGACCCCCAGACAGCACGCACCGGCCTCTCCGCCCCCTGGATGCCGCTGGACTGCGACCACCGTGCGCCGGCGTTGCGCCTATTTAACTCGACCCCGCACCTCGCGATTTCTCCACACCTTTCACCCCTGCTTCCCTCCCTTGCTTCACCACCTCACGTACACCGCCAGGAGAGCAGAGCCACGGCTGCTGAGCCGCCGCTGCTCTGGATTTTCCCAAGAAGTTCCGCCGGAGCCGTAGGTGAGCACGACCACGGCTGTGCCGTCCTGCTGCTCCATTCTCCCTCTGACCCCTCTACACTGTTGCCCGAGCTCACCGCACTCACCTCACCCCACACTGTGCCATACCGTTTCGTTTAGAAGAAAGAGGCTGACGTGTGGACTCCACACGTCAGGGTTTTATTCTTTTCACCACGCGCGATGTGCCGCTGCCATGTAGGCCCCACCCGTCAGGAATTTAAACATTATCCATAACTAGGTTTCTCTGTTTAAATTGAAATATGAAAAACAGTACTGAATCCAACTTTGAAATTTAATATCTTGAGATTTAGGAATCCAAATAAATCAAATCCAATTGTTCTGGAAAGTTTATGAAAATGTTTAACCAACCCAATTGGATTCATTCCATTTAAATAAATATTGTTTAGTTCAATTAATTTGAAACCAAATTGTATTGTTTGATGTGTGCAGTAGCTAATTGTGATGTTTATGGTTGTTATGTTGAGATGATTGCTTGAGTAGTTTAGTGATTGGTTGTATTGTTGTTTATTAATTAGACGAGAACGCTGTCGGATTTATCGAGGAAGGAGAGTTTGTTGAATCTGAAGATCAAGACCAAGTTCACTTTGCCGAGCAAGGCAAGCTACTCCCTGAGCTTGCACCTAAATACATATGCATCTACTTTGATCAAATGATTTACTCTTAAGGCATTGGTTTACAAAACCTTTTCAAAAAGTATATGGATATTATTTTGCCACCCTATGTAGAAATATAAGGTAGTTTATATAAAACTATAGGATGGGAAACAATGTTGTTTATTCAAAACTCCTTTGAAAATACTTGTGTGGTTATGGAATGCCGAGATGTCGGTGTTGAAGTGGAGAAATGGAAAATGGGATGTTTATGAAAAATGCACAGTGTCCTAGTACTATGACAACCAATCTTAATCTGTGCGACCACATTTACCCCCATATGGGAACGGGGCTTAGTCATATAATTTGCTCTTATTAGTATGGGATACCTCATCGACGGAGATGACTCCGTTATGCATGAGGGGATGGTTTGGAGAACTCCCCTGACCTGGGTCCTCGCTCAAACTCTATGGAAAGATAAGGAGGAGGATTGAAGACTTCATCAATGTGGTCGCCGGGAAAAACATATGAGTCCTCACACTTAGGGTTGCCGACGGGGACCGGACTGAGTGTCGATGGGAATTATCATATGGGTAGGATCCTATACTAGCATGAGCAAAGGAGAGGCTAGGGTCGGTGGCTCAACTTCGCATACACCTTGTATGGCGGGACGTGGCTGACACGATGAGTTACCGGATGGATGTGGGTTAAAAGCGTGCTACCTCTGCAGAGGGTCAAAACTATTCGAATAGCCGAGTCCTCGGATATGGACAATTGGGAGGCTGTCCTAAGATCATGTGCAAGTTTTTGGAAAAGCTTTTAAGTTTAAAAGAAACTGAAATGGTGATGGTGTGCACAACTATACCAAATGGAGTGGTATGAGTTGTTGGAATAAATGGACCATGGTGAGCCATGGTCAGGAAAAGGAGGGTTTTTGGAGAAACAAATGAGATGGTGACTTCTTTTAAAGATAGTTATAAAACTCTTCTTACCTTTTTCAATAAAGATATAGAGATGTTTTAAATAAATAAAAGTTGAAGTTAAATAAAACTAGTGCATACTCATGTTGGGGTAGTTTGCGAGTACATTCAAATGTACTCATATTGGTTTCGTCCCTGGCTATTGTCCTAGCCAGACTACGAGGAGGAGCACTACGCCGAGCAGGAGTATGGCGACTTCTACGCGAACTAAGGATCTCCACAAGTCAGCTGCCTGTCGGGTCGTCATCGTTAGAATATGATGTCTACTACGCCGTAGCTTCCGCTGATATTTTGGTTTGGCCCATGAAGGCACCTATGTAAGACTTGGTCTAAATGACCATTTATGTAAGACTTTTATTCGGTATGTAATGGATGTAAACTTTGGTATCCAATTCGGATTATGTGCAACGACAGACTGATCACGGGATCGTTGTGTTAAGCATAATCGGGTATTTCGGACAGCTAGTCCGGGGTCCCCACAGACTTGGTATCAGAGCCATCCTGACTTTAGGAAACCTTAGTTAGCATGGTCGTTAGACAAATGTTACAAAAAGATTAATTTCTAAAAGAAAGGAGTGAAGTATTTTCGAAAACTGCTTATCTCCAATCCTCTTACTTATGCAAAAATTTATTCTCATTAAACATTACAATTTCCTTTGTATCCTTAAAATTTTGCAGACTTGTCATCTCATTAAACTTAAAATTCTGCTTATTGTTACCTCACTAAATTTAAAATTTTGTACACTTATCATCTCACTAACTTAAAATTTTGCTTAAAATTGTAGATGGCACTCCATTGGACCGAGTTCGTTCAGCTTGAGAAGGATAGCAAGCTGACGTTCGAGAGGGACTTGTTCGAGTTGAGCAAGCTGTTAGGTCGCCCGCTCCAGAGTTTGAGGGAGCTCAGATTGACGTTCACGGTGTCGGAAGGCTGAGCTGGCTCATCAAGTCGTCAGTTCGCAGGAACATCAAGTCTCCCAGTTCCAGGACACTCGTCTTCACCACCAAGGAGGCCACCTGGGTTGACGGTCTCTGTACTGCCACACAGAGGATGCTAGCCCGACTTTGTGAGGAGCACAAGGCGGAGTTGGCAGATTCCCGTTTCCGGTTCTACGGGAGGCGCAACTGCGACGGACACCCTACTCCTTCCCCTTGCCACCCGATGTTTGGGAGCTACATCATGGACATGGAGCTCTTACTTCAGTGCACTCAGGATGATCTGATGCGCACTAGGATTCAGCTTCACTTTGACCGCGAGTCGCTCGTTGAGCTTCGCGAGAACGAGGAGAAGCTGATGGAGGAGAAGGTCGCTCTTCTCAGGAAGAGGGCCCAGCTGAGGAAGACTATCGTAAGCTCCGCAAGAAGGTGGCGGAGCAGGACGAGCTGATTGAGGATCTAGAGCACCATACTGACGAGATGGAGGAGGAGGGCGAGGATCTCCGCAAGGAGAACAACGCTTTCCTCAGTGACGATGATGACTTCGTGGAGGAGATGGATTGTGAGGAGGAGGATGATGAGGAGGAGTTAGTTGACGAGGAGGAGGAGCCACTCGAGGCAGTTCTCGAGGACGAGGAGGAGGATCCCGAGGAGCCACCCTACCAGTCAGATGCTGACGTGTTAGAGCTGGAGGTTCCACCTCAGTAGGCGAGTGACTTGATCACTACCGCAGGATTAGGTTGACCCCTATCGCTAGTCGAGTCGAAGTAGTGGTTCTTTTGGAAACCAGATGCTATGTATCTTAGATGTAAGGTGATGTTGTAAGCTTGATGTTGTTGTGAACTCCTTGATGTGATGTTTGTGAAATATAAGTATGTTTGTCTTGTTTGATCTGTGTGAAATATTTTCATATAATCCTTAAAATTAATCAACCACTTGTGAAATCGTCTTTTCCCTTAGTCGAACTTTTCTTGCCTTGCCTCTTATACCCGGTGTGCTTCAGGATGCCGCCCCGTCGCAGCAATGCGGAAGGATCAGGATCAGCACCACCACCACCGGACCCAACCCCCCCAACTTCTCGCGCTTATCATGGAGGAACGTGAAAATGCCCGGCAAGAGCGCCAAGCTCATCTCACTGCCCTACAACAACTCGCAGCCGCTTATAATAACAACAACAACAATAACAACAACAACAACAACAATGGTGGTAATGGCAATGGCGATGGAAACCAGCGATCCACCTTAGGCGATTTCCAGAAACCAACCCACCCACCTACTCCAAGGGACTTCACCCACTGGAAGCCGATGATTGGCTTCGCACCATCGACAACAATCTGGAAGTTGCTGCTGTGGGAGAAAATGAGAAAGTGTTGTATGCAACCCACTATCTCGCTGGACCTGCAAGAGCTTGGTGGGAAACTACCAAGGCTCTCCAGCAAGCTGGTCATGTTATCAACTGGGCTGAGTTCCAGGAGAAATTCCGCAAGAAGCATATTCCCACGGACTCATTGAGAGGAAGAAGGATGAATTCCGCAAGCTGAGGCAGGGAAGTAGATGTGGTCGGTTATCTTGATGAGTTTACCGACTTATCTCGGTATGCTCCTGATGACACCGACAAAGAAGAGAAGAAGATGGAGCGTTTCATGAGTGGACTTCATGATGAACTGCAGTGTGCTCTGGTTATCCATGACTTCCGTGATCTGGAGTCACTTGTGGACAAAGCCATCCAGCTGGAGACCAAGCGCAAGTCTATGTTTGAAGGTCGCAAGAGGAGGATGAATGCTCAGGAAGGTTCGAGCAGCCAGAAACCTCGTATCTTTCAGCAGAACACCAGGCCTGCCTATCGTCCACCTCAAGCCCACGCCCCAATTACCCTAACCGCCCAAACAACTTCAACCGCCCCAATGACAATAACCGTCCCAGAGGAAACTTCAACAACTTCAACCCCAATGCCAATGTTGTCTGCTTTGAATGTGGCAACAAAGGTCACTACTCCAAGAATGCCCCAATCCTAAGAGGAATGTTCAGCGCCCCAATGCACCGAACAATGGTCAAGGCCGCAATGGAAATGGTAATGGCAAGAATGCCGCACCCCGCGGAAATGCTGCTGTTGTCAAGGGCCGTCTGCACCACATCAATGCTGAAGAAGCTCAGGATGCGCCAGATGTTGTGCTGGGTACGTTCCTTGTCAACTCAGTACCTGCAACTGTTCTGTTTGATTCTGGTGCAACCCATTCATTTGTTACCGAGGAGTTTGTCGCTAAGGGAGGATTAGTAGAAGGCTTCCTAAATAAAACCCTGAGTATACAAATTCCTGGCTCCACCATAGAAACCAAGAGATTTTGTCCAAATACTGCCATTGAGATTTCAGGCGAAAAATTTGCAGCCGACCTAATTATTCTAGGAACCCAGGGCATAGATGTTATACTTGGTATGAATTGGCTAGCCAAGTACCATGGTCGAATAGACTGTGCCAGAAGAGCTGTATCCGTCACCACCGACAAAGAAGTAGAAGTGGAGTATGTGTCTGAAACCAACCACTCCCAACCAGGCTGCCATGAGAGCATAGCTCGACCCGCCCTAGATGAGATCCGTGTTGTTCACCTGTTCAAGGATGTTTTCCCAGAAGAATTGCCTGGTATGCCGCCAGACCGGGATATTGAGTTCATAATTGAGCTTATCCCAGGGACATCCCCATATCCCAAAGGCCTTATCGGATGAATCCGGAAGAACTAGTTGAATTGAAGAAGCAGTTGGCTGATATGCTCAGCAAAGGTCTTGTTCGTCCAAGCGCTTCACCTTGGGGATCACCCATTATTTTTGTGGACAAGAGAGACGGTACCACACGCCTGTGTGTGGATTATCGCAAGCTAAATGACGTGACCATTAAAAACAAGTACCCTCTTCCCAAGATCGAGGATCTGTTCGATCAAATGAACGGAGCCCGAGTCTTTTCCAAGATCGATCTTCGGACAGGTTACCATCAGTTGAAGATCCGAGAGACAGATATTCCCAAGACCGCCTTCACCACCGTTACGGTTTGTTTGAATACACCGTGATGTCCTTTGGTCTGACCAATGCCCCAGCCTATTTCATGAATCTCATGAACAAGATTTTCATGGAGTACCTCGACAAGTTCGTGGTAGTTTTCCTTGATGACATCCTTATTTATTCCAAGACCGAAGAAGAGCATGCTGAACACCTGCGTCTAGTTTTGGAGACCCTCCGAGAGCACCAGCTGTATGCCAAGCTTAGCAAGTGTGAGTTTTGGCTCAGTAAAGTGGCATTTCTCGGACATGTTGTATCTGCCGGAGGAATTTCTGTGACCCGAGAAGATCCAAGCCATTGTTGACTGGTTATCCCCAACCAGTGTGACTGAAATCCGAAGCTTTCTCGGACTCGCGGTTATTACCGCAAGTTCGTTGAAGGATTTTCCAGTATAGCCAAACCCATGACCCAACTGTTGAAGAAGGACAAGAAATTTGAATGGACTCAGAAGTGTGAAGATAGTTTCCAAGAATTGAAGAAGAGACTAACCTCAGCCCCAATTTTGATTATGCCAGACGTCACCAAGAGTTTCGACGTGTATTGCGATGCATCACGCCTCGGACTTGGTTGCGTTCTGATGCAAGAAGGCAAAGTTGTGTCGTATCTGTCCCGGCAGTTGCGACCGCATGAAGAGAATTACCCAACCCATGACCTGGAGTTAGCTGCTGTTGTTCTTGCTCTCAAAACGTGGCGTCCCTATCTTGCGGGACATCGCTATGAGGTCTATACGGATCACAAAAGCTTGAAGTATATTTTCACCCAGAAAGATTGAACCTGCGACAGAGGAGATGGATGGAATTAATCAAGGATTATGATATTGGAATCCATTATCACCCTGGAAAGGCTAATGTAGTTGCCGATGCCCTTAGTCGCAAACCCTGCACCCTGAATGCCCTGATCCAAGCCGAACAGCCAGCCTTGTTCAAAGAGTTCGAAGACTTTGGACTAGAACTTGTTAGCCATGGTTATCTCGCCAATTTAGAGTTAACCCCAACCCTGATGGATCAAATCAAAGAAGCCCAAAAGGATCATGAAAGCATTGAAGGAATTAAGAAGAAGATTTCCCTCGGCAAAGCACCCGGTTTTACCGAAGATGCTGAAGGAGTGCTGAAATTCAATGACCGTATCTGTGTGCCCAATGTCACGGAACTTAAGGAGTTAATCCTAAAGGAGGCCCATGAGACCCCTTATTCAATCCACCCCGGCGGAACCAAAATGTACCAAGACCTTCGAGAAAGATTTTGGTGGCATGGAATGAAGCGAGAGATTGGTTCTTTTGTAGCCAAATGTGATATCTGTCAGCGAGTCAAGGCTGAACATCAGCGACCCGCTGGATTGCTTCAACCTTTGAAAATTCCCGAGTGGAAGTGGGATGAGATTGGAATGGATTTTATTACCGGACTTCCAAGATCCAACCGAGGCCATGATTCAATCTGGGTCATCGTTGATCGACTGACCAAGGTTGCTCATTTTATACCTGTCAAGACCACTCACAATGGAGCCCAGTTAGCAGACTGTATATTTCCAGAATAGTAAGCCTGCATGGTGTGCCTAAGAAGATTGTATCTGATAGAGGCACGCAATTCACCTCAAGATTCTGGAAATCCCTTCATGAAGCCCTCGGAACCAAGTTAGCATTTAGCACAGCTTATCATCCCCAGACCGATGGCCAAACTGAACGAGTGAACCAGATATTGGAGGACATGCTTCGCGCATGTGTTCTATCCTATGGTTCCAAGTGGGAAGATTGTCTTCCGTTTGCAGAGTTCTCGTACAACAACAGTTATCAGTCCAGTCTGCAAATGGCCCCTTTTGAAGCCCTTTACGGCAAGAAGTGTCGTACACCCCTGAATTGGTCCGATACCGGAGAAGGCAAATTGTTTGGACCAGATACCCTCCGTGAAGCTGAAGAGCAAGTTCAGCTTATTCGTGAACGCCTCAAAACTGCCCAATCCCGTCAGAAGAGTTACGCTGACACCAAGCGCCGTGACCTCACTTCAACGTCGGAGATTATGTTTATCTCCGAGTGACACCCCTCAAAGGAATGCAGCGTTTCCATGTCAAAGGAAAATTAGCGCCAAGGTATATTGGACCCTTCAAGATCATTGCTCGTCGAGGAGAAGTATCCTATCAGCTGGAATTGCCCCGGAGTTAGGAGATTATCATGATGTCTTCCACATTTCCTTGCTCCGGAAGTGTCTTGAAGTTCCTGACCAGCCTGATGTTTTCAAAAACATCGACCACCTCTCCATCGACCTGAACCAAGACCTGACTTATCTCGAGAGACCCCTCAAGATTCTCGAAGAAGATGTTCGTGTTACCCGAAGACGCGCGATCAAGTTCTACAAAGTCCAGTGGACTAACCACTCTGAAGAAGAAGCAACTTGGGAACGTGAAGATTATCTTCGGAGCGAATTCCCAGACCTCTTTAAAACCTAAGCCTAGCAAATCTCGGGACGAGATTTATTTTAAGGGGGGAAGGATTGTAACATCCCAAAAATATTATCAGTATTATTATTCCAAAAATGAGAGCCAACAAAAACTTTTGTTGATTATTATGTGTTGTTTGTAAATTGTTGCTTATGGTAATTGATCCTTGTTGCTTGTGCTATTTAGTTCTTGCTAAATGTGTGTTGCTTGCTCTAAAGAAAAACATGAAGAAAAGAAGAGGATTAAAATAAAAGTTGAAACAAGAAAAGAATGTGAGAAGTGTCACATAAAATTCTCCAAGTGAGAAGTTGTTTTCCTTCACAATAAAATTCAGTGGAGTGGTAATATAAACACTCCCATTTTATCCTTACTACTTTTCTCTCTCAAATCATATTTTGAACTAGTTTTAAAATTCTAAAGTAAAATCAAATTGAAATAAAACAAAATTCCATAATTAAAACCCTATGAACAAAAATGATTCAAAACCTTTTTATTTTGTAAAGCCAATTTTTGTGGAGCTTCTGCATGCTAAGGGAAGGCTTCACAAATTTTCTTGAATTTTTATAAATAGATTTAGTACCCTAAATAAAATCGAGAAATGCTTCTGGTTTGAAAAACAAATGAAAGAAATAGAAAGGAGAAGAGCTAGGGGGTTTTCTGCAAAACCGCCATCGCCTACCTCTCCGTCGCCGTGTCGACGCAGGACGCCGCGCTCCTCACCATTCCCAGGCCCGCCAGGCCCCCCTGCTCGCGTTCTCCCTCGCTCCGTGCCTCTGCACCCTCTGCCTCACAGAGGAGAGCACTTGAGTGCCTCTCCCATCGCCATTACGCCGCGGTTCCCGACGACCGCCGTGGAGGAGTTCGATGGCGCCGACCAAATTGGCCCCCTCTCGTAGCTCCTCGACATGCAAGGCTGCACCCCGCGCATCCTAGCTCCAGCCCGGACCCCCTAGACAGCACGCACCGGCCTCTCCCGCCCCTGGATGCCGCTGGACTGCGACCACCGTGCGCCGGCATTGCGCCTATTTAACTCGACCCTGCACCTCGCGATTTCTCCACAGCTTTCACCCCTGCTTCCCTCCCTTGCTTCACCACCTCGCGTACACCGCCAGGAGAGCAGAGCCGCGGCTGCTGAGCCGCCGCTGCTCTGGATTTTTCCCAAGAAGTTCCGCCGGAGCCGTAGATGAGCACGACCACGGCCGTGCCGTCCTGCTGCTCCATTCTCCCCTCTGACTCCTCTACGCTGTTGCTCGAGCTCACCGCACTCACCCCACCCTTTTTCCCCTTTGAATTGTGCCCAGACGCGACCGTTGGACCTCGCCGGAGCCCGTGTCCGTGGCCGTGGAAGACGGAGACCTCGCCGCCGACGAACCAGTCCACCCCAGCAAGTGCAACTCAGCCAGGAGCTTCCCCCATGCCGCCGCCGTCGATCTGCATCATCGCCGCGACTTCCCGAGCCCCCTAGGTGAGAGATCCATCCACCTCGCCGTCGCCGGCGCGGCAGCGCCGCCGAAATTAGGTCGCCGCCATTGCCTTTGATCGTGGGCCGTTGGATCTTGATCCAACGGTGCCATTGTCGTGGGTTTGTTACATCAGGTGTCATAGATGACTTCGTAGGTGTGGGATTACGCGAGTCAAGCATCTCCGAGCTTGGGATCGCAGGAACAAAGATCAACACAGATTTACCCAGGTTCGGCCCCCTCAATGTGAGGTAAAAGACCTACTTCCTGCCTACCCTAGATTGGTATTGATATGATAATCGAGGTGTTACAATGGAGGCGATCCGATCTGGTACTCGCCGTATGAACTAGGGTTTTGGGCTTGATAGCTCTCCTGTCTAAGTCCTGCGAGTCCTCTTTATATACACAGAGCTCGTCAGGTTACAAGAGTTCTACACGAAGCCTGATTATCTTTCTTGTCTTCCAAGGCAAGTTTGCACCGACCTTCTGGAACTTTCCTTTATCGAGTCGCGATGCGAGATTGGCCCATCTTTCACGTGGCCCAATAATGATAGCGCAGCCTTAAGTCGCGGGTTAATCATTCCCCCGACATTAGCCCCCAAGCGTGGCCTGAACTTCATAGTATTTCTTGATCTTGAATGTTTAGGCCGCGCTTTTCCTTGTTTCGCGACTTATAATTGTGCAGGATTGGCCTTGACTCGCACCTGGAAGATCATCTGACTTCGTGAGCTTCTTTGTTAGAATAGCCTGATAGCTTCAGAACTTGATGACGATCCATCTTCAAATTTTTGATAATAATACGATGTAGCCCCCAAGGATTGAGAGGATGTAACGTGGTAATCATCTCAATTCTTCTCAGAGAATTCTGAAGGTCATCACCTGTAACTTGATATCATGAATAAAACAATTGTTAAGATACAAGTAATTGTAATTGGTGTTGCCGTACTATAAGCAGTACATCGACCTCTAGTTAGGCCATCTGAATCCTTAAGTGGGCACTCGCGCGACTCAGTATTTCCTAGGAACATGTGTGTTCAGGGTCGAGAGCGGCCATGATAGGCAATCAAGCTCGATTGACGCCACACCCCAGTACTTTGGCCACATAATGCGAGTAGCAATCCAACTTAAGGTAAATTTGATAATTGCCAATAAATGGCTGTTTCAGGGTAACAAAGACCCCAAGAAACATAATGATATTGCCATGATAGGCTAAGCTATGATAAGCTTTGATTATGATGACACATAAGGTCGCGCCTTGGTGGCAACCGAGTGTTATACATAGGGTTGGATCGCGCGTAGGTGGCGATCCATGGTGATACATGGGGTCGGTCGCGCCTAGGTGGCGACCAGAGATGATACAAAGTTTACGGCGCGCCTAGGTGGCAGCCGGTTTCTGATACAAGGGTCGATCGCGCCTGGGTGGCGATCAGATGTTGCATAGGTCGCGCCTAGGTGGCGACCAAAGTTGAAGTTCTAGCCCTGAGTGGCTGTGATGATACTCAGCTATAAAGCTGGAAAGGATGATGCTTGGCTCTGATTAGCCTTTTCTTATGTATAGTACGGTCGCAGGTGTGCGACGTTCCAAGGGCGAGGTGCCTCGAGACGATCCTCGAAATCATGGCGTTCGCTGCTTTCTTCCCTTACATCCAGCAGATAGTACGACCCATTGTTTAGCTTCTTGCTGATGATGTAGGGTCCTTCCCATGGAGAGGACAGCTTATGCATTCCCTTGTGATCTTGTTTAAGTCGCAGTACTAGGTCGCCTTCTTGAAAGGTGCGGGTTTTGATGCGTCTGGCATGATAGCGTCGCAAGTCTTGTTGATATACCGCTGACCTTGATGCTGCCAAGTCTCTAACCTCTTCTAATGTGTCCACCGAGTCTTGCCGAGCTATCTCATTATCTGTCTCGATGTAAGCCGCAACTCTTGGTGAATCATGTATGATGTCGCTGGGCATGACTGCTTCTGCTCCATAGACCATGAAATATGGTGTAAATCCTGTGGATCTGTTAGGGGTTGTTCTTAAGCTCCACAGTACTGCTGGCAATTCTTCCACCCAACATCCTGGAGATGCTTCGACCTTTTCAATAAGGCGCGGCTTAATTCCATGGAGAATTTCCTGGTTAGCTCGCTCAGCTTGTCCATTGCTCTGCGGGTGTGCTACTGACGTGAGGTCCAATCTTATCCCATTGTCTGCGCAAAATATCTGTGTAGCCCCTTCAGAGGTGTTGCTCCCATTGTCTGTAATGATACTATGGGGGTACCCGAAGCGGAATATGACCTTCTTCAAGAACTTGACTGCTGTTTCAGCCTCGCAATCTCCCACAGGTTCTGCTTCTATCCACTTTGTGAATTTGTCCACCATGACCAGGAGGTGAGTTTTTCCGTTTGAAGACCGTCTGAAGGGCCCTACCATGTCAAAACCCCATACGGCAAAAGGCCATGTGATGGGTATTGTGCGAAGTGCTTGAGCTGGCATATGATCTTGCCTAGCGTATCTTTGACATCCGTCGCACACTCTGACAATTTGCTCTGCATCTGCTAATGCTGTTAACCAGAAGAATCCATGTCGGAACGCCTTTGCCACCAAAGATCTTGACGAAGCATGATGGCCACAATCGCCTGAATGAATTTCGTGCAAGATTTTTCGTCCCTCTTCTGGTGAGACACATCTTTGGAATGCTCCTGACACGCTGCGCTTGTATAATTCGTTGTTGATGATTGTATAGGCCTTTGATCGTCGTATGATTTTGCGCGCCTCAATCTCATCGTCTGGCAGCACTCCGCGACTTAAATATGCCATGTATGGCTCTGTCCATCCTGGCTGTTCATGCAGGGCTGCGACTAAAGTTGAATCATCCTCTGGCTCTGCAATGTCAATCTCTGCTGGAGGTTTGACTGATGGATTGTGCAGTTCATCCAGGAAAACATTGGGTGGGACTGACTGTCTGTTGGATCCAAGCCGAGACAGGGCATCTGCAGCTTCGTTTTGTCTCCGATCAATATGTTCAACTTGGTATCCAGTGAAATGTCCAGCAATTCTGTCCACCTCTCTTCTATATGCAGCCATGTTCGCATCCTTGCTGTCCCACGTTCCAGAGACCTGCTGTGCCACCAAGTCTGAATCGCCAAAACAGCGTATGCGACTGATGTTCATCTCCTTTGCTATACGTAGACCATGAAGCAGTGCCTCGTACTCCGCCACGTTATTTGTGCAGTTGAAGTGTATCTGTAGCACATACCGCAGCTTGTCTCCCTTGGGAGATGTTAGAACAACTCCAGCCCCCGAGCCTTGCAACTGTCTTGACCCATCAAAATGCATGGTCCAGTATTTGGTTTCTGCCATGCTAGGAGCGACTTGGATTTCTGTCCAATCGTTAATAAAATCTGCAAGGGCTTGCGACTTAATTGATGTGCGCGGCTCGTAGCTGATGTGATGTGGTCCCAACTCGATCGCCCACTTAGCGACTCTTCCAGTAGCTTCTCGATTACGGATGATATCTGCCAATGGTGCTGAACTAACCACAGTTATTGGATGTTCTTGGAAGTAGTGCTTCAGCTTGCGACTCGCCATGAACACTCCAAACACCAACTTCTGCCACTGTGGGTAACGCTGTTTGGAAGCTGTGAGGACTTCGCTCACGTAATATACTGGTCTCTGGACAGGGTATTCCTTTCCGTTCTTGTCTCTCCACAACCATGACAGCGCTCACAGCAGGGAATTTGCCGCTATGTATAGTAGCATGGCTCTTTATCCTTTGGAGCCGCCAGAACTGGAGCATTTGTCAATTGTTTTTCAAGGCTGTCAGAGCTTCGTCGGCCTCTGCGTCCCAAACGAAGGTGTCTGATTTTTTCAACAGTCTGTACAAAGGTAGTGCTTTCTCTCCCAATCTTGATATAAAGCGACTCAAAGCTGCTACGCATCCGGTAAGTCGCTGCACATCTTTTATCTTTTCTGGTTTTTGGAGATCCATCACTGCCTTTATCTTATCAGGGTTGGCCTCAATGCCTCTTTCTGATACTATGAATCCTAATAGCTTTCCTGCTGGTACTCCGAAGACGCACTTTGTGGGGTTGAGCTTCATGTTGTATTTTCTGAGATTTGTGAATGTCTCTGCCAGATCACTAATAAGATCCTGGCTAACTTGCGACTTAACCACAATATCATCCACGTAGGCGTGAACGTTGCGACCTATTTGCTCATGTAGACAATTCTGAATGCATCTTTGGTAAGTCGCACCTGCGTTCTTCAACCCAAAGGGCATGCTGACATAACAAAAAGCTCCAAAGGGTGTGATGAAGGACGTCTTTTCTTGGTCCTCCCTCTTCATCTTGATTTGATGGTAGCCTGAATAGGCGTCCAAAAAGCATAACAGCTCGCACCCAGCAGTTGAATCAATTACTTGGTCGATTCGCGGCAAAGCAAATGGATCCTTTGGACAAGCTTTGTTAAGACTGGTGTAATCAACGCACATTCGCCACGTACCGTTCTTTTTCATAACCAATACTGGGTTTGCCACCCATTCCGGATGGTATACCTCCGTGATGAATCCTGCAGCCAGCAAGCGAGCTATTTCCTCTCCTATTGCCTTTCTCCTATCATCGTGGAAACGCCGTAGTGGCTGCTTCACTGGTTTAGCCGCAGGGTTCACTTTGAGGCTATGTTCTGCTAATTCTCTTGGTACCCCTGGCATATCTGACGGCTTCCATGCGAAGATGTCCTTATTTTCCTGGAGAAAAGCGACGAGGGCCTTCTCCTGCTCTTCTTCCATGTGTGCTCCAATGCTGGTTTGCTTGGATGAGTCGCCAGGAACAAGATTTATCTGCTTAGTGTCCTGGGCCGCTTTGAATTTCATTGGTGGCTCGGCAGATGGCGTGGTAACTACACTCATGTCGTTTGGGTCCACCTGCGACTTATAACCTTTTAGCTCTTCCGCGGCACAGGCGGATTCTGCGAAGGCCGCATCTCCCTTTTCACATTCTATCGCTTTTTCTCTATCTCCGTACACTGTGATGACCCCTTTTGGTCCTGGTATCTTCAACTGTAGGTACACGTAGCATGGCCTGGCCATAAACTTAGCAAAGGCCGTTCTTCCAAACAAGGCGTGATATGGGCTTTGGAATTTTACCACTTCGAAGCATAGGAATTCGCTTCTAAAGTTCTCTTCTGTCCCAAAAGTTACCCCTAGGGTTATTTTCCCCGCTGGCCGTGCGGACCTTCCTGGGACAATGCCGTGAAATACTGTTGACGTGGGCTGCAGGCTGGAATCCTTGAGTCCTAGACGCTGGAACGTATCGTAGTACAAGATATTAATGCTGCTTCCTCCATCCATAAGCACTTTGGTCAGCTTGTATCCTGCAACGTACGGTGCCACAACCAGTGCCAACTTGCCAGGTTCCCGTACTTGTGGCGGGTGATCGTCGCGACTCCAGGTTACGCGTATTCTGACCACCTTAACCAATTGGGTGTTGCTGGTATCACGGCGTTCACCTGCTGACTTCTGCGGCTCAATTTCTCTTCCCTTTTGGAGGTATCGATAACTATTGTGTGATACTGCCCGTTTGCCTGGGGTTACTCGCGCCGTGCTGCCCAATATTTGTGTTATGAGCCGCACTAGGGTTTCCTTCATGGAATTCCCCCCGTTGTGTTGGCTCTCTTCTTTCCACTTCTTGTAATAGTGGCATTGTGCCTTGGTATGGTCCGCTGGCCGTCCATCACCTGTCGCATGAAGGTCGCATGGCCGGTTAAAAACTTCTTGCATATTGATTGGACGGGAGCCGTATCCTCGACCCCTTCCACGCTGGCCTCTGAATCCTCCACGCGCATTGGCGACGAGCCCTGAGTGACCATCTTCTTTTGCGTTTGTTTTGATTCGCGTTGTTGTGGCTTGTTTGCTGCTGCTGGGGCTTGTTGGAGTTTTTCTTTCCTTTGGCAGCAACCTCCTCTTCTTCTCCGTCTGACGCGTCTCTGGTTTTATCTGAGCCGGCATATTTGTTAGCCGCAGCCATCACCTCGCTGAGGCTCTTGACTTTATCCTTCATGCGACCCAGCTTATGAATCAGCGGCTCAAACTTGCAGTTTTTCTCCATTACCAGGACGGCTGAGCTTGGTGGTATATTATCTGAGGAGTGTATTATTTCTGCCACCCTTTTCATCCAATGGCGACTTGACTCGCCTTCCTTCTGGACACAACGCTCTAGATCTTCTATATTGCAGAGTCGTTTGCAAGTTCCTTGGAAGTTCTTAACGAAGGCATCCTTCAGTTCCTCCCAAGTATTTATAGAGTTGGGAGGCAAATTTTGCAGCCATATGTGCGCTGCACCTTCTAGCATCATGTTGAGGTACCTTGCACATATTTCCTCTGAGGCGTTCAAAATGCTCATCCCCATCTCGTAATTGTTCAGCCAGGTGGTTGGATCCATGCTGGCGTTGTAGTTTGCCACCTTGCGTGGCCCTTTGAAATCTTCAGGAAAAGGTTCCGATCTGATCCTTTCAGTGAAACACGCCGGTCCCTTGAGTCGCGAGGACAGGGCTGTGGGGCGCCCGCGGGGTTATCTGTGGGCCGCGTTTGCACCACTGGCATATTCGCCTGCGCTTCTGCGACTTGCTCCTGCTGCCTCTGTGCGACTCCTGATACGTTCTCTGGTGGCCTGCTTTGGACGCTTCTTTCTGCTGCAATCCTGTGATTGGCTGGTACGAGGGGCAGCTGTGCTTCGGCTTCCGCCCTATTGGCTTGTTGCAGGACTGCCGTACTTAGCATCTGAATCGCGCGCCGCGCCTCAGCATTGACCGGGTCATCGCCTGTTGGTACCATCTGAGTCAAGATATTAGCCGCAGCATACATATTATCGACAGGGTTCTGGTAATGGCCCTGCGGGGTGTGAAACCTCCTTGGTTGTTGCTGGGTCTCTTGATTTGTTGGTACCCTTCCTTCCGCAGTCGTCTGGATTCCCGTTCCCGCGGCTGGAGTGAGCGGGATTTCCACTGTTGGTTGAGTCGCGCGCAGTTGTGTTTGCGGGTCAACCTGTCGTTGAGTCGCAGCCAGCGCGGCTACTCTCTGCCGCTCCTGTTGGATTCCTTGGTTTATCTGATCGAGCCTGCGGCGCTCTTCTTCCATCCTTCGAACCTCATACAGGAGCTCGGCCCTGGCGGCCTCAATTTCTGTTGCACGGAGGGCGGCGTTCGTGGCTGACACGGGGACAAGAAGTGGGTTGCTTGGGGGTGCCGATGCCTCGGTTTCTCCAGCAGTTCCTGATGCGCCTGCTCCTCCGGTCGTGTAAACCGCGACTCGCCGTCTCTCGATCTGGTGATAATGCGATTTCTGGTGGGTAACCCCAGCAACTTTCTTCAAAGGCAGGTATAATGGACCCAAACTCTTGCGAGTCCATGCTTTCGACGGATTCTTCCCCATCATCGGCGACTTCTTCTACTGAATCGCCTTCTTGGACCGCTAACGGACCTGCCACCGATGAAGCCGACGAAGACGTTGATGGATCCAAACGGGATGACGTGGCCGGTCTCCAAGTAATCTGCTTCCGGCCCCCAGCTTGAATCGTCGATGAGGGGTGTGCCATTGACCGTGATGATACGGCCAACAACAAGATCTTCAGCTCCCTTCATGGATCCTGCGCGGAACGTGACGCTCTTGACCGCAGGCCCCACGGTGGGCGCCAACTGTCGTGGGTTTGTCACGTCAGGTGTCATAGATGACTTCGTAGGTGTGGGATTACGCGAGTCAAGCATCTCCGAGCTTGGGATCGCAGGAACAAAGATCAACACAGATTTACCCAGGTTCGGCCCCCTCAATGTGAGGTAAAAGACCTACTTCCTGCCTACCCTAGATTGGTATTGATATGATAATCGAGGTGTTACAATGGAGGCGATCCGATCTGGTACTCGCCGTATGAACTAGGGTTTGGGCTTGATAGCTCTCCCTGTCTAAGTCCTGCGAGTCCTCTTTATATACACAGAGGCTCGTCAGGTTACAAGAGTTCTACACGAAGCCTGATTGTCTTTCTTGTCTTCCAAGGCAAGTTTGCACCGACCTTCTGGAACTTTCCTTTATCGAGTCGCGATGCGAGATTGGCCCATCTTTCACGTGGCCCAATAATGATAGCGCAGCCTTAAGTCGCGGGTTAATCATTCCCCTGACAGCCATACCATTTCGTTTAGAAGAAAGAGGCTGACGTGTGGACTCCACACGTCAGGGTTTTATTATTTTCACCACGCGCGCTGTGCCGCTGCCATGTAGGCCCCACCCGTCAGGAATTTAAACATTATCCATAACTAGGTTTCTCTGTTTAAATTGAAATATGAAAAACAGTACTGAATCCAACTTTAAAATTTAATATCTTGAGATTTAGGAATCCAAATAAATCAAATCCAATTGTTCTGGAAAGTTTATGAAAATGTTTAACCAACCCAATTGGATTCATTCCCTTTAAATAAATATTGTTTAGTTCAATTAATTTGAAACCAAATTGTATTGTTTGATGTGTGCAACAGCTAATTGTGATGTTTATGGTTGTTATGTTGAGATGATTGCTTGAGTATTTTAGTGATTGGTTGTATTTGTTTATTAATTAGACGAGAACGCTGTCGGATTTATCGAGGAAAGAGAGTTTGTTGAATCTGAAGATCAAGACCAAGTTCACTTTGCCGAGCAAGGCAAGCTACTCCCTGAGCTTGCACCTAAATACATATGCATCTACTTTGATCAAATGATTTACTCTTAAGGCATTGGTTTACAAAACCTTTTCAAAAAGTATATGGATATTATTTTGCCACCCTATGTAGAAATATAAGGTAGTTTATGTAAAACTATAGGATGGGAAACAATGTTGTTTATTCAAAACTCCTTTGAAAATACTTGTGTGAATATGGAATGCCGAGATGTCGGTGTTGAAATGGAGAAATGGAAAATGGGGATGTTTATGAAAAATGCACAGTGTCCTAGTACTATGACAACCAATCTTAATCTGTGCGACCACATTTACCCCCATATGGGAACAGGGCTTAGTCATATAATTTGCTCTTATTAGTATGGGATACCTCATCGACGGAGATGACTCCGTTATGCATGAGGGGATGGTTTGGAGAACTCCCCTGACCTGGGTCCTCGCTCAAACTCTATGGAAAGATAAGGAGGAGGATTGAAGACTTCATCAATGTGGTCGCCGGAAAAAACATATGAGTCCTCACACTTAGGGTTGCCGACGGGGACCGGACTGAGTGTCGATGGGAATTATCATATGGGTAGTGTCGGGGGAATAATTATCCCGCGACTTATTCAAGCAAAGCGCGACTTATTCACAGTCGCACCACTATTGGGCTTGCGCAAATATGGGCCGACTCAAGATCATGAGGAAGGATCCAGAAGCTAGAAGATAACTTTACTTGGAAGACAAGACATATGATTAGTCTCCAAGTAGGACTCCAGCTCATACTTTCCTTGAGAGAGAAGTTTCCTTGTAACCTTGCGAGCCGCCGTCTTTATAAGGTGGACTCCAAGGACCTAGAATCAGAAGCTCCAAACCCTAGCTCTCATACATCCAGAGATAGGCGACTCGACACATCGATCGCCAACCCCTTGTAAACACCATATTCATATCAATACCAATCTAGGATAGGCAGGACGTAGGTCTTTACCTCACATTGAGGGGCCGAACTTGGGTAAAAAACATTGTCTTCTCATGCCCTGCGATCTTTAGCTCGGAGACGCTCGATCGCTTAATCCCCAACTCTACGAAGTCATCTCCATGACATCTGCGTGAGAATCCCACGACAGGTAGGGTCCTATACTAGCATGAGCAAAGGAGAGGCTAGGGTCGGTGGCTCAACTTCGCATACACCTTGTATGGCGGGATGTCGCTGACACGATGAGTTACCGGATGGATGTGGGTTAAAAGCGTGCTACCTCTGCAGAGGGTCAAAACTATTCGAATAGCCGAGTCCTCGGATATGGACAATTGGGAGGCTGTCCTAAGATCATGTGCAAGTTTTTGGAAAAGTTTTTAAGTTTAAAAGAAACTGAAATGGTGATGGTGTTGCACAGCTATACCAAATGGAGTGGTACGAGTTGTTGAGATAAATGGACCATGGTGAGCCATGGTCAGGAAAAGGAGGAGTTTTTGGAGAAACAAATGAGATGGTGACTTCTTTTAAAGATAGTTATAAAACTCTTCTTACCTTTTTCAATATAGATATAGAGATGTTTTAAATAAATAGAAGTATGAAAGTAAGATAAAAACCAGTGCATACTCATGTTGGGGTAGTTTGCGAGTACATTCAAATGTACTCATATTGGTTTCGTCCCTGGCTATTGTCCTAGCCAGACTATGAGGAGGAGCACTACGCCGAGCAGGAATATGGCGACTTCTAGGCGAACTAAGGATCTCCACAAGTCAGCTGCCTGTCGGGTCGTCATCGTTAGAATATGATGTCAACTACGCCGTAGCTTCCGCTGATATTTTGGTTTGGCCCTTGAAGGCACCTATGTAAGACTTGGTCTAAATGACCATTTATGTAAGACTTTTAATTTGGTATTGTAATGGATGTAAACTTTGGTATCCAATTCGGATTATGTGCAACGACAGACTGATCACGGGATTGTTGTGTTAATCATAATCGGGTATTTCGGACAGCTAGTCCGGGGTCCCCACAGGGAATAACCTGCAGCACATTGTCCTCACTGGCTAGTGATTGGTCAGACATGTCTTCTTCACTGCCATCTGATTCCCCCTCAGGATCATACTCAGATGCAGAGTCTTCCTTCTTGGTCTTTTCAGGGGTGAATACAGTCGGAGACGCAGCAATAGTTGCTAAAGACTTAAAACCCAGTTCTTGCATCCGTTCATTGTTTCTCATGATAGTTTTGAGTCGCTCTTCTTCAATGGGTACCAGTGGTGGTCCTAACATGAATAAAGGACTCAAAGTAAGCTGCAAATAAAACACATACTAAGAAGAGAATACAAACATCAAAAAGTATGATGCTCATCATGTAACAACAATCCACTATGAGTTATGTAAATTAAGACTAAAACTGATAGGATCACAAGCAAAGTTATCTTACACCTAATAGTATACAAAATGGAAATGAGACAAGTTTGAGATGTGAACACAAAGCACGATAATAAGCAAACATCACACAAACAATATGGACAGACTGATTGCATGAAACAATAGCAGGATAATTAGGAACCGTCAATAAAACGATTAAGAAAGCAAACAATAAAGACTGATTAATCGCATCAAACATGATCAGAATAATAAGTAAGCATCTATCAAACGATTTAACATATCTAAGACTGATAGGATCACAAGTAAAGTGATCTTAAACCTAGCACGGAGTAGTATACAATATGGAAATGAGCGAAGTTTGACCATATGAACACAAAAGCTCGAAAATTTAACAAGTTAGACAGTTTAATTGCATCGAACATAAGCTGGATAATAAAGAAGCATCAAGCATACAATTAAATAGGAAACTAAATAGAGAGAAATCGCCTGCGGATTTAGACCCTCCTGTCATACTGTGTTTCTCCTCTCCTTCAACCTTAACTCGCAGCATCGGTGAGGTTGGTGACGAGGTGGCAGACCGGCGGGCTGGACGGCGAGGTGGCAGGCCTTGACGGCGAACTGGGCAACGATGTAGCAGATCTTGATGGCGTAGTTGCGGCGAGGTTGGAGACGATGTGGCAGATCTGGACGTATGGCGAGGTTGGTGAGGATGTGGCAGACCGGCGAGCTGGACGGCGAGCAAGCACGAGATGTGGCAGATTTGGACGACGAAGTTGCAGTGAGGTTGGAGATGAGGTGGCAGATCTGGGCGTCGATGTTGCGGCGAGGTTGGAGACGAGGTGGCAGGGCTGGCGAGGTTGTAGATGGGGTGGCAGGCCGGCGAGGTGGCAGACCTGAGCGGCGAGCACGGCGTCAAGGTGGCAGATCCGGACGATGGCGAGCTGGACGGCGAGGTGGCTGTCCTGGACGGCGATCCTCGAATGGTGACGCGGGTGATCTGGAAGGCGAGCTATACGGCGAGGCGTAAGACCGGGTGGGCGAGCTGGACGGCGAGGTGGAATGGAGGATGGGCTTGGGTTTGGGAGGACGGCGAGGAGGAGGGGAAAGGGGATATTTCGGAAATGAAGCTTATTTCCGTGAGGTCCGAGAGGGGCGAGGGGAAGGGTTTTTGAAATGTTTGGGTGGGAAGTCTAGGCGCGAAATTTTCAACGCCGGCGAAATTTCGCCATGTGCGAGAGTGGGGCGAGGGGATAAGAAGGGTTTTAAAATTTTGGGTGGGCAGTCCAGGCGCGAAATTTTCATAATTTTGGATGGTGGCCGGGAAACGTTGGTGGCCGTCGGATGCATGTGATGGGTGGCTTCAACAATTTGATCATTTAAAACAAAGGGACCTTGTGAAGAAATCTGTCTAGAAAATATTTACGTACAAAATTCGGGTGATCTTCCACTTCGGATGCATCGGATGGAATCCTATGACAACATGAGCCGAAACCCTAACGAGTTGACCTTTCATAGTCGTCGAACGGTTTTGAACTTAATGAACTTTTCTCCTTGTTTGTTTTAATTATCTCATATGAACATTCAAAACAAAGTTTGGGCTCATGTTGTCACATGAATTCCATCTGATGCATCCAAAGTGGGAGTTTAGCTCTAGAAGATCGCATAACCTTTCATGCGAGATAATTCCGGTATGTGAAGCGGGCCACACATGGTAGTTTGATGTTAGCTCTTCCAAAGTACCAACACACTGTATATACATATTTTAGCACAGTACCTAGGTTTTGGTGTTATCACATGATTCCATCCGATGCACCCGAAGTGAGAGTTCAGCTCTAGAAGATCGGAGACCCTAGCTATCGTGCGGGATAATCATGGTTTGTGAAGCAGGGCACACCTATAGGAGTTTGAGTTAGCTCTTCCAATGCACCAACACACTCTTATACGCATGTTAGGACAGTATACCTAAATTTTTGTGTGATTTTGACGATCTGGAGCACCCACTATGGTCGAAACTCTAAAAAGTTGATTGAAAAACCTCTATCGCTTCCAGGGTGGCAAAATTGTGGGTCAATGACTTTTATGCTAAGTTGTGTTGGGTAGCTCATATGAGTATTTAAAACCAGCTATGTGCCCGTTTTATCACGTGGTTCCATCTGGTGCACCCCGAAGCGATACTTTAGCCCTAGAAGACCGTAAATCATTTCGTGCGGGGTAAATGTGTTTTGCGAAGCGTGTCACACCAGGAGTTTGATGTTGTCTGTTCTAATGTACCAACATAGTCTTATCTATATATATATATTAGGACAACCTATGTTTTTTCGATTCCGATTCTCCAGAGCCGCCGCGTTATGGTAGAAACCCTAAATAATTGACCTAAATTCAACCATGTCGTGTACCGCTTCCTCGAGCGTCGAAAGGGGGTAGCTCAATGGACTTCTCTGATTGGT
Source organism: Poa pratensis (assembly GCA_947311845.1). Classification (NCBI taxonomy): domain Eukaryota; kingdom Viridiplantae; phylum Streptophyta; class Magnoliopsida; order Poales; family Poaceae; genus Poa; species Poa pratensis. The sequence continues at coordinate 78,909,317 of CAMZMU010000074.1, forward strand.
TGTGTTAGGGTAGCTCATATGAATAGTTAGAACCAACCCTCGGCCCATGTTATCACAAGATCCCATATGGAGCACCCGAAGTGGGATTCATTCTTATAGCCATCGTGTGTGGGATAAGTGTGGTATGTCAAGCGGGTCACACCTAGAAGTTTGACGTCTGCTCTTGCAATGTACCACCATTCACACTCTTGTACAGATGTAAAGACATGTATTACCCAGGCTTTGGTGTGATTCCAACGCTCCGGAGCCCGCACTTTAGTCGAAACCCTAGACTGATGGACAAAAGTCAACTGTCACTTCCACGGGACATCGAAAGGGTTGTAGATTAGTTGGATTTTCTCATTGGTTATGTGAGGTTGCTCATATGAACATTTAAAAACCAACTCCAGGCCCATGTTATCACATGATTCCATCCGGTCCACCCGAAGTGTGAGAGTTCACCCTTATAGAAGATCACAAAATCTTTGTGCTCGATAAGTGTGTGGTGTATGAAGCGGGGCACACTAATTAATTAGGAGTTTGATGTTGGCTCTTCCAATGAACCAACATTCACACTCATACATATGTGTCCCATACCCATGCTTTGGTGTGATTCCGACGCTAGAGCCCCGCTATTGTCGAAACCCTAAGTAGTACTTGACCAAAAGTCTCCCTCTCATCTACCGCTTATATGAGCGTCGATAGCTAGGGCTTATAGCTCAGTGGACTTTTTTCCTTGGGTGTGTTAGCTTAGCGATACTTCAGCCCTATAAGACCGCAAATCATTTTATGCAGTATATAAATGTGCGGGTCACACCAGGAGTTTGATGTTGTCTCTTCCAATGTGTACCAATATGTTGGAAGAGACAACATGCCATGTACCGCTTCCTCGATCGAGCGTCGAAAGTGGGTAGCTCAATAGACTTCTCTGCTTGGTTGTGTTAGGGTAGCTCATATGAATACTTAGAACAAATCCTAGCTATAGGACCATGTTATCAAAAGATCCCATATGGTGCACCCGAAGTGGGAGTTCATTCTTATAGCCTTTGTGTGGGTTAAGTGTGGTATGTCAAGCGGGTCACACCTAGAAGTTTAACGTCTGCTCTTGCAATGTACCACCATTCATACTCTTGTACATATGTAAAGACATGTATTACCCAGGCTTTGGTGTGATTCCAACGCTCCGGAGCCCGCACTTTAGTCGAAACCCTAGGCAGTTGGACAAAAGTCAACCCTCTCGTCTATTGCTTCCACAGGGCATCGAAAGGGTTGTAGATTAGTTGGATTTTCTCATTGGTTAAGTTAGGTTGCTCATATGAACATTTAAAAACCAACTCCAGGCCCATGTTATCACATGATTCCATCCGGTCCACCCGAAGTGTGAAAGTTCACCCTTATAGAAGATCACAAAAACTTTGTGCTCGATAAGTGTGTGGTGTATGAAGCGGTGCACACTAATTAGGAGTTTGATATTGGCTCTTCCAATGAACCAACATTCACACTCATACATATGTCACATACCCATGTTTTGGTGTGATTCCGACGCTAGAGCCCCGCTATTGTCGAAACCCTAAGTAGTACTTGACCAAAAGTCCGCCCTCTCATCTACCGCTTCTATGAGCATCGATAGCTAGGGGCTAGTTCAGTGGAATTTTTTCCTTGACCAAAAGATTAGCAGCATGGATCGAATGCACCACAATGATTAACAAGTTTCACGGCCAAAAGGCCCTTACAATAATTTGAACATAAATGAACCCTTGATCTAAAACACTAGATAGATGGCTACACGGCCGGCCGCGTGCTGGACGAAGCCCTACTTTTTTTATAGATATAAAAGGCTAAAAGCCCTGCTTTAAATTAATAAAGCAAGCGAGGTTCCTACACGGTATTACACAAGCTGAGGCATACAGCTTAGCCGAAATGAAAGCAGTTTAGATACCGGGGTCGGCCAGCTCCCCAACAAGCCGAAGCAGGAACATCATTAACTAAATAACTAGCTAGCTGGCTCCACGGCCGACATCGTGTTGTACGAAGCCCTACTATTCATCGCCGGTGAGGTCGATGTACAGACGGGTCGGTGGTGGTGTTGACGGTGGCTCTGGCTTCACTTCCGCTGAATCACAACGGTGGCGCGCCGGTGGTGCACCACCGGGAGAGCGAAGGCACAATGCGCCTGGGAGAGCGGCCGGCGGCGGGCTTGGTTGACGCAGACGAGGATGCCGGCAAGCCTCGTACTCGGCGAGGACTGACTCGATTGTGTGCCCCTCCCAGAAATGCCACCTTCCTGCAATGTTCTTCACGCCGCGAGGGACAAACGGGCCCTCGTGGCTATTGATCTACTCTTGCCTCTTCGCCTCAAGGATGCACGGCCACGCATCACAGTGAGGCGCATAATCTGGATCAAACTTGAGCTTCTCAGGTAGACGATTCCACTTGTCGAGGATGAGATCGTCCATCTCGTCGGTGCCGACATCGGGGAATGGCGGCACTGGCAACCCGCCCTCGCTCAGACCCCGGATGCTGTTTGGGAACAGACAGCCAGGAGGGACCATGATCCGGTACTTGACGAGCTCATCGGCGATCTCCTTTCGGAGCCTGTGCGGCCACAACCAGTGCTCCGGCGACCCACTACCGTCGTTCTCGCCGTTGTGGGCCATTGATGGGAGGAGAGAGGCTGAAGAGTGAGTGGAGATGATCTTATCTCTCTCGGGTGCAATTGATCTATCACCTAGCTAGCGTGTGAGGGAGAAGGATTGATATGATCTCACTTGGCATGACAGGCGCCACGCCTTAAAGGCTTGCCACTTGACCGGCGCTGCGAGAGGCTGAAGGGTTGGATATTAAACTACGACCAAGATAGCTCTCTACGATGCCGTGGGAAAGACGCGACGTCGCCGCAGTTCTGAAATCTTGCATGAGAGAGCCAGCTTGGTGGCTAGCCAGCTGTTGCACGCCATGCATGCTGACGGCCTGAACGCCTCACGTTAGACGTACGAAGCCCGCCCCTTTAGTTATGCGTGTCTACACGCGCTGCGTGATCTGTCGCGTCGTCTTAATGCGTGCACCGCGTGCCTGCCCGACCGGCTGCGCGTCCATGCCCATGCTTCACTCCTGCCTGCATGCGATGCCTCCATTGCCGGCTAGGGACTACTGGGTCGAAGTCGGCGTCGTATGCATTCGTGTCTGCATGCTCGGCCGTGCATGTCTGCGCCGCGCCCATCCGTGACCCGGCCATTGTGTGTGCTCGTTGTCATCGCTGTGCCTGGACAGCGATAATTCAATTGTAAATGACGAAATGGTGCCAGCCGGTCTCTCCCCACCGCTATATCAGCCGAACGGTGCAAACGCAGGGCCATGTACAAAACACATCTCCATCATAACTACATCTCGAATAGCTAGCCTGTGCAGAACACAAGCGGTCAACTTCTGCTTTATGCGCGACATGGCATGGATGACCATCATGCTGATCGGGGATGAACCTCTCCAGGCCACACAACTGGTGGAGTTCGTCGGCCCCAATGCCCATGGGTCCGGGAACGTGCTGTAGTTCTTCACCGCCTGTGGAAATATCTCCACTTGGCGCGCCGCCGAAGCAGTGCTACGCGCAAGGTACACCGACAGGGCAATGTTCATCCTCGACACCGGCAAGAATGGTGAAGGGGTCTATGTCAGGCTTTGGGAGGTAGGCGCCGCGGCAGAAATGCACGGAAACATCTACTGGCTCGGCGACACTCTGATTTCCTGCATCTAGGTCAACCCTTTGCTCCTCTGGAACTCGACCACCCCACTGGTGTTCCCCATTGTTCGTGTCATCGGTGCCGGCAACTAGTCGAGCGTCTTTGTAACTAGTGAGATTGTGCACCATGCCGTGTTTTAAATTTTAGTGGTGATCGATCTATGTAACCCTACTACCACACTAGCTAGTCCGTGTGCTGTCGTTTTGTGTTTTGCTACTCTATCAGTTAATTTATGTTGTGTTGCAAGTATTCAGTCATGCGTTAATGCGCTCATATCTACTCTACTCCAGATTGAGATTACCTGACTTTTCCACCGCTGCCTTTGGTTGACTTTGAGTCCCTAACGAGCGGATCCCATACCTATTGGGTCCCATGTGTCAGTGGTAGAAAGCCAATGCATTGTTACTGCGCGCACTCACCCACCGCGCCTGTTAAAACACCGGCAGCAACGCCGCAGTTGACAATCCTTATCCACTCTCAGATCTATGGCCAACCCTCTCCCCTTCACCGTCTTCAACGACGACGGCGAGGGGGAACGGAAGCAAGACCATGAGTGTGAGAAGTGGATTGAACAAAGCGCACCATCCGTGCAAGGAGAGCCTTCGATCCTGAAGGAGATCCTAGGGAGATCCAAGGAGCACGTTCCTGGCCGGACGCTGGCCGGAAGGGATCCGAGCAAGGATACACAAAGCAGCGCGCGTTCCGCGCGGGGCGACAACCACCCGCTTACACGGATGGTGCGTTACCTCCAAAGCATACCTGTGTTGGACGACTACAAGTGGCCGCGCACGGAAGAAGGCAGGTCGCCAAGCATCGCTGGAAGGGCCGGTAGCCTCCGCCGCCGCCGCATGTAATAGGACGGCCAATGTCAATTTGCTCTAGGTCATTAGACTCTAGGATTAATGACAAATGTCATTTAGACTTGTAATTGCTGCGTATGCAATGCAATGATGCAAATCAGTTCGTTAAATGAATGAAATTTCGTTTCGGCGGTGCTTACTTCCTGTTTGACTGCTTTGGTAGCCGATGGTGACGGGAGGCGGATCCTCTTACTTTGCCTGACTTTGGGTCATTGCCAGGTGGGACGTACGCCTGGCGGGACCCATACGTCAGTGACTCAAAGTTTGGGAAAAGTTATAGCGGGCTAAGTTAGAGGATCCTGGTCCACGGTGACGTGTACAACTCCTACCGGCGTGGGCCACATGCATGTTATCAGAAAATAAGAGCTTTTTCATTCATTACAGGTACACCTTACAAAGTAACCTCTAATCTTAACCTGAAATAAGCGGTTGTCGAGATAGAACTATAGAAGTTGCGACGGCTAGCACCAACAACGCCTCGAAGGCTAGCAGCTGCTTGCATCGCAGTGGCGGCCGTCCTCGTTTTCCGACATCACGGCTTCTTCTCCGAAAGGAAGAAGCTCCCACGGACACGGAGTCCCATCTTAGCCTTGCCTGGCGCCCAGTCTTCCGGCACCATGCAGTCGGTTGGCAGAGGGATGTCTTGTATTCCGAGGAAGTGCGCCTCTCAGAGAGTCAGGAGGCGGCGGGGGCCAGGCCCGAACCACACCCCTGACCGGGGCAGTTTGTAGCGTTTGCCACCGTATCTCATGTAGGTCTTCGGGGCGGGATCCTGTCCGGTCCGGCAGAGCATGAGGACTTCCTCGATCATGCGCCCCTTCCAGAAGCGACACCTCTCGTCGTGAAGAAGAGCATCGCCATCACCGTGCTCGACCTGCTTCTCCCGCTCGACCGCCAAGATGGCCGGCCAGCATGGGTTGCCATGTCCGAACACCTCATCGGATTTGAGGGCATCGGGTAGCTAACTCCGCCTCTGGAGGATGAGATAGATCATCTCATCGAAGCCGATGTCGGGGAGCGGGCAGACGACCCGCCCGTCCAGGCTGATGTCCCAGCCGGCCGGCAGCCGGCAGCCAGGAGGGACTAGGAGCCCATTGCTCAGGAGCTGCTTGACGACTTCCACTCCAAGGTTGCGCGGCCACACCCAACCAGGCGTCGGCTTGTCGTCGTCGACGGTCACTGAGGGGAGAGGGTGAGCCATCAGAGAGAGGAGAATGGACTGGAATGGGGATGTGCAAACTATGTTGGCTCCTTGGTGGTTCTTAGGGGGCACGGCCGGTTGGTGCACGCATTGACGACGGGAGCGGGGGTAGGTTCACACATTGACGCCTGCAGTGAGAGCCTACACAACGGACCGTTTACCCTTAACTTTTTTTACCGAAATCGAATGGGGTAGATCTAGTGGACTTTTTTCCTTGGTTGTGTTTGCCTAGGCCACATAGGAAAGCTTTGAACGAAAATGTAGGCATTGTTGTCATAAGATTCTGTCCGGTTCGCCCGAAGAGGGAATTTGAAGCTCTTTTTTTTAGGGAGTTCCGATATCCAAAACTCCAAGTGCTAAAAAGTGTTGGAAAAATCCTAGATGCTTCATATTGCTCAATAATGTGTAAACAAACATGCACGACAGTACACACCAGATGCTACATATTGCTCAAATTTCCATTAATATATATGCAAACAAACATGCACGGTAGTATTCGTTTTTTCCCTCCGTTTTTATTTAGTTTGCATTATGGGTTTTTTCAAAGTCAAACATTTTAAAGTTTGACCAAATACATACGAAAAAATATCAAAATCTATAATATTTGATATATATAATATGAAAGTACATCTTATGAGGATTCTAATTATGTTAGAAAATTATTGTAAATATTTGTACTTTTTCTTATATATTTGGTCAAACTTCAAAATATTTGACTTTGACTAAACCCAGAACGCAAACTAATTAAAAACATCTTATGGAGTACACACCACTTTGTTCGCACACACATCATAATACATATAAAAACACTAAGTATTGAAACCCTAAAAACACTTATCAAACTAGTTGATTATCCTCGGGCGCGCTTGCTCCGGCTGCGTGATGTTCCCTCTCCGTCTTCCTTCTTCTTGCACAAGGGGAGGAGCAGGTCTAGCCATGCTCGACCTATACTATCCTTCATTGTTTGGATCCTATCGTATAGCTCGTAGCTTACATACCCGTCCACAGCTGCATACTCGAGGCTTTTCTTACAAAGCGGCATCCGATCCCAGCGCTGGTGCAGTAATGGTGGGAAGTTGTCCTTCATCTCGTGGTAGGAAGTGTCGATCATCTCCCCCGCTAGAGTAGACATGCCAATTTTCCTCCCGACTAGCGATTGGATGTCAATGTGTTTCTGCGGTGGCATGAAGTCCGACTGGATAAGAACCTTCGTGTCGCCCGTCGTGTCCACGCTTGCGAATTCGACCCCCTTGTTTGAAAAGAAATTTTGGAGCAGATCGCGGCCGTGCTGTGTCTGCGAGGACTTGCACCAATGGAACAGGAGGACGTGCTTGTACATGGCGATTTGCACGAGGGCAACGGCATGTCGTTTGGTGTGAGGAATTAGAGGGGTGTACTCCAGGTCGAGGCCCACGAACCTGTGCTTCGCTGTCGCAAGCCATTCCTCGTACATGGTGAGGATATCCTCCAAGGTACGCTCGTCGTTGGTGTACACCACCTGCAGCATTGTGCCGGTAGGGGCACGGATGGGTACTCTCTTCGTTGTTGGATTTCCGGCGGTCATGGCGAGTGCTCGCGGAGGGCAGGGACATGGGATCGATTGTAGATGAGGAACTGAGCGAGTGGAACACCGGCACAAATGGCAACTGACTCTAAATATATACACACTGATCGAACGACCGTGTGGAACGAAGGTGTGTGAACGCAGACGTACGGGAAGATGAACGAGCGGGGACTGATTTCAGCCAAGATTTATTGGCAACTGACTTTAATTAAACACGGATCCCGCTTGAACTCCCTGCAACTGCACTCGCACAGTGGCTGCATGCACACATGTTCTTCACCGTGGAAAAGATTTGTACCACATTTCGCAATCGAACGTGTGTTGTTCTGCACGTACACGTAGAAGAAAGTGCATGAGATGCTGTGGAGGATTCTGTCGAACTTTGAGTCACTTACGGGTGGTCCCGTCACTTGGCGGGCCCCATTTGTCATTGACTGATTGTCACGGTACTTTCTGTTTGACAAAGTCCACCGACTGGGGTGCCCGCAAGAGAGAGACATGCATACGCACACGTCAGCGGGACTTCGAAGCGGCACTCAGTATAAATGCCCCCGGTGCCTGCACCGTCTTCCTCCCCCATCCATTCTGCCCCCAAATCTAGCAAAGAAAAAACCCCACTACTCCGGCCGCATCGCCTATCTCTCTCTTTCTGTCCCAACTGCCGAGCACGCAACCGAGATGGTGCAACCAGGAATGGCAGATCCGATGGAGCAGAAGAACGCCGTCGCTGCATCTGATGTCGCCGATGAAGGTGCGGCCGGCCATGGTGGTTTGAGTCCATCGCCTATTCCGATGCCGGAGAAGAGCGTCGGCCCGGCATTTGATGCGGCCGCTGCCGCCGCAGGAGCGTCCGGTCATGGCGGCGGTTCGAGAGCATCGCGTTCTCCCGCCACGATGGACGCGCGGCCACTCCCTCTTCTGTCGGATCTGGGGGACCCCTTCGACGACTTCCCGTCGTTCGACGAGGTCGTCTCCGACGAGGCATCTGAGGTGCTTCCCTAAACCAATCTATATATTCTTAGTTTATAATTGCAGATCCCTATTGTTTTGTGCGTGCAAGTTAGGGGGGTTCAGGGTTGGTCGTAGTTGCATCTGTAGTTAGCTAGAGATTCCAGGGTTTGTACACGCAAGTTAGGGATTCTAGGTTTTGTACATGCAAGTTAGGGATTCCAGGGTTTGTACATGCATGCGAGTTCATCTTTAATCTGTTGCAAAATCGCATATATATGGTGCCCAGGCGCTTCATGATTTAATTGTAGATGATTTGATTCTAGATCATTTGTTTCAGTACCAATTTCGATAGCATTTTGTGTATATGTAAGTTCAATTAATTGTCCCATTGCAATGCGTGCTTAAATTCTACTCCCTCCGTTCTGAAATAATTGACTCAGATTTAGTACAACTTGCACTAAATCTGAGTCAATTAATTTAGAACGGAGGGAGTATTTTTGTTACATTGTCAGTCCATTTACTAAATGAATGTATGTGGTACTATATATATGTTCTGCTTAAAATGTGTAAATGCTAGTTCATCGGTGTCATTTAAATTTGACTCATCATTAATTTATCAAATGTAGCGTTCTTTAATTTAAACTATTGTTAGTGCATGCATAAATTAATGTCCTGGCTGGGAAGTATTTGTAATTCAATTAATTGATGATGTGTATGTTATTTGTGATCTGGTTAGATATTAACATGTCCTGGTTAGGGATACTAATTTATTTTAATTTTCTTTTTGTGAATTATGAGATCAGATGTATAGATTTATGTTTGTGCTTTGTTTAGATTTATTGTTTGTCCTTCGGAAGTATTATGTTCTTCTGTTTTTGCTGACTAGAGTGTGGTGCTAACTTTTGTTGTATTGCTAATAATTTGCAGGAGCCGGATAGTGATGTCGATTATAAAAGGACTCTAGGGATGCGAAGAGCAGATACGTCCTGAAAGAGCTGGAGAGGGGGCAGCATCGATACCGTCGTGGCGACAAATGGATTTGCCCTTTCTGCATTAGAGGTATAGACGGCAGTCGGAACAACATGATCCAGCATGCTGTCGGCATTGGACAATCTGGCTCGTAGAACAAAAGATCAGCCCTTCTTATGGCTCAGCACGCTGCCTACGGCATGTTTCTGAAGAAGCTGCTTGCGCGGGATATCCGCTTAGGCCTCGCGCAGTCGCCTCCTCCAAAGAAGGCCAACAAGGACAAGAAGGCCAGGAAGGGCAGGAAGCCTTGGAGGCGGTGATCGATGTTGCTGCTGCTAGTGCTTGTTGTTGCAACAGTGTTTATATTATATGTTGCTTTTGGTACTGTAAGAACTTAATTAGTATCGTCGAATAATTAAGTAGTGTATATAGTATCTACATGTATATATTATGTTGCTTCAGACAAGCAAGGGCGCCAAATATATTCAGCTCATCTGCACCAGGCAGCTATGAGTACAAATTCCTGAAAATTTATATTTTGCATAGTTGACACAACAGGACAGAAATCTAGAGGATGAGCTGATTCAAGCATCTGTAGATAGGTTGATTTAGGCTACGCCTAAGAACCTGTGCTTCAGCTGATCATGTTCTTTAGTATGAAAAAAATAAGATACTGTTTAACGTCTATAACCTAATTTTTTGCTTTTGAAATAAGTAGTATATAAAGTAATAATTAAAGAATACAATCCTTGTGAAATTAGCCAGTTTTTGCTTTAAAAGAAATCCTTTCATGGACTGGGCCAACATGGCGCAACTAGCAACTCTAGCCATTTGACTGTTTAACGTCAATAACCTAATTTTTTTTGTTAAAATAAGAGATCTAAACTCTAACATCTGCGTGCCAAATCTCAAATCTACACTGAAATACCCTCACATGGGGTCCCACTCGTCAGCATCACAGACCGTCGCGCTACTCGCCCCCACTCGGCTGCTCCTCCACTGAAAGCGACCACTCTACCCAGCGCCTCCACTTCGCCCACTCAGCTAGCTACTCCCCACCCACCCCCACGGCGGCGCCCTCCCTTCCCCGTTCTCGGCGAAGTCCTCAACCAACGACTGGTAAGTGCTGATCCCCTCTGTTCCCCATCCTCAACCCCACGATGCGATCTAGGCTAGATTCTGGCGGATCTAGGCTAGAATCCGGCGGATGTAGGTTAGATTCCGGTGGATGTAGGTCACCGTTGATGTTTTTAGGTCACCACAGGCCATGGATTTTGCTCACGCCACCGTCACAGGTCCCTCGGAGATCGCTTCCCCCACCCAGATGGACAACCACGTAGACAATTTGAGGAAGATCGCACTGTCCATTCTTCAGACAGTCGAGGTAAATCTTATAGAAATTATTATCTCCTTTGGCCTCGTAGCTACTCCCTCCATTCCAAATTAATTGATTTTGGTTTGTCTAAATACGGATGTATATATGCTTATTTAGTGTCTAGATACATCCATATTTGGACATACCCAAGTCAATTAATTTGGAACGGAGGGAGTACCTCTTAGGTTGGGCTATAGGACTTCAGTCGAGGCTGCAACTTCTGTAGCATGTGGCCTGATGAAATTCATAACTGGATGCAGGCTGATGAAGTTGAAAAACTCACGAAGCCTAACTGGGACCGTTTGTACGTTCAAACCGCAACTCGGGAGGATCTCATGAGTGAGTGCTTCATCCTCCAATCGCGACAGGCGGCAGAGAGGGAAGCCCTAAGGCTTGTCGAGGAAAAGGCGGTGATGTTTATGAAAGAGAGGGATACAGCCTTGGCCGAGCTGGAGAGGGTGCAGAAAGCTAAGTCAGCACTCGAGTTGGAACGTGAGGAAAGCTGTAGGAACATACGCACCTTGACAAACACGCTTAATTATGAGCTACTTAATTGTAAGGCAGTTCTGGGAGAAGCCAAAGTGGGGTGCGACAGTATATTCACTCTGTTGGAGAAGAAAGCTACAGAAGCCACGGTATCTGATATCCCATCTGATGATATTGTGCACCCTCCTAGAGTCAAGAGATCTAAGAAAAAAAAGAACACTCGTAGAGGTCACAAGTCAAACTGAGGTAAAACTGTTGTTTGCCTTAACTATGGTAAAACTATCTTGCTCTTTAATTAGATTGTGCCAACCTGCTACACAAAGATTACTCTCCAGTTCATATTACGCGCCGATGATTAAACTCTACACTTTATGTTGATGAGATCGTCAGCATTTTACCTAGTGTTGTGTACAACCACATTTGTTCTGCATTTTCCAAGGAAAATGCTCGATAATCTCATCAATTTATGTGATTCTTTACTATGAGGCCCCAATTATGATTTTCCCAGTAATGCACAGTCCAATGATTATTGTCTTTGCAATATGAGGATTATTTTATGTTCATTCTCTATTCTGTGCTGATGATTAAGCTCTATACTTTATCTTGATATGTTGATCAGTATTTACCTAGTGTTGTGTACAACCACATTTGTTTTGCATCTTCCTTGGTAAGTGCTCGATGATCTCATCCATTTGTGTGCGCTTCTTTCGTATGAGGCCCCAAATATGATTTCCCCTTTACTGTGCATTGTACAAGCACATTGCATTGTACCTATGAGGCCCCAAATATGATTTTCCCTTTGCTTGGGCAGATTTGTCTGTACCGTGGAATCATTTCTTTGCATTCTGTGTGTGCTTGTAATTATGAGGCTACTTTTCTTGATGTTCATTGCTAAACATTTATGCTTGACCCTTTAGTTCCAACACTTGGAAGTTCATGGTGTGCTCTGTTCATTTGAGGCATGTATTTGATTGTGAGTCGTGTTGTGTGTCATTTGTACATGATTAAAATGCCGATGATTAAAATGTTATGGCACTATGTGATTCGGGGGTGGAGCTGGTGAGCCTTGTATATGCATGAATACATATTTTGTGCATTCTACTTGGCTCCCCAACTCCATCCTGAAATGTGTCCAATCAAACTATATATGAGGCATGCTTTTGAATTGGCCCTTCTTGATTTGTGTGTCATTATATGGACTTTAACATCTTTCTGCACCCATTTAACGGACATGTGTGACACTTTTTTGTAGGGTTTGCCAAACCGTGGACGTGGCTTTGGAATGGTTGCGAAACACACAAAAACCCTATCGATGATGTGAACCTCTGGAGGCGGTTTCGGTGTCCTGTGTAGCTAAGTAGAATTATTTAGTTAACCTGGTATTCGGTTGATCCTGATGTGAGCCTGTTGTGCCGCTGCTTTGAACCTGTTGTGAGGATCGTGTTGAACCTTTTGTGATGGTGATTTGAAAATGAAGCTTTGGCCGCTAAAAAAGAGCACCTCGGCTAGCAGATATCAAGATGGCTATGCGAGAGAGCGCTTAGATAATTGTAATATCTTCTAGTTCTTACATGTTTTCAAACTGGAAATGGGGATAGCCCGATTTACAAGTTGCAGACAGAGCTTCTGCACTTCTCTCTCCAGGTTATGGATTACAATTTTTATGATGCTATGTCATCTTGCAACTTCTTCACTTCTCCCTGAGCCGTCAGTTTAGCCTCTTGGGTGGCGATGGCCGATTTGATGCCAAGGAGCTGTTCCTTTACCATCTCGATACTCTCAAGATGAAGGTTTTCACACTGCATCTGGAGGTTCTTCTTATCTTCCAGAAGCTCCTTGATCAGGCCTTTCGCCTTGTCATTTGTTTCATTACTCTTATTGTATAGCCTCTTCCAGCCGGCTACCTCATTCTGTAGTTTGGTGCGGTCCGCACGAAGGTTTGTTGCTTCATTCGCAATGTTTTGGGACGCCCTCCTCTTTACATCCAAATCAACATGGAGGCGTTCAATCTCTTTTTTCAGGACCTTGTTATTCTTCAGAAGCGTGGCGCACCACTCATTTGTGATGGCCTCCTTGGCTTCAATCCTAGCCCTGGCTTCCTGCAGGCAGTTCATAATTAGTAGTGAGATTAGTCCGAATATGAGGGATAGAACAAAAGATTGGATAGTTCAGACCTCGCTGTGCTGGAGAGCGAGGACGACCTTCTCGAATGATTGTTTGTCTCCGCTAGGCCATTCGTGCTTTGTTCTTGGTCTGGATTGCCGATGTCCGAGCGGCTGGCTCTGAGATATGTACAAGTGACTTCAGTTTGATGGATATTGGGACATGTTTGTACCAAAGAAATTATACTTCATAGATATTTAAACGTACCGGCCATCTTCTTGGACGTGCTGATTTGGGATCAAACTCGAGGTGGAGTTATCGCCCGTCTTCATGTTCTTGCTCAGAGATAGCGGGGTTTTGGCCTCCGTCAGAGGACAATCTTTGTCGCCGCCATCTTCTTGATCCATTTGATGCATCTTCTTTCGGCGTTTTGCCTCCTCAGCCTTCGTCGCAGCTGTCTGTTGCTTCCGGCTTGAAGCTTGACGACGCGAGGACATGGCTGGTGGTATGTAGAAATGGGTTGTTCTCCGCTGAGTGGTGGCGAGTGGGGAAGATGGTGAATAATAGAATGACGTAGACGTGCTCTGGCAGTGCTAGTTTAATAGTGGCAACCGTCTCCTGCCATTCACCGCGCAATCTGGTCCGTCCATTTAGAATCAACGGGCTAAGGCAGATGTCTTACCATCGAAGACTTGCACGGAAGCCGATTGATAAAGTTATTTACTGCGGGCTGTTGATTGGACAAAGTAGATTTTTTTTCCTTTCAGAGGCGGGGTTGTTGAGCAGTTACTCACCAAGTTCTCTCCACCTTGTTTTTCAGTCATACGGTCAAAGCGGTTGTGAGCCTCAACCCTCGATGACAGGTGGGGCCCAGCCATCCGCGAGAGGCCTGATACATGATTGTATTCAAGTTGCAATGTGAAATGGCAAACGGATACACACGCGCATACAAGTTGTTGATACATGATTGTTGAAACAAATAAATAGAAAAGGTAGATCACATGTGCATACAAAATCTGTGCACCCAATTTTCAAGCAAGAACACCCTACTAGCCTCGCTTGGCCATCTCCGCCTCCAGGCGCTCCCTCTCTAGGAGCTGGGCTTTCTTGGCCTTCTCGACCTTCTTGTCGAGGCGCTTCTTCTCCAGCACCATAGCTTCGTTGCGGAGGAGATAAGCTTCCTTCGCGCAAGCTGGACTTCCAGCTCGAGGGCTATGACCTTCTGATGAAGGTCGAGGTTGTTGTTCACCTGCTCCTTCAGATGGTCGGACATCTTCGTCACGATGTCCGTGGCCTTCTCGACCTGCGCTGCAGCTTCCATCGCCTTGTCCATGTACTCACAAGCTTTCTTCAAGGCAGCAACTAACTGCTCACGTAGGTCATCAACAGTAGTCGTCAGGTCGGCGATCACCGACCGCTCCGCCGGCGTCAGCTCCTCGGAGGCAGAACTGTCCCTGCACATAGATGCAGTCAAGATCCGGAAGATGATGTCAGTGTACCACTTTGAACAGATCTAAATAAAGATGCAACAAGGAGGTAAACAACCAGATCAATACAAAACTTAACCCACATCTACCTCATGGAAGCAGATCGCTTGCGCGATGAAGCCATGAATGGAGAAACGCGCCGAGGATATATTTTTCGAAGAGTGTGGGCACTGAGATGTATCGATGATGAAGTACGAAGGGGAGACGGTCAGCACCTCTATTTATGGAGCACGGGATCTGAGGAGGCGGTTTCGGAAGTCATGGCGACGCCACGTTCCCACGTATTCGTTTCCCCACGCCCCCTCAACTACACGTTTCCCCACACCTTATTTATCTAAGCATGAGTTCAACTAGGTAAGTGTACTGACGCAGGATAACTACATGAACATTTAAAACACACTTTGAGTTCTCCCCACCTTGTTTTTCAGTTGATTCAATTTCTGTCATAAACGGCCAAAGCGGCTGTAAGCCTCAACCCTCGATGACAGGTGGGGCCCAGCCAACAAACACTCGGTCGTTGCTAAAAAAATTGGTCAAAACTATCTGACAGATGGGCCTGGAGCCAACATGTAGAAACAACCCTCTTACGCAAACAATGTCGTAAATTACAATAGTGTATGACAGGTAGGGTCCAGGATCTAACCGTCCTGCTCGTTGCCAGTCAACGAGTCATACAAGGACACCACCTGGCGAGCGATGAAAAATTCGCGACATTCTACGTGAGTAAGACCTGTTTCATCGTAGGAAACTGGGCTCAAGTTTGCATAATGGGCCGGGGACGAAAATTCACGACGTAAAGTACATGGAACGTCATGACCAAAGGCCCATGAATGAAAGAACCAAAACGTCACGAGCAAAATCAGCTTTTCGACCCACCACGACGGAACACACGACGTTATCGGAACGTCGCCGAAAAAACGTCGAGGATGGGCGAATTTTTGGTAGTGGTATGTAAGTAAATTTCCACCATGAATGATGCATGGCTTAGATTAGCGGCCTAGACGTCTCTCTAACCATTTATACAAACTCATTTAAACTACTTCATTTCCACCCCATTTCACCATGATAGACATCCATAAACAAAAGTACATGATATCAACTAAATGAGATGAAGGAGCATGTTGAAATCTTTGCATGTGACAGCACATATGGGCTAACTCCCAACCTCGGACATTTATCAAGCCACTAACATCATAATCTTAATCACAATGGGTCATGTTTTATTTATGCAATAAAAGTAAAGTGTGCATCAAGTTCATGAGAGCTATATAACCAACTTTTCCCATAACAATCAATAAAATAAATAATTTTCATTCAAGGTATAGATAACACAATTAACATGATAAACATACTTGGAATAGCATAAAGCTAATAGGTAGATATGGTGGACTCACTGGAATAACTTTGGTTGAAGGTGTTGGAAACAAGTTTTTACTTGTTGGAATTTTTGGGCTAGCAAGAGGGAGAAAGTTGACCATCTAAATGCATGCATGGGTGTCCATAGAACTAACTAATTCATGTCAAACAAAGTAAAATAACATTCAGCATCAAAACATGAATAAGTGATAGCTCTTGATAAAGTATTTGCAAATTATTACTCATTAACAAGCTCATGAATCATGCAATTATATGTAATTCTAAAAATCAACTTAGACATCCCTTTTCCCAATCTTATAATAGCATCCAACATATTTCAACCCATATTTCAGTAGCTCTTTCATACATAAAAGATAATGTGGTGGTCTCACAAAAACAAAAATCAAACCAAAACAAACAAAAAGACGTTCCAAGTTTATGCGATAAAGTGTTTCGATCAAAAAACAGAAGTTAGACGTGTGCAAACCGAGAGTGTGTAGGTCCAGTGGGATTGTATTCACATCCCCAAGCTTATGTTCTTCACCATCCTTGGATAACTCTTGGTGCATCTCCTCCTATCCCTGTGAAAAAACTTCAAAACACCGTTTCTCCCATTTCTTTTCTGTGGGGTGCATTAGTAGTGATAAACAAATAGGTTTCTTGCTGCATATAATCCTTAAACAAAAACATCATATGAATGTACAGAAAGTATATAATGTTGTATGCCTACTCATAAACTCAATTGAATAAAAAAGATTCAAGTAAAATTCAAAACATGCATAAAACAAAATGGGACGGAATCTGTCCAGAAAAACAGCAGCAGCAAAACGTATTTTTCTACCCTACCAAACTTTGTCGAAAAATTCCAAAAAAATTCATTAATATAGAGGATGAAAAGTTGCAACTACAGTTCAAATATGAGCTCCTTCGGAGTTACATAATAAGAATTAAAAATCATACCGTGGACAGATTCGTGCAGGAATAAAATCTCCGAACGCTATAAGCAACTTTCTCAAACCAAAATGAGTAAAACTTGGCACTTTATTGAAAATTCCAGAACTAAACTAAAAAAACTCTCTTGTTACAGCAAGAGGACACAAAGAAAATCACACATAAAAATAACCGGGTTGCCTCCTGCAAAGCGCTTTCTTTATAGCCATATAGCTAGGCTTCTTACTTGTTGTTTATTGAAGATGAAGCTCATGAGGGAGCTTGAACTTTGATGTTCCCCTCTTTCTTGGGAAGTGTTCCATGCACATCTTGTGTGGAAACTGAAACTTCATGTTCCCTCTTTTGAATCAATGATAGCACCTGTAGTACGAAGAAAAGGTCTTCCAAGAATAATAGGACTAGAGGTTTTATTCCTCATGTCCATGATTAGAAAATCCACAGGCACAAAAGTCATATGTAACTCTACCATAACATCACTTACTTTTCCTAAAGCATGTTTAATGGAATCATCAGCAAGTGCAAGTTCAATAGAGCATTTTTCAAGATTTTTCAATTCAAGTACTTCATATAGTTCTTTAGATAAAACAGAGACACTAGATCCTAGATCAAGTATGGCATGGTGTCTCTTTTCCAATAGTTACTAGTACCTTGGGAATCCATATATCCCCAAGCTTAGGTGGTATCATAGCCTCTTGGTTGTACCTAGCAATCTTTTCTTTCAAGACATGATTAGCAATATAAGAACCAAAACCAGCTTGGTTAGTGTTGATGGAAGGATCACTTGCAAACTTTTGTAAGATAGATATTAATTCATGCAAGCTACAATTTTCTAAGTCAAGCAAAGGATCCTTGACTTCACTAAGCATTTTAACTTCCTCAACTTTCACCCAAACAAGATTCTCATTCCTTTTCTTTAAAGCAGGATTCAAGGCTATTTGGAGGTCATCCTCCTCTTCAACATAATTCTTAATATCCTTGTCTAAAGGTTCCAACATAGAAGATATTCTTTCATTTAATTCCCTAGTCAACTTCTTTTTAGACTTGGCATAATTCAATATTGTTTCCATTTTCAAAGAATTCCAGAAAGAGTGTTTTTTGTCTTTTTCATGCTAGATTTTGTATGAAGGATAAATGAATGCATCTCATTTTTAGTAGGATAATCTTCCATATAAGTTTGTAGACATAATGTTGACCTATCCATAGAAACTTTTAGTTGTTTGATCCCAGTTTCATCTTTTGATTCTATAGAATTCCCAAATAAATTTGCCATCAAGTTATTAGCATGTGAGGGATTTCCAGAAGCAAATCTTCCACTAGTCAATGAGTCTAGAAAACATTTTGACCAGCCATCTATTCCTTTATAGAAGTTTCTTATCAAAGTGGCAGGGGTATATTCGTTTTTACTAATGTCCTTAATTCTATACCAAGCATCCATTAATGACTCTCCATAATATTGACCAAAGTTGTTCATTTCAACATTAGGATTCATTTTGGCAAGTTTTTACTTTTTTATGCAAAACTGAAAATAAAATGATACTAAATGATGCAAACCGAATTAACAAATGCAAAACAATGACAAACAAATAAAATGCTTTGAAGGTAAAGATGGATAAGATGATGCTCACGTACGTGCAACCTCCCCAAGCTTAGGTGTTAGCACAAGTTGGTGATGTTGACTTTGTTGTGATATCCTTGATAAATCTTTTCAGCAATGATTCTCCGGCAACGGCGGCAGAAAACAGTCTTGATACCCGTAGAAGTGATAGCCTTCAGTAGCTACCTTCAATGATAAGTAAACGGGTTAGGTTGAACCTCCAAGTGCAGAGTATGTAGTAAGTGGAAGACGTGTTTTCCCCACGAGGGTGACTCGAGGGTTTAATATCGAACTCTCGGGGAATCAGTAGTGAAAGGTTTATCTTCATATCCTTCTTTTGGTTACCTACAAAATAAACTTAAATGTTTTGGTCCTCAACCTCACATGTGGTTGTCAAGCACAAGGTGTAAGAATGATATCAAGATAGTATGTGATGCAAGCAAGAGATAAATATGCAATGATGGTAAATAAATATGCAAGGATGATGATAACAATGATAAATGATATTTTTGGGTTTTTAATGATGAATGCAAGATGTAATAGTGTTTTTGTATTTTCGGATTTAATAATTGCAGAAAATGAAAAAGTGGTAAAAGTTGTTGGAAATGTATTTCTTATGATTAAAAATGGACCGGGGTTTATGGTTTCACAAATGCACTCTCTCTTTAATAAAGTGGTAGACAATGGAACACTAGAGTTGACATATGAGATTGCAACACAAAGCTTAGTGACAAGTTACTAATTATATGGGCATCACGTCCTAACATAGAGACATTTTGGTTATTAGTCTCACTTATACTCCACCAAGATGCGAACTAAATCATAACACCTCAGTAATTAAGATAACTCAGAGTATAGCTTTAAGTATCATGACATGAAGTTAAAATAAGAACATGCTAGATCTAGTCATGGAGTAGTGGCAATGGTCACACCCACATCTCCGGTAACATGGTATTTTTGTTTATCCCTAGTGAGGCAACAAAGTAAGGTAAAGATACCCAAGTGGATCACAGAACTTTCTCTCACGTTCACTGCACTAGCCACCCCCCGTTACTCCAACTAATGCACACATCACCCCACACACGCTCTCATAAACATGCTTGATCATAACAAATGAATAAGAATGGGGTACATAATATGCATCTATATTCATAACTGAAACAAAACATTTGTAATCTCAAACATATATTAACTCATAAAAAGATCCAGCACAAAGGAATTACATAGATGACCGTAATCATGTTCAGCAGCTCATACGGTACTAATTAGTGAAGCTCAAAGAGAGGAGAGATACATAAGTTACTTCCGCAAACCCATAGTCCAGAGGTGGACTACTCCCTCTTCATCATAGAGACGGCGGAGAAGTCGATGAAGACCACACCGGCAGCACCCCGCCGGAGTTTTTCCCCTCCAATCTTCAGCTCCAGATCTCTCTTTCGGTATTTCTGTGTTTCGGCGGCGCTCCTTCTAGAGAACGTCGGGGGGCTATTTTTATAGGAGGTTTTAGGTCAAACCCGTGTCGGTGGAGAAAAGATCGACGACAACGGAGCGTCGAGGCCGAAGTTGGTGGGCCCCACGCGGCCAGATACAGAGGCGGCGCGAGGTTTTCTTTGGGCCAACAAGGATGTGGCCATGGGGGGGGGGGGGGGGGGGGGGGGGGCGCTGTCTGGTTAATTGGAAAACTGTATGTCTGCCCAAAGCATATGGCGGCCTCGGCATCACGAGCCTGTCGGCACGCAGTGTTGCTCTTCGGTGCAGGTGGTTGTGGCAGACTTGGATGGCGCCTGAAAAACCCTGGGCGGGCCTAGCCTTACCCATTGACAACCGCGTCCGAAACCTCTTCGAAGCTTCTGTGATCTTTCAGATTGGAAATGGTGAAGCCACACAATTTTGGAGTGACCCTGGCACTCATCTGGAAAGTTCAGCAACACCTTCCCGGAACTGTACAAACAATGCACGCTACGCCGAATCTCAATCAAATCGGCAATGGGGAATGGCAAATGGATGAGACATTTCAAGGCCAACCTGTCTGCTCCAGCACTATTGCAGTTCACTGAGTTGTGGGCCTTACTTCAGGACGTGCTGCTCACGCAGGGTACACCGGACAGCCTGGTATGGAAGTGGACGGCCATCTACTCAGCCAAATCCGCCTACGCCGTCCAATTCATTGGTACTATCAAGCCGGCCTTCCCCAATTTGATTTGGCCGACGGACGCTCCTCCCAAATGCCCATTTTTTGCTTGGTTGGCCGTGCAAGATCGCTGCCTCACGGCTAACAATCTGGCGCGCAAATGATGGCCGCACAATCCTACTTGCTCCCTCTGCACCGCCATGCCGGAGACGGCCGGCCACCTCCTGGCGACCTGCGCCTACTCGAAGGCGGTCTAGGGCCTGGTCATCCATCGCGCCCGCCTGCCTGCCCATCTGGCACCGCCCGCGACGCTCACTTCATTGGCTGATTGGTTGCAGTCAACCTCCTCCAAGCTCGACGCCGCGACGGCCAAGAACTGGCGTTCCATTGTCCCTAGTCTGGTGGTCGCTGTGGCTAACGTAACGACTGGATTTTCAACCAGAAGACCTCTACGCCCCTGCAACTGCTGCAGATGATCACGGCCGAGGCTAGAAACTGGGTAGATGCCGGAAGAAGACGGGTACTTGCCTTGGTCGAGAGACCCCTTGAACCTACCTGACTAACGATGTCGGAGTGGCCGCTGGCTGTCGGACGTTTTGTTTTTCCGGCAATTCTGTTGTTTAGCTAGACCTTTTGCTTCCTGTTGGCTTTTTTTTGGTTTTTGTTTTGGTTACTGTTCTGTAACCTTGAACTTCTTCTCTAATCACAATGAAATCAGCTCAGAGGCTGTTTTTCCGTCAAAAAAGGAATTTTTTAAAAAACATTATATTAAGGCCCAAGAGCCATGAATAGTTTCGCCGATAAATTTGAACTGCAAGTGTGCTCTAGTTTTGTCCTGCAAATTGCGGAAACTCATTTTATGATTTCTAAGTAAAATTCTATGCAATAGCCGCGAAGAAAATTCAAATATTCAGATACTAGGCATGAATTGTTTCGCAGACAGTTTTGATCTCATTTATAAAACTTTAAAGAAATTTAAGAAAAAAGAAAGCAGTCCTTTCGCATGGACTTTTTCATGTGCATAGTAAGCATGCACGTGCAATGCACGAACCCCACTATTTCTAAATATATTTAAAATACAAATAAAGGCAAAATAATAACAAATTTGGAAGAGAAAATATGTGTGTTGTCTTTTTTGCATAGACCACAAAAGGTGTTATTTCCTTCCAAAATTTTACACAAATGTTGAAAACTTGTAGTATATGTTTGTACCCAATTGTTTTCAGATTTTTAAAAAGGGCTTTCATATTTTTTTTTAGTTTTGAAACAAACAACAGGAGCATATGCATCGGGAGCCACTTATATTTCTTCATTTTTTTTGGAAAATAGTGAGATTTTATCACTGCAATGTAAATCCAAAGAAATCTTATTGTCGTTAACTTGGTTACAGCCAAGCTATTAATTACTTCGATGGAACAAAGTTTATACAGTACATGTCATGGATCAAGGCATCAACGCCGCCTTGTCGTTCTTCCGGCGGCCTCGGGACCAGGCTGCAAAGCAAGGCAGCCAGAAGGGTCTTGTTCCGGTCGGCGAGGTTCCTGCCGCTCGGCGGCGACGCCGGGTAGCCAAGCAAGCTTATCCGCACGCGTCCATACCGCGTAGGCCGCCCATGTAGTCCCGCGTCAGGTTCACGGCAACGTCGCAGGAGGACGAGCTCACCACACGCGCCAGGTCGTCGGCAACGAGGCTCATGGACCGGCGTGCTGCCTCGTAACCCTCATGGACGAGCCACGTGGCCGCCGCGGCGGGCGGCCAGCATCGTCTTCCTGGCGGCCGCCTCAGTGCCGTCATAGGCATGGAGGGTGACCAGCAACGCCCACGTGACGCGAACGACATAGCCGGTGCATATGGCGCGTGACGCAGACCGTCGAGCACGCCTTCTCAGCCGTCATCGTCGGGACGTCGGGGCATCCGCGTTGGTGGCTCCGCAGGTCGCGCCGGCGGCAAGGAGCGAGAGTACGACGGCGAGGAGCTGGATGGATTTGATCATGCTGCTCCCAATTTCTTTTGCGTGGTATGGTGGAGTACCGAGTACGGATATGATCACGGCAATGTTGCGATGATGCATGAGCATGTCGTAAATCGAAGGGGAGATATATGATGAGCTATTATGATTAGGATTTGATGAATGTTATCTTATTTTATTTGCGGGAAGTATTTGATGACCTTAAATCCACATTAAGTGGCACTATTTTTATGTGAGCGATTCTAAAGGAAGTTCCAGATTATAGCCAGAAGCCCAGAATGACAGAGACTTATCTGGAACTATTAGCCACATCAAACGGCAAAGCAAACATTACCATCTGCAGTGCACTGAATCTACTGCAGGTCTAATCTACTCTAAATCTCGAATGTGTATCCACATTCTGCAACTTAACACGGGGCGCGTCCCCCCACATCTGAGTTTGTACAACACCACATTACGCAAACAATCTTACCTGAGAAATGCTTGTGAACCTAATTAGAAATGCTTCTCTTCTACGGAGTACAAAGAGAAGAAACAATCTGGTACACATATCGATGTCAGCTTCTTAACTTGGCGCTCTGCAGCCTCTTCCTGGCTTTCCGAGTGCTCACGATGCTAAGAATCAGAGAGTTGCCTACATCACATATACTGTGGTAGCCCATAAGCTTGACACTCAGATCTTTGCATAGCAGCCCTAACCTAGCCTCATCATCGCCTGCCAGTTCCAACTGACCGACCTGCTCTAGGGAGATGGCCGCGTATAAATGGAACGCTTCCTGCTTTGCTGCCTTCTCAGCCGCAGGCTCCTTATCTTTCTGATCCTGTACTAAATCAGGCCTCGGTGGATCCTGAAGCAAATGATTCTCAAGTGCAATCCTCAGCAATCCCAGAGACTCTGGATCATCGAGTGTCATAGAGGAGGACACGAACGAGAATCTACCGAATTCAAGATCTGGCTCTGTGAAGAGATCTTCAAGGATGCCATCAGTAGGTCTAAGGCCTCTCTGCAGAGCATACTTCTTAGGCTCGGAATTCACTCTGCTTTGTGAAGCCCGGAGAATCCTAGAAGCTTCTCTTAGTCCGCTCAATAAGGCACCGTGCATTGTTGCAGGGTACGCTCGGTTTGTGGCTTCTCCAGCAAAGAAAAGATGGTCATCGCTAACGCTCTCAGCAAGAATGTCGTAGTCCGCTCCAGAAGACCCGACTCTGATGTGAGAGTATGAACCGCAACAAAGAGGATCACTACCCCATCTTGTGCAAGCTGATTGGATAGGATCAGGCACAGTAACACCTTTTGGGCCGTAGATACCTGCACAAAATTATAAACAAAACTTTAAGTGCTCATTATAACAAATAAAACAAATCAAATATTTCAAGACAGAGATTTTGCACGTATCCCATAGTTATCTTCTACTGCATCCCCTGATATTATTATCTATGTCTTTCCCCTCGTAATGTTTATCCTGCCCGGGTTGCAGTCAACGATGCCCTCCTCTATCAGGCTCCAGGAGACGGCAAAGAAGATAAAGCAGAAGAGGACAAGCCACTGCCTTGAGGACAAACACACATCAGCAAGTCCACGGGACCGAGCAGCTGCAGCCCCAATCTTTCTCTATCGCTGAACAGAGCACTCTGCCCTCTCACCTGTATCGAAGGACGCTGCACCGTCAGAAGACAGAGCTACTCATTCTAGTGCTAGGATGGGAACTACTCTCAAGACCAACAAAGAGCAGGCACTGCACTCTTCACCTCGCCGCAGGAAGCTCACCATGACCGCCACAAGGGTGACCCACATGGAGGTCCCCAAGGGAAAAGGTGAAGCTTGGGTCCAATCCTTGAAGAAGCCGAGAGATGATTACATGCGGCAGGCGATCAGGACCAAGGCCAGCCACCACCAACAAGCCACTGTCACCGGGAAGAGGAACCCATCCCCTGACGCTCAGGTCCGAGGGCGCCGACCCACTGACGATGGCGACCACCTGATAAATAGCCGCCTGCTGGACCGAAGCACCACCACCACCGCACTAGCCTCAGCACCGAGCCACCGACAGCCAGCAACCCTCCATGACCTACTCGCCCGCAGATCCAGCATTCCCCAGACTCCGATAGAGCCCAATTCGTGGATTTTGGGTTTCAACGGGAACCTGGAACGGGGGTGGTGCGGAGGGACCTAAGGCGGCCAAAGGGCGTCACCGCCATCGTGGTCGGACCTGCTGACCAAGGGTTTGCCCTGATCCCAAGCCAATACCCACCAGCACCCCACCTTCTCCAGAACTAATGACATCCATCAGCTGCTAGATCCAGCGAGGAGAGAGACAGAGGAAAGGAGAGAACTGACTTTCAGAACTGAACTACATAACCGTTGATACAGCCTTCCCACCACGACCAACACTTGTTGACGCCTTGCAACCCACGCGGCCGAGAACGCCGGGTAGCACCTACGGACGTCACTGCCACCAGGCCAACTCCGCCTCTCCATCCGAGGCTGCCGCCCCAGCGGCCAATGTCCCTCACACGGGATGGAGCGATAAGATACTCGCCGCTACCTTTACTCGCGAGCACACAGGGAAGCATATGGTGGTCACCTTGCATAGCGGCGAGGAGGGGGAGGGGTGGTGGTGCTAGAACCCTAATCGCCCTTGAGTCACCTTCAGGAGGATGACACGAGGGCCAAAACATTTTTCCTAGCTTAATATTTCTCCAGCTGCATATTTCAATCAGCTATGTCTACTTACATGGCCAATTGTCAAAGGTTGAATGATATGTTGCCAAGAAACAGGATGCTGAAGGTTCGAATCCATGATGATAACTTAATAATCAAGGACCTATGCTGGAGAGAATTAGTTAGTAATATTATGGTTTTCCTAACCCCTTGGTTACAGTCGGTGGTTTCGATATTTATATTGTACTAAAAGATCCTCCCTCCGTTCCTAAATGTAAGATGTTTTAACCTTTGTCCAGTTTAACATGTATCTAGAGTTCTAGACACATTTTAGTGTGTATGTTCATTCATTTCAGGTTGCATCTAGTACAACATGTTAAACACCTAAAACATCTTATATTCAGGAATGGAGGGAGTACAACTTTATTACCTCCAAATTTCACTAATATGGTTGTAGGGTTTCAGAGAAAGAAGCAAAAAAAACATACAACCCTTTGTTCCAAAATATTCTGTGCACTATTGCACCATGATGTGCTACATGCATGCACTGTTTGAGGTCAATCGTGTCTAAACTTAATGAGTGTAGGTAAAACAAACCTTAACTGGATTTTGACCAATTAAAAATAGCACTAAATTTTTCTCAAATTGTCTGAAATCTGAATGCTTCAAATTTTATGTGATATCCCCATAAAATACCGAGAGCCATACTCAACTATCTTCAAGAAAACTAGCTCAGCTAAGCTTGATGGGCGGTCGACCGCGGTATTGATCAATCAATATTGTGGGCGACAGTACCCTAGAGTGAGACGCAGGAGCGGAAAATCTGATGAACAACAGATGAAACTGGACATTTTTCATAAAAAATCTAATGGTACCATCTTCAGTAGGAAAAAACAAATAATGTTTTATATATTAGATTATGGAGTCAAAATAAATCTATTTTTTCAAATGTAAGTTTACATACGGATTAACAGTATATATACACCATTAGAAAATTCCAATAGCATTATCCTATAAAACCCAGACACAAGTGAATGATCAAGAAGCATGCATGTGTTCTTTTTAATTGGTTGGAGTTCTTGATATAGTCAGAAATAAATGTACTAACTCCAACCTCCAAGGACAAGTGTAATTAGACTTATGAAGACACCATGATAGTTAATTTTACTAGTTGATTACCTCGAAGAATACCAAGAACCCGATGAAGAGTGACAACAGGATCAACTTTTTCAAACTCCAAAGCAGCCTCTCCCGCGACAAGTGCGATCAGTACTGCGCCACCAGAAACAGTATGGTAGCTGTAGAAGAGAAAGAATTCTCCACGCTTGCTGCTCTCCTTATTCAAACACCCAAATGTGTCAATTTCTTCATCCCAAAATACTGATGGGAATACCATAGCCACTTTGTTCAGCAGACCGAATCCCAACCTCTGAATCGCTCCAAGCTTGTCGTAAGGCAACTCTGGGTCAAACACGATGCTCCCACTCTTGAGCACTCCAAGAGGGACAGTGCAGAGCGCCATGTCCGCCTGAAAAACCTGCCCTCCTTCCACCGTGACGCTCACCCCATCCACTCCATGCTCGATCCGCTTCACCGTCTTCTCATACAGCACCGGTACACCAGCGCATAACGCGTGTACGAGCCTCGAATTCCCTCCAGCCAAGAAGCAATGGTCTCCACCCATCTCATACTGGTCGTCCTGGTCCCAGTGCGCCAGCGAGAGCTCTGATAGGCAGCCAGCATTGGAGAACTCAAGGTTCGCCAGATGCCAGTCAAGAACCTCCCTCTCCTCCTCGGTTTTGGCCACACTGTACAGCCTTCTCAGCCTCTCGATCCCTTCCCCCAGCGAGATCCCCTCCGCGGCTTCCTTGAGGGACTCCCGCAGCCTAGTGGCGTGGTCTAGAAGCGTATTGAATGCCAAATCGATACATCTATCCAGCCTGGTGCCCACAGTCCGGCCGTCGGGGTGGTACAGCGGGCACTGGTCACGCACCTTGTGGAGAGGAATCCCGAGCTGGCGGGCGAGCACGCCTAGCGGGTTGGCGTGGATGCCAGTGATGATGCTCCCGCCAAGCTCGACGGCGGCCTGGTCATCGCCTAGGCGGGAGGTGTAAACGCGGCCGCCAGGGCGGGCACGGCCTTCCAGGATGAGCACGCGGAGGCCGAAGCGGAGGAGTTGGCGCGCAGCCGCAAGTCCAGCGAGGCCAGCGCCGATGACGAGGACGGAAGCGGCTGGGGCCTCGGGTGCATCGGGGGGAGGGGAGGCGGGGAAGGCGGCCGAGACGCCGAAGTTGACATCGCCCTCGCGGGTGAGGAACCCGTGCGCGGCGGCGACGAGGTGGTCGTAGCTCGACGCGACGGTCTCGAGCACGCGCGCGAAGGGCAGCGGCACCCGCGGGTCGGCGCGCCAGGAGGCGAGGATGTGGTTACGGACGACGATGTAGTCGTTGGGGGCGGCGGCGTCGGGGGCCGCGAGCATGGCCTCCTCGGCGGGGAGGAGCGCGTCGATGGGGAAGCCCAGGGAAAGCGCGATTTGCGCCTCTGTCTCCGTCTCGCGCTGGCGTTCCTCTGCGGAGAGGCGGCGCAGCCGCCGGATGCGCCGCGACGGGGAGCCCAGGTAGGCCTGCAGGTCCTTGTCCACGAGCGACTCGTCGTAGGAAGCCGCGCGCACCGACGCCGCCCGGCGCGGAGGGCGGCGCGGCGACGGCACCGGCGACATCGCCGGGAAGGGCCGGAGGGTCGCGTGGGGGGTTTGGGTTGGGCTTTGGGGAGGGAGGGTAGGTGGGAACGGGGAAGAAGACTTTGTGAAATTTGACAAAATTGGACCTTTTTCAAACTTTTCACACCACATTAAACCTAAAAGTTCAAAAATTGCACGCTCTAATTTCTTTTTCACGCTGCCTGGCCTGGAACACCATGCTGGGCTGCACAACGCACTGGTCAAATCTCTACGAATGGGAGGGTTTTCTTCATTCATTTTGTCTCATGTGTATACTCCAAAGTGTTTTCCTCGTTTTTGTCCAACTGAAAACTTGATATTTTTTTGGATTGTACATAGTTCTCAAAACCCTAAATATTGTTTGGGAGGAAGTCTTCAAAATTTTGTTGATCTAATGACCATAGGTGGTTGCTATGAAGTTCTAGGGTTTAGGATTTGTATGACATGGCTACGGATCTGGTAGGGCCAAACCCTAACCCTAGAAATTGTAATGTTGGGTTAAAGTTTGTAGGAAATGTGGTATGCCTTGTTCCGAGTGCTTGTATATTGCGATACTATAATTGTCTTTGTATGCCTCTTCGTCTGATTTTTTATATTTTAGATGTTGAATGTTCATCACATGGAATTTGTGGGTTTAAAAAAAGGAGAAGTTGATTATATCAACCCGGAGGAGACAATAATGGTGTTCGATACTAGTCATAACTTTGCCGATGAAGGTCGGAAATGAGTTGATTTGGATGGAAGAAGTGATGTAGGTCATCTAAAAGGAAGATACAATTCATCTAAAAGGAAGATACAATAGTGGGTTCGATCATTATATTCGTCGGAAGATGATGACTCTCGACTCCTAAAATCATTCGCAAACTTATATGGAGGTTGTCTTTATCATGGTGGCACATTGACTTGAATCGAGAAGCATCCTCAGTTGGTGCTAGTAGCCCAGTTCAACACGATGAGCAACATGTCGCCCCAAATCTTGAAGTCTATGACACCACAATGAGCCAACCTTCAAACTCTCCAAACTCTTTGGGATACTTGTGTTTCACTGACAAGTGGTTACGTCAATTTGTGTTTTGGGAATTCTGAGAAACAGTGGGGTGACATCTATCATTAGACATTTTCTGATAGAAAAAGACACCCCAAGGCATGCTATATCTTCCATCTATCACCAAATTTTTGTTGACATAAATTCGTTTAGATACATATGTATCGAGACGCGTTATAGTGTGTTGATAGATCTGTATTAAGATAAATCCGAGTCAACTATTTTAGAACGGATGGGGTATTTATCAAGGAAAACAGCTATTATAAAGGAAATACATCAACACAACATGGCCGGTTCAAAATAAAAATGCATTGAAACTCATATTGATCTTCTTCTTCCCCTAATTGTTAGACGGCTGCCGAAGCTTGAAGCAGCAAAAGACTATGTCACCTACAATGGCCTCACCAACCAAATCTTTGAAGACCATGATGTCCATTCGCCGTGAAGAACGAATGAACATCGGCTGGGGACACGCCCCGAATGAGTAACACGATTACAGTCCTCCACCACCAATCTACAGAGGGTTGGAGAAACCAGACTTTGTACCAATCTAGAGGTTTTTTTTTAGAGGATTTTACCAATCTATAGGTAAGTGGTGTAGAATCTGCTTGGGGCCTTGGGCCAGGTATTGCAATAGAGCCCAATCCAGTTACCCAAGTCACCGTTCTCAAATTCAGCGTTTTTTCTTGTTGTTGTTTTCTCATCTTGCCAGTGCTGTGCAGGCTGCCGAGCTCAACCACTGCAGCCTGCTGCCCCGGCCGAAGCTTGGAGAGGACGGAGCCACCGTTCTGGATCTCTCAGGCAGCAGAGCAAGACGGTGGCGTGGCACCCGGCAGGGTCACGTGGCGGCGCAGCGCAGGTAACGCTCCTTCGATTTTCTCTCCTTCGTTTCGGATTTGCCGATTGATGAATTGGGGATTTGGCGAAATGTGAAAGATGGCTAGAAATTCGAGTTCGCTCGCCGCTCTTGATGTGATCTTCGAATACAGGTGAGGAATTCGGACGATTTCGGAAGCTCAAGCTCTGCGGCATAGCTGAATGCGCACGAGGAAATGAGGAAGAGCTGCGGCCTCAGCTCCGGTCCCGGCCGGCCCTTCAGCGACCGCCGGTGGCTGGTCCCCTTCATCGCCAGCCTCCTCGTGTCGGCCACCCTCTTCCTCGCCGCCGCCTGCGGCCTCTTCGCGCCGCCCTACCTGGCCGGCGACGACACCTTCCTCTTCGACGTGGTCTCGTTCGCCGACTGGGACAACGACGGCGCCTCACCGTCACACTTGTCCATCGATCCTGACGCCAAGAACCAGCTGCTGGATGACAGGGACGACGCCAACGACAATCCCGACAACGCGGCCGTGAACTCGGACGACTCCGGCGCCGAGCCGCCCCGGCTGGCGTACCTCCTCGAGGGCACCAAGGGGGACGGCCTGCGGATGCGGCGGGTGCTGCAGGCGATTTACCACCCGCGCAACCAGTACATCCTGCACCTGGATCTGGAGGCGCCGCCGCGGGAGAGGATCGACCTGGCCATGTACGTCAAGGGCGACCCCATGTTCAGCCAGGTCGGGAACGTCCGGGTCATCGCCAAGGGTGACCTGGTGACCTACAAGGGGCCGACCATGGTCGCCTGCACGCTGCACGCCGTGGCCATCCTCCTCAAAGAAGGGCTGGAGTGGGACTGGTTCATCAACCTCAGCGCGTCCGATTATCCTCTCATGACACAAGATGGTCAGTTAGTGTTCTTGATCAGCACTTCCTTTGTACTGGCTATTTTCCTGCAGTGAATATCCACTCCTGTCGCATTTTGTTGTGATTCATTGGAACCGCATTCCCCGAAATGTAGTATTTCCATTCCCTTGATTTACCTGCTGAGATTTTGTTCCTGTTGGCTAATACTCTCCCTCCGTTCCTAAATGTAAGATGTTTTAGGTGTTACACATGTTGTCTACATGCATATTAAAGTGGGTGAACCTACATATGGAATATGTCTAGATACACTTATGTGCATGTGAATGTAGACAATAGCTAAAACATCTTATATTTGGGAACCGAGGGAGTAATAATATAGAACACTGCGGAAAGCGGTTAGTAACATTATCATGTCATAAGGTCAAAATAGTTCACAGTATTGGGTATCAGGGACACAAAAGTTATACCACATCTGGACTAGCTTAGCTAGATATCTTTTCTTATGTACAAGATAGCCCTCCCTACAATGAAGATTGTTAGCATCTGAAAGCACGGAAGCATCACTTAGATGTCTAGAGGATAGGTTCCCGATGGTGAAGTGTCAGTGTGCATGGGCGGTTGTTACTGTGTTCAGTCCCAACGTCTGAGGTGAAACATCTTATTTCTAAAAGGAGCTCACCTATTTATAGGATATGCTCTTATAATGAAGCTTGAAATATCGATAACACAGCAACATTCAAAAGCATTGTACTTGTAGTCTGATCTGTTATCATCTCTGAGCAGGTATACTTAATGTGTTCCATACTCTATATATGCTTTGCTGATGTTATTCCTCTACAGATATACTTCAAGTATTCTCTTCTTTGCCAAGAAATCTAAATTTTATAGAGCACATGCAAATATCAGGATGGAAATTGTAAGTTTTTTTAATGGCACACAAATGATTCACATTATCTCTATCTATTAATCCTCTTTAGCCCCTTACCTTTCTTCTGATGTTTGTGTGTTTTCCTCACAGGATGCAAAGAGGAAAACCAATAGTTCTTGACCCAGGACTCTATCTGTCAAAGAAGTTTGACCTTTCTACGACTACTGAGCGGCGAGAACTTCCAACATCTTTCAAACTATATACTGGTAGGACTGGTTCCTGATTTCTGTGTTTAGCAATTCAACCTTTCTACCCATAAGTACATTCATGTGGCGTTCAGCACATTTTGTCCTTCAAGAACCACTTGCTTAAACGTGTTCACTAATCCTCTTAATTGTTCGCAGTAGCTATAACCTCTTAGTTCAAGTTTTACATTCTGCAAAAGGATAATGGCTAATCTCCCATTTGTGTATCAGTCTGGGTATTATGGTCAAAATTATTTGAAACAACACATTGGAAATTTAATTTTGATGGCCATGCTGTTTTAAAATAATCAAAAGTTTCTGGTTGACTATGCATATGATTTTCATTTGTCACTAAATCCTCTCATCGCTTTCTAATAACTTAGAAATAGTTTTCCTAAGAAACAGCATATAGGATCATTCGGTGGCATCTAGACCGTGTTAATTTTCCATAACAACAACTCAATGCCTATTGAATTCTGATAGTGGAATTCCTGTAAGATGGAACAAACACAGGGTGTAACGTGTTATTTGTATGCCTAATGTATATGAATGAAACACATTTATGAACTTAAGCATGCCCTCAGTTTCTTTAATGATTTTATGTTAAGTGAGCATACCTTTTGTTTTATGAGTTTTTTTTATAAAGTTCCATTTACTCATAATTTACATTGAGAGTAGACCCGAAACTAAAGCAGTGTTGGATTTTTAAGCTGGTGTCAAAGATTATAAATTTACTTACTACACTCCGGAGTACTATTAGACATGGATAAAATGAATTAATAGTAGTAATGTAGTATGGAGTACATAAGTTCGTGTTTAATGTGAGGATGTTAATGCATGCAACTTCGTAACTCTGCCGATCGTTTTCTCTGTTGACTGTTAAGGCATGTTTTCTCGGCAAAAGACACTTTTTATTCATCTTAATGTGACAGTCTACCATGTTTGATTGTCAGGTTCTGCTTGGATAATGCTCACAAAAACCTTCCTGGAGTACTGCATATGGGGTTGGGACAATCTCCCACGCACCCTCCTGATGTACTATGTCAACTTCATCTCCTCACCAGAAGGTTATTTCCATACTGTGATCTGCAACTCTGATGAGTTTCAGGGCACTGCAGTTGGTCATGACCTGCACTACATTTCCTGGGACTACCCTGCAAAGCAGCATCCGCTGACCCTCTCCATGAAGGACTACAACAACATGGTCAAGAGTGGCGCACCCTTTGCGCGGAAATTTCCGAAGGAGGACAAGGTCTTGGACAGAATAGACCGGGAGCTCCTGAACCGTTCTGAAGGCCGGTTCACTCCTGGAGCATGGTGTGATGGGAGTTTTGAAGGAGGGGCTGATCCCTGTTTGTCTAGGGACGACGACTCTGTTTTTGAGCCTGGTCCGGGTGCTGAGAGACTGCGCGTGTTGATGAAGAAGGTGCTTTCATGGGATTACCGCAACGGAAGCTGTTCGTCGCTCTCTTACGACCAGAAAAAGAGAGATTGGTATGTTCCCAGAAGTAAAGGATGATTTTGCTCGCCTGCTTGTAAATGAATAACTTGACCCCTTCAACTGAAATGAACAACGCTGATGAATGCAACATTCTGACCAAGGAAAATGCTGAAATGATAATGTCCATAGTGAGATACACACGGCCATATCGAGGAATTGAAGTTTTTTTTTTTTAAGGAGGGTAACCCAGGCCTCTGCATGGATCGTTGCACACATCAATAGGAACGAATTCGTCTATCCTATGTTCTTTCTGTGGTCAATATATTTACCTGTTGTGTTCTCCTCCTCGTACCTTGCTCACAAAATATCTGGAATATATCCAAATGTTGACTGGGCTGAGATATGCCGGAGAAAAAAAGGAGATTCTGCCGACAAAATTTCCATCCCAAGGGCTGGATGCACTGAAAATGAACTGCTGGTCGACTGCATCGTTTACAATTCATAGCACTGTATGATGACATACGGGCTGATAACTAGGAATGCCTGACATGTGGAGAATTATGTTTGCAAAATCCATGAAGTCCTATGTTTGCCAAAATCCATGAATGTCTGGTGGACTATTCAACATTTATTCATCTCATGTCCTTTTACACGTCTTATAGTTCCATATAATATTCTGTCACCAACGGATACAAGTATGTTAAATGAGATTGATAAAAGAAAATTAAAACTATAATTTGAATAAAAGTTTCAGCTTTATGTTGGTCGATATGACATTGCTAAAACAATGCTATATTTAAGAAGACATGAGTTCCCCACTTTGATCGTAGCAACGAGGAACATTTGGCCCAAAGCTAAGTTGAACGTGTGAAGAAAATTTCATGCCGCGGCGCCTCGATCCCGTCGTGTTTTGGCTGGTCTTCTCCGGCCGTGTGTTTTTGGTGAGTGGAGACGTCAACGTTTGCAGGAACGCGGCCGCCGTCGGCTCCTGGTCAACCTGCCTGGCTGCTGGCTGCTGGCTGATCCAAGCAAGTTCGGAGGATCCTGGTTCTTGGATTCAATAGGATCTCTCCTAGCTAGGATTATTACTCAACGAATGAGCAAACTATTTAATTATTTTATGGCGAGGAGCAGATTAGTCTGTACTCGGTATTTCTCAAAGGAAAAAAAGAGCAAAGTTCGCTTTTTATGTTTACTGCTTGCATATGTATTGCAACTAAGGCCCTGTTTGATTCAAATGAATTGCATTTTTTTTGGGAGGATTCAAATCCTATAAGAAGTTTTCCTTTCTTACTTATTGTTTGATTTGTAGGATTGGACCCTACAGGATTTTTTTCTAAGAAATCTTTTATACTACTTTCCATAAGAATTCTAACAACCACTCCAACCTCCTTTTACAATTTCTCTAGTGGAATCAAACAAATTTTGATAGATTTTGAATCCTATAGGATTGAAGTGTGCATGACATGAAAATTCTATACTTTTCATATTCCTACATCTTTCTTATCTTACGAATCAAACATGCCCTAAATTTGGAAAAATCACTGAATTATACTTCATCGGTAGAAAACATGTGCAACTTATTTTGTTTTCTCGCTCTTCTTGGCCGCTCGGCGCATCCAATGTGAATCGCGTGCCATGAGAAGAAAAAACGTGGAAATGATGAGACTGCCAAACTCTTGGACGGTGCTAACCAAAGAGGTATGATTAGCCTTTCGACTAAACATGCTGATAGACACGCCGCCATTAGGACAATTCCTTTGTCTTTATCGTAACCACGCATGCCACATGATGGCAATATATGACATCTCGAAGTGTAGATTGAGTACACTGCCAATGGTAGACGGTACCCTCTACTCTCTATCTTTTAAAAAAATAAACAGACTTTTGAAAATGATTATGTCATTGCAAAATTTAGTTAATTTAGCGCTTCTATGCGTGTGGTAATCTTTGTCTAATGGAGTTCTGTGACCGACGGATGACATCAGCTCAATCAACAAGGAACATCGGATTGATGTGTCTACAAGAATCGGACAAGGAACATTGGATGCAAAGCAATTTTTTGTTTTTTGAGCCAACGAGGACACCATTATTATGACCACTTCTAGCCGCTAGATACTGATCGGACGGACAGGCTTAGACAACAAACTATCACTCGCTATCGATTCAACGAATCGGCCGCAAGTTGATCAAACACTGCTTTTTATCAGTACCTTTATATTTGTAAGTTGTAACGAACAAATCAACACCCACTTTGACTCCTTTACGCTTTCAAAGAGAGAGAAAGATTCAAGCAAATCAGACTAATTAGCGGTGGAACTTTTTAGCCGCATGCATGTTCTTTGTTTATTTTATTTGCGCGTGTACCTACTTTAACTGAAAATCAAGTGCTCTTTTGTTCTCCTTTTTGATAGTTATCAAGTGAGTGCTCTTTTAGTTTGACAATTAAGTGACAGGTTGCCTGGTGGGAACCTGATTTTTGTCGGAAAGAGAGTTGTCTGGCCTAGTGATCTCAAGACCGACGATTAACAGTCGAAATATCCGGGTTCTAACATACATATAGATACATATAAATCGAGAAAAATATAAAATGTTTTACATTAGTGAACGGAGGAAGTAGTGTTTATAGGAATGACGACTGGGAAATTACATGTTTTGTAAAATTATTCTATATAAACAATATAAAAGCCAAAGGCAAGGAAACATGTAAAACTTGACATACATATATGTGGATGTCCATACAACTGTAGTATTTCCGTGTTTCAGTTATGACAGTGGTTTACATTGTGTGTTTGGAATTAAAGATGACTTCTCATGGTCTATCAACCACCGGGCATGTGAATCCAACTGGCTAAAGTCGGAGACATATGTTTCTTTGACGGGGAATCGAAAGAAACAGATTAAATGAGGTAATGGTAACAAATTGTAACAACGGTTAAATTCGATAAAACAGGTCGCAAATATTCAAATAGAAAAGTAGATTTTACCCGTACAAAACAGAAGTCCTGGATAAACCTCATTACCATTATATACTCTTTGTTCAGGGTCGAGTCGACTCGAGAGTCGAGAAAAAATGATCTACACACGGTAGTTCATTGTGGACTCACTCTAGATTTACATCAGACTCAACGCCTTGCTAACTGTACCTCGAGTTCCTGGCAGTTTTTCTGCATCGGAAAGTTCCTGCCGCTTGCGGTTCGAACAGAGAAACTTGACTCTCCTGCCTAGCAACCTAACAACTGTACTCTTTCTCTTAGACGACATGGAGAAGTTCTCTCGCCTCTGACTTCTCCCTATCTTCCAAATGTTTGGTTCTATTGCTTTCTCCTAGCTAGGACACCAACTATCCTGTTCGTCAACTCCGTGTCACACTTTGGGATGCAGCGACGACGACAGGGCAGGTTGCATCGCTGTCGATCTGACGATTAGAATGACGAGATGCTATCCGGAACTTGCTTGCTGCATACTACGGTGGCTTGAGCACAGTGTCCAAGCTCGAGCATCGAGCTTGACCCGTATCGTTGGTTCAGGCTTCTCTTCTTCTGGAGAATATGGGTAGCTGCCATGAACCTTCCTTTGATCTAAAAACTAAGCAAGGCGAGTTTCGTTCTACTCCCTTTGTTCCAATTTAGATGACTTTCGCTCGTCTAAATATGGATGTATCTAGTGCATGTCTAAATACACCCACATGTAGAGAAATTGAAATCATCCAAATTGGAACGGAAATAATACCATTTTTCTAATAGGGTTATACCCTGGTCTCTGAATCAAGTCAACCGATGCACACAGCCATATTTATTGTAAAGTTTATCATCAAAACTATTACATTATAGATCAAGTATTGTATCACCTAATCAAATATCTTTCAAAATCTAGTGCGCATTCTCATCTTCTTCTTGAAAAAAAAAAGCTACAGCGGAGTATTTGTTTTAGCTCGCATAAGGCCTTTGCAGAAAAGGAGATTCAGTAGACTTTTAATGACCTGTGAAAGGATTTTGTTTTGAAGATACTTGTCTACACAACACATATATTGATCGTTCTACACCTTAAGTGCCTACACGTCGTCGAACCGACATTATCAGGCTTTTCTTTGTTCCACTTGTCAGGACGTAACGCATGCATGGATGCAGTGGATTAATTGGTCGGTCGAACAAATCCGTTTAATTAGTTCCTACACGTGCAAAAGAATTCAAACAAAACCATTCGTGTGCAGACCGGTCGATTTTCCAAAAGCACCTAGCTAGCTGAATTGCCGGTCGTAGAGTATATGCCGGTTTCAGCTAAGACAAATCATTCTTCTGAATTCTAAGTCCCTGATTCCTTCTATTGGATTCTAGGTCCTTGATGCTCGGGTAGTGCAGTATTCTTAATGTCCAACAAGTGTTTATACCTAAGGGATGAATTGATGCGTTAACTAGAAGTAGCATAATATCTCCTTCAAATAATGGCAGCAAGGACTTGACTTTCAAACTTCTTTCATGATGTATGTTTGTATTAAAGCATATGACGACTGAAGTTCATAGTCAAAATCATGTAATTTAATTAAACAGAGTAGTGTAATAAGAAAAATGATAATACCTATAACTCTAAATTTGAAAATTCTCGCATGGAGTTATATAATGGAAGGTTGGAATAATTTAATAGATAAATGTAAAGTAGTACATGCATCACAAAATGGATTATCGTGGAGTAAGTTTATTAACATAGAGTGTAACATCTTCTGCTAAGAAGCGCAAAAATCTTGTTTTATAATAACTTTGTCTCTTTTTGAGTTGATCTTGGAACTAATTGTTTCTTTAACGTTAATAATGAGGAATCAAAATACCACATTTATGTAAACATATTTGTTACTATTTTCTAAAGCTCTTAATAGGAAAAAGGAAATAATATGTCAAAATAGTCAAACATTACAAAATTATTGGCAATACGTCCTAATATTTTTCTTTGCCCCGCCAAGCGCCTTTCACCTCCTGTTCTGCCACCATCCACGTGACCTAAACCTCCACTTGCTCCGTGCTTGCCCTCCTCCTCCAGCTCTCGACCCCACCATAGACATCTTGTTCCGTAACTCTCGCCACCCGTGTCGAATGGTCGCGCCACCAACATCTCGTACCGTCGGCCTGTTGGACCACCAGAACCGACGTTATGTTCATTAGGACTAGTGTGTGTCATGTACTCCCCTGTTTCTAATTACAAGTTATGTTTTTTTTTATAAATTCACATGTATCTGAACACGTTTATTGTGAATGTTCAGTTGTTCACCCATTTCAGTTCATATCTAGACCATATTTAAAATATTTAAAACATCTTATATTTAAAAGGGAACAAAATATATGTTAGGTATAAGTGTATAACTAGCTAGGTGCATTAGCTGAGGTGGGAATTGTGACATGCGTGTGCGTGGGACGTGTGCCTATGCGGCTGAGTTATATTCTCAGTTGAGGCTAAACTAAACGACCCGTCAAGTTAGGTCAGCTAAGAACTCAAGACTCTAAACCAGACAAGACAAGACATCAAGTCAAGTAAGATAATTTAACTCGAATTAGCCAGAGCTCTACTAGGCTGAATTAAGTCCACGCAATAAACTGGTCGCACGCAAATAGTGCCAAACACATAGCTATGATTCCCTGTCAAATTTGCTAAACAATATTTGCCACGACACGGAATGTCTCCAAACATAATTAATTGATAGGATTAGCTATTACGTACTTCACATGACGGCATGCATGACTCAAAGCTATATATTGAACGGTTTATGGTAGTTTTGTTTACTTACGACAAGTCAGCAACATCAATATAGTACTGGATGTAGTCTCTGCCTCTCTGGTTTCGCATTAGAGAACCGGCTAATTAGGACGCTTGATATCCGTTGGGTTTAGGTGAGCTCGACTTGTTATTCGGTAACCGGCATGTGTTCAACCCCTTGATAAAAAAAAGGATACTGCCAGCCTACCAGGTAATTAAGGCCATACTGCCGCATCAACACGCGGATCGACACTTTTTTTGGAGCATAAAATTATGCGGGAAAAATTATGGTGTTGATCACAAAATATGGCGAGATATAAGTTGCATTTGAAAAGGTCAATCTTGTTATAGAGATACACAATATATAACGAAGTAGAACC
Source organism: Poa pratensis (assembly GCA_947311845.1). Lineage (NCBI taxonomy): Eukaryota > Viridiplantae > Streptophyta > Magnoliopsida > Poales > Poaceae > Poa > Poa pratensis. Next base: position 78,948,818 of record CAMZMU010000074.1, read on the forward strand.
AAGAAAAGTGCAATAAACAGAGGACATACAAGATTTTAACGTGGAAAAAATATACCACGGAAAAAACCATGTTCACCCGTCAGTGAAATTCCACTATATTTGTTGACTTATCCAATGTGGTGCCTCAGAATAGTATACATTGAGTCCACACTAAAATAGTAAAATCATGAAATATTTTTGTCACACATTTGCTTCTGTGTGCATACAGAAACATATTATCCATCTCCTGACAAGGGGATCCCCCACTGATTGAATTTTCACACGTAAGACAACACGACACCAATTTTTTACATAGTAGTACCAATTAATCAACAAAATATTGTGCTTCAGAAGTCAATTTCCGGACTTCATGTACCAATGCACCATACCAATTCTGTGTTAGCTGATCAAAGCAACGCATCATCATCTTTACTCGGTAAAACTTGAGACCAGATATTCAACTCCTTTTTCCCGCCGCGAACCAAAGACCGAGCTCGCGCCCATCGCCGACATTTCCGAGGCGGCCGGTCAGTGGTGGTCGTCGTCGTCAGTGCACGCACTCAAGCACATGTACTCGACGGCCCGCTGAGACGGCCCAGTGGTGAGCCGGGCATGTCAACAGCGTCGAGCCGGACGCGCATGTCAACGGCCTTGCTGATGTAGAGCTGCTTCACGTTGCCGCCCTGGTTCTTGAGCAATCGCAGGATGCTGCGCTTGGCGTTGGCGCGGAAGGGGCAGTGCGAGCTAAGGAAGCCGTCGACGAGGTGGATGTACGCCTCCAGGTCGTGGCAGCACCCGGCGTCGGCGTCCGGGCGGAGGTACGGGGACGCGCGGCTGTCGAGACGGAGCTCGCGGCCGACGTCGGCGTACCACCGCCCGCCGGGCCGTGGCGGGAGGTGCGGCACGAGGTCGTGCGCGTTAACCACGCGGAGCACTCGGGCGCCATGAGCTTCCACGCGCTCCGCGAACGCGCGGTTCCCCACCCTCGGACCGCCGAACGAGAACACCGCCACCGGCGTCGGCGCGCCCTCGTCGCCCGCGAGCTCGTCCGCGATCAGCACTGCTAGAGCGGCCCCCAGGCTGTGCCCAGTCACCGTGATGCTCACCTCCTCGCCCTCATACTTTTTCAGTAGTCTGCGCACTTCCGACACGACCATCTCCGACAGGCTCGGCGAGCCGTTGCCGGCGGTCTTATAGAGATTCCAGAACCCGCATTCCACCTTTGGGCCTTCGGCGGCTGCGGCGTCGGTTGCCGCCGGGACGAGGCCGGCGCGGACGTTCTCGGCCCATTCGAGGACCGTGCAGGTGCCACGGAGGGCGATGACGATATCGCGCCGGCCCATGCGGCGGACCTCGTCGGGGTCCTCACACACGGCCATGTACCCGACGAGGCTGGTGCGCTGCGAGGCGCACGGCGCGGCGAGAGAGAGCCACGACGGCAGGCCCACGGAGGAGGTCGCGAAGAGCGGCGTAGTGACGCGGTAGGCCGCGTCCTGGAGCGGGACGCGCACGGCGTCCCCCGACGCGGCGTCGGGGTGGGCGAGGAACGCGCCGTACGCGGCATCGACGAACTCCCCGTAGCGCACTATCTCACGGCGGAGGTCCGGATGCAGCGGGTCGAGAAGACCGCGCCAACCATCTGCGCCGTGCAGCCGCTGCCACGCCGCCGCGATGTCTCCACGCGGCGACGGACCGTCAGGCGGCACCGGCTGAAACAGCCGCGGCGATAGGTTCACCTGCTCCTCCTTTGCCACGACCGAGACGTCGCCCCTGGCCCGCTTGAGGAACGACGGTAACCGCAGCAGCGGCGCCTGCTGCTTTCTCCGCACCGGCACCGGCTGGACAGGCGCCGGAGCAGCACTCTCGACAGCGCCACGGTTCCGGAAGAGATGCTCGAGGTTACTAAGGTGCACCCTGGAGTTACTCGGCGCCAGGACCGAGGCTCTAGCTGCGTGGGTGATTTTCGCCGCCGGCCGTAGCAGCGATGTTGGCGCCGCCGCGGCGGAGGTCATGCAAGGCAGTGGTGCCGAGGCCAACGGAGCGGCATGCAAAGAAGTCGAGTACGTCCGAGGCACGGCAGCGAGGGGAGGCTATGGGAAGCAATGAGCTCAGAGTGCCTTTTTATAGCGAGGCAGCGTACACGACCGGTGGATTGCGTTTGCGTCAACGCCGAAACTTCGTTTCTTACGATGATTTCACATCACCAAAGTCGAAGTCCACAAAACTACTCCTTTCGTACAAAAACACGTACATACGTTTTATGTTTTGCTTAGCTCTTATCTTCATTTTTTCATATAAATTCACAATGGCTCCCGGATCTCATTTGCTTCTGCCCGAATAAAATAACGAAAAATAATGAAACATTTCCAAAAGTTCTAAAAAATAGCTGATAAACATATACAAGTGTTTTACATGCGTGGCCAAAATGGGCTTTAATTTTTTAGAGCACTAATTCAATTTTTATTTCGCACAGAACCATACATGTCATTCCATCGCGTAATTTGGCACGTATTTAGGAAACTTGTATATGTTCATCACCAAATTTTGATACTTTTGAAAGTTTTACTTTTTTACTTTTTATTTGGGCAGAAACATGCGAGCTCGGGAGTCAAAACACCTCTCTCAAGAAAACCTATGCATTGGCACATTGTGATTTTCCTTCACGAGAAAGCTAGCGATAATACCATGTTCCCATGGCTAACTTGAGGGCCTATTTGGTTCGCCGAATTTCAAAAACATAAGCATAAGAAAATGTAGAATTAAGATGACATGACATAATAAATCATACATGGATTGAAATCACATGAACTTATAATAGAAGTTGTTTGGTTGCGCCACAGAAACAACACATGAATATGGTGAAGAAATGGGTGCATGAAAGAGTTTTCTTTAAACTAAGAAAAAATCCATAAGGTTGGAACTAAGTAAAATTACCTTATGAAAATTGCATAGAAAGTAGCCCATATGTAAATTTTAAGTGGCTTTCAAACTTCAATCCTACAAATCAAAGAATTTCTATAGAAAACAAATTCTAGGAATAAAACCCTCTAAAATAGCCATGAAATTCTTTTGAACCGAACTGGCCCTAAATAATTTACATATATTAATACTCGCTTCGTTCAGGTTTGTAAGATCGTTTGAACTATGTATCTACCGTTGGTCCTAAATATTACTAACAAAACAGTTATTTGGTACAAGAGTTATACCACTGGACAGTTCCTGCGAATCCCAATTTTTCAGTATATATATAACTCAGATTATCATATGGATGGTCAAGTTTAGACTGAAAAATTAGGAAGTCCTTACAAACGTGGACCCATGGAGTAATGAGTGAAAAAATATAAACGCCTCTTTCGTGAAAAATGATATCATAGGTTAATGCTTACAACATCATCAGTTTACCAGTGGATGGAGTATTTACGTAATATAAGTATCTTGATTTTCTGATAACATGCTTACTAGGAAATTTAAATACTTAAATTATGAACAATACTTTCAAATTGACACTCTAGGCAAACCAGACGACAGCCGTATCTTGTTTTGAGGCTGCTTCAGCATGACTAGAATTTCAGCCCCTTGGAAATGAGGATAAACCGCTAATCAACTACATGGTGATCGAATCGATTCCATTCCACCATCCACCTTTTCTGGAGCTTATGTAGATTCAGTAAACAGCGGGTAGTTGTTACTTGCAAAACAAAGATTCATTCTCTAGTCAAAATCTGCTCAACAAGTACTTTTCAAAAGATGGAACAAGCTACTTGGCTAGCAAGTCTCCATAGTCTTACTGGATTCCCATTGTACTTTTCAGCCATTGTCTCCTACGAATTCTTCGCTTGTTGCACGTCCATGGCATCTTCGCCTTTCCAACTAATGCATGCGAGACAAGACTATACTGTTAGATTGATCCCAATTGACCGAGTCCAATGGCTCGATCAACTCCTTGATTAGCGCCCTGATCGGGGGCGCCCGACCCTTAATGGTCGGTACCTGCGGCTATATAAAGAGGTGGGGACTGGCAGCACGCGTGACGATGTTAGCCGCTGTGCCAGACCCCCCACCGACACCCCTACCGATCTAGGGAGCCCGCAGTGCTCACAGAAAGCACCACCGCTGCCACTGCCTACCCAATGGCATCACCGCCTCCGTCCACCTTTACCGGAGCCTCGAGCGTCTCCCCGCAAGGAGAAGGTACAACTCCTCCTCCCGATCTCGTATCTATCCGAATTGATCTAGCTTAGTGATCCAACAAAGTTAACATTGGTATCAGAGCCATGTTTTAGATGCTAGATCTTGTTTCGGTAGAAAAAGGAAAAGAGAACTCACCGGCAGGCTCTCGGGCTCGCCGGCAAGGAGCGCCGCCGTCAGGCCGCGCCTGTTCCTCTCGATCCAGATGCGCACCGCAAGGGGCATCTGGACGAAGAACACAACCCCCTCGGGGGCAAAGAACAGAAAAACCCTAACCCTAAACACAGAAAAAAGAGGGGAAAAGGGAAAAGAAGCTCACCGGCCGGTCGCCGGAAAAGGGCACCACCGTCTGCGCCGCTTGACGGCGATGCGCCCACCCTCGGGTGCACGCACGCGCCGGCAAGGGGGTAGGGGAGGCGCCACTGCTCTTCTACTCTCGAGTCGACCTTCGGGTCTTTTCGGTGAAGGGGAAAGAGAAAGAAGAAGAAAGGAAGGAGCCCGTCGTGGGCTCGTGGAGCGCGGGCGCTCCTCGCCGTCGCCGGCGAGCCGCCGGGCGCGGTTTTTTCCTCTCCGCCGTTTTTCGGTCGGGAGAGAGAGACATGGGAAGGAGAAAGAGGGAAATGGCGCTAGGGTTAGGGTTCGTACCGGCTCGGGCGTTTTTCATCTGCCGAAAATGGCGGTCAGCCGTTGGATAGGATCGGACGGCCAGGAGAAAGCGCAGAGCGGGCCGTGGGCCGCGCGCACGGAAGCCATGGGCCGTGCGTCGTGAGCGGTGCGCTGCACGAGACCGCGCGGCGGAAGCCTATCTTCCGCCCAGCAGGCCGTGGGCCAGTTTGAATTTTCCGTCTGTTATTTGTTTTATAGCACAGTTTTGGCGAATTTGTTCATTTTTTGTCAAATTTCGCCCAGTTTTTTTCCTATTCAAATTATTCCAACGAAAATTTATTTAGGAAATATAAAAGTATACAGAAATGTTTCTGAAAAGTATAAAGTTTATGAATTTTTATTCATAATTTCCGCTGCAAAAGTTAAAAGTAATTGCTTAAAAGCAATAAAGTGATAATTGAATTTTTTAAAGATGTGATAAAGTGAATATTAAAGTTCATGGAATTTTTATTCCATGTTTTCCGCTGCAAATAGAGAAATGTGCTCTTTTAAATTTAAAAGGTCAAAACAATTAAAAAGTAAGAATTAAAGGAGCATGTTAAAGTGTTTTTAGTAATGATTATGATTATGTTATTTTATGACCAACGTTGTTAATAACATAATCATGATTTGTTAATCGTTGAACAGTGCAATGTTTGTGAAATACAGATAATATTTTACAGTTTCTGCTGTAAAGTAAAAGGACTCTCCTCTAATTAAATTGGAACCAACGGGAAAATTTAATTAGAGAGGAGGAAAAAGAGAAATACTTGTTTAACAGATTAATTATGGTATTGTTATTTTCTGACCAACGTTGATGATAGCAGTACTATAATTATGTGAGTTCTATAGTCAAAGGGCTAGATCTCTTTTAATTAGAGAGGAGGAAAAAGAGAAATACTTGTTTAACAGATTAATTATGGTATTGTTATTTTCTGACCAACGTTGATGATAGCAGTACTATAATTATGTGAGTTCTATAGTCAAAGGGCTAGATCTCTGATAATTTTGCATGAAAGTGATCAATTTTCAGAGAAAAGATAAAAGATCAAGAAATGCTCTTCAACTATAGAAATATGTATATTTCATGTTTCCGCTGAAATAGAGTTGATGATAATGTCATTTTCCAAACAGAGTTCTTTATTGCAATAGAAATATTATCATCATATTGTTTATGAGTTTTATGCATTGATTCTATTTCTGCCCAATGATGATGTAGAATCAGTGTAGAAAGATGATGTTTCATTCTAATTCTGCCCAACGGTGATTTAGAATATAGAAGAAAGTTTTAAAGATTTAAGGTGCATATCTTTAGCGAGACCAACGAAGGGTTATTTTTTATGCTCATTATTGTTTATTATTATTGAATATTTTCTCAGACAAAGATTCTCATGTTTTCATTCGTGAAAATAAAAGAATGGGTACTTGTGACCCAAAAGATGACCAAGAAAGGTCATAAAGTGAGAGAGTATGTTCTCTCTAAAGAATGACAGCAAAAGAAAAAAAAATTCTTGGATGATAATCCAAGAATACAAATAGATCATCGAGAGTCTTGTTTGACAAATGTCTTTCATGTACTCTCCATACAGAAAACAAATAAATCATTCAGAGTTTTGTTTAACGAATTTCTTTATGAAGAAATTTTTTAAACGAGCAACATGAATGCTTAATTTGACCAACGTTGGATTAAGCATGTGTATAAAAGAGTATTCAGATTTATTTCTGAATTTGATGATTGAATATGCAGTCTAAAGAGCCAATTATGGCATCTGTGTCTCTTAATTACCCGCATGACGGGAAAAGATGATAATAATACCCACGTGGTGGGAAAAGTCTGGGAAAATACCCGCATGGCGGGAGATTTTTTTTTTTTTGACAAAGGACTTATCCTGTATAACAGGAAGAAGATGTGATGACTCATGTGTTTTTATATCAACCGCACACTTTATGTGTCATAGTTACAAAGCACTTAATGAGTCAAAAGAGAATAAAGTTACAAATGAACCTAAAGATAAGAATGTTATGCAAGTGTGACTTGCGGTACCATTGAGAAAGAACTCTTGTGAGTTTTGAAAAGGGAATGAGGAAAAAAGTACTCCCATACGTTAAAAGATAACTTCATATTGAATAAAGCAGATAATCAAAATTTCGAAATTGTGGCAAAAAGGTTCTTGCCACATTTCGAGGGGGAGATAGAGAATGTTCCAGAATAAACTCCCCTATACTTCAGATAATGTGATGCATATTATGCATGGGGAGTACGACGGTCATAATACAATTTCAAAGGGGGAGATAGAGAATGTTCCAGAATAAACTCCCCTATACTTCAGATAATGTGATGCATATTATGCATGGGGAGTACGACGGTCATAATAATGATATTCTTTTACAGCTCCGAAAGGAGACTAAGGACGGTACTCAAAATGCCATAAAGAAGACAGATTGACAGGTCAACAGAATAAACCCAAATAAAAAGGATTAAGGATACACCATTATGGAGAAAATGGAGTAATCTGGGGGAGCATGGTATGAACATACCTAATGCTCGAATAGATTTTATCTGGGGGAGCTTGTTGCTTTATAATAGAGATGAACAAGCAAACATGGATCTTGTGATTTAGGTCCTTGTAAGAGCTATAGCAATAGAAGACTACAGAATTAATTGCCTCTAGGCAATGACAGAACAACAACATCCCCATATGAGAAAAACAGATGACTATAAAGTCTATATCAGAGAAATTTAAATGAAGGTTGATCCCACCTCATTTACAGAAATTATAAACAGCGCTCAATCGATTTTGACAAGTGTCTACTTGTCTTAATGATTAGAGACTATGTGAATCCCGACGATGTTTGGGACTCATAAGTAATTTCCAATGGAGCCAAAACAGTAGGCTATAAAAGGGTCTACAACGCCAATGTGACTCCAAAGGAAATATGTAAAAAGCGATTTTAAATCGAAAGTTTTGCGCTAAGAGAATAAACAGATTATAATGAGTGATAATGGCACATAATGATCTGAGTTACATCAGATGAAAGTAAAGAACACAAGGGATCTTACGGACTAGAGCAAGTCTCTAGAATCAGAAGTTATTTTGGGTTAAAGAGAATGAGAGGACAATCTTTTTTCTACAAACTTATAGAATGGGAAATTCATTCCCTAATCCTGTGTATGTGGATGATATCCTACTTGCTAGTGGCGATGTCAATCTACTGCCGGCAGAGAAAAGAAGTTCTTGTCCTCAAAAGAGTATTCTCGGTAGAGTGTCTCTCGTTAAAAGTATCGAGATTTACTAAGAAAAGTAGAAAAGGGGTATTAGAAATATCGCATGGACATGCTGAGAAGAAGTCTCTAAAGCATGCATGTCGAGAAAATCTACGCATGTTCTTATTGTCAAGGGTAATGGAATTGGAAACTTTAGTGTTCCAAGAGATAACATAGAACGGATCAAATGGATATGGTACCATATGCTTCAGCTATTGGAAACTCAATATTACCCTGACAGTTCACATATTCGGGTTGTTTTGGCAATGTCCAATCCAGATATAGATCACTGGAATGGAATCAAAGATATCGGCCTCATGCTAAAAGAAACAGAGTGCTCTCAAAAGGTAGTGAGTACAAAGATAGATCTATAAATGTGCTCTCAAAAGGTTGTGAGCACAAAGAAAAAATTTGTGAAATGTATAGCGAAATCCACAATTGTCGCTAAATTTCACATTTGGAGTTTTTGTGTGGAAAAGCTCCAGAGAATGAAATGATTGGCATCAGTGTGATGTAAAGACATGTTATAGCATGATATAATGCCGAGGGATAGGCAAGATGGTTAAGGAAACCTGTACCCGGAATTGATAATGGTTGACAACAGCAATAACCATTAAGTAATTCACTCCTAAAACAACGAGTCAAGTGTGGTGCCAAACACATTGACACAGAGTTATACGTTGTAAAGGAGAAAGTCCGAAATTATGTTGAAATGCTTGGAGCATAAGAGGAACATATAAAAGAAACACATAAGTGTTCGCAGATCTGCTAATTAAAGGCTTACCGCCCAGTGTGTTTTGGAGAACACATAGTCGACATGGGTTTTATGGTATAGTCTATATGATTTCCTGACAATAAAGAGGCCCAAAAGTTTAAAGAATCTATTTCAAAACAGAGACGTATATTGTAGCTGTCTGATTCTATCGGCAATGAGCTGTGACGATGAAACATGCTCTATGTACTGATCCGTGATGAAACAAGTAAAGTATAAAGTATAAAGTTAAAAGTGAAAGTGAGATCAAGGGGAGAATGTTAGATTGATCTCAATTGACCGAGTCCAACGGCTCGATCAACTCCTTGATTAGCGCCCTGATCGGGGCGCCCGACCCTTAATGGTTGGTGGGCCCCTGTGACCTGCGGCTATATAAAGAGGTGGGGGACTGGCAGCACGCGTGACGATGTTAGCCGCTGTGCCAGACCCCCCACCGACACCCCTACCGATCTAGGGAGCCCGCTGTGCTCACAGGAAGTACCACCGCCGCCACTGCCTACCCAATGGCATCACCGCCTCCGTCCACCTTTACCGGAGCCTCGAGCGTCTCCCCGCAAGGAGAAGGTACAACTCCTCCTCCCGATCTTGTATCTATCCGAATTGATCTAGCCTAGTGATCCAACAAAGTTAACATATACGTCTTGGTTTTACTTTTCAAGATTTAAATAATCCTAGGAGGAATTTTAGTCAGACAATACTATGTGTAGTACCAACTTTCAGAAAGAACTTCGGCCGTTTTTCTTTGACACAGTTTTTAATATGTTCCACAGTAATGATCAACATTTGAACGTCCTGGTGAACTATGTGGTATGAACTAAGACTTTTTTTTGCGTCCAGCCAGAATGGATCACGGTCTACTTAAATTCGTGTGCTAATTTAGTCCAATCTGACCCCATACGATAGGTTCGAGGAGGTGAGATCCCTTTTATCAAATGACCATCTTTAGAGTATTATTTAAAGTGGAACGACTTGCTCATACTCTGAAGTTAGTCTACGGAAGACAGTCTCATGTGATTGTGTTTGTGCATATATACAATACTTTCGGCATATAGTCTTTTGGTTTTTTCACATGGACTTGTCCTAGAGAAACATATAAATGAATATTCTGTCTGGTGTCTACACAAGGATCAAGGAGACACGCGTAAGGCATACACTTACCACTTATCAGTCTACTCAACGAGCTTCAGTACGTCAAGTAATTAAAAAAGGCTAGCATGTACTCACTCCGTTCGGATTTAATTGACACACACTTAGTTACGCACGGATGTATCTAGACACCTAACAAGTTTAGATACATTCACATTTAGACAAAAGCAAGTCAATTAATTTAGAACGGAGGGAGTACCCATTTTTCTTGGCAATAACAGAGCTCTGTTTAAGCTACGCGTATTCTGTGATGATATAGAGTATAGAACCTCGTCATCTCATCTGGATCCTGATTTCAAGTTCGTGCCTCTACTAGGGGGTGCAACTGGGGTACGTGGGCTGCGGCCGGCTCATACGGGTCAATGCGGCGGCTTTGCTACGGAGAAGCTATCCTGTGCACCCATGTATATGGTGCACACGGTAAATTCACGGTTGACCACCTAACATGTCTTTTAAAATGTGTAAGAAAATAATTTCTGTATAGGTCAAACTTATATCTAACATGTCACAAAAATTAGAAACAAAATTTGTAACACACTTACACACATCAAGAAATAAAAGAGACAAACCGAAAATAAATAATGCTAAAATGCAAGTTGGGTTTTAAATTTGACCCACGTCATTATCATTATTGATAACAATATTGTCATTTTCCATGTTGATGTTGTGTTTCAAATTTTGATTTAATTTTTGAGTCGTTGTATATTTATGGTTCGTCAATGCCCTATTTTTTTTACTTTTACGGAAAACTTTTAGGTGGTTAAGCGGAGCAAGTGCACCGGGTGCATCAATTCCCTTGGTATTTGCCTCCGTTTCTTCACTGCTTGACCATCCCATCCGTACGTCGCCGACCAGATACCGTCGTCCATCCGTTGGGCCGCCGCACACACGTACACACCGATGTCAATGGCCGGCCGGTTAGCGGGACCGGACCCCGATCGTCTCGACATCGTGTTTTTACTATTCCTTGACGGCGGTATTTGGTCGACCAATTCCCTTGTTTTTTACTATTCCTCTTGACCCGACCAGATACCGCCATCCGTCCATCGGGCCGCCGCATGCACGCACACACCGATGTCAACGGCCGACAAGTTAGCGGGACCGGACCCCGATCGTCTCGACATCGTGTTCAGCGTCCGGTGCCACGGCGGCCAAACTTGAGTGACAGCTGAGAGCTGACCTCCATTGCCATGTTCCATACTTCCGTGCCGGGAGACGGACCGACAAATGTAATCTTGCAGCACCACTGTTGACACCGGGAAGAAAATTTGTCGAAGGAAGGACCAAAGATTACTTATTGTAAACGATGGCAACTCCATTGATAAAGAAGACGGCTACCAAAACCGTAATCCAATCTATCAAAACACTACTTTTATTAAGAACTCCACCTATACATCGGGTTGCCCACCCCTCCCGACACCGGCAAGCCCAGCCGGAGGAGGGGAACCGATCTATGGTGGAGGCGGAGATGGTGGCAGCAGCTGCTAGGTTTTTATGAGGAGAGCTCTCTCGATCTTTGTTGTGTTCTGTTCAAGCGTCATGAGGTTGATTCTGGCCATACCGGGCATACCCTCCTAAAACAAATCTCATTTTCATCCCCTCCCTGAACTATTTTAACAGAGGAGAGCGCCGAACTACACAGTTTGGGCTCCATCCTCGACGCCAAACCCAAATGTGTGTGTTTGGGGGGGAGGGGTGGAGAAATTAAAAAATGTTGTGAGTTGTGTTTAGTTTATGAAAAGCGTTAGATTTGTTTTAAAAAACTACGAGAATCATCGTCCGGTTGCATAACATTTGTCCTATTTGAGATCGGTGGAAAATTAATTTATGTAATTTAATTTTTTGATTTTGATTGTGAGTGGTGATATTTATCTTCGTCTGTGATTTTTTTGGAAACTTGGCAGTACGTTTTTCTTTGCGCTGCAAACAACATACTTTTCTGATGGATCCCTCCTCCTCTCTCATCATTGGTTGGTGAGTTGGGTTCAGGCAGAAGAAAAAAGATAAATGCATTGTACATGTCCTTATAATTAAAAAAACATTTTTTTGGTAAAGTTGGGAAATCTTTGCCACAAAATTAACCCCGTTGCTCTAACAATAACTTGTGAAAATTCTTTAATGGAAGTAGTGTACTCCCTCCGTCCCGGTTTATAAGTCCTCTACGTATCCCTAGGTCATGAACTTAACTAATATAAAATAAATATTATAATATAAAAATTATACATTAGAAAATATAAAGTATGTATTTTCTAATAATAAATTTTTTATAATAAATATATCATATTATGTTGTTCAAATTTGCAACCTAGAGATACGTAGAGGACTTATAAACCGGGACGGAGGGAGTATTATGCTTTTCATTCAAAAAAAAAATGTAGTAACAAGGAATAGTTGTGAATGAATAGTAGGCGGCATCGTTCAGAAGAACGAACAAACCGAGGACTAACCAGCACACGTACGCACGCGATGACGTACGTGCGCATACAGTTCCAAACAGCGGAAAGTTGGAGGTTCCATACAGCTCCATCTATCATTTTTTTTTTGCATTTTTCCCACATATATTCAACATAGAACGAAATACAGAGTACGATTACAATATGAAAGGGAAACAGAGCAAGCAAGAACCGCTGCTTCGCCGGCGACGAAGACGAAGGAGGCCATCCACCACCTTGCCACTTCCAGGGAGAACTTTGCCCTATGAGAGACGCCACCCAGCCGTTCCGCCGCGCCGCGACGGAGTTGACGATGAACGCACACGGCAGACGTCCCCCCGCCCCACCAACACCGCTTTGCCCCGGCCGCCGTCGTAGCCATCGCAGGAAGAAGAAGCCGAACTCGAGCAGCTCCGAGAACCGGCCGCCAGATCCGCCGCCACCACAGATCTGACGGGGGAGAGAGGGGCTCGAGCACCACGCCGGGCCTCAAGCCCCTCCAAGCCGAGCGCGACGGCGACAGGTCCCAGGGGGCACCACTGCCGGAGAAGAAGCCTAGCTCGACACCAAAACCACCGCCGTCAGCGCCATCTCCTCCAAGACGCCGCCGGCGAGCACTCCACCCCAACCTCCCGTATGTACAGGCCGGAGGCGGGGATCCCTCACCCTCCCGCCGCCGAAGCGGCCGGCGGAGGAGAGGAATCCCCCGCCTCAGCGGCGCGGATGCGGTGGCTCGGCGAGTATCGTCCAAAAATCGTCTTCTTCTTCGCCTCTACAGTGACGGGAGGGAAGGGATAAGGCAGTTTGCTGATCAGGAGTAGTACTTATAGTACCTGAATGACGAAATGATGTGAAAGCTATACTACAGTACGTAGCACGAAAAGGAAGCTGATAACGCGGAGCGGGTTGACAAAATGGAGCGCGCCGGCGACGTACGGACGAATGGATGGGTGGCGAAGAAACGGAGGCAGATCAATGTTTATGATTCCTCTTGACCTGACCATAATCCACCGCCGCACGGACGTTCGTACACACGCAGTCGACGTCAACACGTACTCCTACAAAAGACCGACCATGCCGCGCAGTGGCGGATCTAGTATCAGATTAGTGGGGGAGCCAAGCTTACTATTGGGTTTGTGGAGCTCACATTTAGCCAAGAAAATGTATAGGATTAATCTAAATACTACTAAGTAATTGAAAATTTGTATTTTGGAGGGGGTGCCATGGCACCCATGGCACCCCACTGGATACGCCCCTGATGCCGCGCATATATGTCAACGGCCGGCCGGTTAGCGGGACCCCGATCGTCAACATCGTGTTCAGCGATGTTGCTCTGCGTCCGGCCGGTGTGCCACGACGGGCGGAACTGATGCGCACGGCCAAACTCGAGTGACGGCTTGTTCCATGCCACGAGACGGACCCGTAAAAGTCGTGAAGACATCATGGTCGTGTGCCGCTGGCTCGATCGATAGTCTTTTATCGTGTGACTAGTTGAATTTGGACGGCACGCCCTTGCTGAATTTTTTTTGTGTAATATATATATACATTTTGTTCATGAAAATGTTAGCTAAATTGGTATGTTGGAACATGTTTTTATGTTGTCATGAATACGTAGCATTTTTTGTCTGCATTTTGGATATATTGTGTGTAATATTCAAATATTCCGTGGGTTAAAATGCTCGAGAAATGTTTGTATTTCGACGTCAATATTTAATTGGAAGCAGGAAAATTTAGCTGATTTTGAGTCCACATTTGGGGAAAGTTTGTTTGTGTGGTGTCTAAAATGTTGGCTGCTGAAATATATTTGTAACTTGCTATAAGTATATTGTGCTTCTTTTTTTGTGAGCATTTTCGTTATATTTTATGAAATATCAGGAATATTCGCTCAAATGTTGGCGTATTTGCAATTTGTAAACATGTTTTCTATTTTGTTATGAGTAGATAGTAAACTGTTTGGTATTTTTTTTATATGTTGTAGAATATTCAAATATTTAGGAGTTAGAAATGTTCGAACATGTTTGTATGTCGGTGTTAATATTTAATTGAAATTAGGAGAAGAATGCATATGTATTACTTCCAAATGGTGACAAAATTTGAATATTTTTGGGGAGAAAATCAGCGTAAGTATTTTGGTCGTATTTTTTCTAATTGTTTTGATATGTACTTGTATTTTTTCAGTGGATATATTTAGAGATGTTCATTTGCATTTTGTTTGGATTTGTAAGGTTGGTGAAAGTGGGAAGCTATCTGTATGTTTTCTTTTTTCTTTCTTTTTTGTTTTTTCAAATTCTCAGGTTTAGAAGATATTGGAAATTTTGAAGTTTTCAGTTTGGAAATTTCCGACATATGGCATAAATAGTAAATGTTTATGTTTTATGTGGTCATGTTGATATATTTGCTATTTTTTTCCAACGGATATATTTGAAGTTATTGGTCTAGTTCACATTTCACATTTCTTTTATCTTTTTTCTTTTGCTGAAATAACATTTCAAATATTTGGTGTTTTTTTAGAGAGATGATTTTGTTGTTATAAATTACTGTCGTGTCTTTGTGAGAAATAGTTGTTCTGATTAAGTTTTAAATCGAAATTTAAAACTTGCTCAAATATCACTATTTGGAATTTGTAAGATTCGTTTTTTTTTTGGGAAGGGCGCAAAGCTTCTGAAATGTTCATTTTGATTTGTTTGAAATCTGTAGAAGTTCGTGTGACCTGATTTGAATTTGGTGTGAGGTGATTTGAATTTGTGTTTAAAAATTACAGGAGTCCCGATTTTTTTTTTTTTTTTTTGTCGTGAGCAATTTCAAATGTTGAGTTTGTTTTGTTTTTTTTTGCTTTCCGTGAATTTTGATGTATTGCAATTC
Source organism: Poa pratensis (assembly GCA_947311845.1). Taxonomy (NCBI): domain Eukaryota; kingdom Viridiplantae; phylum Streptophyta; class Magnoliopsida; order Poales; family Poaceae; genus Poa; species Poa pratensis. Next base: position 78,964,107 of record CAMZMU010000074.1, read on the forward strand.
ATTTGGAAGTAAGTAGTATTGCAATTTATTTGCAAATAAGTAGTACAAATAAGTAGTACATTTAAATTTTTTGAAATAAGTTTGGAGATGAAAGTACGGCGAACATTTGTCATTTTTTGTATTTGAACTGGTGTAATAGTTTTTTGTGGGAAAAGAAAATTAGAGGGAAAATCGGGGAAAAATAAATAAAAGGGCCGAGCGAGCCACGCAGCAGCCAGCCCGGCCCAGCAGCCGGCCCAGCTAGCCATCACGGGCCCACGGTGACGTCAGCGTGACGTCACCCGTGGCCGGGCTGTGCCAGCTATGGCGCGGCGGCGCACACGCGGCCGGAGCCGCAGCGGGGCGAGATTGGCCGCGCAGCTGGCCGCGTCGGCTTTGCGTCGTCGCGGGGCACTCGCAGCTGGCGGCGCCGCCCTTTTTTGATCGCCGGAGCGGCGCCGGTGGCCAGTGGACGCGGCGGCGAGCTGCGGGCGCGGCGGTAGCGATTCCGGCGCCACGCGGGCATCCCGGCACGTGGCGGTCGAGCAGGAGGTGGAGGGCGCGGCGGCGGTGCCTCCCGTGGCCTCCGATTTGTCCGAGGAGGCTCGGGGCGGCGGCGATGCGTGTCGGCGGCGCCGCGGGCTCGCGCGAGTGGAGAGAGAAGAGGGTTTGGTCTGTGGCCTGTTTTGCACGAAGGTCCCTGGGTTTCCACCAAATTGCGTTTAGGTCCCTCGCTGCGTAAAACCGGAGGGTCGCGCTGCAATTTGAGGGCTCACGTGTCGGTTTCTGCAAAATGGCGTGCGGCGTGTGGCTGACATGTGGGGCCCACCCGCGCACTGTAGAACACTGTTCATTTCCTACAGTAGCACGTTTGGTGAGAATATTTATTGTGATAATTTGTGTATTCTTTTCTAGCTGTGTTATATATATTATAAGGGAAGGTGATAGTTGTAATTAGGGTAATGTACTTAGTTTAACTTCAATTTGAAATCGTTCCGTAATTAGAGGGAACAAATTTATTTTTGAAATGTGAGTACATAATTAGATATATTTAAGTTATATTGCTTATAAACATGCTAGCTAAATTGAGTGGTCAAATATAGTTCCATTTTGCCATATTTGTCTAGTAAGAAGGAATATGTTATGGTTATGTGGAATTATTGATTATTTTTGGCATCTGTTAAAGTTATATGCATAATTTCACACATTTTTTGCAGGTTAAAACATGTTTTTATATTGCTATGAATAGGCGTCTTTTTTGTTGAGCATTTCTAAAATATTTTTGAGGATAGTCAAATATTAAGTGGTTTGGAATGTTCAGACACGTTTGTATTTTGATTTCAATATTTAATTGAAATCAGAAAGTTCCATTTGAATTTGATTCTACATTTTCGCTGTGTTGACATATTACTTGTATTTTCCCTACCATTATATTCAGATATATTGGTTTATAATTTTTTCTGTATTGTAAAAATTGGTGAAGGTGGGAAGCTGCTCGTATGTTTTTTTCTTTTCGTATTTCAAATGGCCAAATTTGGAAGCCATTGAAAATTCTGAATTTTTCAAATTGTAATTTTAATTGTATGGCGTGAATAGTAAATGTATTTTTTTGTGGTAATGATGATATGTTTGTCGTAAATTTTTTCTATTTGTAGTTATTTTTTCCCCTAAATTGCATACCAAACGTATGAGCCTATTTGGCAATGTAGTTAACTTGCAGTCATGAGTACCATGTTCAGATGAACTTTAAAATAACTGAACATTTTAAATAAACAGGAATTCGTATGAAATGACAAATATTAATGTGCTTGTATATGTAGGCCAGAAAGTTATAAAATTCGAAGAAAATATGTAGAGAGTTTCTTAATGTAAGTAGTAGATCAGGGAATTTCTGAAACGCAAAGAAAGGTTGTGGTGAAAAAATGGTCTATTTCGAAATTTATTCAAATTGGGAAGTTTTTCAGATTATTTCGTATTTATGTTTGTCGAATTTTCAGATCTGGAGGACATGTAAAAGCTTGAAATTTCCAAATTTGAAAGGTGAACATATGCAGTAAATAGTCAGCACTTTTTTTTTTTGAATGTGATCATTTTGATATATTTTTTCATATTTTATTGGTGGATATAGTTAGAGGTACTGATTTTGCAGCATGTAGTAGTTTGTGGAATTTGTTTGAATACCTTTTTTTTTTTGCATCTTCTGTCTGGAAATTTTTTGGTGGTTCTAGAATTATAGGAAATTTGACATATTTTGTGCATTATTTCGAACCGTAGAATAGAACACATATTTTATTTTGAGATTATTTGATGCCGTATTTGTATTTTTTTTTTTGGGCCGTAGAATTGAAGGGATTTTTTTTTACCTCTGAAACGTTGAATAAAGTACAGGATTTTTTGTGTTTTTTCTGATATCTTTTTAGCATTTATTTGGATCGTAGAGTATAAGGGTGTTTTTTTTTGTTTAACTGTAGAGTAGAATACATTTTTATTTTGTTTGCGTGTTTTTTTTGAACCGTGGAATAGAAGTTATGTTTTTTTTTCTAATTTGAGCACCTTTGTACGTGAGTGCGTACATTTTTTTTCCCGTGGAACGGTTGTTTGAAAAGTCTCGAAAAATTGTTATGTTGTATCGTAGAATAGTAGAGATATTTTTTTTTTAATTTGTTTGATATATTTTTTGTATTATTGTTGAATCGTGGAGTAGAAGTTTGAGAGCTATTAAATTTGGTAGAATTTTTTTTTGTTGTATTATTTTAAACGCAGAATGAAACATGTAAAAGTTCTGAATTTGTTTGATGTATTTTAAATATTTTGTCGCAGGGTATTTTGTGTTGTGTAATTTTTTTTGAATTTGAAAAAAAATTTGTGTTTGCTGAATTTTGTGTTAAGAAGTGGGCCCACATTTTTTGAAGGCCAGGGCTGCCACTGCCGCGGCGGCGACGGCGAGGGCGCGGCGGCGTCCGAGCGAGATGGGGAACGGGGTCTGCGTGGGAAGTTGAAGTTTGGAAATGTGTGCATCAAAATTTGCTTAGTTTTGAATATTTTTGAAATTCGCTTAGTTTTGAATATTTCGAAATTCGGGGAAGTTTGCACCTAAAATCTATTTAAATTTCGGAGTTGTTAAAATTTTGGAAGGCATGCATATTCGAATTTGTTTGTTGTTTGTTGAAATACTGAATTTGTATTTGAGAAGTAATAAAAGTATTTTTTTGCAATAGAAAGTTGAAATGGAAAAAGGGGAAAAAGGGGAAGAAAGAACTGGGGAAAAAAATAAAAAAGGCCGAGCCCAGTATGCAGCCCAGGAAGGCCAGGCCCGCGTTGACGTCATGCTGACGACAGCGGCGGCTGGGCTCTGCCACGGCGGGGCAAGCTCGCCGGCGGCGCGCCCGTGCGTTCCGGGACGCGGGAGTGAGCGCGACGGACGCGCCTCGACGCGGCGCGCCCGAAAGTGGCGGCGCCGCCGGGTTTTGGTCACCGGTGCGGCGGCGGTGACGCGCGGAAGCGGCGGAGGAAGCGGTGGGACGGCGGCGTTGATTGCGGCGACGACGCAACGTTTCAGCAGCCAATACTCAGCGGGGAGGTAGAGGCGACGACGGCGAACTCCGCCGTGTCATTCGATCTGTGCGGGGAGGGCCGGAGAGGTGGCGCGCCACCACGGCGATTCCGTGGCCGCGCGGAGAAGAAGGAGGGAGGGCAAAGCTCTGCGCGTGGCATTTTGCAACGGAGTCCCCAAAATTTTCGGAAATTGCGTCGGGGTCCCTGTGTTTGGAAAACTGGAGGTTCGCGGGACAATTTTCTGGGCTCGCGTGTTGCTTTTTGCAAAACGCCGGCGCGCAGTGAGGCTGACATGTGGGGCCACCGCGCACTGTTCAACACTGTTCATTTTCTACAGTGATGAACAGTGTGCGGGGCTCGGAGAGGCCGCGGAATCGCCCAACTTTAATATAGTTAGTACTAGGTATTTGAGCGCGGCAAATGCCGCGTGAGTGTTTTTGAATTTCAATTTGAAAATGGTGACATTGTAAAGTTGTTTAAGTTTGGAAATAATCGGAATTGAAAATGATTTTGTTGTGAAAATGATTGGATTTTGGAGATTTCTTAAATTTGGAAATTACTGTAATTTAATTTTAAAAGTATTTTGTTTTTTATGTGGAAATGTCTTGAAATAGTTCTATATGTTTGTATTTTATTGTAATATTTGTTTGAATTTTATTATTGGAGGATGTGAAGTATATGATTGTTCGTGGAAGTCAATTTATAATTAGAGGAAATTCATTTGGATTTTTACAAAAATTCTTTAATCTAGGGGGTGAAATGATATAAATATTTATTTGAACTTCATAATTAGAGAGAATGCAGTATGTGAGACAATATGAGAGGCATTTATATTCTAGAGTATCTATTTTTTTCTTTTTTTAGCAAATTGAATTTTAGAAATGTGTTCCATGTATTTTTTTTTTGTGAGAACTATGATATATTTTATTGTAGAGGAAGCAGCTTGTCATATTGTCTATTTTCAGATACTTAGAAAATTGGGACGTTTGGATATATTTGAAGTATGCCGTAAGCATTTATTTCAATTGCATAATTGAGGTTAATGCAATTTATGAGATGTATTTTGGAGTGTTTTTAATTTTCTAGCAATTTGAAATGTTCAAATGTGTTGCATTTATATGGACATTTATTTCGAATGTGTTAGTTTTTAAAAGGGAAATACTTTGAAATAATTAGTATTATTTTTATTGTTATTTATTTTTAGTGCTTTTATATATTGTAGAGTACCGTTAAACATTTAGCAACTTGAAATGGTTATATATGTTTGTATTTCGCTGTAATATTTGTTTGAGTTTCGTAATTGGAGGATGTATAGTACAACTTTTGTGTGGTAAGTTTGTGAATTTGTGAAATTTAGGAAATTTTGTTATATTGTATGTATTATTTTGAAATGTAGATTTCAAATTACATTTTTTTTAGTTGTAGTTTTTTTTATAATTGTTATTTTGAATTGTAGTTTGGAAGGTGTAAGTTTTTTGAATTTTAACATTTTTTTAATTGTTGGTATATTGTTTTTATTATTTTGAGTTGTAGTTTGGAAGTTACAATTTTTTGTAAGTTTTTTTTCCCAACTGCTATTTTGAATTATGAATGAAAGGTATGGTATATATATTTTGTTTTGTTTTTAGAATGTTTTTTGCGTGGAAATTTTGATAATTTGCGATAATTTACAAAATTTATGAAATTTTAATATGTTGTTTATATTCTTTTTGCATTGTAGTTTTGGAGATATGATTTTTTTTAAATTCAGTTTTCTTTATAATTGTTATCTTGAATTGTAGACTGAAATGTATAAATTTTATGGTTCCCCATAAGTATTATTTTGCATTTTAGTTTTGTAGATATGTGTTTTTTAAATTTTAGTATTTTTTATAATTGTTATTTTGAATTGTAGACTAAAATTTATAAATTTTATGGTTGTCCATAAGTATTAAGGAATTTAAGAATTAATTTAAATTCGCGGTGACACGCCGCACACGTGTGTTTAAATTCGAGTTTGAAAAAGGTGACATTCTAAAATTGTTTAAGCTTGGGAATCATTGAATTTCAAAACGTTAACGTTTTAAAAATAGTCGGGTTTTACATGTTGCTCAAATTGGGGAAAAATTATATCGGGAAAAAAATACGTTTTAGGAACGTTTAGATTTTAAAAATCGGTTAAAGTGGAAACGTTTTAAGGTCTGAATTCTTTTCATGTTTATAAAATGGCGTGTTCATGTTGATATGTTTGCCATATTTGTAAGAACCGCGGTGTAAAGAATTCAAATTTGGGAAAATCGATATTCAAATTTGTTCAGGTTGGAGTCAACTGAAATTCGGGACACATTTAAAAATTTCTAAACTTGGGAAGTTATTCGTATTTGAATTTTATTTATATTCTACATTTATTAAATGACCAGATTTGTAAGCCGTAGTAAATTTTAGAATATTAAAATTTGATCGTTCGCCACATGTTGTTAACGTTTATTTCTGTGTTCATGTCGACATATTTGTGATATTTATAAATACCGTTATCGTGGCGTGAAAAATCAAAATATGGAAATGTCCACGTTCGAAAAGATGCTCACATTTGAATGTATCGAAATTTAGAAAGAAAATAAGATTTATAAGTTGCTTAAGTTTGGAAAATTGGTGAAAGTGAGGAGCCATCCTTATATTTTTTTCCACGGTTTTTTGAATGCTTATATTTGGAATTCAGTGAAATTTTCTGGAGTTTTCAAATTTGAAACGTCTTTTGAATGGTCAGATTTTGAAGCCAGGGGAAATTTTGAAGTATTAAAATTTGAAATTTGGACATATGTCATAAATAGTCAACGTTTATTTTTTGTGCTTCTCTTGATATGTTCGTCAAAATTGTAAATACCGTTGGGAGGGAAAAAATCGAATTTGAAAATGTGGACATTCAAATGTTGTTTAGATTTGAATGTATTGAAATTAGGAAGGAGAAGTTTACGTTTCCAAACTGTCTAATTTTGAAATCGTTAGAAGTTGCTTGTATGTGATTTTTTTTACGGTTTCCAAATGCCCGGATTTGAAAGGCATCGGAAATTTTGAAATGTTTGAATTTGAAATTTGATCAAATGCTATAAATAGTCATCGTTTTTTGTTCGTGTTAATGCTGAACCCAACCCAGGGCCGCTGGACGTCAGGACGACATCACCGGGGGCGGAGCCGCGGCGGCGGTGTGGAGCTCGCCGCCGGCGCGCCAGCGCGATGCGGGACGCACGGGTGTGCGCGTTCGACGCGGCTCGACACGGGGAGGCCGTAGGTGGCGGCGCCGCCCCGTTTTGGTCGCCGGGGCGGCCATGGCGGCGTCGAAACACGGCGGAGGGCCGTGCGCGTGGCGGCGACGACTCCGGCGAGTTCGCGGCGCTCCGGCACGCTATTCTCGGCGAGGAGGTGCAGGAAGGGGCGGCGCACGTTCCCGTGTCCGTCGATTTGGACGGGAAGGGCTGGAGCGGCGGCGCGCCGCGGCGACGCCGCCGGCGAGGTCGGGGATGCGCGTGGGAGAGAGAGAGGAAGATGGATTGTGCGGGCAGCTTTGCATGGAAGTCCCTGCCTTTTCCATATTTTACGAATAGGCCCTTCCGCGGGGGTTTTCTGTGAAAATGCGCGTCAAAAACCGTGCGCGCGCGACGTGGCGACGCGCGATTGGAAGAAACTCCGCTGCTACAGTAATACTGTAGCAGCGCGAATTTTGGAGCGATCTGGGCCGTCTGCTTCGCTGATCGGACGGTTGCTGTCTTCGGGGCGACGTGGATGCTCGAACTACTGTAGCAGCACGAATTTTGGAGCGATCTGGGCCGTCTGCTTCGCTGATCGGACGGTTGCTGTCTTCGGGCGACGTGGATGCTCGAACTGGAGGTGGATTCCTCCAACTTTTATATACTAGGGGATATGATGTGCTTGCCGAGTAGCTGCCGACGCCAACAAAATCATGTATGTACGGAAACAGGACACCTTTGCCCTTTCCGCCGCCCCTGTCTACGAAAGCTGCTACGACCCATATCTCGGCGTAAATCTCCACACACGTAGCTAGGATGCACTGTTGTAGCTCCTCACAGCTCACAAGTTACCAAATGGATGCCAAACTTGCATGTGGCAAGATGGTTAGGTGGGTGGTTGTACCCCCAGCCCATCAGAGTTCAAACCCCAGGTTTGACGCTGGTGTTTCTCATTTAGGCGGAATATTCTTTCAGTGGGAGGCGACGGGTCAGCGAGGCATCCGTGGTGACTTCGTCAATCTCAAGACCCAACCGCCGGCTCAGTCTTTCGGAGGTGCTCATAGGGGTAGGGTGTGCGTATGTGCGTTCATAGGGGTGAGGGTATGCGCATGTTTGTGAGCGTCTGCGTTGTACTGTGTTTCAAAAAAAAACAGATTGGGAGACACCATCTTGCTTGGCGAACATCCACTCACACGTTTGGTGAGAGCGTCTCCAACCGGAACCCATAGGGGCAGACAATGTAAAAGCATCTCTAACCACGGTTGGCAAACCCTTTCTAAACGTCCGGTCAGACGGCTCGGATATTGTTTGAGCTGAAAACAACCATACATTACACAAACGCCCGAGCGGTGCGGCTACCCCCAAAACCAGCCTATATGTGGGGCGAGTTTGGGGCGGCCCGGACGCGTCCGCCACGTCAACTCTGGCAAGGCGGCTCCACGAAATTTGAAACCAAAAAAGGGCGCCTGCCACTTTCATTTACCCCCTCCGCCTCCACTCCCACCAGTTACATTCATTCCTCGCGCCGCGTCGTCCTGTTTCTTCCTTAGACGGCGGGAAATGGAGGCAGAAAGTGACATCAATTCGACGGAGAAGGGCGCATCCTCCGAGACTGTTGAGCAGACGCTGGACTCGGCGCTGAAGCCGGAGACCGTGGCGTAGAGGACGGGGCGTCGCAGGCAACATGAACACGAGCTAGCGAACAAGGAGAAGACGGAGAAGGCGGCGGAGGACGGGAGGATTGGGAATGTGGAGACTCCAGAGGAGGAGCTGCTGTCCTTGGGTATGAGCACGCCCGTACCCAAGGCCATGCGCCCTACGCCGACGCCGCCTCCGCCTCCCAGCGTGGCGGCAAGAAGGTCGACGTCCTCGATGACGAACCGGGAGGATGGGAGAAGGATAGGGTGGCTCGAGACGGCGCCGCCACCTGGACGGACATCTTCTCAAACAAGGATGAAACCATGAATAAGTTGGAGAAAGATAGAGAGGAGAAGAAGACAGATAGGTATGACGCCTTCTTGGCTTTGCAAATGGAAAGAATGAAGTTTGATTGCCTCCGGCTCAAGGAGAGGACATACATTGAGAGGGCGAGGTTGGAACTGGTGAAGGAGGAGGCTTGGATGAAGGTCCAATTGGAGCAAAAGAAGATGCAAGATGCCTTTACGGTGGAGCAAGAGAAAGCCAATCTTGCAAAATCACGGAGGAATCATGATGCTAGCCTCTTGAATGAGCCTATCGAAAAGTAGATCCTCATGATGAAGAAGAGGATCTCCGACCGTGACCTCGGCCTAGATGGCTCCGGTGGAACCTCCCCTTGAAAAATAAGAGATCACTTCTCCTTGTATCGGATCATTTGAATTTGGACCACTATGTTTTGTAATTTAGATCCGGTATGTATCGGATCGACGTTGCATGGCTTGCATTAGTTTGGGGAGATCATTTTGGGGGTATGTGGTTGTAGGAGCCCAATTTTAGGGGGTCGTCTGATCACTGTCCGTGGACACGCCCGGACGTGTCTGCGGACAGTTTGGGGGCCGAATTTGGGGGTCCGGTTGGAGATGCTAAGGGACAAAAAAATGTTTCATCCAATTAAGCCCTCCAGACTTGGCCTAAACATTTAGTTTGTCCTTTTTAGATGGACATTCAAGTTGTCCGGCTACTCTCATATGTCTAGCTCATATGTGGGACGGAAATAGGGTTGCCAGGACACGTCCTACACGTTGGATCAGACAAGCCGGATAAACACCAATAAATCGGACAAATCCTCGTCCGACATGGATTTTTCTCACACTCCTACACTCTCCTTTGCCTGCTCTCCTTTGCCTATCTCCGCCGCTGTTTCTGCCTCTTCCCCGCTCCACCACACCCTCACCAACGCCTCTGCCATCCGAGACGCACTCTCCCACCCTACGTCGGTGCACCATGTTTCCCTAGGTCTTGTGTGATACCATCAATGAAAAGAATAGAAGAAGACAAGAAGAGTCTAGAAAACAAGATGAAAATGGACATGAGCCTTGCCGATATCCGCTATCTTCGATAATTATAAGATCAAGACCGATTCAAATCGGATGACTATGAAAAAATATTATTATATATTCCAACAAAAGATGCACCTCTACTTTGCATTGAGAACGATAATTATTGTAATCGTGATTATAATGGTGATGTACAGATTATCTATGTGCGCTAGATAGAATTGTTGTAATGTATGCACAAAACCAATATGTATGTAGTTACATTAAAAGTAAGGTTTGTGATCGGAATAATCAACTTTTGAAGGATGTTTGAGCATACCTTGTACATCCACGGACAGGGATCAAATTTAACCAATCCGGCTAGAGATGCTCTAACAGGGGCATACATTATACATTGGTGACAGAGATGCAAGGATCATGTTTGTCTCGCATAACACAGGGCCTTTGCGACTGTCGTAGCAGTTCGTGTCACTCTGTCTTATACTATACAGTTACAGCGCATTGCTATACTGCGCAATTCTGCAATAATACAGGACCACGTCTAAATCTAATCTGTACTGCCAGGTCCCCTGTGGTTTTTTCTCAGACCTGGAAATGGTCAATCGTGTGTTGTATAACATGCAGGGGCTCCTTCGTGCACTTTAACTATGTTAGTTGTTCCACGCATAGATTCTCAGACCTGGAAGTGGTCTATTATGTGCTGTATGACATCGGCTCCTTCGTTCATAAACGCATACTTGACCTGCAAAGGGTTTGCTTAGTCGTGAATTTTCGTCAGTTTTAGATACAGGGTGAGGGCGGATAGGAGGAGGAGATACCTGGATGATGCTGTGTGCTGCAAAGCTCCGCATGCTGGTGTGGAAGCTAACATCCACCTTCTCCCACGAAACGTGCCTAAGCCCTGTCACCATTTTTTCTACCATGACCGGAATGGGAACTTAATATCAGTTTAAGGAAGATATTCTCACAATGTTTCAGTAAATGTCGGTGTGGATTTAGAAACAGACCAAGTGTACTTCACACTTAAGATAACAACAAAAAGCCTCCTCTATTCCATACTGAGTTCATACTCGGCACGATCAATGTCTAACGATGGTACTTTCTCTGCAATGCTAATGCTTTCAATACAGAACCAAGTCCTTGGAAGCGGTAGCACTGTGAGAAACGTAAGACAAAATATAGTGGCCCACCAAGATTGCAGTCATCCAGTTGAATGTTGAATGTGAGAAAAAAGAACTTTGAACAGAACAACTTGCTTGACATTTAGTTATGACTAACTTGCAAAGTCTAACCTCCCACATTATGAAGTCAACAAATCAGGTGTCTAGGTAACAAAACCATGATGAGAGGACTCCCTCCCTGTACACATACATACCTAACAAAAGGACACCGCATCTGGTCCGCTCAACTATTATAGGTATTTGGATCACTATCCAGACTACTTTGAGTCTAGATCTCTCTCAGGAAAGATAAAACACAAAAGGCGTATGACATCACATGAATGACTAAACTCGACCTCACATGAATGACTAAACTCGGAACAGAAGGTAACTTCCACGCAGGAACCGATTTGAGACTGGTACTGTTCAGGAGCGGTGCTAAAGAAAAAAAATCTATCATATGATCCATATATACTTCATATGTTGACTACCACTAGCACACACCAATCTGATTTTGAGGTGCTAACCAGTAGATACCTGTGACACAGACAACACATTAAACAATCCTCATTGTGAGTAAGATCTTTGTGCACTCTACTATGTTAGCTGTCCACACATTAAACAATTTGACTGCATGGGCAAGTTAACATCTTATGTTAGGTGTTCCTTCTGTCTGAAACTTCAAAGCCTAACTCTCCCAGAAATTTACGTGAACAATCTAACTCTATTGTCAAAAGTGAGACCTTTGGATGTGGAGCTCCGCAGATTCTCACAAATCATTTGGTCTCCTTAATTTTATTCAGCCTACTCCTATATAGGACTGAATCATTGTAACTTGACGATATTCTCGATGTCATCGTTCCTTACAAAATATTAACGAGTGCCCCGTGGTAGGACAAAAGTGACATACTAAAAAATTACAGGCAACATAACATATTTTTGTTTTACAATTGAACTTGTATAACTGATCTCAGAAGTGCTGAATCGATCTGTCATGCGTAGTGAAGATTAAGCACGCAAGAACACTGGATATAGTATGAACCATGAAGAATCATTGGAAGAAAATACCTACTTAATATTAATACAAATGTCAAAAAAGGAAGACATAAATAAAATTCTGCATGTAAGAAGCTAAGAACAAACCTTCCAACAGGTCCAAATCACAGTCTGTTGCCAAATCCTGACACTTCTCGATGCCAATTTCTTCCGAGTGTTCCTCATGTACAATGTGGGGATATTTCTCACATAAGGATTCCTCCCACTGCAAATCATGAAGGGAAAAAAGGAAATATAAGAATCGTGATATGATAAAAAAAACTGTGATATGATAAAATCATGTTGTCCTTTTAGAGAATTGACCCAAAGGCCTAATCAATCAGAAATCAATAAAAATACCTTTGGCAGCTCGGTGTTTCTTCTAATAGATGATGTTCTCCAGCCAACAATGTCTGAATGTCATGAATTTAAGGAATTGGCGAGTAAAAGCTAAGAAGGTCAGATGAAAGGAACAATTCGAGTACTGCATAGAAATTATTTCTAATAAGTAGGATACGGTCACAATCAGCATTGGCATATGCCACTCGTCGCTTAAATGCTCGCAGGGCAGATCTAAAACAAGTGTAGTCAACTAGAATAAGTATAGCTATCCCTTACTATGCAATCCAGAATGAACAAAACATGTTTGCAACTACAATAGACATGCTTGGAAGTAATCCAAGAGAAACCAAAAGTACAATAAACCTTACATAAAGTAAAGATCACCATAATCTTCAACCATGCGCTGCAACAGTGGCGGCTCTCCCTCATCATCATCAGTAAGAAAAAGATGTCTCCCAGTTCTCCTAAATATCCAATGGATGATACGAGAAGCAACCTTCTCCATTGTAATGAATCCAAAGAGGAGAGGAACCTAATTTGTGTGAAGAACATTCACATCAAACAAAGAGCATATATGGTTGCTATAACAAGGACTCGTGGAAGGAAAGTGTATAATCTGGACCAGAAAAACAAACAATGCATGTCTATCCAGTACGGTATGGTGATATCACTAGACTCAAACATGAGCAAAATGGCTTGACTGCACAACAAAATATTTTTTATACAATAAAATCTGATATACCAAGATCATAGATATATAAGTCAATATAATGATTCAACAAAACAAGCTAGAAAAATCTGAGCTTTCCTCCGTCAGCTGATCCTTAAGTGCATTTTTCATCCATGAGGCTATTTGAAAATTAACTTTTGCAGGAGTTTATTGTTAGATCTTGCAGGGTAAGAGCCAAGAGGCATGACAACATTTTGTATAGTTTCTTGTAGATCATAAAAGAAGTTTCTTGTAAGAGAAACACTTCTCTCTTTCTTTCTCCATAGTTCTGGAGGATATCGGCAGTCGCTGTGGACTCTTTTATGTCTAACAAATGCTTTTAAGCCAAACAAAAATGTGGATGTTAACAATCTATGAAAAATGTCTGGAAGTTTTGGACACATTTTGAGAGGGCTCAGACACACACCAACAATTTTGTAAGTTTCTTGTAATAAATGCTAAAATCTCTTCTCTTTTCTTCCACAAAAAGTTTAGAAGATATGGGCGTCGCTGACTAGGGCCATTTCATGCGTATCAAATGCTCTGAAGCCAGCACAAACAAGCTATGAAATCCAGTACTCACATTTCTTGGTGTAATCCAAAAAATAGTAACATACGTCTATTATACGAGGCTGGATAAAATATAAATATTTAACATTAATAACATGAACTGGCTAATTATGTACTAGTTCCAAAACATTTAATCTACCATAGACACAAAATCAATAGAAAGGTAAAATTCCCATGGTTTTAAATTAAAAAATTGAACACACATGATCGTCAAAGTGGAAAAATTTAGGGAGACCATCGAATAAAGAGGTTTAACAGCACCTGCTTGTTTCCTCGAGAACCAAGGTGAGGAGTTGCTACGGTTATGAAGTTTAGCGCTTCCAACCCGCATATGGTTCCTTCAGCTTTCCTGTCAAACGTGCTATTCGGATGTCTATAAAGTTTTGCGATTGCATATCTTGCTACTAAGCCTCCAACAGAGTGTGCTAGAAAGGAAATTTTGGTGAGTTCTGGCTTTCGACTGATTACATCAAGAACCTGAGTAAGAAGAGAACAAAAGTGAGGATACGTAATACTTGTAAGACTGTTTGAGAATAGTATTTTGGCCCACAAAATTAATTCCATAGAGACATTAATATGGTGGATCAAGTAGCCTCTAAATATTTAGCCCCTCAAGTTGAAGTTATCTGTTGGAGATGGTACTTACCTCATCTGCTAAGCGTTCTCCCATAACATCCACACCGTCTAGAGTCAACGTGTTCATATTTTTCTCACTCACTGCAAATTTGAACAAATAAGTATGAGTACAACGATCTTGATGAAGACTTGCAGATTACCCATGTTTTTATTGCCTTACAAATTCGCAAATATGTTCACGTTTGTATTGTATCATTGCACACCAGGTACAATACTTAAATTGCAGTTCAACCATCTAGAAAATATAGTTGTATCTAGAACATTTTTAGTTCTCCCATATTAGAACCATGTTTATATCTATATACTAACGGACATAGATATTTCATGACAAGAATTGTCAAGAAGATCCCAACATAGGCGACTAATCTCAACACAAGCACATGTTCACACACACAGAACTTACCATTTCTAGGTGAATATCCTTATCCATACTTAAGAACAGAGCAAGTTAACAGATCTATGAATTCAAAGTTTGAAACATCATTGTGAACATTGCATGTCAAGAATTGACAAGAGATATACTCATCATTAATAAAAGAGATGGCTGCACTCAAGTTCCAGATCTGCTAATGTAAGAATCGGCAAAATTCCGGGTCAACTTGGAGTGTTGACAGGTTGCCGACTCGGGGAGTGTCCTGAGTCGAGTCATCAAGTCAGAGCTTGTTCCAACTCGGCAGTAGATGGACCAAGGAGTCGTCAAGTCGGCACTCCCGGGACAGTGCGTTAGCACTAATACAGTTCGAACAGAGTAGGTAGATAGGACGTGCTAGACGTCACCGACAGTGGTTCCGAGTCAGTGGAGTCATCCGCAACAGATTCGAGTCAGTGGCATCGAAAATAGTGGCGACGAGTCATGACATCATAGGAACCGTCACATCAAATCGGATGTGATGGCTTAATTGACTTTGTAACCAACTCAGGCCCCTATTTAAAGGGTGCAATAGAAGAGGAGAAAATTGAGGCAAACCATTTCATTTGCCACACACTCCCTTCCTTCCTCTCCACTCTCTCAACCCGTTCGGGACAACACAAAATGCCCAATGATTTCTTATTTACATTTTTGCAAGGATACATATCTCTACTGATTATCAAAATAATTTATAGAGCAACTGTATTTCGTAAGAACACAAAATCCAGCAACTTACAGTGCACAGTTACATCATCGGGAAGTTGCTTCACAAATTCATTGGCTGCATACTGCCAATCAGTGGTACTGTTCAAAAGAAAAAAGAACAAACTGATCACTAAGAGAAGATTTGAGCAAAAAATGTTTCAGAAATGTAAATATAAACTTGGAACACACTCGTAAAATCGAAAAGATTAATCATCAGCTGTAGCGAACAACTGGAACCCGTCAGTAGAAAGCCTGCAAAATATCTTATGTATAACCTACTAGCTTTTGCTTGTCTACTCCAACTTCCAAGGGTTCAAGAATAATTTCAATAACTGGGAGCAGTAACTTGAATTTAGCAGTATTAAAATTTATATTGAAAGGACATACGCCATGTGGAGTCGAGAGGTGTGGGCCCTACGTAAGGAAGAAACAGCAGGTGATTGGAAGTACATACGCCATGTGGAGTCGAGAGGTGTGCCGCCCTTTACTACCATGATATCACATTTTAGTTTTAGTACCAGCGTAGAAGCTACAGTTCGAATTTCCACCTCATGAAATCTAGTATAACTTGAATTGGCGGTTCGCAGATCATGAAGTACGATCGATCAAATCCTTCCAGAACGAAGTTAGTTTGGCACCATCCTTATTCTAAACTCGACCGTCAGGCGCTCAAACAAACTCTAAACAGTGCGCCGTCTCATGCTCTCTCATTTCGCCAGAAGAGCACTGAGCAACAATACTCAAATGCGTATCCACACGCTGAGCCATCAGCCATCCAATCTGACAGATCCCAGCAGGCACCTAGCAGTAACGACGGTCGCAACTCACTCTGCCGAGCCCCATTTTCGACAGTGGCAACTCACTCCCCCCATTTCCCCAGCTCAACTTTAGCAAAACTCAATCAATTGGCAGAAGCAATGCCCGAATTCCACACCTTATTCCGATCCGTCACTAGTCCATTTCATTTGCCGGCACGAGCACGAGCACGAGCTGTTCGGTAAATTCCTGAACCGACTCCCCCGCAAAAGAAAACAAAACAAAAATGCTGACTCGAGGCTGGGGATAAAAACCAGGCGGGCAGGGGCGGACGCACCTGCCGAGGATGCCGTGGACCATGACGAGGAGGTGGTCCGGGGCGTGGGAGGAGACGGCGTCGCTCCAGACGTCGACGCCGCCGGACAGGGACTCCTCCGTCCTCAGCCCCCGTCGTCGTGCCCGTGCCCGTCCCCGGCGCTTCCCACCATGGCCGTCCTCTAGCTTCTCGGCCGGCAGGATGGATGCGGCGGTCGAGGCGATGCGAGGGGAACGGGCCGGAAAGGCGTCGCGTGAGGGGGGGAGAAGCGTCGAGTTGCTCCCGCCCGCGTACCGCATCCGCGTGGAGGGGAAGTGGGGCCCACCCAGAGAGAGAGCGAGGAGGGAAGAGGTGCGTGGCGTGGAGTTTGAGGAAGGCGAGCGCGGTTTCGCGCTACACCCCCTGACCTTTACAGATTTTGCCGACCTGACATGCAGGTTTCGTGTGCTCGCGACGCGTAGGGGCCAACACCTTTGCACAGCATCGGAACTTCCGTACACTTGCTCGTGTCTGAATTAACTCGCGCTTGTCGGCACTCACGTGTGAACAAAAAGTAAGCCCTGTGGATGCCCTTGCGAGTTGTCTTGCCACGACGGAGTTCCCCCATGACTCCTGATATTTTCCCATAAGTTAAGGGCCTAGTTGATAAATCAATTGAAAGGAATTGTGTAGGAGTGCAAATTTTGTGGAATTTTTCAAACGGGGCTTGTTGGAACTGCAAGATTAGAAACTATGTTAGGACCCACTTTGTATTCGATTTCAAACCAAAAGTTATCATGCCTGCCCAATTTCTTGGATAAATTTATTTATTTTCTTGAAGATTGTGACAATGCAGCTTATCTCGAAAAATTAAGAAAATGTACTCAGAACGACGATACGATCGACTTCCATCCCACCCGTCCAACTAAAAGGTGGGTGAAAACAAGGCCGGGCCAAGGTTCAGAGAAACACGATGAAAAAAAAGGAGCGGACTCAACTCGAATCGGCCAATGTCGAAACCGCGAACGCAAAAATAAACTAACCCAATAAACCATCGCGCCGAGCCAAATGGGCGACCTCCCACCCGCGTCGCAGCCAGCATCCACCAAAATTAAACTTCTGAACGGACACCCTGTCGTAGGGCCAAGGGCAGCAGGGGTCAATGCCCAAGAGAAAAAAATGTACACGCAACGATGACGGAAAACATCGTTCCTGTCGATTAAAGAGAATTGTATTCCTAGAAGAAAAAAATTATATACATTAGAACATCGCTCCATAGCTTTATTTGTTTCACTAGGAAACGTGCCCGTGCGTTGCACCGGGAGAGAAACAATTAACGTCACAGTCAAACAACTTAAGGTCTCGTTTGTCTGGTGTGACATTCATGAACATAGCTTACTTTTAATCTCGTGAAAAGTGACTCGTGAACATAATGAACATAATTTTCAATACATCAAGCCATTTTCAGCATTTTTAGTTCCAAAATCATGGTCCAAAATCAGTACAAAAGTTGATTCATGGAACACTATCTTACCCTTCCAAATGGACAAATACAAACTCATAACGCGCTGTAAGCAGGCCAAATTAAATAACACAAAATTTTAACTCAGGCCCTAGCAAAATTCAGAAAAATAATAAGAAAGATAAACAAAGTAAAGCTACGGACGTCATGGGGGAGGTCTGTGGGAGGTCGTGTGTGGTAGCTTCGTTTGCTACGCGTTTTTCCTTCGAGGAGTCGCCCTGCCCAGGGAGCATGGACCCTTAAGTTTTTATGGTCTCACTGTCTCACATGTCGCACGGACCCTTGGCGAATAAAAGAGCAACAGGTTAAGCTACGTTGGTGGAATGCGAAAATTTACCTTACTAGTTAGAACAAATATAAAGTCTTCCTTCTCTCGCGACCTGGGCGCCCCCCGCGCGGCCCTCTTCCTCCTCCCCTCCCCTCCGCCGTCGCCGGCGGTCGTGCCGGGTTCGGCCCGGGCGGCGCTGGCGGCGGCGGCTCCCTGCTCTTCCCCACGTGGTGGCGGCGCTTCGTGCGGGGCGGCGCAGCACCGTGTGGTGCTCCCTAGGCGGCGGAGGTCCGGCTGCGGCGGCGGGGCGACCTGCCGGCGTGCGGGTGGCCTATGCAGCGGTGGCGCCGTCGGTTGACGGCGGTGGTGGCTGGATGGGCTCCAGCCCTGCGGGCCCAGATCTAGCCCTTCGGGCCCGATCTGGGTCAGGGCGGGTAGGGCGCGTCCAGCCGGCCTCCAGCCTGATTTCGAGCTCTCCGGGACGTGGACGGCGAGGCACGACAACCGCCCCTGCTGCAGCACGATGGTGAGAACTTCACGGGCCCTTCTGGGTCCGGCTGGACCTATGGTTTCGATCTCGAGGGCAGCGGCGGCGTGGCCTACGTGTTGCAGCGTGGTGGCGGGGACTTTACGGGTCCTCTTGTGATCCGGCCGGGCCTGCCCGGCCTGGTGTGTCCTTGCTACCGCGTCCGGTCGGCACCCGCTGTGGCGGTGGGGGAAGTCCTCCAGGTGGCCGTGCTGCTGCCACTCTCCGGCTCCAATGGTCTGGTGTGCTCTTACTGATGTGTCCGGTCGGCTACTGCCTTTGGCGGTGGAGGTTGTTCCCTCCCGCGTGGTTGTGGTACCGCCATCCATTGTCTACGGTTGTCTCATCTCAGTCTGGCCTCGCAGTGTTTGCCACGGTGAGACGACGTTCGTGACTCAAGACCGAGGTGGCGTCTGGTGGTGGGCGGCAGGTTTTGGTGGAGCGCTTCAGCTGGTCCGGGAGGTGGTTTTTTGGGGGTCGGGAGAAATCTTTTGGCACCGACGCGGTGACGCTTGAGAGTGTCGCCCTTCCTTCTTGAAGGGCGTCGGGGGTGCCCCTTCCCCACCCCTCGGAGCGTACCGGGGGAATCCCTAGGACCTGTCCGGGCAGCAGCGTCGGCGTCGTCGCTTTCCTTCTTGGAGGTGTTGCTTGGTACGCGGCGGCTGAGCGCTAGGCTTGTGGTGGGACTTTGCCGGAGAGGACGTAGCGGTTCAGAGTCACTTTCGTTTTCGTTGATCCGCCGATGTTGGCGTTGTTTTCTCTTCCTCTTTCTCTTTCTTTTCTTTTGGGCAGGTTTGTGCTGTTTGCCCTAGCTGTGGTCTCAATCGTGTATCGGGTGGTTGCTATATTAATATAGCGGGGCAAAAGCCTATTTCTTCAGCTACGTTGGTGACGTACAATATTATTGCAAGCACACTTTTTTTGTTTGAGTTCAGAAGGTACTGTAATTCAAAGCTACGCTGTTCAGAATTCAGAACACGAGCTAGTAAAACAGCACGGCACGACACTTAAGCAGGCAAGAACTGACAAAAAGGATCAATGGACGATGGATCAAGTCGGACACGACCACCTTCCGGTACTTGTCGCTGGCGATGGACTTCGTGATGGTCTTAGGACCTCCCGATACTTCTGATTCTCTTCTCCTTCATCCCGTGTGTGAGATCCTATACCTGAAATACTTAATGAGAGGAGGAGGAGGATTAGGTCTCACCAAGGATGGAGGGCGTGTTTCTGCTGCCCGTGTTGGACGCAGATACGGAGGCCGAGCATCTGTGCGCCGTCGTGGCCCGAGAGGCGGAGGTAGGGCATAACGAGTCTCTGCTGTCCCAAGGATGGGAGAGGCCGCGAGCGCCGTGGACGCCTCAAGCGTGAGCCTGTACCAAATTTCACCATTAGCCTAATTAATTGTAGACTGGCCTCATATATTAGCAAACAACTTCAGAGGAAGGGGTCCCGCATTACATAAAATGCAGACCGAAAAAAGAGAAGGTCCAACAATACACAACCTTGCTGAACTATGCATTTTTCTGAAACTACAGAACACCATGGCACTCCTCCCTTTCTGAGCACATTCAGTGTGTTCATGTCACTAAGTAATCAATAGATCCAAGTGCTATTTGAGGCATAAATTGGCTCACAAACTGCAAAAATAAATTCCAATCGAATCAGCACATGCATCTCGAACAATTTAACTAAGAACAAAACAGTGGATTACATGCTAACATCAGAGATCAGACCATCAGTTAGCTCCAGTCGCATCTTAACTTACTACTAATTGCAAGAAATTCTTATCACGTGTAAACTCAACGTCTGTCGCCGTCAAAAGCACGCATCTGGATCCTCCTTGCCGCCGCTGCACGCCGTGGCTATCCACCGCCGGCTCAGGGCCGACCTGGTGTTTCGCCCCGTTGTACTCGTACTTCTCCATGCGCTCCTATGTGATTTGGTGGGAGGGTAAAATCGAAAAGAAAAATGACGTATCACAGGAAAACTTAATGCTTTTATTATAGACTAGGAAACGTGCCCGTGCGTTGCAACGGGAGAAAAAACCAACTTATGTCCAAAATAACGTTGTGTTTTACCCAAATTTTGTCCCAAAGTTTATCGACCCGCGTAACTCTGGTCTTAGTTCTCCCTTTCCTATTATTCTTTAATTTTTATTATTTCACTATTTTGCCTACTCTTTTATACTTTACTTATTAAGATGTTTTAGTATCAGTTTGTAACTTACATTTTTTTAAATAGCATCATGGTAAAGAAATATTAGAAACCAAGACGTTAGCTGGAAACCTTTGGCCTTACAGAATAATGATCTGAGAAGAACCTACTATTGCGACCAAAAGATTTACTGCATTTAACTTCCTTGTTGCCAGATTAATCAGTATCTGTTATGCGGTCAGACAAGTCGCAGTGTGCAGCATGATTTACGAAAGTGAGAAACCATCTTGCTGAACTAAGTATACATCATATTCTGGATCTAACTTTAGTAGACTTAAATGCAAATCCTACTCATCTATGAAATTGCCAGCCCTAGCTCGCATTTCATCATGTGCATCCTCCAACTTCCCGCACATGGCATGCATCCCGACCAAAGCAGTCTGGACATACATCTCCAAATCATGTCTACTCCCCCGTATACCTTGGTTAATCTTGCGTCCATGGTGACCTCCCGGAGCTTCCCGCAAGCACGCAATCAAACGCATACGTGCAGCACCACGGTCTCCTCCCACTGCCGAGCAGGCGAGCAATAACTCGGTTTCTTTCCGTCGTAAAAATCCTCCCATGCATTGCTAAGCAGCACTTAGTAGCCTAACCCAGCACGGTAGAAAAAATCCTATCCGCGGGACTGCACTCGCGGACAACAGATATCCCGCACGCACGTCCTCGTTTCTCGACCAACTCTCGTATCTTCTAGTTCCTCTGAACGGGTCGACATCTCATCAGCTCGAACAAACTCCCGCGCAGCCGCCGCCAGAATCTCATCTGCACTGGCGGAGGTCCAGTCTGCCGATGATCAGGAGCACAGGGACGGCGTCGAGCGGTAGCAGAGGCACAGGGACGGCGTCGAGCGGTAGCAGAGGCACGGGGCGGCGTCAAGCGGAGGTCCAGTCTGCCCGACGAGCAGGAGCGATAGGAGAGGTCGAGAAGCGAACAAAAGAAACCAAACCGGTAATATGGCAATATGATGTATTATGTGATTTGGTGGGGGTAAAACCAGAAACAAAAATAACGTACCACAAGAAAACTTAATGCTTTTATTATAACTAGTTGAATGTCCGTGCGTTGCCACGGCCTACATAATTTTTTTGATACATAATGATGCACGTGAAATACATATATATTCAATAAAACCTATGACATGAAGGATCCCAACATAGGAAGATTTTGTCCAAATGAAACATGAATGCGTATATAAACATGAATGCCCGTACTTGCTACGGAGCAAACACAATATCTAAAATTCATATTTACAGGGATTAGACAAACATCATTTGCTCATATTGGCCCCATGTCTAAGCTAACAATAAAGTAGCATGCATGCATATGCCATGTTGCAAGCCCGTGTAACTCCAAACTCAGTTTGCCATTTTTCCATTATCTCCTGCAACATAACAACGAACTCTAATGGAGTTGCTCGGACTTTTCTACTATTTTCGCACCATAAATCTGTATGAATATAACCTTTAATAAATGAGTTTTTTTTGTCCGTGCATTGCCACGGTCCCCCATATTTTTTCGTCACGGCGTGGATGATGTACAAATCAAGACACATCCAATCGAGTAAATGTCGTGTTACTCAAACTACTGGGGCATGCTCTTCATCTTCTTCATCTGTGCAATCAGAACGTTACGTACTTCTATCTCACCCTACTTTTGATTTCCACAAATTTCTATTTTATTTTTATTTAGTTGATTTTATTTTTATTTTTGGAAGATCAGGTAATTAAGAACTTCGTTATCAACTTGTCTTCGGTAATTTCTCAAAACAAAATCTGACATTTTTGCTTGTTCATGTATCATCCCTATTTTGAGGTGACCTATACATATATGCCATGTTAATCGAAACAACGTCAAGGGACCAAAAGGTACGAATAAAACATATGGAGAGACATTACTCAAATAGTTGTTTACTTTGCAACCATGAATGTCGAGCAACAATTTATATGCACGACCACCACAAGTCCACAAGTATAACTGGCTACCATAATCCTGCAAGGATTAGTGTAGTATGAGATGGTCATACAAATAAGTAGACGCAAATGTCAACAATGAGAATAATACAACATATGCGCATAGATCATTTGTTTGTTAAGGCTACGACTTCGGCTTTTCCCTTGTGCCGGCCGATGGAGTCCGAAGGCTGGTGTTCCGAGACCTCACCGAAGAGCGTGTCGAAGGCACCACCACTGCCGTCTCGGGCGACGCTTACTGTTTGCCTCTCGGCGGCGACCACGCGAATCCCATTGGTTCTACTAAATTGTGATTTTTTTTTCTATTTTTTTGAATGGTTTTTTTTTTTTGCTATTTTCTCGTATGGTAATGGCTGCTAAAACACTCTGTCCAAGCATGATCAAAGGGGACGAGGAAAAAGGTTACTCAAATTATCGTGAAAAAAAGCTGAGGACGTACAAATCAGAGTACAAGCTGTGACAGATTTTTTAGATCAAATGGTGTAAAAAAATATGTTATTTAAAAGGTGGAGTATAGCAAGAGGAGCTGGTCCGATCAGAAATCTCAGGCCCAGCCCAAACGCTAACCCAAACCGATCGCGTATGCAAACGGAGCTTGGCTCTGATGGTTGGGTTCCCTGTGGTGGAACCAGCCCACCCAGGTTCAAGTCCTAGACTTGGCATGGGCGTTTGCATTTACCTGGATTTATTCCAGGATTATCCGGCGCTATTCTTTCAGTGGTAGGTGACGTGCCCGTCAACAGCGAGGCGCCTGTGGTGACTTCGTCAACCTCAAGATCTGCCGGCTCAGTCCTTCAGAGGTGCTCATAGGGGTAGGGTGTGCGTGCGTGCGTTCATAGGGGTGAGTGTATGTGCGTATTTGTGAGCGTCTGTGTTGTACTGTGTTCTCAAAAAAAAAAAAAAACCGATCGCGTATCTGGCAAGCTGACACATTCTCTCTCATACTTTCCCCATCTCTGCGACTCTCTCATCTTATCTCGTTCCTTCATCGATTGGAGCACGAGAAAAGTAGGAATAACAACGACATATACTCAAATCGGTCTTCCGGGCATCAAGCTCCTCAAATCGCCATGGCCGAAATTTTCGAGCTCGTGGAAGTCCGCTATGGACGCTACCTCTCCTTTCTGGCCAGCGCCGTATCGAGTCGCGAGGGCATCATCCCAGCGAGGAGCAGCTGGCGCGCGCCCGCGCGGGAGGTGGAGCACAGGCACACCTGGCGTCGGATGGTGGCTCGCCGTCAGGGGGAGCTCTTCGTGTGCAGGTTCCAGGTGCCGTCGAGGAGGCACACGCCGCCAGACGCGCCTCCAGTCCGCGCTCGACGCCGGCGACACGACACGGGCGAGCCCCTGACTCCGGTCGCCTCCTCTGGCTCCCGTCGCCTCCTCTATTCCCAACCATCGCCGGTCAGCTCTACGGCTGGGCTACTCTTGCGGCGGAGAGAGCCACCGATTGGACGGTGCGCTCGGTTCCGTGCGCCGCTTTTGGAGGATGGGAAAAGGTCTAACCGGTATGACTTATGGATGGCAGTGGTGGGTAATATTTATAAAATCGCGAGGGTAAAATTGGAAAACTAAAAAACGTACCATGACCATCACCACCTCTAGACATATTATATAGTAGAGATTATATATACTAGGAAACAGCCCATGCGTTGCAACGGAATAAAATATAGTCGTCATAATTTAGACAAATATGTCCAATTCTCTCCCTCTTCTTTACTCTAGGCACCTTGTTTAAAAATTAGAAAATCAAATAAATGGTCCTCCTATACCGCGAGATGGTGGCACATTAAATATCTTATGTATAAGTATGAAATAAGCACATAGTGCAATGCTAATGTTTGTCCATCCCTTCTTCTGGACGGCAAAAAGATAATTATTTGCGATGACAAATACCTTGTAGATGAGCTTGAGCGAATATTACACCACAAAGGCACAAAGCACACATCTCTTCCTGCGACAACAAGTGCTTATAGTACCATGCTTTCCTCGTTGGCCTGTGCATGGCCAGGATGGTCTCGCCGAAGCCATGGTGGCTGCCGTGGTGGAGCTTGTTTCATGGGAGTCCGATAAATGGTACCAGTACATGTCAATGAGCACGTTGGCACGTCCTTTCCTTGACAATGATATCGAGCTGGCCGGACTGGAGGTGCGTGCCGGAGAAGGTTAAGGTCTGCCGCCACACCGGATTGACATTCTTCTCCAGGCGCGGCATCACGCTTTTGAAGTCGCCTCCACTTACGGTTACATTAACTGAGCCGGTGATCTGTCCGCATGGAGGATAGAAATTGTTGAAACAAACCAAAACTGGCCGAGTCTTGCCTTCGTTCTAGTGCATGCCACGCATTACCCTTGTCCGGCCGGTCATGCTCCTTCACGCCAAGCACGACGCCGCTCAGCTACTGCCTGCACATCGTGGCCTCGCAAAAAATATGCTGCCTTGTGCCTTCGATTCCGACCGCCCGCTACCGGACTTCATGTCCTCCACGCCGCCACTGTTGAACACTGGATCAGAACCTCGAATAGCTTCGGCCCCTACAGCCCTCGTTCCTAAGTGTGGAAGACGCAGCAGCTCAGACATGGGCAGAGTAGATGGAGACGGACGATGCTGGCCGGCCGGAGTCTGAGAAGACGGTTTCGATTCGCTTAGCTTAGGGCACCTCCACTCGAGTCGTGCAGTTTAATCTGTCAGCACGGCGGCGAGGACGTGTTCTGGGATGTGCATATGTCGTTGCCGGCTCTAGCTACAGCGTCGACGACGGCCGATCGAGACGCCGGCTAGCACGAACGGGCGGACGGGGTTGGCGCTCTCGAGAGATTATTTTATCGGGTTGGTGGCGGGATTGATTGGGAATCGGTTTCCTCTTATCTGACGTCATATTGCCTGGTGACCTTGGCTGGGCCAGGCTCCGATAGCCGATAGGAAACCACGCCATGTAGACAACCAAACGACCGAGACGGCGATGTATGAAACAAAGCACGGAAGGCTTATAATTGAAACGTTTTTAACTTATGGGTGGCATAGGTGGATAATTATTCATAACTTTATGGGCAAATATAATCTAATGACACACCAAAACGTGAAAGTCTTAGCGCTTTTATTATTAGGTAAAGATAAAGATATATATATATATATACTAGAAAACGTGCCCGTGCGTTGCAACGGAAGAGGAAAAATGTGTATGAACCATATGAAGTGAATATAAATTTTATTATTTTAATTGAAAGTTGACTCTTTAATTTGAAGTATGGTGTGAAACTAAATCAACGATTTAATTGAACGCAACTCCATATGGCG
Source organism: Poa pratensis (assembly GCA_947311845.1). NCBI lineage: Eukaryota > Viridiplantae > Streptophyta > Magnoliopsida > Poales > Poaceae > Poa > Poa pratensis. Next base: position 78,990,260 of record CAMZMU010000074.1, read on the forward strand.
GATCATGCTTGTTTACGAACTTAAGGAGCTTTATCTCGTTCAAGCTCTGATCAAAGAAATTCTTGTAGTTTCTAGTTATTTTAAGGTCGACATGCATCAATTCTTGTGCAAAGATCGTGTATTTGTATGTTCATGCTGAATGTGATTGATCCAAAAATATATAGTGACATCATACCTTCAGACAACAACCAAATCAGATATAATAGGAGCCCGCAGAGTCGTGGGCGTCCGAGGCCAATCCGGTATTATAGGACCCCATCATGCTGACTTCAGGCTAACTTTGCTGCGCGTGAATTCTCAAACTTGCAGAACTCTGAATTCTCGACAAATTCCTTGGATTTTCTTCTCTTATTCTTTTTGTGCTATCATAACCTCATGTTATAGCTGAAGCATATACACAACAGAACACTGTGCTCTTGCCTCTTGGTTATTTTTTCCCGGTCTCATCTCACGTCTCTTATCTTCACCTCTACTTCTTTATTTTCTTCATGTCTCTTCTTTTCTCGAATCTCAATTAACCTTAAAGGCGTGTAAGCCTATAAGGTTAAATCTAAACAGAATTTGTCTTCCCTAGTGGGCCGTCCATTTTGCCTGCAGCGAATGCTGAAGCCGGGGCCCGGGATAGCGATCGGTCCAGTTGCATCCCTCTCCCACCCCACCCCTCGCCGCCGGTGGCCACCTCGGCCACGGCGCACCCCCTCCGCTGCCATGACCGTGGCCCGCCGCACCTCGCCGCGGTCCCCCGCCAGCTGCGGCTCCCCAAGCCTTCACTCCCCTGACTCTGCAGACCACCTCCACTTCTCAGCTCCACCCACCCCTGCCTCAAGCTTCAATGCCTCCCCCTCCTATGCCGACATGGCAGCCCGTCAGCCGCCGCCCCTTCAATGCCCCCTGCCGCGCCTGCGCCGGCCGCTGCTGCCCATCCCGCGAGGCGTTCGATCCAGAGCATTGTGGTGGACCCACGCGCGTCGATTGACGTTGTTTCATCGGAGTGGCAAGAGGTTCGGTACAAGCGCGGCCGTCGCCCCGCTCCTTTGCCATCTTTGGAGGAGGCCATTAATGGCGGCCAAACGGCTCTCAGCTGCGGAGGCCTTTAAAGAAGAGCTCTACGGCAGCTGCTTCCGGTGCTTCTCATCGGAACACGTCGTCCGGCACTGCACCAACGAAGCGTGCTGCATCCACTGCCTTGACGCCGGCCACCCCGCCAAGAAGTGCCCTACTCGCCACCTTCCTCGCGTGCCCCTACCTCCACTACCTCCACACCGCCGCCGTCCTCCTAAGCCGGCGGTGCGCTCGCGCCTTACCTTCCCGCCCGGCCACCCCGACCTCACTCGCCAACCTGTCCATTCTCGCCTCGTCTTCCCCGCCAGCTCCCCACCTGCCGTACCCGCCACCGACACCCCCACTGTCGGGGAATACCTAATTGAGTATGAGCCGACGTACGAACTTATCAAGACGTAAGCTAGCGCGGCTTAACAGGCGCGGCTTAACTGGCGCAGACTTAACTGGCGCAGGCTTATCTGGCAGGAGAAGACATAACTTGTTAGACACGAAATTACATTACTTAGTCTCCAAGTAGGACTCCGGCTCATACTTTCCTTGTGAGAGAAGTTTTCTTGTAACCTTGCGAGCCATCGTCTTTATAAGGTGGACTCCAAGGACCTAGAACTCCAAGCTAAAAAGCTCTCATACATCCAGAGAGAGGCGACTCGACACCTCGATCGCCAACCCCTTCTAACACCATATTCATATCAATATCAATTTAGGATAGGCAGGACGTATGTCTTTACCTCACATTGAGGGGCCGAACCTGGGTAAAAAACATTGTCTTCTCGTGCCCTGCGATCTTTAGCTCGGAGACGCTTGACTCGCGTAATCCCACACCTACGAAGTCATCACCATGACATCTGCGTGACAATCCCACGACAGTTGGCGCCCACCGTGGGGCCTGCGGTCAAGAGCGTCACGTTCCGCGCTGGATCTGTGCCAGGGACGGAGGATCCCATCGTCGAACATCTACATCAAGATCTAGCTCAAAGCTCGAGGAGAAAGCATGGAAAAATTCGACCGCGAGATTCGGGGCTCAATTTCGACAACGCCCCTCACGCGCGGGTTGCAGTACAGCAGCAACGTCCGTGTTGCGGACATCACCGACGGCGGCTCGGAACTCATCTCGACGATCCCTTCGGTGAAAAGATGCGTAATCGAGTTTCCCAGCATCTGTTAAAAGCGCATCGGATTCCAACGGCTGGATCTCCGTGGGCGACTCAAACACTGAAGCCCTGTCAAAAACTGACGGAACTCCGCGAGTCTTTGGGAAAATAATTATCGAGGTCGAATCGGACATCAATTCGAAGGTCCCTCCCGTGAAATCCTGCGGAACACACCCGCGCAGCGCTCCAACAATTTTGAGACAATTCCAACGGTTAGATCTCCGTCCGCGACTCAGATACTGCAGCAAGTTCTCATATCTAGATCTGGCGACTTAGAGTTTGAGACATCATCAACAACACGATCGCGGAGGCTCCACATCCGCAGTTCCCTTGTGTGCGGTAGACCGGATTTACAAGATAAATGTTTTTTGAGGCGTTCCATGAAAGGTCTGTTACAATTGGAATCTCAAAGTTACAGAGCAGTTTCTGTTCGTCGAGTCCGACCAGAGTTGGGAATTCAAGTTTGTTAACTCGCTTACCAAAGCTATCAATTGTTTACTGAATCGGACACCCGTGGAAGGCAGAATTTTCTATGGAGTAGCACAAAGCCATCAGCGCCTCAAGTCCTAATACAAGACACGTTTATGTGATGCACGAGGAATCAAGTCGGAGGAGGAAGCTTGAGTCGATTTGGGCTGCAGCAATCTGACTCAATCTCCCACGCAGCATTAGATAAGGGAAAAGAAGGAATTACTCCACGTACCAATTATTGTTGCTTTGACTCGCACCCGAATCAAGGAAAATATCATATAAGGAAAGAAGTAGTAGGAACTACTAGCTAGCTCGCTATTTTGTTGCATGGACAGGCCGTACGAGCAAAGCAAATCAGTCGCGGCGCTCCTCACGCGTACAGCTAGTCACATTTGGCGACTCGGAAAATTCTCTAGTGACCCGTCCGACGAAGCGAAGCACGTGGCAGTGCAAAAATATCTGGGCGCAGGTCCCGTACCAGGCCATCTCGATTCCAGTTAGCCGAGCTCAGAGTGCAGTCAATTTCCGTCTCTAGGATGGACGGCTCCCGAAGGCATCCAAAGAAAGGAAAGATGCTAGTCGCGTCTATACCAATACATACACATGGATTTCATATACAAGGCCACGTACAAAGTGTGGAAGTAGCACTCAGCTCAAAGAGAAAGTAATCCAGATCGGTCGGAAGCTCTTGAGTCGCCGGCGAGCTCCGCGACTCGTTGCCGTCGACAGAAACTTTTTGTGACTTTTTTCCTCCATTGGCCCGCAAGCTGAGTCGGCAGCAACGCCAGATTGGATTCAGGCATCTTAAGAAGAAAAAGGAAATTGTCCTTCAAGCCTTGGCGAGTCGGGACACGCGAGCCAAAACTAAGAAGAGAAGGATGCGTCAGGCTAATAAACATGTATTGCATGGATTTTTGCGCTACAACGCTAAGCACATGCACGATAATTCCTGCACGTAGAGTGCTACTAACACCACATGGGTGGTCAAGCCGGACGCCACGCCTCGATCCAGCAATTTGGCAACATGATGACCCGAGAGCACAGGTCTAATAAGCAGACGCGCTGGCTCTAGTTCAGCGGACTCCAAACGGCCCGGGATACCGCGTCATGAGCACCGGGAGAACAAAAATAAGATAAGTCGCTGTCATGTTAAACTTTTGCAGCCTTTTACTTTTATCAGTAAAATTAAATTTCATTCTTCGAGTTCATCTCGGGGGCTGCATATTTAGATTATTATGCCTTTTATTAAATGTTTTTACGACTCATATTATATCATGTCGTAGACTTTAAATTCATATCAGCTTTTATAAATTTAATTACATCTACTTCTCAATACATTCGTCAAATTAGAGTTCTTTATAACTCGCATTGCAAAGTCTAGCTATTCACAGCTTGCATTGAATATCAAGATCACCACTACATGTTCAAGCATTGATATTTGACGATTCATTTGTCATTCTATGACTTATCATTATATCAATTTATGACTGATCGTTATATAATTTCATGATTTATCATCATGTCATTTTATTAATCATCATCGACTTATTGTCATATCAATTTACGAGTCGCATAGCGATTTACCCCCATATCATTTTATGAGTCGCAAACAGCTTATCATTACATCAGTATATGGGTCATTAACGAATCATTATCTTATCGATATTGGAGTTAAACAGGTGACTCGTTGTATCACATTTACAGCTAATCAGAGCTGGTTATCATCAAACCTAATTAGAGCTCGTCACGGCTATTGCAGCCGTTAAACGCAATAATCCTGGTTATTCTCGCCTTAAGTCAGAATTATCTTTGCACTATGCGGCCAAAGTACTGGGGTGCGGTGTCAATCGAAGTGCGATCGCCTATCATGGCTGCCAAGCGACACTGAACACGCATTTTTTACCTGGGAAATACTGAGCCGCGCAAAGACCTACTTAATGGTAATAGAGGTAATTCAGAAGGACTAAAATACCCGCGTGTGGCGTCAATCGAGTCTGATGCCTATCATGGCCGTTCTCGACCCTGAACACACATTAGAATCGGGAAATAGTGAGTCAAAGTACCATATGCTATCATGCATCTTACCAGTTGCTATCATGCAACTAAGTTGCTATTACGCAACCATTTGCTATCATGCAGATTACAACATGCTATCATGCGACATACCATTTGCTATTATGCAGATTATACTATGCTATCATGCAGGGTATCATATGCTATTATGCGGAGTACTAACTTTTTATCATAATTATTACCAGCCGCCAAGGCTAACATATTATCATCAAGCTATCATCATTGCTTCCTTGGGGGCTTTGCCTTTTGATTTAACAGGAACCTATAACTCGGCCATACGAGTTTGAATTGGCATGGCCAGATTTTTTATGATTGAGATAATTATCTCCTGATGTTGGCTGATGAAGCCAGCAATATTTATTTAACTACAGCCACATCAAGTGGAATTTATATCATTATTATTTTGCGGCAGCAATATTTGTCAATCCGTTGCAAGATCAAATTGCAATGATATGCCATCAAGCAGGATAATGAAATCATGCCTGCTTAATGCCTGGGGGCTAGGACAATTAAATTTTTGTCTAACTTGACATATTTTTGAGTTCCGAGCAGCATGATCAAGCATGCAACTCGGCCCTCGGGGGCTACACATCCACCATGCATATCTGGCGGTCTTTATTATACTCATATACCATGATTATATGCAGATTTCATTTTTTGCAGCACATGAGAATATATATGTATATATATATATATATATATATATATATCAATTTGCGAGTCAAATTAGTGACTCGAAAATCTTTAAATACAGGTTGTGGCTATATGTCCTTGAGCCACCATGTTTCAACATGCGTTCAGATGGCTCGTCATGATAACATGACAGCTTATTAGTCTAATGATTGACCAGCTTATTTATGCTTATGGTCTTTTATGCTTCGATGTCTATGCATGACTCAGCAACTTATACACATTTACTGATATATCTTGATGCTCATAAGTTATTATTCTTATGATTTCAGCTCAGTCTTACACCCAATAGGAAAAGATGGTTTTCACCAAGTGCTTCGCGGAAAACTCACCGATTCTGCAGTTTCAATGCGACCAAGACAGAAGTGCTCAATTGGCAACATAATGGCTAAGTAAGCCGCAAAGATAGCGACTCATCGTTTCTACATCAGCGGCTCAATAAGCCGCTACGCTCGCGACTCATCAACAGCGAGTCGCCAAGTGCAACATCGACAAGTCGGCAAGAACTACATACGCAAGCTCGCAAGATCATCATCAAGACAGAATCTTCCGCCTGACTCTACGAATCACCCGGAAGCTTGGGGGCTAATGTCGGGGGAATACCTAATTGAGTATGAGCCGACGTACGAACTTATCAAGACGTAAGCTGGCGCGGCTTAACTGGCGCAGACTTAACTGGCGCAGACTTATCTGGCAGGAGAAGACATAACTTGGAAGACACGAAATTACATTACTTAGTCTCCAAGTAGGACTCCGGCTCATACTTTCCTTGGGAGATAAGTTTTCTTGTAACCTTGCGAGACATCGTCTTTATAAGGTGGACTCCAAGGACCTAGAACCCCAAGCTAAAAAGCTCTCATACATCCAGAGAGAGGCGACTCGACACCTCGATCGCCAACCCCTTGTAACACCATATTCATATCAATATCAATCTAGGATAGGCAGAACGTAGGTCTTTACCTCACATTGAGGGGCCGAACCTGGGTAAAAAACATTGTCTTCTCGTGCCCTGCGATCTTTAGCTCGGAGACGCTTGACTCGCGTAATCCCACACCTACGAAGTCATCACCATGACATCTGCGTGACAATCCCACGACAGTTCTCCTCCTTGTTCTTCCTCTCTTATTCCCCCATAATCATTTGTTGCTTTGTTGAAATTTGAGAGTGGAGGACGTGAGCATTTGTGCTCTTGCCTTTTGCATTTGGTGCATCGGTGTGCTCTCCACGAGAATTCGTGGAAGTTGAAAGCGTGTGAACTTGTTACTCTTGGGTCCTTGGACCCTAGACGCCTTTGTGGTGGTTGGACCCTTGTGTGGTCACTTGAAGCCGTTCGGGTGCCCCCAATCCATTGTGGGTTGTGCCTCGAATTGTTGTTGAGAGCCGTTCGGGAGCTCCCAATCCCATTGTGGGTTGTGCCCCGGATTGTTGTTGAAAGGCTCCAGATTCCGCCTCGAAGGAATACCGATAGTGGAAGGTGAACCAAACCTTTGTGGTGTGGTTCATCGGAGAATAGGGTGAGCCTTTGTGGCGTTGAGATCGACCTTTGTGGTGCCTCACACCTCTCCAACGATACGTACTCCCTTTCAAGGAGGAACTCGGGAATACATCCTCGTCTCCGCGTGTTTCGGTTATTTCTATACCCGAGCTTTTTACTTATGCACTTTACATTGTGATAGCCTTCGTGCTTGAAGTATTCTATATTGCTATCACCTTGTTGCTTGTCTTGCTTAGCATAAGTTGTTGGTGCACATAGGTGAGCCTAGTTTATTTAGGTTGTTGGCTTGTTAATTTAAACACCTAGTTTTATTCCGCAATTAGCAAGCCTAAACCGGAAAAGTTTTAATCGCCTATTCACCCCCCCTCTAGGCGACATCATTGTCCTTTCAGCAGCGACCTGGCAGGTTGGCCATGACATGAACCGTTGTCTCCTCCGACCGCAGGATCTCCTCGAGATCGTCTCCTCCGAGACATGTCTTGCGCTCTGGCCTGCGTGAGCGAGAAGTCGTATGCACGAGTTGTGCGTCCGTATCCTCTGATCCTTGCTTTATATAGGGAGCAGGCCAAGCCAAAGACGATGCGTTGGTGTGTAGTGTGTCTGTCTTGGACTCAAATGTAAGTCAGCTGAAGACACAACGAACAATAACAGATTTCTAACAATTGAATTAACAAAAAAAAGGATCAAGACAGACGCACCTTGGGCGTCTCCTTCCCCCCATCTACTGTAGCGGAAGGCGACTTTTGGAACTCCGGCTCGCGTCACCACATCGCCGTCGATCCGTTCGATTCCCCGCCCTCCGGCGGCCGCTCCTGCGGCGGGAGGATGGGGAATCGACGGATATGTGCATATGTGCTACGTAGGTGTGAGTTGGGTGTCTGCTGGCGGCGCTGTGGCGGAGGAGGCGTGGTCGGCGGTGTTTTTGCAGGTGGCGGTCCTTTCCCTCGACAGCGGTGCTCCGAGGAGCTTCGGCGTCGACCTGCCACCTACGGCGAGTCCGTGGCTCTGCGGGGCTGCTAGGCTCGTTTCCCCCCTCGCCGGTGTCCGTGTGGCGGCGGATCCGGTCCAGGAAATACCGACAGATGCAGAGGTGCAGCGGCGTGACGACGGCGGCGACGTCAAGTGTAGATCCTTTGGGATCGTTGATCGGCGACTTCCCGCCTGCTTGGGGGGGCTCCGGATCCAAGGCATCAAGCGGAGTTCGAGCAGCGGCGCGCCACCGACAGCGCTCTTCGTCTCCGCGCGTGGTCGAGTTGCACAAGGGCTGGGCTGTAATTTTGTTTTTTATGTGGACCTTTGTGTAATTTGTCGCTGTACTCTGTGTTTGTCACCGCAAAAAAAAAGAATTAACGAAAAAGGAAACATTTGAAGAGGCGTGTCGTCATGCCATGCACCTGAGCGATGGATCTCTGACCTTGCTGGGCCGGCCCACACCCAACGATTGTTCCTGGGAAACAAAGCACACGTACACGACCTAGCTAAGGCCCACATCGTGCAACCGATTGTACCAAGAAACGGATGGATAGACGACCTTGGAAACCAAACAACGGACGACAAGAAACCAAACAGGCGAAGGAAAAAAATTGAACAGGTAGACAACTTATGGGTGGTAGTGGTGGGTAATTTTTGTGAACTTTAAGGGTATTTTCAACGACGTATGAGAAGAACTCTTAATGCTTTTATTATTAGGTATAGATATAGAGGTATAGATTACATGACATATCATCATTTGTTTCGTTATGTGAATGCGGCGTATTTCCAAGGCTTGCGACGGTAGCAAGCCAAATCATCACAATCAACCCTCACCATTCAATTCATACGTGGCAACCACTACCAATGTAATATTACAAGAATCTTCCTCGCTTCCCAAACAGAATAAAATAAAAACATAATTTGGCAACAAAGGATTACTTTATCTTTCTTTTTAGATAAAGAGTGTATATTAATATCGCGGAGATACAAAGTACACCCAGCCTCTACAACAACGCAATAACCAGAGCTATTATGGATGGACACAGCCAAAAGACAATAAAAAGAAGAAATAAAAAGAAAAGTCCCGCTGCAGAGTTACAGTCCTTGCAGCAGCCGCACAACCACCACCAAAACAACACCTGATGTCCAATTCTTCAAAAGCAATGCCTTCAAGAAGAACAGTGCCAGGCACAACCAATTAAGGCCAGACATTGGGTTTCACCCTGAAGATAGTCCTTACTCTCAAAACAATGTCTCCAACAAGACCACTGTCAGGCACAACCAATTAAGGCCAGACCTTGTATTTTCACCCTGAAAGGTAGGATTTTGGACTTCACGTATGTTGTTGCCCCCACTTACATGCCGCTACTCCAAGTCATAACACACCAAGCCAATTCCTCATCGCCAGAAAGATTCGAACCACCATTGCCAGTCCTCAGATCTCGCCTTCCACGTCATTCTCCGCCAGCACCATGGAACGAGAAAGCGTGCTCCATGATATTAACAGCCAGCAGAGCTTCGAAGCGCTCCCTCTGAAACCAAACGGTCAGAGAAAAAACATGGGTTCGCATGATCGAATACCATCCGATCCAGCAATCTCCGGGCATGATTTGCCCAGTGGAGTTCGCCAGCGGAGCCTTCCGAAACACGACCGTACAGCCAGATTGATGGGGACCAACACTCGGTAGATCTTCATCTCGCCGCGAATAAGAACCAAGGACCACCGCCATTATTCTTCAGCCTCGCAAGCCTCGACGCCGCAAGGAAATTCCCAGCAGAAACGGCAGCAACGGAGGAAGTCAACCAACGCACAGCTAAAGGTCGGCGTGGCCAAAGCCACCGCCGGATCATCGGCCCGAGTTGGATCCCGCAGCCCAGATTGGATCCGGGACCAAGATCAGAATGCCCGATCCCTTCCGCCAAACGGAGGAGAGGCACCGGCAGCGCCCCACCGCCTCGACGCCGCTGCGCTGCCGAGAGAACTCAGGCGTCGGCCGAAAGACCGCGCCGCCCTGTGCCCGCCGCCTGCGCCTCACCGCCTCCGTGAGCCGTCGCCGCGAGACACCTCTTCTGCCCACCGTCAAGGACGGGATGGGCGCCGCCTAGAGGGAGGCGACCCGAGAAGAGATGCAATACCTCATAAAAGCAATTGTGAGGTGATAAAAAAGGATTACTTTATCTGTTGAACACATTTACCTTTTCTTTTGTTTTTAACCCTAATAGATCTACTATCTAATACAAGTAGTGTTTCTTCCTCCCAAATTTTGGTCCGTTTTTTGGTACGTTGGTTTCGTACGTCGTGTGCGCCTGCAAATCCCCTCCTAGCTCATACCCGACCCAACACGTTCTACCTCGCTCGCCAATTCATCGGCTGACGAAATCAAGAGCAAAATCGAGGGCCTCACGCAGCGACCCGGATCTAAGCGACGGCGGTAGTGGCAAGCGAGGACCTCCCCAGTCGATCGGCGCTGACCCGGACCTGAGCAGCGGGGGCCGAGTCCTTGCGCTCCTACCGGTGGTCTCCTGGTGGTGGGCGTCTGCCGAAGGTGCTGCTTCTGGCGTCCTCCACGACCTCACATGGGCGCGAGGTCTTACACGGGCAACCACAACTAGCTATGGCTGTCAAGGAACATAGCATCGATGCAAACTTTGGATTTTGCCTCAGCAATTTCGTGGAGGCGAGCGACGGAAGAAGTAGAGAGAAGAGGACAGGAGCAGTTCCGCGCCGCCGGAGGCTATGCGACGAGACGCTTGAGGACGGCAAGGAATTCGCACAAACCGTAGGCGACCAGATCGTTCATGTGCAGTCGCCGCGGTCCCTAACAGACATTGTCGTCCCAGTGGAATCGTCGTATCCCCCAAAGTCTTGCTCAACGTGGTGGTGCTTCTGTTATGTCCTGCAGTCCCGCTGCTATGTAAATCAAATAATTTGCTGCTGGGTACAAATTACGGCATGAGGTTTTTTTTGCATGGTAATTAGAGTTAGGAGTTTTCTGGCATGGTGCGTCGTTGGGGTGGTGGGAGCGGCGCCCGGGCAAATAAATATGTCTCAACTCTACTCCCACATCGGCGTTGTCTTTCAAGGCGGCGTCTCGGAGTTGGTGGCACTGTGTGCTTGCCGATCTTTCAGATCGGTGGCTGTAGGGTTCATGGATGGTGTCGGCGAGGCGGCGGCGGCGACTCCATCAGATGAGTTTTTCCTCATGCTCTGTCCCCGTTGCTGCGGCGTTGTCTCCGGCGCCATGGTAGAGCGTAGAGGATTTGTCTAGGAGTACGTGCAGATGGTGGTCTGCACTGGTGACAGCTGGAAGATGGTGAAACTGGTGGTGGGTTCGTGGTTGGAGGCTGACGGTTCTGGTTCCCTACTCCGACATCGTCGTGCGGGGGTGCCAGTGTTGAAGTTTGATGGCGTGTTCGGGGTCGTGTTGCCCTGGTCTGATTCTTTCAACGGCAATGGTTTGTCCTATGGCAAACTACTTTGGAGGTCCGAAAAGCTGATGATCAGCGATGGAGTCGCGTCGAGCTCGGGTGAAGAGGTGATCTGTCTATTTTCTCTTTGGTGGCTGCTACGGTGGTGCCGAAAAAGATGGATAGACGTTGTTTTGTCACATAGGTTTATCCTATCTTTTCAAATCTGTAAGATCGGTGTATACGTACTTTATATCTCGTCTTTTATTTATCAATGAGAATCATATTACCATGAAAAAGAAATTCGGTCATAACTATCACGGTGGGATGGTTCTTGTGAGTGCAGGCAAAGAAGACGTGATCCAGCCATCCAGGATGCGTTTAGTGCAGAGTCAATGCAATGGTGTGTGCTATAGACAGACATGGGTGCTATATGAGCGGAATTTGTAATTTGTACACGGACTCTTTAACTCGTGGCAATGTCTCTGAACCAGCAAGGCAGCAAGGCAATCGTTGGATGGCTTGAATATCATTGGAGGTTTTCAAGCAGAGAGGTGGTTGTCTGTAGACTCTTTGCAAATGGAGTAGCTTATGAACTAGCTAATCTTGGAAAATACTGTAATGCCCAGGAGATTATAATTTGGGATGTTGATATACCTGTCAACTTGCCAAAGTCGTGGTGGGTGATCACCCCAATTAAGCATGATGCTTTCTCCTAAAAAACGAAACAAAATGTTATTTGCGGTCAACCTACTGATGAATATCACTACCCGTTCCTACGGCAAGTTAAATTATTCAGAGGTGAAGGTTATGGTTGATTGTATAACTGGATGAATTTAAAGATCAATTGCAAGAAAAGGTCATCCAACCAGTTACAGTTTGCTGCATGCAGAATGTAGAGGCAAGTTGGTTTTTCTCCACCTCTGGAACACGTATATATATTAAGGTTTTCTTTTTTTCTTTCGTGAAAAAATTACTTTTTTTTAACTAAATATACTGCATGTATTCATCAGCATACAACAAGGAATACAACACGCAGTACATGGCAAGTGGGTCCCAAGCCCCAGCACAACAGCAGAAAAGACCTTAGAAAAAAGAAAATTACAGTTTGGTCCCCGAAAACCTCTGCTGAACCCGTCGCCGATCTGCCACCTCTACTCCACCGTCGAGGACGCCGGAGAAGGAGCCGACCACCGCCGACCCTGGACCGAGGCATAGCTCCACTCATGTAGGCGGCCGCAAGATCCACCCGAAGCACAGCGACGAGATTTGACTCCTTGAACGAGCACGGCCAAACCACCGCACAAACTCCGGCCACCCTGCACCGGAGACCAACAGACACCACCGCAGTCTCCCGAACTTACCTCATAATCCCACGTCGCCGCAGGAGAAGACGACGACGCCGCGACAGCTGGGACAGAGGACAGGAACCCCAAGAACAGCACTCGACGGCGCCGCCGCGACGAGCACGAAGGGTACACTACACGGCGGATCCAAAGATCCGCGAGACAGAACACCATACATACAACACCAACCATCCGCCGTCGCCGGCCAGAGAGAGGAAGGAAGGTGGATTTATTCCTCAACAGCGCCATCGATCTCCTCTCCAGATCGACGCGAGAGGCCCTAAAACTAGCCCTAAACTTGACCTATCTACTCGCCGGAACGAGATCCGGAGCTTCCCCCGCCTCACAACGTCGCGACGGCGCTGGAGGCGGAGGGAAGCAGAGGAATCGCCGCCGGAGCTTCGGTCGCCTTCTTTTCGCCTCTCTCTCGACTGTAGCCCGACCCTGTGAAAAAATTACTTATGCTTATACTTCTCAATAACGTATCATCACTGCTAAGTCCCCGTTGCAACACACGGGCATTTAACTAGTGTAGTAAAAAAGAAAGATCACGCAATTAAGGGAAATAAAAAGGAGACCTTTTTTCCCAAAGAACCCATTACTTACATCACATGGTTTTTTGTGTGGCAGATGAGCTATCCTCCACTCATCATGACTCCAAACTTGCGATTCTCTATAATTAATAGATTTTGTGTGTATAAGAAAACAACAAATACTAACAATCGGTATCATACCATATCATAGGATGAACCAGAAATCTTGTACAGATATGCCGTATTTAAGTTGCGATTTTGTGAACAACAATTATGGAAAATACTCGAGAAAACCAGACTATCGAAGGAAATCCAATCCGTAAAATATCTCTTGGCCTGCCTTGACGGCCAAGGTAAAATCCAAATATTACGTCCAGTGCATAAAAGGTTGTTCTTTTACAGATAAGGAAAAATCCGGAAGTAATTTCCAGCTCATCTCTCGCCGTATACTTCCGAGAATAAATACGCGACGCCACCAGAGGAGGAATAATAATTCGACGGATCAAATAAGAGATTTAAAATAAAAAAATCCACAACCCTAGCCCTGCCATGACGCGGGACGGCGTGCCACCGGCGGCGCCGGTCGGCGCCGGCGCCGGCGCGGGGGACGGGCCGAGGCGGTGCTCGCAGTGCGGGAACCACGGGCACAACGCGCGCACGTGCACGGCGAGGCCCGCCGTGAAGCTATTCGGCGTGCGCATCGGCGACAAGCCCCTCATCAGGAAGAGCGTCAGCATGGGCAACCTCGCGCAGTTCGCGGAGGGTAGCGGCGGCGCCAGGGCCGAGGGGTACGGCTCCGAGGGCGACGACGACAAACCTCACAGGAAGCGAGGTGCGGATTTTGTTCTTCCTTTTTTCTCTCTCTCCTCTGTTTAGCCTACGAGCCGATCAGATTCTTGTTATTATCTTGATTGTAGTCTCTGTCGGGCAAGTAAAATTCGTGTTCTTGATGGCCCTGGTAGTAAAAAGATGATATGATAGTTGCTCTAGCGTGCAAATATCTGGTTTTCATGTGAAGGTGCAATTTTGTTAGCTTTAAGATGGGCAAAGATTTGATCTTGCACTGTGCCGATCGAAGTTGTTTTCTGAAACTTTGCAGAAAGTACTGCTTTGAATGTGTTAGGTCCGGTTGAAATTGGTGTTTGCTATTGGTTTCGGATGCCCTGTGGTATGGAAATTTAGCACACTGTGGGTATCTGGTTCATCATTTGATTCGTTTACTGACAGATTTGGGGTTTTACTCGTGAGGTTTGGTTGTGACATGTACTCCTTCAGAGTTTTCAAAGAAGAGTGGTCTGCTGCTTCTTGTCATCTGATTTGGTTATTGAACCATATATGATTTTACTGATTCCGTGGTTCTTATAGATGTGAATATTTAATTGGGATGCTTCTTGTTCACATTCTGAAGTGTAGCTGTTCGTTTGATTTACTTAACATGTATGGTCGAGCTTAGATTAGTATGGTGAGTTAATCATATAGAAGTCAGGGTACACTGCAGCAACCTTTGTATTGACAGCAAACAAATGTGGTTCCTGTGGTCACTCATTTTTGGGTACAAAATAACAGATTTTGAAACAGTTTTGAACTTGTATTTCTGTTCTGCTGTTGCAATTCAAGCTTATACTTGTCACTTAATTGACCAAATTATTTTGTTGCAACTCACAAATGAAATGAATTAGTATCATCAATATTGACCAGGGTTACAGTTACACTCGTATATTTTTATATATGACAATGCATCCTTGGCATGTGTGATGATATATGACTGTCATCTTTTCATAGCTTCCCATGTAAAATTTATGAATGATACATTATGATCATTGAATCAATTGTCATTGATGTTCATTTTTTATTTTTTGAAATCATCATTGATGTTTATTCTTTATATGTGATTGAAATATTTTCGGAATATATCCAATGAAACAGTTTTTTTTGTTTGGTGACAGGTGAGTCATGGTCAGAAGAGGAGCACAAAAGTTTTTTACTTGGATTGAAGAATTTAGGAAGAGGTGATTGGCGTGGCATATCCCGTAATTATGTTGGTTCGAGGACACCTACTCAAGTTGCTAGCCATGCTCAGAAGTATTTCATTCGCCAAACAAATAATAATAGAAGAAAGAGAAGATCAAGCCTCTTCGATATGGTGATTGATGATGTGAGCATCTCTCTTTTCCCTCTTAATGTTTTCTGCATCTAGAGTATGTTGCAACCAGGTCCAGCTGCTTGCCACTCACATAAAGATATTGGGATGCATTATAATTTTTATGCATGGTTACATTTGACTATAAGAGGTTTATCTTACTCTTTGTTCTTGTTGACCCCTCTGTGTACCAATTTGCTTACGATTGTTTGTATGATTTTGAACAGTCCGGTGATCTGCCACTCTCCCGTTCATTGTCACAAGAGATACCACTATCTCATTCATCATCACAAGAAGTAGAAGAGTATGTCGATGATCTGCGGCCTGTTACTTCTCCTGTGACCCCGCCAGCTCCTGTTCCTGTGCTAACATCTTCTCCAGTCCCACCACCGGTGGCAGTAATGGCACCACCTGCTCCGGTGCCGGTGCTAACATATGCATCAGCCCCACCACCAGTTCCAGCAATGGCACATCAACCTGAGGGCAGTCAGTTGGTTGGTTCAAGTTCGTATACTGGAGAAACAGGGATGGTGATGACACAAGTCGTACCCCCTTATGGTTACCCAATGATGTTTCCTCCGCCTCATTTTGCTCAAGCATTTTATCCAGTTCCGTACTATGGCTTTGCTCCTATGTTCTACGGGCCAACAGTCTCGGTGCAAGCATCGTCACCAGGTACAGTACAATCATCACATGTGCCTGTCAGGCCTGTTGCCATCCACTCAAGTTCTCCCGTAAATGTTGAAGACCTGTATAGCATATCCGAACTTAACCTGAAGGGCGACTCAAGTATAAATGCTGTTGCGCTGAAGTCGCCGTTGCCTCCAAATCCAAATGGGAAACCAGAGAGGCAATCTGCTTTCCATGGAACAGGGCCTGCCAATGGCTCATCGAACGGACTAATCCCGGCAAAATGATTCCATGGCTAGACCTTCTTTAAAATGTGTATGTAACTTCCTTAGATATGATAGTAAAATCATAATAGGGTGTGCTGCTGAAGCAGTATTCTGGTACATGAAAAATGTTTTGGCTACTCATTATAGTTTTCAAGTTTCTTGGTCATGCTCTCTGGGTAAATTTACCATAGTTAGTCACAAGGCTCGTTCGTGCTTTGCTCCATTGATTTGCTCAAACTCATGCCAGTTCTCATGCACGAAAAGGAATTGGATTATTCTGCATTGCTGCCCCTATATCTCTGAGCAAAAAATTTCACGCTTTATGAGTATGAATCTCACAGTTTAACTCTACAACTGTAGTATCAGTGGCACTCTTGTGGTTCAGAAAAAGATCCGGTCTCATAACTGTTGTTTCTCCCAGTGCTTTCAGTTGAAGCTACCATGCAGTTTTTTTTCTTGCTCTGGAATATTCACAATGCATCCACTAGTTTTTCAATAATGAACCAACGTTTGCGCATGGTAGGTGAATCACTTATGATGAGTATTGTCCTATACCACGTCTGCGTTCCAAGACCTCAACTATGAACATATAAGTCTGCCATTCTCTGATACATTGTAGTAAGACCAGGAAGAATCTCTCCTATGGTATGGAAGAACGCAGTAGCCATTAGCCGGTAGAATGAATCAGCTAGGAACCGGAGGCATTGTGGAACCTAGATGGAGTTTGACAAGAGTCATCGAACATAGATGTGGACGCAAAAGAATAGCAAGCCGTAGCGGTATGTTTGTTCCCTTGATTTTCTTCCATCTTCCTGCACAGACAAAAAAAATCAAAGTTAATATTTAGCTTAGCTCAAATTCAAGTAGACTTCAAGACGAAAGCAACAGAGTGAAACATCAGTTGAAGAACCTAGGAGTGCAATTCGGGCGAGGGCTCGACCGTAGTGGAAGCAACTAATATAGAACGAGGAATTCCTGGGCAGGTTTGGCCGGGGGCACTACAATTTTTTTGCCCCTTATAGATCTCACTACTTGGAATGTCAACATTGGCCTTGCAGATACATCCAGAGATTGCATATGGTTGGTGGATTAGTTATTAAACATATCAACATCTATAATGCAAACAAGAAAACATATTTAATGAAGGATCTACTACGTTGATTGGATAGTGTGGATGTCGATATTTTTTCTATAAACATGACAAAGCTTACCATTTTTTTCCGGAGAATGCAAGTTTACCAAATTTTCACCTACGCTAGAAGCTATACGCCTATTTTCGGGGCAAAAAATGATTCCATGGAACAGGGACTGCAATCTATTTTCCATGGAGCAGGGGCTGCATAAACCAATCTTGGAAAATGATTCCGCTGCTAGACCTTCTTTAATGTGTATGTAACCTCCTTACATATAATAGTAAAATCATAACAGGGTATGCTGCTAAAGCAGTATTGTGGTATAGAAAAAAAATTAGCTGCGCATTTTAACTTTCAAGTTTCTTGGTCATGCTCTTTGGGTAATGTTACCGTAGTTTGTCATAAATGTTGCGTTCGTGTTTTGCTCCATTGATTTGCCCAAATCCATGCCAGATCTCATACACTACAAGGATTTATATTATTCTGCATTGTTGCGCATACATTTCTGAAGATAATTTTCATACTTTCTGAGTATGAACCTCACAGTTTATTAACTCTACAACTGTAGCATCAGGGCCACTCTTCAGGATCAGAAAAAAAAGGATCCGGTCTGATATAATTTCCTAACTGTTGTTTCTCCGAGTGCATTTAATAGAAGCTACCATGCTGTTTTTTTCTCTTGTTCTGGAGTATTCACAATGCAACCACTAGTTTGTTTTTAATAATGAACCCAAAGTTTGCACATGGTAGGTGGATCACCTGTGATGAGTATTGTCCTACACAACATGTCTGATTTACAAGACCTCAACTAGGACCATATAAGTCTGCCATTCTCTCTTTCTTGGGATGCATTGTAGTTAAGGGTATGCAAGAACGCAGTAGCAATGATCCGGTAGAATGAATCAGCTAGGCACCGGAGGTATCGTGGATTTCAGATAGAGTTTGCAAAAAGTTCTCCATGGTGTGAGCATACAAGCGAGTGGATGCAATGGAACAGCTAGAAGTAGCAGTTTATTTATTGCCTCGATTTTCTTCCATCTTCCTGAATAGACAAAGAAACCAGGTTCATATTTTGCTTAGCAAAAATTGAAGGGGACTTCAAGATGAAGCAACAGAGTTGAACTGCAGTTGAAGAACTTAGGAGTAGCAATTGGCGGGCAAGGGCTCAACTATAGTGGAAGGAACCGTGGGACGACGGATTCCTGGGCAACGTTTAGTTGCGGCACAACAATTTTATGCCCCTTATACATGTCACAATAGAAACATTGGCCTTGCAGATGCATCCAGAGATCGCATATGGGTTGGTGGATTAGTTACTAAGCATATCAACATTGTTCTTTCGATATTACGATGAATCGGCTGATTTATCGCTTCTATGTGTCTTACCGATAAGATAAATCAGCCGATATGCCAATAAATGGGATGCCCATAAACCGGCCAATTTATCTCTTATCTTGGTCGACCGATAAGTTCCCGCTAAGCGATATCCCTAACATTTATCAACATCTATAAGGCAAACAAGAAAACATATTTCATGAAGGTTCTACTACCTTGATTCGATAGTGTGGATGTTGATATTTTTATATAAACACGAAAGCTTGCCTTTTTATTTAAATGCAAGCTAACCAAATTTTCACTTATAGGCTAGAATCTATACGCATATTTTCGGGGGAAAAAATGATTCCATGGAAGAGGGCCTGCAATCTATTTTCCATGGAACATGGCCTGCAAATGTCTAATCGAACGAACTAATCTTGGCAAAATAATTCCGCTTCTAGACCTTGTTTAATGTGTATGTAACCTCCTAAAATATGATAGTAAAATCATAATAGGGTATGCTGCTAAAGCAGTACTGTGGTATATAAAAAATGTTTTGGCTGCTCATTTTGGCTTTCAAGTTTCATGCTCTCTGGGTAATTTTACCGTAGTTTGTCATGAATGTTACGTTTCTGTTTTGCTCCATTGATTAGCCCAAATCCATGCCATTTCTCATACACGACAAGGAATTAGACTGTTCTGCATTGTTGCGCTTACATTTCTGAACATATTTTCATGCTTTCTGAGAAGGGCACTCGGCAAAGAAAAATGGCAATCCAATTTTTTTTATATAATACCGTTCTATGAGACTATGACCTAGATGAATCAATGTATAGGGAGCAGGTGCCGGCTCAGGATAACTTTTTCATAGTCCAGCAGTCGGTGCGTACTTTGCACAGGAAGCAGGTGCGTACTTTGCACAGGAAGCAGGTGCCGGCTCTTCTGCTCAAGTTAGACCTAGCCAAGGCATTTGACTCGGTGGCTTGGCCATTCATCATGGAGATGATGCAGCACAGGGGCTTCGGCCCGAGGTGGAGGGCGAGATTTGCACTCATTCTATCCTCTTCGAGCACAAGGGTGTTGATCAACGGCACGCCGGGTCCCCAGTTCTGGCACGGCCGTGGACTACGGCAGGGCGATCCTGTTTCTCCAATGAAGTTCGTGATGGTAGTGGATGTGCTGAATGCTGTATTCAGGCTAGCAGAGGAAGCTGGAGTTTTTGAGCCGTTGACCACCTGGGGAGTGAAGCACAGATTATCTCTCTATGCAGATGATGTAGTGCTATTGATCAAGCCTACAGCGCAGGAAGCGGCAGCGGCCATTGAGTTGCTCACGCTGTTCGGTACTGCTTCGGGGTTGCACTGTAATCTGAACAAAAGTTCAATTACCCCGATCAGGTGTGATGGAATGGATTTGCAGCAGGTTATGGCGGTTCTGGACTGTCCAATTAAGCCATTCCCTATCACTTACTCCCTCCGTTTTTTAATATAAGATGTTTTAGCATTTGTCCACATACGCATGTATACAAATATATGTAGACATGTATTAGTGTGTATGTTCACTCACTTTAATATGTATCTAGACAACATGTGCAACACCTAAAACATCTTATATTAAAAAACGGAGGAAGTACTTAGGTCTGCCGTTGTCGCCAATTCGCCTCACCAAGAGTCAGCTGCAGCCAGCACTGGATCGAGTGGCGCGCAATGTACCCTCCTGGAAAGCAAAGCTTCTGCAAAAAAGTGGCAGACTAATCATCGTGGAGTCCACAATGACTGCAACTGTTATCTATCCAATGCTTGTTCTGGATCTGCAGTCATGGTTCTTCGAGAAAGCGGAGAGGATCCTGAGGAGTTTTTTCTGGGCTGGAGCTTTGGAGACAAGAGGGGGTGAGTGTGCTGTTGCCTGGAAGAATGTCTGCACACCAAAGGCTCTCGGCGGATTAGGCCTCAAGAATCTGAGAATTCTAAACCTGGTTTTGCGAATGCGTTGGAAATGGTTAGAGCTGACGGATGAGGCGAGGCCTTGGCATGGACTAAACTTCTCAATTCCGGCAGAAGCGGAGCAAGTTTTCATGACTGCGCTGGATTGCAGAGTGGAAAATGGCAGGCGGCTACGGTTTTGGATTGATCCGTGGATTGGTGGGCGTGCTGCGAATCAAATCGCACCGAATTTGTGGCAGCATGTTAAGCCTAGCGACAAATTACTGTCGGTGGCAGACGCTCTGGTGGAGAGCAGATGGGTTAGAGGGATTCGTGGCCAGCTCACGGTGCAGGAAGTTGCGGAGTACCTGAACCTCTGGGACTATGTCCGTGAGCAGCATCTATCGGAGGAGGAGGACGTGGTCCGGTGGCGGCTCACGGCGAATGGACGCTATTCCGCGAAATCTGCATACGCGGCGTACTTCTTTGGTAGGACAGCAGCACCTGGTGCTTCAGAGATCTGGTCTGCCGGAGCTCCGCTTACTCATAAGCTACACATGTGGCTTGCGGTGAAGAAACGTCTATGGACAGCGGACTGGTTGGCGAAGAGAGGCATGCAGCACCCCCCTCGCTGCCCTCCGTGTGACCAAGAGCCGGAGAATGGAGAACATCTCATGGTGAGGTGTGTGTTCGCGAGGGAAATATGGTTCGCAGTTTTGAGGCGGGAGGGATTGCAGAATTTTACCCCTACTTCACACTCCTCAGCTGCTACTTGGTGGGCAGAGGTGGTGGCGGCAGTGCCGGAGACCAAAAAGAAGGAAATCAATGGGATCATCACACTCACGGCTAGATCCATTTGGTTGGAGCGGAATAGTCGAGTGTTTGACCGGATCACCTCCTTTTCCGAGGTGGTTTGCAACCGTATTCAGCATGAGCTTGAGCTGTGGCGACAGGCGGGCATTTGTGGGGAGAAGAGAGGGAGAGAGTAGAACATGTGGCTGTAGTAATGGAGACCCGCCGCTTGTGGCTGGGTCACAAACCTTAAACCCCTCTTGTATTTATGCCTTATTCTCTATCTTAATATAATGACACGCGATGCTCGCGCGTGTTCTTGTAATGTATAGGGAGAAAACAATTATTAGGACTAGAGGGGACTTGCACAAACCACAAGACAGAAAATATTTTCTTAATCTGTACCTGTGGCGTTGCCGCTGCCAGCCGCCGGCGTCCGGGTGACGAGAAACAAAGCGACCAGCAGTTTTAGATTTTGGTGTTGCGGTGCCGCGGTACATGAACGAGTCAATCGCCGCGAGCGAGAACTACATTAACCTGCTACTTGCGCGTATGGGCTAGATTGATTGATTTTTTACATGTGGGCCGTGGGCTATTAGCTGAACTGATATTTTTTTTACCGAGGCAAAAGACTTGCCATTTTCATTAAGGAGAAGTGGGAATTGACTGGTTAATAAGCGGGAAACCGACCTAAACTCGATACATACAGCCTCACCAACCGTCATGGAACACGGCAGTCGCGAGGGCACATGATCCTCTTGGCTACCGAAACTAGACCGCACACACACCGCTGAAGACGAGACTCGTCGTCGAAGTTGTCCACCAGTGTCGTCGAAGTTGTCCACCAGCGTCATCACT
The DNA here is from genome assembly GCA_947311845.1 of Poa pratensis. Classification (NCBI taxonomy): domain Eukaryota; kingdom Viridiplantae; phylum Streptophyta; class Magnoliopsida; order Poales; family Poaceae; genus Poa; species Poa pratensis. Next base: position 79,012,519 of record CAMZMU010000074.1, read on the forward strand.
CCATCGAGAGCGACTCCGACTTCACCGAAGAGACGACCACCAAAGAAGACCTCACTGCAGTGGCCTCGCGAAGTCTACACCGGCCTATGCCAAACAGAAGACCCCTCACGCATAGGCTGGCAACTCCAATTTTGAAGAGGAGCTCCGAAGAGGAGATGGGCATGATCCGCGCCGACGAAGGTCCCCACAACCCGACTACCCCACACACGTCATCGTCGCCACAGACACACAGGTCGCAGCTCCGACTTCATAGCAGGGGAGATCCAACTAGAGGACGAGTCGGACACGCCGGAACAAGAGCCGACTACCAATCTTGCCGCAACCAAACCATCGCTCGTCATCATCGTCGTTGCCGCGCAAGCCACCAAATGGAACACCCACACCGTCAACCTCGGGTCCCTCTTGTCGATGCCGACCTCCGAGACGAAGCCCTCAAGAGGGAAACGACACCAAGGCGCCGTCGTCGTCCGATCATGAGATCATGGGTTTCCCCTGGAGAGCCAACATGGCCGGATTCGTGCGGCAGGTAGAAGCTACATAGTGATGCCTCCAAGAAGGGCAACGACGGCCACAACCGCCGCCATCGCTGAACACGGCACAAGGCCGAAAACGGGGTCTTCACCCAAGCCGCATACCACCTCCAACGCATCTCACACCAGCGCCGGCAAGCCCACCATCCACGCCACCCTCGGAGTACTCAGCGACGAAGAGGCATCGAGGACGTGCCGCAGCTCCGCCACCCGGCCCCGGTGAGCCTAGTCGGGCCCACCAAGCCCATCGAGTGCTCGGCCAGCCGTCGTCTCCTTGCAGGCGCGGGGGCGCCACCACTGTCGTCCGCATCGCGTGCCCCCAGAGGACGCGCCGCGCAGCTCTGGCACCCGGGCCCGGCGAGCCCAGATCGGGCCCTCCAAGCCCATCGGGCGCTCTGCTCTCTGTAAGCACAGGGGAGGGCGTTGCTGCCACCAACGCCGCCCACAGCCCGCGCGCTGGCCGCCTACATCGTCGTCAACCTTCGTCCGAGCCCGCCGGCTAGGCATCCTCTGCCCTGACCGTCGCCGCCCCCCGCGGGCTGGTCACCTCCATCAAGAAACACCTCCCTCCAGCCACCTTTGGCGGCGGAGGGTGCCGCCACCGCCGTGGCCGGGGCCAGTGACGGCAGCGGCAGGGGAGGCCACGGGAGGGACGACGGTCTGCTCTTGCTTGGGTCGCCCCTATAGCGCCGCCAGGGGGGCGACGCGAGGGGAGCTAAACACCTTCCAATTGGTCCAACTAGGGAGTCAATGGGTTCAAGCGTTATTTTTCGTTGGGTTCAGGCCAGATGGGTACGTACATATGCTAGGCGATCGGCAAAAGTCATTGGTGTCATGTGCACCCAATGGTTATACGCTAGCTCCGCCCCTGAGTATCGCTCAATTGGATACATCCATCTATAGAAGACATGCCCTCCCAATCGGGCTTCTTCAGGTAGATGGCCTGTGCGATGCATCATAATATCAAAGAAAGCTGGTGGAAAGATCATCTCGAGCTGAAATAGAGTTTCTGGAATTGTTTTGCTCAACTTCTCCAAATCTTCATCCCTTAACTCCTTGGAGCATAAATCAGAAAAGAATTTACTCAGCTGAAACAATGGATTCACAACATTCTCTGGCAATGTGTGTGGTGCTTTATTGCTTGCTACCATTTTGGGCATCCAAATCTACTTTTACTGCTGTTGAATTTTGGATTATCTATGATTACATCATAAAAAAATAATGCAATTGAAATAACATCCATTCTGCCTGTTTTTGCACTTGCTTAATTAGTGAACTTGCAAAATTCAGTCTGTTTATGCCCCCAATGAGTAATCTGTTTGTGCAAGAGTACATGTACGCAATGAAATTGCCTTAACCCTACTCTTGTTAAATAAGGGCTTATAATTTATAACCTGTACTTTGCTTAACTAAAAACTTTGACTCCCTCAGATTCGTTTCTCAAAGCATTTGCACATCAGCTTGTTTTGCTAGCTCACACGTAGTCGGAATGGGAAATATTCTACAGATCTAACTAAACATTTGTAGTTCAACAGTCCATTCCACACATCCAGATTGTGCCAAAGCAAAGCTCCATGGTGTAGTTACCATGTGAGACACACAAAGTTGCTCCACATTTTAATAAAACTGATGCTTGGTCAGGTTCCGCTAAGTTAGCATGATCAAACCGATGTAGGGTGTAGTGCAAACTTCATGGTTGATTCTCATTGCTGAACATGCGAGATGTATCTTCTTTTGCATATCAGTTACGTCATTGGCTGGACTCGACTATTTTTTTTCTTGATTGCAGAAACAAAACCAGTAGCTGGAGCGGACTGGTTGCAGGAACAGAACAAGTAGCTGGACCAGAGACAAGACAAGTAGCTGGAATGGACTTTAGATCACGCACAGTTTAGACTAGACACCTAGTTAGGATGGCTAAATTATATTTGAGTTTCATTTGATGGATATTTGCTTGGAGAATTATCATTTGTATGAATCTACATATTTATAAGCATGGTTTTGAATATTGTAATTAAATGCCGATTTTTTTAAGGTTGCAAAAGGCTATTACCACAACCCACTTTCGTTGCCACATATTAGCACAATGAAAAACATATTGTTGCGTCAAATCTCAGTCCCCACGCTTACCTATTTTGTTGCACCAGGATGTTCCAACGGAGCACTTTATATTGTCGCAATAACTTGGCGTCACATTTTTCCTCTATGTTGCGATAATTGTTTGGTGCCACCAAACTAAGTTTTGTTGAAATAGCGTGTAGCCACAAAAAGTTTACATTGTTGCAGGAGCTTCTCGCTACAAACATTTTGTCTGTTGCGATAACTATTTGGCGCCACAAAACTAAATTTTGTTGAAATAGAGTATCGCCACAAAAAGTTTAAATTGCCGCAATAGTTTGTGGCTACGAATATGTTGGCAGTTGCGATAGCTGTTTGACGCCACCAAACTAAGTTTTGTTGAAATAGGGTACTACCACGAAAAGTCTAAATTGTCGCAATTTTCTGATACAACGATTGGAAAGTTTGTTGCCACGATTGACCATTGCAGCGAAAGAGTATGCGCCACGAAACGACCGTCGTTGGCATAGGTTGTTGCCACAAATATCTATCGCCACGAGCTATCAGACGCCACAATTATTTGAATGTTGCATTAAAGTTATCTCCACAAACCAAATTGTGGCATCAGGTGCGTGCTGCCACGGGAAAAAATGTTGCAATTTTTCACATGGTTGTTGCAATAGCCCACTTTTATTGCCACGATTGCTTTTTCGTGGCGAAAACCTATCACCATGCGTCAAATTGCAACGACTGCCAACGAAAGTCGTTTCGTGGCAATAGGTACCCATTGCCACAAATCGGCATGTACTGCGACAAATCTTTTTGTTGCAATAGATCCGAATCCTTGTAGTGCCAATAGGAACCGGAGGTATCATAAATTTAGTGTTGGCAAGAGCTGTAGGTGCACAAGGATGTCATCTGAACGGTAGGCTGTTTCCTATCCACCGAGTACAAGAGGACAAGTGGAGTTATCCCAATGAATCAAACTACACATAGAGTCAAGATGAAACAGGATCACTGACTGATCAAATATGCCAGAAATATGCCAGTTCTCGGATGCATCAGATTCAACTTGTTCAGCGTTATTTCTACCCTGTACGGTTGTGAACTTTAACTTGAAGTCTGATTTTGTTTTTATGAAACTGACAATGGCATAATGGTGCATCCAAAGTTTGAGTATGGTAGGTCATGCCTCCTAACTGCCATCTACAAACATGTCTAATGAAACATTGATTGCTATGACATTGATCATATCGGTTGGACTTAAGTATCAAGGCTCGATAATGACCAATGGGTTAAGATTTTAGAAAGCTTAGTGGACGAGTCTGAAGTTCCAACTAAAAATGAACCAGTAAATATTGTGAAACTTGGTAACAATGGTAAGTAGAAAATAATGTTCCACAATGTGTCCATTAGAACCAGCAGAGTTCATTATTCGTGATACTGTGTCTAGAAAATATGATACCTCGATAGTTAGAGTTGGTCAAGCCCTTTACTTCCACCATCAAACAAGGTATAAATCTATATAACTTGAGATTTTATTTTTTGTAAAGGACCGGCCATGTATGATCATTGAGTCGAAGACACAAACTTTGCTTTAGGGCGCGTTTGGTGGCCTGCATGAAACTCAGCCCGGCCCGCCAGATGCAGCGTCCTCGTGTTTGGTAGCCTGCATAGCATGCTGGGCCTGGCCAGCGCGGTTTCTAAAGCACCTCGGGTCAGGCCCATAGGAACGGCCGAATCGGCCGTTTCCAGGTAGGCAGGCCGCGTGGAGAAGAAACGTGGCACAACCTGCACGCCTGGAGAAGCGCGGGAGATGCGCCATAACCCCGCACCCACGCCTCATTCTGACTGTCACCGCTCTCACGTCCCATCACTTCTCTCACCGCCCAAGAAAACCCCCATGGCAGTGGCTCCTCCGCCTCCTCCTCCGCAGCCGCCGGCCGCGATCCCATCGGCCATCGCGCGCCGTGCAGCTCGGTGGCGAGAGCCGTGCGGGAGTTCGAGACGGGGGCCGCCGGCGGTGGTCGCAGTGAGGCGGCGCAGATTGACCCCGCTCTCCTCCCGCCCATGAAGCGTCCATCGTCGATTTCGCATCGCCCAACCCCGGCGGTGATGGCGTCTTCGGAGACGCGGAAGCTCGCCGAATCTGCCAGGGCAGTCCAAGCGGCGGCGCATGCAGCCGCTATCAGGCGACCTCTTGGTCCGTCGACTGGGTTCCCCAATCTGGTCCCGGTGCCGATGCAGGACGCCCAGTGCATGGCTTTGCACCGACGAGGCCACCGCCAACTCGTCCTCCTCGAGCCGCTGCTCCGCCACCTCTTGGCCCGCCGCCTGGGTTCCCCCTTCTGGTCCAGGTTCCGGTGAACCAGTACCCGCTTCCAAGCTTCGCGGCGGCAAGACCTCCTCCTCCTCCGGCAACCGTTGCTCCACCGGCAACCTTCGCTCGTCCTCCACCTCCAACCGTCGCTCGTCCTCCACCACCGGCAACCGTCACTCCACCTCCACCTTCAGCAACCGACGCCAGCCCCTCGACGCCCCGTTCGGTAAAAGTGGTACCAACCGTCGTCAATTAGGATCTAGTTACTCCATGTTCTTCGTATTGCAGATCTGTGTAGGATTGAACATTGTAGATGTGTTGCGTGTTCTTTGCACTAAAAATTTGTTGTAGTTCATCATTAGGATTCAGTTTCTGTCCATGTTCATCATCTTGCATTGCATATACTCCTTGATTATTCATTTTTCCCTGCACATTGTGTGTCATGTTAGCTTCATGATGTTCCATTACCTGCACTGCACGTGATCTTCATGATCTTGCATTGCCTGCACTTTATGATGTTCCATTACCTGCACTTCATGATGTTGCATTGCCTGATCTTCATGATCTTGCATTGCCTGAACTTCATGATCTTCAATTGCAGGACTGGCACACCCAATACCGTAACACAGTGGAGCCTCCATCTCCTCTAACTGACTGCATTGTGCACAACAATATCACAAGGCCTCATGTGCCAGGTCTGGCCTTGGCATTGAAGGAGATGACGGACAAGAAGCGGAAAGGAAAACGAGATATGGGTCGGCAGCCATGGCTGGGATACTCTTCTGATGGCATCGTTCCCCGGCGTTTCTTCCTGGAGGTGAAGGATGATGATTTCCATTCGATCGTCTTCCCGCCTGACATCCAGACGCTGTTGGTGGACAAGCGGAAGCTGAAGAAGCCCACGGTGAAGGATGGCAAGGAGCTGAAGCTTTGCATTCCACTCCGCACCACCAAGTGCTGTGAGTACTTCGTCCAGCTGAGGTGGTTCGAAGATCACCTTGCCATGTTCAAAGGATGGGAAGACTTTGCCAAGGAGATCAAGCTGGACACCGGAGACGTTCTCATCTTCAAGTATGACGGCGACGACTTGAAGGTGAAGCTGTGCAGGTTCATTAGCTCCACTCAGGAGGTCTTCGTCTGTCCAGTTCATCCCAAGTTAGTTCTAGTTGACTGTAGGTTGCTTGAAGAGCAGTTGTTTTGTATGCTCTTCTTGTTTTGATGCCAGTGGAGTGTTCCCCTGGTGTAAGTACTTCTCAGGTGCACATATTGCACCTGTAACCAAACTCTTAACCCTAGTCGTTGCTTAGCTTGTGGGGTGTAAGTAAGAACCCCTCTATTTTGGGTCAGTTAGTGTGTTCCCCCCTGATGAAATCAGTGGTTAGTCACTGTTAAGTAGCTGCTTTGTGCTTCATGATCTTCCTTTGCATTGTTCGGTAACCTCACCAAATTTGAATAGGGTGACTTTATCACTATTTCTGTGTGTTCTTCACGCTGCCAAACAAGGGGAGGTCGCTTTTGCAGAGCCGAAAACGGAAACACAGTGCAACCAAAAATTGGGCCAAATGTGACTCGTTTTCTGATGCAGGCTACCAAACAACTAGCCCAACATGGCCCAAAGCTTGTTGTAGCCCAGCACTGCCCTCTCCAGTCTGCCCGACGCAGGTGAGAAAGGCATGCAACCTACCAAACACGCCCTTACAGAACACCTTATTACGGTTTCTATGCGATGCACAGTGAATAGACGACTGGAATACAGGTGACACAATCCGGCATGAGCGACAAAATTTTCAGGGAAAAATGGAGCCCTGAAAAACTAGTAAACAGAAAAGATAATACACATTTAAAAAAAAAAATACAGTCCTAAAATAATTATGCCCGTGGAGAAACAATTGGTAGTCTAATATTGCTGCAGCAGAAAGTAACCACCCCCCTATTTCTGTACACGGTTAGCTCATAGTTCTGCTCCTTCAGAAGTATGCAGAACTCCAGAATGGCGTGTGCTTCCAATAATGCATAGGGTTTCCAGTGGGAACTCAGAAAATCGTGTAGTTTGAGAATAAGTTCATGAGGTTGTTTAAAGATTCAGGGTAGAACTTCCTCGCAAACAAATAGCAAGGTCTCTTCAGTCCATTCCATAAGCAAGGCCTCTGCAACAGCTCTCTCTGCATTCAACGACAATAAGAAAAAAGTGCACCATACTTGAGAACGGAATAATTTGATGCTTGTCCAAGACATAGGCTGGAGTTATCTAAACCTAACAAACCAATTTGTCCACAGAATTGTGCAAATACATTTGGAAATCAACTAACTATGTGATATGCGAAGTATGTGATTTTTTGCAGATCCAGAGAGAGGAAGGCACCTTTTCATCACTGGTGATATGAGAGCTCACATCAATGGACTGCAGAGAGACAGGAGTTAGAAGCATCCCGTAAAAAGGAAAATAGATGATCATCGAAAGCAAGATGATACAAAAGAAAGGACACATACTGTCATGTTCTTCAGGAGTTCATAAGTGACATCCTTGGCTCGAAAAGATCTGGGATGCCACTTTCCTTCAGACCAATCAACATAAGTCACAGACCAGTTAGCAATCCCAGCAGGATCCATCATCTGGTTGATAAAATGAGAGTTCTCAATTTCAGAAGAAATCAGGGACAATGATAAGTTTAGGTAGGAAAGGTCATTTTGCACAGAACTACTGACATGGAACAGAGTTGGCAAGTAATGCTCATCTGCATAGCAATTGCGACCCTCTTCCATTCCCGGCTGCAAGGACATCATAAATCACAGTAAGATATTATAGTAATTAGTACTGTATTAAATTAAAAAATTGTGCATTTTCTGGTGATGATAAAACACGTAGAAAACGTGGATGGGAAACAGCGGTACATGATCTGAAAATCTGAGGGCAACTTAGTCAACCTATAACTGAACTAGAAGCTACAATGGGGCCATTATCTTTCCTCTCAGTCTGAAGGACCAACCAATTTAATAAAAGAACTTGGTAAATAAACTCCAAAGGTATGAATGATGTATAGTCTACACAATGTGTAGGGCAGATTACCATAAGACGGATCTGATTACCTTGCAGAAACGCCTGAATTTTGAATAATAAAGGCTATCTGCGATCACAACCATTGCATGCTGCCGCTTGATTGAGAACCACTGAAATAGTTCAGAAATGGTGTTGATACGAATTAAGCACTACGAAAGATCATAAAACATATAGGAAATGTAAAACAAAGACAAAAACTAGGAATTCTTTTGAAATAGGAATTATACATGTTGATGATAAGCTATACACTGTTGCCCATTATTAGAATCATAAGATCATTTTTTCTTGGCGCCATAATAAACAAAGCAATGCAAACTTGCATGATAAATAATAAGCTTGCCTGCGAGCCCTTTCGGAATTCAGTCTCTCGAACCTCAGGTAGCATATGCTTTGAGTATCTAAAGACTCCATGTGGCCCAGGATCGTCAAAGCTGGAGAAGGACATAAACAAAGGTGTAATCAGGGAACTTTCGCATGGAACTTTCACGCCTTCCATTGTAAACAATGTATTTTGCAAAGCCGATATAGTCAACTTAAATAATAACTGCAATCATGAATTTAAGTTGGTTGCACGTTAATTGCAAAACAGAAAGTATTGCTGAGGCATCAATGTCCTTTGCAATAGCCTGGATAATGACCTAACTAATGCGAATAGAGAGAACTTAAGAGCAAAACAAGGGCTCACCAGTCAAGAAAACTATGTTTTGATCCCATCAGAAAGTCATAAACATAGTCAAAATTGTGAAGAGGAACACAGCTGCCATCATTGTGCAAGAAATAGTTCAGATCCGGGAGGCCTTTTTCGTGAAACAAAGTGGGACTGGTATAATTTTGCTTTGTGGGTCACCTGTCAGAAAGTAGTACAAATTGTTGGTTGTCGATGTCTTCTAGGGCCTTTGCCAACAGCCTCCTCTCTGCATCAACCATAGAAATCATACCCCATCCTACCTGATAGGAGTTGTCAACATCAGTGTATTCAAAGTATAATAAATACATAAATATAATTCTTCAGTTTTATAGGATGTTTCCTGTGTTTTAAGACCAACCAAATCCATATAATCGACTCCCCTTCTGCTGCAAGAATTAACTTCAGAAAGAAATATGCTAGCGTAAGAAATTACTGAATGGCGGTCAAAGGTAAATAGCTCTATGATAACATTATTAGTTAATTAGTTTACTTCTTGATTAAAGTTATCAGTGGTAAAAGAAAATAATACTATTGAGTTCATGAAAACCGTGGTTTCACTATGGATGATTATTGTTAGGATACACCTACCAACCAACAATACCAAAAGACCGATCTGATAGGAAGTGGATATATGATGTCCTATTCAGTTCTCAGTTACCACTCTGTTTTATACAGTTGCCATTATCAGATACCCAGTGGTATTCGTCACTGTTATATCCCAGGTTTACAGGCAGCGAAGTGGAGAACAGAATTTCAAAGCAAATACTAATAGATCAGAAATAGATCCCTTTTGAAGTGAGACGCCTGCTAGCTTGGTGCTGCCCTGAGCCATTGGGTCTTGACCAAACGCGATGACATCCAAAATGCATATATTGTAGGAGAGATAGAAAGCTTATGAATGACATGACAGAGATAAATTAAATTGAAGGGATTGTGCACAGTGCACACTATAACGTCATGAATTAAAATTCATTAGGTGTTATTCTAAAAAAAATGCATTAGGTGTTCACTGAGGCTTTCATTCTTGGAGAAGAATTACCTTATCACTATGTATTTCTCGGTCAACAAATATGGGACTGACATGTTCAGGCTTCTCACGTGAAGCGTGGACATATATTGTATATCTCCCCTCATGGCCCTGCAGAGATGAAGGAAAATGACATGGAGTGAAGTTTGAATACAAATGCTCGACGTGATCTTTGAATTAAATTCTACACACAGAAAAACACGAGTAGACTTTATGAAAGATGCATCCAGCAACATGGTATAATTATAAATACCAACCAAGTCATTTTTCTATCTTATATTTATGACTGGTGAGTGGCTGTATATTGGCCATTTATCTAATCCCTCAGATAGTAAACTAGGAATAACAGATACAGTCTAATAATATTAATAATACAATGCATGGCAACAGAAGAATAGCACCAGATACCTTAAAGAACAACTCCCATAAATTTTCAAATGGTAATTTGCCCGGAGTCAAGAACATGAAAGCAATTTTGGGATTCCTGGATGGAAAAGGAGGTGTCGAGAGGATCTGCCTGAACACAACACGTGCAGCAGTCTCCTCATCAGTCAGTTCCCGGGCGGGTTCTGAAGGAAACCAGTCCCTAACGGGATAGGTATAATCCTGGGGCGGGTAGAGATAAGCCCAGAGTACGGTGATCACAATGAAAGCCACAGCCACTGATATCCATATACGTCGTCGTGGAGCCGCCCTTGCGCGAGGCAATGAAACACCCTTCATAGCTGGCGTCCAATAGACACAGCTGCTCCCACTTCATGATTTTCTTCCTCTAGCAGTAAAGTGTCCAGCCTTCATTGTTCTCAGAATTTAGCCGACTTAGAAACCATCTAGGACAACTCCCACCACAAAATAGTAAACAAAGTTGCCTTCTGCAAAAATAAAAATAAAAAGAGAAAATGTTAATTAAACTTGTTTGTAAGATGTAATAATTCAAATCAAAATGATACTATGATTACAAGGCTATTCCAGACTTATCTGATTTTCTCGGGTTATGATTCACCGCTTGGAACTAACAAACAGTCATGTTTGTTATTATGTGTTTTCTCTCACTATATGTATTACCAAATCAAACTAAGTGATGTTGCATATTGTATCACATATCCGCTAGATTGCAACCCCATTTATTGGTATGAAGATCGTAATTACACAAATCCGCTTTGTGTTTCATGGGATCCATTTCTCTTACTTTAAATTGTCCAATCCTACCATAGGGGGCCAAGAGAATTATGAAAGTGGGAAATTCTAACCCAAGAAAATACATTTGATTCTTAACCAACGAGAGCGCCATTTGGGGTACCTAACAGATCAATAGGACCCAATAGAAACCAAAGCAAGCGGCTCTATTCCTGAACACAGGAACAAACAACAAGACACCAAGGGAAATATTGGACACAAAACACCTTCTAAGAAGATAAACACTCAATTTATTTTACTAACCAAACCAAGTGGAATAGAAAATAAAACGCAAAGAAAAGGTGTGGAGTCTCTGATTGCTCTATACTTCTCTATCTCTCTTGACGTATTGTGTGTCATGTTGGATGCACTCGCTAACTAGCACAAAAGTCTGAACTGATAGAAAGGGATATCCACATATACACTTCAACACCTCATCTCACGTGTGACTCGGAGAGGGAGAGGATGACACGTGCAACTAGAAGAGAGCGACGGTGCATTAGTCTTAAGAGGTATGGCTCATGTGATGTCGAATGCACTAGCCAACTATGTCAAAAATCCGAACTGATGAAAATGGCTAATACAATCCACATATACACTTCAACACCTGTCATGTTGCATGCACTAGTGAACTATCCTGAAAATCCGAACCGATGAAAAGTGCTAGTACAATTCATGTATATGTACACTTCAGTATCCCTCATATTCAGGACTCGAACTTGAAACCTTGGTTTTAATATTATGTCATGTTGCATGCACTAGCCAACTATTTCGAAAGTCCGAACTGATGACAATGGCTAGTACATTCCACATATACACTTCAACAACGCGGACGAGAGACTTTGGTGAAAACATTGGAATCTATGAGTTTCTAGAGTATCAATTATTCTTTTTTCTAGAACCATGCAGGAGCGCTGCATGTATATTAATAGAAAGAAGAAGAAAGCCAAAGAATGGATGTAGTCTTTACAGAGAAAAGTGGCCTCTGGCCGAAAGAGAGATGAAACGACCAAAAAGACTAGAAACATACCAAAATGACAACCAGCTAGGCCTAAGAGACGACGAAAATCTTAGCGGCCTAGGCATCAAGAAAGCGAATAAAAACCAATAACCTACTCTAATGAGAAACGACCGGCACTAGCTATAACCCATTGCTTTGTCTCCTGTTTAATGAGTTCCATGAGAGCTGCCGTTGGCTTGGCAATTTTTTCGAAGATCCTGTTATTTCTTTCTCTCCAAATCATCCAAACGACCAATATGACAAATGAGTCCAGCCTCCTCCTGAGCTTTCCATTGACGGTGCACCTGGCTTGTATCCACCATTCCTTTAAGTTAGCTTGAGAGGGAGGTGTTAGCTGATGAAAATTACACCATGGCAACAAATGTCCCCAAATAATATTAACGACCGCACACCCAACGAAAGGATGTTGAACGTCTTCATCGGCTGCATTGCAAAACGGACATTTATCATTTCGGGGAAGACCTCTTCTCGCCAACGATCCACTGTCCAAACTCTCCCACGGATGATTAGCCACATTGCTAATTTACATTTCATCGGAGCCCAAGATTTCCATATTGCATCGGCCACTTCGCAAGTAATCTTTGTCTTAAAGTGTGCCTGATATACATATTTGGTTGAAAAAACACCCTTTGAATCCCAAGTCCATTTCCAAACATCTTGAATAAGAGGGTGTATCAATTATTGTTGCTGGGACATGTTTGTCCTCTGGGGCTGTTCACATATTAGTCCACTAGAACGTGACCACCGATAGCCTTTTTTCTACCTATGTTGATACTTTTTGTTACTCAAGTAAACTTCGCAAATAGGATCGATCCTTCTGTTAACCATCATGTGCTCATCGGCTGCCATTTCATATTTCACCGGAAATGGTCACAAATTACATATTATCTAGATTTGCAGTCGAACAGGTTTAGAGCCCCACAGAATAATTTACTCAAATGATGAATTGTGCACATAAATAACCATGACACGGCACCAGGGTGTTGCAAGAACCGAGCATGGACTATCTGTCATTTTAGACAACACAAAAGCCATGCATTGTGGCCTAAATTCCATTCCCCAATCACCTGCCAGTGGCAAGAAAATATAGCATCGAGAACTCGTCCAAATTTCATAAAAAATTCACCCCCTAGATCCTGTAATCAATGTAGCAACAAGATGAAAAGGCACCAGGAACACTCTTCCTCGCTCCTGATCCCGACGATTGATTCCCCAACCAGAACCGCTACTTCGAATAAGCCAGGCCCCATTTCCAAGAACCTAACGAGGATCACAATGCAGAGAAATGCAATGTTTGCCAGGAAACGCGTACCTGGATGGGATCGCCGACGAGGCCGATCGATCCGATCGAGAAACCGCCGGGCAGAAACGCATGCAGGTACGCAGGATTTTTTTGCGGGAATGTGAAGCAGCGAAGGGCGCTCGTTGGAGAAGGCCAATGAAAATTGTGTATGTTCTCTCGCGTGGCATTTATAGTTGCCGGAGAACGCGGGCAGGAAGCGGAAAGCGCCCCCTCTCGGTCGAGCTCTCCAGCTCGAGGGCAACGGGGAGAGAAAAGGGGAAACGGATTTGGTTATTTGGAGATTAAAATTGTAATTTGAACCAAGCGTGAGAAACAAATTTTTGTGTTAGCATGAAGTAAGTAACTGTCTGAACATGGGATGAGCCTTAGGCAGCATTTACCATATAAATTCCTAAACTCTCGTATGATCCATTTGTGCATGCAACGAGGGGCGAATTTCTGGGCGCAAGAAGGAGTTCCACCTCGCCGTCGCCGAATCGGCGGTTGCCTCGCCCTCCGCCGGCCGCTCCGGCGGCGGGAGGACGGGGAACCCCGATTCGCGACGTGTACATAGTGTAGGGTTCCTTTCTTTTCCAGCCGGCGGCGCGGAGGAGGAGATGGCGCGGTCGGTGTTGCTTTTGCAGGTGGAGGACTCCCTCTTCGGCGGCGGCGCTCTGTGGAGCTCTGCAGCTGATCTTCCGCCGCTTCCACGCTCGCAGCTCTGCGGACCTGCCGTGTGTGGTTTCCCCCTTCGCCGGATGCCGCGGGACGGCGGATCTGGCGTCGACGACAACGTGCAGGCGGCTGAGGAAGTTCGGTTCGGCGACGACGGCGTCCGCTGGTGTAGGTCCTCTGAGGCCGACGATCGGCGACTTCCCGTTCGCTCGGGGGAGCTCTCGTTCCAAGGTATGGAGAGCAGGAGCGGCGGCGCGCCTCCGACGGCGCCATGGACGACGACGTGGCCGGGTTACAGTGGAGGCTTGGACTGTATTTTTGTTCTTTGTAGGGTCCTCCTTGTAATTTGCTGAATTTCTTTTCAGCCCCTTGTACTCGCGAAAAAAAAAGAGATGGAGTGTGGCGTTTTGGAGCTTGGGCTCTATGGCGCTCGTTTACAAAAAAATGGAGAAAAAATGCTAAATGTAGATAATAATATGTTCAACTACTGCGCAAAAAAGAAAAATCCAAAATTCGTTACATTTCAAGTTGGCAAAAAAATGGGTTGGTGAACATTAAATTGATTGGCGCTAAGCGCGGTGCTCGAAGCACTCCCTTGTACTCCATCGAGTGTCAGACGACGAGGCTGACAGGTAGCTCCTGGTCATACGGGAGGGCCGGGGAGGCGTGTAATCCTCCACTAGGAGCCCATCCCACGCAGCCAAACCCCGATATATTGACAAAGCTGGTAATGGTGCGAATGAGATGTGAGAGAATGGGAAGGGGGCTGGAGTGGGGTTAGAGTGGAGTCGACGAGACTGCGTAAGCTTTGGTCCGGTTGGAGTACATGGTGGCGGACGCATCCGGTGTGTCCCGGATAGCCTTAAATCCGCCCCACGTAAGAGCTGCATTTTATGATGCCAAACATACTAGACATTTGTTTAAATTTTTTGCCCAGACAAATGGGGAGAATAGCGGAGACAATTGAAGGTGCTCTTAAGATTTTTTTATTGAAAAAATTATAGAAATCACTCCAAAATAACAGTCAACGGGGAGCCATTTAGCCCTGGACTTGAAATTGGTTTATTGGGAGCCCCCACCTCAATCTATAAAATCAGGCCAATGACCCCTACCGGTTTATGTCACATCAATAGCGGCTTTGCGGCAAATGGTGGTGATTAGGCGCTGATTGTTTGGTGACATGGTGGTGACATGGCAGTACATTATCTTGACCATGATTCGATGAAGCCTTGTAATCCGCTCACCGATAAGCAGAGGTGAATACGCCACCACGACACTCGTCGTTATGTTCCCATTCGGCTCCACCACTTTCCCGCGGTAGTGCATACGTCATGTTGCACGCAAAGTCGTTCGGAGCTACGTCCAACGCTTCCATGTCTGCGAAGGTGTCAAGGGCATTAAGTGGTATTATTTGACAAATCTGGCCCCTTTTGATCAACTAAGCATATATATGGTCTCTTCTTAAAATTATTTTCAAATCTGTCCTCTCGGGGTCAGCGTCAATGAGTATGGAGCCGAACTTGTTTAGTTCGGCGTCATATAGAAAGTCGCATAATTTTCTTAAAGACTTAGAATTATTAAAACAGGGAGTCAGCGCCAACGAGCATGGAGCCGACATGTACAAGGTCGGTGCCATCTGATGACGTGAAAGACACACGTTCGTTGGGAACCCCAAGAGGAAGGTATGATGAGTGCAGCAGCAAGTTTTCCCTCAGTAAGAAACCAAGGTTTAATCGGACCAGTAGGAAATCAGAGTCACTTCTGAAGGTTGTTGGTGAAGGAGTGTAGTGCGGCGCAACACCAGGGATTCCGGTGCCAACGTGGAACCTGCACAACACAATCAAACTAATTTGCCCCAACTTAACAGTGAGGTTGTCAGTCTCACCGGCTTGCTGAAAACAAAAGATTAGGTGTATAGTGTGGAAAATGATGTTTGCTTGCAGAGAATGAAAAAGAACAATGATTGCAGTAGGTTGTATTTCAGATGTAAAATGATGGACCGGGATCCACAGTTCACTAGTGGTGTCTCTCCATAATAAATAACTAACATGCTGGGTAAACAAATTACAGCTGGGTAATTGACAATATTGATAAGTGCATAACATGCATGTGCAAGTTGTAGTGTCTACTATGAGATTTATTTGGGCATTACGACAAAGTACACAGACCGCTATCCAGCATGCATCTGTGCCTAAATAGTCCACCTTCAGGTTAACATCCGTACCCCTTCCGGTATTAAGTTGCAAGTAACAGACAATTGCATTAAGTAAAGTGCATAATGTAAACAACGTATTCATCCTTAGACAAAGCATCATTAGGTTACCCCTATTGGCAACAGCACATCCACAATCTTAGGGGTTGCTGTCACTCCCCAGATTCAATGGAGACTGAACCCACTATCTAGCATAAATACTCCTTCTTGGAGTCACAAGCATCCACTTGGCCAGAGTATCAACAAGTAACGGAGAGCATGCAAGATCATAAAAGACACAGACATAATATTCAGTATTCAACTTGACATAGTATCAATATTCATCGGATCCCAGCAAACACAACATGTAGCATTACAATAAGATGATCTTGATCATGATAGGCAGCTCACAAGATCTAAACATGATGGCACAAGAGGAGAAGATAACCATCTAGCTACTGCTATGGACCCATAGTCCAAAGATGAACTACTCACACATCACTCCGGAGGCAGGCATGGCGATGTAGAGCCCTCCGGTGATGATTCCCCTCTCCGACAGGGTGCTGGGAAGAGCTTCAGTATCCTCCCGAGTTACGGTTGATGGCGGCGGCTCTGAAACTTTTCGTGGAATATGACTCGGGTATCTAGGGTTTTCCCGAATAGATGAATATATAGGCGAAGGGGCAGCGTCGGTGGAGGCCCGTGGCGTCCTCACCACGTGGCGGCGCGCCAGAGGGTGGGACCGCGCCACCACATGGTGAGGGCGGCCCACGGCCCCCCTTCGTCTCTCCTTCGGACTCCGTGAACGTGTCAGAAAAATAGGAACTTTGGCTTTTGTTTCGTCCAATTCCGAGAATATTTCCAGAATAACTTTTCTGAAACAAAAAACAGCAGAAAACAGGAAGTGACATTGTGGCATCTTGTTAATAGGTTAGTCCTAGAAAATGCATAAAAATGATATAAAGTGTATGTAAACATGTAGCAATTGCATAATACAAGCATGGAACATCATAAATTATAGATACGTTGGAGACGTATCACCATCCTCATTGGAGCCGACCTCAGGGACCAGATTTGAAAATAGTTTTGGAGAGAGGCCAAATTTGAGGTTACTTTCGCAAAAAGGCCATATTTGACAAATGTACTATTAAGAGCATCTCCACCGGCGCGCCCAATAGAACGTCCGACAAAGTTGCCGGACAGGCGCTTTTGGGCGCGCCGGCACCGGTTGCAGCCTATTGGGAGCGGCGCGCCTCACCGGTCGCTCCCAATAGGATTTAGAGAAAAAAAGTGAGACGCGAATTCATTCAAACTTAACTCATGTCATTCAAATTCGACATTTTTTACAAAATACGACGAAATTTAAACTAAACCTATTCTAATAGCCGGTGAAGTAGCCGTAGAACTCGTCCAGGGCCACTGCGTCGTCCTCGACCTCCGGCTCCTCCACCTCCTCCTTCACCGACGCGGCCACCGGCGCGGCGGGAACAACATCATCCGACTCGAGATCGATGATGTTGTTGTCGACGAGCGACCAGCTCTGGGCGAACGTGAGCAGCGCCGGCTGGACCGTGTTATACGACAGGTCCAGCGTGATCTCCATTTCGCGATGGTACCTGGCCTCGACCTCTTCCTCCCTCATCTGCCACGGCGGTGGTGTCGAGGCGCCCTTCTTGCGGGAGGAGGACGCCCCCGGCTCGAGCTTCACCGTGGCGCGGGATGAGGACACCCCCGGCTCGAGCTTGACGCGGGGAGCGGGCGGCGGCGGTGGCCCGAAGTCACGGATGGTGACGCTGCTGTTCTTGGCAGGCGGCGCCGACCATCCGTGCTCCTTCTTGACCTTGATCCTGCGGCCGCTGTTGTTGATCGGCGGCGGCGACTCCATCTTGACGAAGCACGGAGTCGTGGGCGTCGTGGACCGCGCGTTGGAGGACGACGATGAGCTGGCAGGCATCTGCCAGCCGCCACTGCGGCCGCTGGATGGGCCGGTCCAGCCGTACTCCCGCAATGTCGCGTAGAAGTCGCGGACCTCTGATGTCTACGCACGCTTCTATTCTTGTAGACAGTGTTGGGCCTCAAAGAGCAGAGGTTTGTAGAACAGCAGCAAGTTTCCCTTAAGTGAATCACCCAAGGTTTATCGAACTCAGGGAGGTAGAGGTCAAAGATATCCCTCTCAAGCAACCCTGCAATTAAGATACAAGAAGTATCTTGTGTCCCCAACACACCTAATACACTTGTCAGATGTATAGGTGCACTAGTTCGGCGAAGAGATAGTGAAATACAAGTAATATGGATGGTTATAAGTAGTAATTGCAATCTGAAATAAAAATGGCAGCAAGCAAACATGTAGCAGAAC
Organism: Poa pratensis; assembly: GCA_947311845.1. Lineage (NCBI taxonomy): Eukaryota > Viridiplantae > Streptophyta > Magnoliopsida > Poales > Poaceae > Poa > Poa pratensis. The sequence goes on from CAMZMU010000074.1 coordinate 79,030,901, forward strand.
TTGTTGTAAACGGTGTTTCAATGCTTAGAACAAGGCCTAGTGATTATACTTTCACTAGTGGACACTCTCAACAATGACCTCATAATTGAATAAATAAATGCTACTCTCAAACACTCTCTTATTGGATAATGAACACCATTCATTGCGTAGGGCTATAAAAGCATACCTCAAAGTCTGAGTAAACAAACGCCACAACGTCATAAAGGAGTCACACACGATGCGCACACCGTCACCTTCACACCGTGGAGAGTGACTCCGGAGTTCATATTAAAGTAACCTCTAGAGTGGCATAATAGATAAAGAGTAACATCTACTTATTCAACTAGATTACAAAGCTCATGATCACACAAAGATCACACCATGGGAGAGAGAGATAAACCACATAGCTACCGGTAGAGCCTCAGCCTCGGGGGAGAACTACTCCCTCCTCATCATGGAGTTCAGCAACGGCGATGAAGATGGCGGTGGAGTCGATGGAGATGGCTCCAGGGGTACTTCCCCATCCCGGCAGCATGCCGTAACAGAGACTTCTGTCCCCGAAACTTGTTCTGGATGGCGACGGCGCTGCGGACCTCTTCGTGGAATATGACTGATTCTTTTAGGGTTTTCGCGTCGGGGGCAATATATAGGCGAAAGGACGATGGTCGGTGGAGACTCGTGGGCTCCTCACCACGTGGCGGCGTGGCCCAGGGCCACCCGCGCCATGGCATGGTGAGGGCGGCCCACGGCCCTCCTCCTTCTCCCCTTTGGACTCCGTGTACGTGTCGGGAAAATAGGGACTTTGGCTTTTGTTTCGTCCAATTCCGAGAATATTTCCAGAACAACTTTTCTGAAACCAAAAACAGCAGAAAACAGGAACTGGCACTGTGGCATCTTGTTAATAGGTAGTCCCAGAAAATGCATAAAAATGATAAAAGTGTATATAAAACATGTAGCATTTGGTATAATATAAGCATGGAACATCAGAAATTATGGATACGTTGGAGACGTATCAACCTCCCACCAGCGCCGCCTCCACGCCGCGTTGTTCTGTCGGGGAGCCTCCGTCCCCTCGTGGTCGTCAACGGCGGCTGCGCGCTCCGCCTCCAGCAGTGGCCGCCAGTTCGGATTGTTGTGGGCGTAGTCCAGATCCGCCCGCTGCTCCGGCGTCATCTGGCGGCGGCGGTGGCAGACCAGGTCAGTGAACCGCTCCCCATCAGCAGCGGGGGCATGGCGTAGCCCAGGGAGCTGACGTTCCAGCCGCGCCTCCCGGCGGCACGGGGATCGGTGGTGGGCGAAGAACACCGCCTCTTCCTTGCGGAGGTAGGTCTTCACCCCGCTGCTTCCCGACGCCTGCCCGTTGTTCGCCATGGTCGCTGGGGAGAGGAGCAGACGGAGAGGAGAAGACGCGGGAGTGCGGCGCTGGAGTGCGGCGGTGGAGGTGAGCGGCGGGGTCTTTATAGACAGGGGAAGTGACGTGGGCCTACCTTTCGGGTGCCCCACTATGAGATACCTAGTGCACGCCAAGCCGCAAGATCCACTACTGCAGGCCCGTGAAGGGCCCAACAAGGACAACGTACGTCCCAAGGAAGTCGAAGATAGGGTCGGTAGATACTTACCAAATATTGTAAACCCTAACCGACACCGATTTCCTGAGAGCTAGCCTCCATATAAAGGCTAGGAGGGACCTCTATCGAGGTACGTCCATACTCCACCACCGAAACCCTAGTGAGATAGTTATCTCGTCAGGATCGTCATTGTAACCTTCGACTCCATTAATACAGATCAGACAAACAGGAAGTAGGGTGTTATCCTCCGGGAGCCTGAACCTGGGTAAATCGCCTTGCTTGTCAGCCGTGGTAACTACCAGCACTCGCAATCTCCTCCCCTTCAATCAACCCGGTACTCGAACCTGGGATCTGCCGAGGTGACCCCTCAACATTTGGTGCCGTCTGTGGGAACGACGAGTGCGGGAATCATGGTTGCACCGGCTCCATCGGCAATAAAGATCGACGCTCCGACCATCAACAAGCCAATCCGCTTCGGCTCCTTCGTCTACGATCCGCACCCGCTGTCGTGGGTTTGTCACGTCAGGTGTCATAGATGACTTCGTAGGTGTGGGATTACGCGAGTCAAGCATCTCCGAGCTTGGGATCGCAGGAACAAAGATCAACACAGATTTACCCAGGTTCGGCCCCCTCAATGTGAGGTAAAAGACCTACTTCCTGCCTACCCTAGATTGGTATTGATATGATAATCGAGGTGTTACAATGGAGGCGATCCGATCTGGTACTCGCCGTATGAGCTAGGGTTTGGGGCTTGATAGCTTGACCCGCTCTAAGTCCTGCGAGTCCTCTTTATATACACAGAGGCTCGCTAGGTTACAAAAGGAAACTTCCCCATAAGGAATACATCCACAGAGGCCTACTCGGAGACTACTTGGTCTTCACGTCCTCCGGGATTGTCTTCTAGATCTTTCCCCTTATGGCGGTTCAATATTGGGCTTGTTCCCAAGTGGGCCTTCATCCGTGCGAGTAAGTTAAGTCGCACTGGGCCGCGGGTTAATCCAGAAAGTATTCCCCCGACATTAGCCCCCAAGCGTGGCCTGAACTTCATAGTTTCTTGATCTTGAATGCTTAGGCCGTGCTTTTCCTTGTTTCGCGGCTTATAATTGTGCACAGTTTGGCCTTGACTCGCACCTGGAAGATCATCTGACTTCGTGAGCTTTAGAGTATCCTGATAGCTTCAAACTTGATGACGATCTATCTTCAAATTTTTGATGATAATATGATATAGCCCCCAAGGATTGAGAGGATGTTATGTGGTAATCATCTCAATTCTTCTCAGAGAACTCTGAAGGTCATCACCTGTAACTTGATATCATGAATAAAACAATTGTTAAGTTACAAGTAATTGTAATTGGTGTTGCCGTACTATAAGCAGTACATCGACCTCTAGTTAGGCCATCTGAATCCTTAAGTGGGCACTCGCGCGACTCAGTATTTCCTAGGAATATGTGTGTTCAGGGTCGAGAGCGGCCATGATAGGCAATCAAGCTCGATTGACGCCACACCCCAGTACTTTGGCCACATAATGCGAGTAGCAATCCAACTTAAGGTAAATTTGATAATTGCCAATAAATCGGCTGTTTCAGGGTAACAAAGACCCCAAGAAACATATGATATTGCCATGATAGGCTAAGCTATGATAAGCTTTGATTATGATGACACATAAGGTCGCGCCTAGGTGGCAACCGAGTGTTATACATAGGGTTGGATCGCGCGTAGGTGGCGATCCATGGTGATACATGGGGTCGGTCGCGCCTAGGTGGCGACCAGAGATGATACAAAGTTTACGGCCGCGCCTAGGTGGCGCCGGTTTCTGATACAAGGGTCGATCGCGCCTGGGTGGCGATCAGATGTTGCATAGGTCGCGCCTAGGTGGCGACCAAAGTTGAAGTTCTAGCCCTGAGTGGCTGTGATGATACTCAGCTATAAAGCTGGAAAGGATGATGCTTGGCTCTGATTAGCCTTTTCTTATGTATAGTACGGTCGCAGGTGTGCGACGTTCCAAGGGCGAGGTGCCTCGAGACGATCCTCGAAATCATGGCGTTCGCTGCTTTCTTCCCTTACATCCAGCAGGTAGTACGACCCATTGTTTAGCTTCTTGCTGATGATGTAGGGTCCTTCCCATGGAGAGGACAGCTTATGCATTCCCTTGTGATCTTGTTTAAGTCGCAGTACTAGGTCGCCTTCTTGAAAGGTGCGGTTTTGATGCGTCTGGCATGATAGCGTCGCAAGTCTTGTTGATATACTGCTGACCTTGATGCTGCCAAGTCTCTAACCTCTTCTAATGTGTCCACCGAGTCTTGCCGAGCTATCTCATTATCTGTCTCGATGTAAGCCGCAACTCTTGGTGAATCATGTATGATATCGCTGGGCATGACTGCTTCTGCTCCATAGACCATGAAATATGGTGTAAATCCTGTGGATCTGTTAGGGGTTGTTCTCAAGCTCCACAGTACTGCTGGCAGTTCTTCCACCCAACATCCTGGAGATGCTTCGACCTTTTCAATAAGGCGCGGCTTAATTCCATGGAGAATTTCCTGGTTAGCTCGCTCAGCTTGTCCATTGCTCTGCGGGTGTGCTACTGACGTGAGGTCCAATCTTATCCCATTGTCTGCGCAAAATATCTGTGTAGCCCCTTCAGAGGTGTTGCTCCCATTGTCTGTAATGATACTATGGGGGTAACCAAGCGGAATATGACCTTCTTCAAGAACTTGACTGCTGTTTCAGCCTCGCAATCTCCCACAGGTTCTGCTTCTATCCACTTTGTGAATTTGTCCACCATGACTAAGAGGTGAGTTTTTCCGTTTGAAGACCGTCTGAAAGGCCCTACCATGTCAAAACCCCATACGGCAAAAGGCCATGTGATGGGTATTGTGCGAAGTGCTTGGGCTGGCATATGATCTTGCCTAGCGTATCTTTGACATCCATCGCACACTCTGACAATTTGCTCTGCATCTGCTAATGCTGTTAACCAGAAGAATCCATGTCGGAACGCCTTTGCCACCAAAGATCTTGACGAAGCATGATGGCCACAATCGCCTGAATGAATTTCGTGCAAGATTTTTCGTCCCTCTTCTGGTGAGACACATCTTTGAATGCTCCTGATACGCTGCGCTTGTATAATTCATTGTTGATGATTGTATAGGCCTTTGATCGTCGTATGATTTTGCGCGCCTCAATTTCATCGTCCGGCAGCACTCCGCGACTTAAATATGCCATGTATGGCTCTGTCCATCCTGGCTGTTCATGCAGGGCTGCGACTAAAGTTGAATCATCCTCTGGCTCTGCAATGTCAATTCTGCTGGAGGCTTGACTGATGGATTGTGCAGTTCATCCAGGAAAACATTGGGTGGGACTGACTGTCTATTGGATCCAAGCCGAGACAGGGCATCCGCAGCTTCATTTTGTCTCCGATCAATATGTTCAACTTGGTATCCAGTGAAATGTCCAGCAATTCTGTCCACCTCTCTCCTATATGCAGCCATGTTCGTCCTTGCTGTCCCACGTTCCGGAGACCTGCTGTGCCACCAAGTCTGAATCGCCAAAACAGCGTATGCGACTGATGTTCATCTCCTTTGCTATACGTAGACCATGAAGCAGTGCCTCGTACTCCGCCACGTTATTTGTGCAGTTGAAGTGTATCTGTAACACATACCGCAGCTTGTCTCCCTTGGGAGATGTCAGAACAACTCCAGCCCCCGAGCCTTGCAACTGTCTTGACCCATCAAAATGCATGGTCCAGTATTTGGTTTCTGCCATGCTAGGAGCAACTTGGATTTCTGTCCAATCGTTAATAAAATCTGCAAGGGCTTGCGACTTAATTGATGTGCGCTCGTAGCTGATGTGATGTGGTCCCAACTCGATCGCCCACTTAGCGACTCTTCCAGTAGCTTCTCGATTACGAATGATATCTGCCAATGGTGCTGAACTCACCACAGTTATTGGATGCTCTTGGAAGTAGTGCTTCAGCTTGCGACTCGCCATGAACACTCCAAACACCAACTTCTGCCACTGTGGGTAACGCTGTTTGGAAGCTGTGAGGACTTCGCTCACGTAGTATACTGGTCTGGACAGGGTATTCCTTTCCTGTTCTTGTCTCTCCACAACCATGACAGCACTCACAGCGCGGGAATTTGCCGCTATGTATAGTAGCATTGGCTCTTTATCTTTTGGAGCCGCCAGAACTGGAGCATTTGTCAATTGATGTTTCAAGGCTGTCAGAGCTTCGTCGGCCTCTGCGTCCCAAACGAAGGTGTCTGATTTTTTCAACAGTCTGTACAAAGGTAGTGCTTTCTCTCCCAATCTTGATATAAAGCGACTCAAAGCTGCTACGCAACCAGTAAGCCGCTGTACATCTTTTATCTTTTCTGGCTTTTGGAGATCCATCACGGCCTTTATCTTGTCAGGATTGGCCTCAATGCCTCTTTCTGATACTATGAATCCCAATAGCTTTCCTGCTGGTACTCCGAAGACGCACTTTGTGGGGTTGAGCTTCATGTTGTATTTTCTGAGATTTGTAATGTCTCTGCCAGATCACCAATAAGATCCTGGCTAACTTGCGATTTAATCACAATATCATCCACGTAGGCATGAACGTTGCGACCTATTTGCTCATGTAGCAATTCTGAATGCATCTTTGGTAAGTCGCACCTGCGTTCTTCAACCCAAAGGGCATGCTGACGTAACAAAAAGCTCCGAAGGGTGTGATGAAGGACGTCTTTTCTTGGTCTCCCTCTTCATCTTGATTTGATGGTAGCCTGAATAGGCGTCCAAAAAGCATAACAGCTCGCACCCAGCAGTTGAATCAATTACTTGGTCGATTCTTGGCAAAGCAAATGGATCCTTTGGACAAGCTTTGTTAAGACTGGTAATCAACGCACATTCGCCACGTACCGTTCTTTTTCATAACCAATACTGGATTTGCCACCCACTCCGGATGGTATACCTCTGTGATGAATCCTGCAGCCAGCAAGCGAGCTATTCCTCTCCTATTGCCTTTCTCCTGTCATCATGAAAACGCCGTAGTGGCTGCTTCACTGGTTTAGCCGCAGGGTTCACTTTGAGGCTATGTTCTGCTAATTCTCTTGGTACCCCTGGCATATCTGACGGCTTCCATGCGAAGATGTCTTTATTTTCCTGGAGAAAAGCACGAGGGCCTTCTCCTGTCTTCTTCCATGTGTGCTCCAATGCTAGTTTGCTTGGATGAGTCGCCAGGAAAAGATTTATCTGCTTAGTGTCCTGGGCCGCTTTGAATTTCATTGGTGGCTCGGCAGATGGCGTGGTAACCACACTCATATCGTTTGGGTCCACCTGCGACTTATAACCTTTTAGTTCTTCCGCGGCACAGGCGGATTCTGCGAAAGCCGCATCTCCTTTCTCACATTCTATTGCTTTTTCTCTATCTCCGTACACTGTGATGACCCCTTTTGGTCCTGGTATCTTCAACTGTAGGTACACGTAGCATGGCCTGGCCATAAACTTAGCAAAGGCCGTTCTTCCAAACAAGGCGTGATATGGGCTTGGAATTTTACACTTCGAAGCTTAGGAATTCACTTCTAAAGTTCTCTTCTGTTCCAAAAGTTACCCCTAGGGTTATTTTCCCCACTGGCCGTGCGGACCTTCCTGGGACAATGCCGTGAAATACTGTTGACGTGGGCTGCAGGCTGGAATCCTTGAGTCCTAGACGCTGGAAAGTATCGTAGTACAAGATATTAATGCTGCTTCCTCCATCCATAAGCACTTTGGTCAGCTTGTATCCTGCAACGTATGGTGCCACAACCAGTGCCAACTTGCCAGGTTCCCGTACCTGTGGCGGGTGGTCGTCGCGACTCCAGGTTACCGCGTATTCTGACCACCTTAACCAAGCGGGTGTTGTTGGTATCACGGCGTTCACCTGCTGACTTCTCCGGCTCAATTTCTCTTCTCTTTTGGAGGTATCGATAACTATTGTGTGATACTGCCCCGTCTGCCTGGGGTTACTCGCGCCGTGCTGCCCAATGTTTGTGTTATGAGCCGCACTAGGGTTTCCTTCATGGGAATTCCCCCCTTGTGTTGGCTCTCTTCTTTCCACTTTTTGTAATAATGGCATTGCGCCTTGGTATGGTCCGCTGGCCGTCCATCACCTGTCGCATGAAGGTCGCATGGCCGGTTGAAAACTTCTTGCATATTGATTGGCGGGAGCCGTATCCTCGACCCCTTCCACGCTGGCCTCTGAATCCTCCACGCGCATTGGCTACGAGCCCTGAGTGACCATCTTCGCTTTTGCGTTTGTTTTGACTCGTGTTGTTGTGGCTCGTTTGCTGCTGGGGCTTGTTGGAGTTTTTCTTTCCTTTTGCAGCAACCTCCTCTTCTTCTCCGTCTGACGCGTCTCTGGTTTTGTCTGAGCTGGCATATTTGTTAGCCGCAGCCATCACCTCGCTGAGGCTCTTGACTTTATCCTTCATGCGACCCAGCTTATGAATCAGCGGCTCAAACTTGCAGTTTTTCTCCATCACCAGGACGGCTGAGCTTGGTGGTATATTATCTGAGGAGTGTATTATTTCTGCCACCCTTTTCATCCAATGGCGACTTGACTCGCCTTCCTTCTGGACACAACGCTCTAAATCTTCTATATTGCAGAGTCGCTTGCAAGTTCCTTGGAAGTTCTTAATGAAGGCATCCTTCAGTTCCTCCCAAGTATTTATAGAGTTGGGAGGCAAATTTTGCAGCCATATGTGCGCTGCTCCTTCTAGCATCATGTTTAGGTAGCGTGCGCAGATCTCTTCAGATGCGTTTAGGATGCTCATGCCCATCTCGTAATTGTTGAGCCAAGTGGTTGGATCCATGCTGGCGTTATAGTTTGCCACCTTGCGTGGCCCTTTGAAATCTTCAGGAAAAGGTTCCGATCTGATCTTTCAGTGAAACACCGGTCCCTTGAGTCGCGAGGACAGGGCTGTGGGTGCGCCTGCGGGGTTATCTGCGGGCCGCTTTTGCATCAATGGGCATTCGCCTGCGCTTCTGCGACTTGCTCCTGTGCCTCTGTGCGACTCCTGACACGTCCTCTGGTGGCCTGCTCTGGACGCTTCTTTCTGCTGTAATCCTGTGATTGGCTGGTACGAGGGGCAGCTGTGCTTCGGCTTCCGCCCTATTGGCTTGTTGCAGGACTGCCGTACTTAACATCTGAATCGCGCGCCGCGCCTCAGCATTGACCGGGTCATCGCCTGTTGGTACCATCTGAGTCAAGATATTAGCCGCAGCATACATATTATCGACAGGGTTCTGGTAATGGCCCTGTGGGGTGTGAAACCTCCTTGGTTGTTGCTGGGTCTCTTGATTTGTTGGTACCCTTCCTTCCGCAGTCGTCTGGATTCCGTCCCGCGGCTGGAGTGAGCGGGATTTCCACTGTTGGTTGAGTCGCGCGCAGCTGTGTTTGCGGGTCAACCTGTTGTTGAGTCGCAGCCAGCGCGGCTACTCTCTGCCGCTCCTGTTGGATTCCTTGGTTTATCTGATCGAGCCTGCGGCGCTCTTCTTCCATCCTTCGAACCTCATACAGGAGCTCGGCCCTGGCGGCCTCAATTTCTGTTGCACGGAGGGCGGCGTTCGTGGCTGACACAGGGACAAGAAGTGGGTTGCTTGGGGGTGCCGATGCCTCGGTTTCTCCAGCAGTTCCTGACGCACCTGCTCCTCCGGCCATGTAAACCGCGACTTGTGCCATCTCTTGATCTGGTGATGATGTGATTTCTGGTGGGTAACCCCAGCAACTTTCTTCAAAGGCAGGTATGATGGACCCAAACTCTTGCGAGTCCATGCTTTCCACGGATTCTTCCCCGTCATCGGCGACTTCTTCTATGAATCGCCTTCCTGGACCGATCTAACGGACCTGCCACCGATGAAGCCGACGAAGACGTTGATGGATCCGAACGGGATGACGTGGCCGGTCTCCAAATAATCTGCTTCCGGCCCCCAGCTTGAATCGTCGATGAGGGGTGTGCCATTGACCGTGATGATACGGCCAACAACAAGATCTTCAGCTCCCTTCATGGATCCTGCGCGGAACGTGACGCTCTTGACCGCAGGCCCCACGGTGGGCGCCAACTGTCGTGGGTTTGTCACGTCAGGTGTCATAGATGACTTCGTAGGTGTGGGATTACGCGAGTCAAGCATCTCCGAGCTTGGGATCGCAGGAACAAAGATCAACACAGATTTACCCAGGTTCGGCCCCCTCAATGTGAGGTAAAAGACCTACTTCCTGCCTACCCTAGATTGGTATTGATATGATAATCGAGGTGTTACAATGGAGGCGATCCGATCTGGTACTCGCCGTATGAGCTAGGGTTTGGGGCTTGATAGCTTGACCCGCTCTAAGTCCTGCGAGTCCTCTTTATATACACAGAGGCTCGCTAGGTTACAAAAGGAAACTTCCCCATAAGGAATACATCCACAGAGGCCTACTCGGAGACTACTTGGTCTTCACGTCCTCCGGGATTGTCTTCTAGATCTTTCCTTATGGCGGTTCAATATTGGGCTTGTTCCCAAGTGGGCCTTCATCCGTGCGAGTAAGTTAAGTCGCACTGGGCCGCGGGTTAATCCAGAAAGTATTCCCCCGACACCCGCCGGCCCAGCGCTCGGTGTACGCCGATATCTATGGAGGTATGTGTTTGTCCTTTGGAAACATGCATCTCCATGTGAACAAGTGGGGAGTCTTTCGACTCTCTGCTCTCGCGCCTATGACGGCTGCGGGACTCGCGTCTCCGTCGACTACGGAGATCGCATCTGCATCATCGACATCGACTGCGTCTCCGTCGACTACGGAGATCGCGTCTGCATCATCAACATCGACCGCGTCTCCGTCGACTACGGAGATCGCGTCTGCATAATCGACATCGACCGCGTCTCCGTCGACTACGGAGATCACATCTGCATCATCAACATCGACCGCGTCTCCGTCGACTATGGAGATCGCGTCTGCATCATCGACATCGACCGCGTCTCCGTCGACTACGGAGATCGCATCTGCATCATCGACATCGACCGCGTCTCCGTCGACTACGGAGATCGCATCTGCATCACCGACATCGACTGCATCTCCTTCGACTATGGAGATCGCGCTCGCTTCCACAACATCAACTGCGAAGGTCGCGCCCGCATCGACTCCACCCGCCGCACCTCCATCAACAACAGAGACAACGAAGATCGTTGACTCTTCACCGAGGAGTTCTGCAGCGACTGCGGCGTGTATCACGTCGCCTCCATCTTCGACTCCGGGAACAACTCCAACAACAGCGATGCGCAGTCGACGGCCCAGTTACGACCAGCGTAGATCTACATGATCGAAACCACGACCCCCAACAACAATCGTTGAGAAGAACCTCCGGCGTACCCGCTGGAGGTCATCATGCCAGACGGGGTGACGATGCTCAGCATCACTCGCGAGATGGGGATCAGAGCCTTGAAGCACATGGAAGAGTACACCTTGCCCCCTGAAGATGCGACCAGGGAAGACATGATGGCATAACGGTACCTCATGTGGAAGGACACCAAGAAGATCCGCGTGGAAAAAGCTGAGTTAGCCCGACGCAAAGAGATCGCCGACAACTCGAGTGCCCGACGCGCAGCTTTCTCCTTCGCCTCCTCGGAGACTGCAGTCTCGCAAAGGCGTCATAGAACACACCTGAACCGGATAGCAGAAGTGGATAGAGCAGGGGTCAACCGCAACCTCGAGTCGTCATACGTGACAGAAGACGCGGAAGGGATTCCGATCCCAAGAACAGCCTCTGCCGCTCTGATGTCAATAGGCACATATCTGCAGTTGACCCAACCTCCGAAGGGTGACCCGCGCGTTAACGTACACAAGCAGCAAATCAAGGCACTCAAACTGGCGGAAGACGCTCTACTCAACTCTGGCGCAGCCGATAAAGCACCGGAAGATCCAGGTCGACGCGACCGCGAGCGTGCCTTGCACGTAGAGCGGCCCACGCGACACCTTCAAGAAGGAGAAGACGCGCGCAACTACATCACGCAGAAGCAGCTCGACCGCAGTCGCGCCAAGCGAGCAAGCAGCTCCCAAGACCAAGAGCAGTACTCCAGCGGTAGCTACGAGCCATGCGGCACCTCGTGCTTCACCCTCAGCATCCACGACACAAGAATGCCGAAAGGCTTCAAGCTCACAGCCGAAGCAGCCAAGTTCGACGAGAAGCAAGACCCGAGGCTATGGCTCGAAGAGACGGGAAGCAAGACCCGAGGCTCTGGCTCGAAGATTACCTCATCGCCTGCAACTGTCAAGGGGGCAGCACGACTACAGCAATGCAGTATATTCAGTTGATGCTCACTGGATCTGCACGCGGGTGGCTCCAGACCCAGCCCAAGAACTCCTTCAACTCGTGGGAGCAATTTGAAGAAGCCATCGTCAAGAACTTCCTTGGAACATACTCGCGGCCAGACACCTTCGCCGAGTTGCAGGCTTGCAAACAAGGAAGGGAGGAGCCGTTGCGCTCGTACATCTCGCGATGGACGCCTTTCAGCATGGCGTGTGGCGCCAAGATCTCAGGGAAGCGTTTGGTCGACTCCAGCCAACTTCCATGGTCGAAGTCATGAAGATAGCCAACCAATGGGCAGACGGAGAAGACTCCATTCGAGACGACCGCCCCTACGTGGTGAAAGAAGAAGGTGGCCCAAGCAACTGGAGAGATGATCGCCGCAAGAAGAAACCCGTTGCGACGGAAGAGACACAATCGAACTAGTAGCGGCCGGGTTCAGTAACCCCCGTGAGGACGGCAGTCGCGACAGCGTTCGCCAAAACAGCCAAGGCTATTATAGCCGAAATCATGATAACTACCGCAACGATGGAGGGCAGAAAGCGAGTGGAAGCGCCGCACCCTTTCCCTGAAGAAGAGCTCGAATAGCCATGCAAACATCACATGTTCCGGAACCCTGAGACAGGAAAGTGGGGTGCCAATCACCTGCTGAAAGACTGTAGAAAAGCCCTCAAGATATACGAGGCCATCCAGAAAAAGGTTCAACCACAAGCACCCGTGGCACAACCTGCAGGACAGCTAGCTATCCAGGCCGCACCCGCAGCCGCACCCGCGGCTGCACCAGCGCACGCAGCAGCAGCGTACGTACAACAGCAACCCCAACAGGAAGAAGTTTGAGTGAGGGAGGACCAATACCCAGTCGCACGCGGACAACTAAACATGATCCAGAAGGGGCGCCCAACGAACAGATGTCAGAAGCTGATCAGTGGACAAGTCTACCAAGCTATTGCTTGTCCACCTGCAACCCCAGAGTACCTGCGTGGGTCTGAGACTGACATCATCTTTTCGAGAGCCGATCACCGCCAAGAGTGCCACGGCCAGGACACGCTGCACTCGTGGTCGAAGCGCAGATCAGTGACTTTGCAATGACCAAGGTGTTAATGGATGGAGGCAGCAGCATCAACATCATATTCGCTGACACTCTCCGGAAGATGGGCAGATCCCTGACGAACCTTGCCAAATCAGGAAGCACCTTCCACGGCATAGTACCCGGGAAAGCAGTTCTACCCATGGGAACGATCACACTCGACGTCACCTTTGGCACACCTGACCACTTCAAAAAGGAGGCAATCGACTTCGAGGTCGTCGACTGGGCATCGCAATACCACGCGATACTCGGACGCCCTACATTCGCAAGATTCATGGCGTACCACACTATGCCTATCTCATGCTGAAGATGCCAGGCCCGAAAGGAGTCATCACGGTGAACGGCGACTTCGATCGATCAGATAGATGAGACAGAGACTTCAACAAGATCTCCGAGTCCTTCGGCATGCAAGAACAACTCAAAGAAGTCTCTCGCGACAATGACAGGACCATCTTCCCTGTTGCCAAGAAGCCATTATACGACGCAGCGTTCAGCGCCACCAATGACACAAGGGCAGTCCAAGTCCACCCGACGGACCCTGAGAAGACCGCTCGAGTCTCAACAAGCCTGACTAGCGCATAGGAAAGCGCGCTCCTTAAGTTCCTCCATGAGAACTGGGAAATCATCGCCTGGCAGCCTTTAGATATGCCAGGAGTACCCAGGGAACTTGCCGAGCACTCTCTCCAATTAAAAGATGATGCACGACCAGTCAAACAAACCATGCGCCGCGTCCCGAGCCAAGCAAATCTTCATCACCAAAGAGATCGACAGGCTACGTCACGCTGGATTCATTCGAGAGATCAAGAAATCAGACTGGCTTGCTAACCCAGTCCTAGTCGAGAAGAAGAAGTCGATTGCACTCCGCATGTGCGTCGACTTCACCGCCCTCAACAAGTGTTGCCCAAAGGACCACTTCCCTCTGCCACGCATCGACCAGATCATTGACTCAACGCAGGCTGCGAGCGCCTCTGTTTCCTGGATGCATATTCGGGTTACAACCAGATCAAGTTGAGAGTCGAAGACCAGGAGAAAACAGCCTTCATCACGCCCCACGGCGTCTTCTGTTACCAGACGATGCCCTTCGGGCTCAAGAACGCTGGTGCCACTTAACAGCGCATGATGCAGAACTGCCTCGAGCTGCAGATCGGGAAGAACGTGCAAGTCTACGTCGACGACATCGTCATCATGAACCGCAAAGAGGACACGCTCCTCCAGGACCTGCGCGAGAAATTCGCAAACCTCAACAAGTACCATATCAATCTTCACCCAGATAAATGCGCCTTCGGCGTACCGCAGGACAGCTGCTCGGGTACCTGGTATCAGCACGAGGAATCGAAGCAGATCCAGAGAAGATAGAGGCCATTCTGACGATGCCACCTCTGACCAAGCTCCGAGAAGTCCAGCGCCTGTCTGGTCGAATCGCGGCACTCGGTCGATTTATTAGTAAGTTGGGCGAAAAGGCACTCCCTCTCTACCAACTGATGAAAAAAGCAGACAAGTTTGAGTGGACGGAAGAAGCGCAGGCAGCATTCACGCATCTCAAGCGCGTCTGTCGACTCCGCCCATCCTCGTCGCACCCGCTAAGAAGGAACCCATTTTCCTTTACGTCGCAGCAACTAATCGAGTGGTTAGCACAGTCCTCGTCGTCTAGCGCGATGAGGGCAAAGGGCACCTTGTGCAGCGACCCATCTACTACCTCAGCGAGTTTCTATCCGTGTCCAAGCAAAGGTACCCGCATTACCAGAAGCTAGCGTATGGTGTCTTCATGAGCTCAAGAAAGCTGGTGCACTATTTCTCTGGGCATCCGATAATGGTGGTTAGCTCAACGCCATTGGAGACATCCTCACCAACCCAGACGCCACGGGAAGAGTCGCCAAATGGGTCATCGAGTTAGGTCCATGGGAACTGAAGTACGCGCACCGAGAGCAATCAAGGCACAAGTACTCCCAGACTTCACGACTGAGTGGATCGAAGCGCAGCTACCATCTGTCCCGGACCTATCCAACGCTTGGACCATGTACTTCGATGGCTCCAAGAAATATGATGGCGCGGGTGCAGGTGTCATTCTGATCTCACCTAAAGGCGGCAAGCTCTGCTACGTGCTACAGATGACCTTCAAGAGACCAACAAATAACGAGGCAGAGTACGAGGGTCTCCTCCACGACATGCGAATGGCCAAGAACTGTGGTGCCACTCACCTCATGATCTACGGGGACTCGAACCTCGTCGTGCAGCAAACCATGAAGGACTGCGACACCATCGCAGACAACATGATCGCATACCGGGACCTGTACAACATCATGGAGGGTAACTTTGAAGGCTGCGAGTTGCGCCATGTGGGCCGCGAAAGCAACGAAGAGGCGGACATACTCGCCAACATTGGCTCAAGAAAGGAGAAGGTGTCCGACGGAGTCTTCCTTGAGTGCATCACACAACGCTCCATTAAGCTGAAGCAGCCGCACGAGCCTTCGACGTCGACCTCAGGCTCGCCCGACTCACCAGCAAAGGACCAGGAGACGCCTGACACACAACCCATTGAGGTACTGTTGATCGAACCTACATGGACTAATCCTTTTCTAGCATACATGCTACGAAAGGAACTGCCAGCAGACCCGACAGAAGCCAAGCGCATCACTCGCCGTGCCAAGGCCTTCACGATCATCGATGGAGAGCTCTACAAGCGCAGCATATCAGGAATGCTGCAGCGCTGCATCGACCCAGAAGACGGCAAGGCCATCCTGCTCAACATCCACACGGGGACCTGTGGGTACCATGCCAGCAGTCACGCCCTCATTGCCAAAGCCTTTCGAGCGGGATTTTACTGGCCACGGCCATGCAACAAGCTGAAGATATGGTAATTACCACTCGCTTGGCCCTTCGCCCAGTGGGGACTCGACATGGTGGGTCCCTTGAAGAAATCGTCCCCTGGCGGCACACGCACTTTCTCGTCGCAGTCGACAAGTTCACCAAGTGGATCGAAGTTGTTCCAATCACAAGTTCGACTGCCTCATCCGCGGTCAACTTCATCAGGTCCATCATCTTTAGATTCGGCGTGCCCAACAACATCATCACCGACAACGGCACCAACTTCACAGCCGAAGAGTTCAAGATGTTCTGCGCGGACCAAGGCATCAAGCTCAATTACGCTTCAGTCGCCCATCCCCAATCCAATGGGCAGGTCTAGAAGGCAAATGGACTTGTCTGTCGCGGCCTCAAGAAACGCCTGTTCGTGCCACTCAGACGTGCTGCAGGAGCCTGGGTGGAAGAGTTACCAGCCGTGATGTGGAGCCTGCGCACCACACCCAATAGATCTACCCAGTACACCCCATTCTTCATGGTCTACGGAGCCGAAGCGGTCATGCCACACGACATACGCTTTGACGCAGCCGCGTAGTGCTCTATGACGAGTCAGACGCTGATGAAGCAATGGAGGATGATAAGGACATGCTCGACGAGGCTCGAGACATCGCGCTCTCTCGTACAGCCATATACCAGCAGAGCCTCCGCAACTACCATGGTCGACGACTGCGAGCCAGATCCTTCGTCCCTGGTGACTTGGTGTTGCGACTCAAGCAGAAGAAGGTGCACAAGCTCGCATCCCATGGGAAGGACCGTACATCGTCACGGAAGCACTCGGCAATGGTGCCTACTGCCTGAAGAACTCGAAGACACTGGAGCCTGCAGCAACCCATGGAGTGCTACTCAGCTGCGCCGCTTCTATGCCTAGTCGACACCCCAATGTAACCGTACTCACACGCCAACAAGCAGCAGGTTTCAGACGCGCTCTTTTCCTTTCAGGGTACCTAAGGGGACTGGAAGGTTTTTAATGAGGCGGCTTGCTAGCTTAATATATGAAGTGGTTTGAAGAAACAAGCTCTTTCTTTTACTTTTTGCAATCAAAAAGCAACACAAACCTAGGCCGCACCTGAGCACTCGGGGGCTGCGCCATACAGGTTCCTAACCAAAAACTTAGGCCGCACCCGACCGCCGGGGCTGCGCCACACAAGTTCAAAAGAAAAAACTTAGGCCACACCCGACCGCTCGGGGGCTGCGCCATACAAGTCGAAAGAAAAACTTAGGCCGCACCCGAACGCTCGGGGCTGCGCCACACAAGTTCAAAAGAAAATCTTAGGCCGCACCCGACCGCTCGGGGGCTGCGCCATACAAGTCGAAAGAAAAACTTAGGCCGCACCCGAACGCTCGGGGGCTACGCCACACAAGTTCAAAAGAAAAACTTAGGCTGCACCCGACCGCTCGGGGGCTGCGCCATACAAGTCGAAAGAAAAACTTAGGCCGCACCCGAACGTTCGGGGGCTGCGCCACACAAGTTCAAAAGAAAAAACTTAGGCCACACCCGACCGCTCGGGGGCTGCGCCATACAAGTCGAAAGAATAACTTAGGCCGCACCCGAACGCTCGGGGGCTGCGCCACACAAGTTCAAAAGAAAAACTTAGGCCGCACCCGACCGCTCGGGGGCTGCGCCATACAAGTCGAAAGAAAAACTTAGGCCGCACCCGAACGCTCAGGGGCTGTGCCACACAAGTTCCAAAGAAAAAAAATTAGGCCGCACCCGACCGCTCGGGGGCTGCCCCATACAAGTCGAAAGAAAAACTTAGGCCGCACCCAAACGCTCGGGGGCTGCGCCACACAAGTTCGAAAGAAAAAACTTAGGCCACACCCGAACGCTCAGGGGCTGCGCCACACAAGTTCAAAAGAAAAAACTTAGGCCGCACCCGACCGCTCGGGGGCTGCGCCATACAAGTCGAAAGAAAAACTTAGGCCGCACCCGAACGCTCGGGGGCTGCGCCACACAAGTTCAAAAGAAAAGTTCGGCCGCACCCGACCGCTCGGGGGCTGCGCCATACAAGTCGAAATAAAAACTTAGGCCGCACCCGAACGCTCGGGGGCTGCGCCACACAAGTTCAACAGAAAAAACTTAGGCCGCACCCGACCGCTCGGGGGCTGCGCCATACAAGTCGAAAGAAAAACTTAGGCGCACCCGAACGCTCAGGGGCTGCGCCACACAAGTTCAAAAGAAAAAACTTAGGCCGCACCCGACCGCTCGGGGGTTGTGCCATACAAGTACACAAATCAAAGCCTAGGCCGCACCCGAATGCTCGGGGGCTGCGCCGTACAGGTGTAACAAAAAAATTCGACATACTCGAAGATGCATTTGCAATTACATACATCATATTCACATGAGTTTAGAGGTCAACCCTCTCAATTACAAGTTACTAACATACAACAAGTTTTTTACTCTCTCTACCACTTAGGTTCGTCCTTTGGTGCATCCAGTGGACCCACAAGCTGCTCAGTGCGGCGCTGGACTTGTTCGACCATCTGCCTCGCATACACCAAGGACTCGGCGTAATTCTCCGCGTCAGGCAAGCCATCAACAACTTTGTCGAGTGAAAAGTCGGCCGATGCTTACGAAAGTATGCCAAGGCAATATTCACTCCAGCCACCAGTTGAGCATGGACGATCTGCTTCACGGTTGCACCATCTTGAAACTGGTCCATCAACGCAGATACCCCATACGGCTGCGCATTGTGAGGAAACATCACTCGGTGCAGTTTCGACAAAGTCTTCTGGCACCCTAGAAGCAAGATCGCCGCGCGCGAAGTACGGTCCAATATCAGAGCCAACACCTTGGCCTTGGGCATGTCAGACCAGAAGTATTGAGCACCCAAGGCGGTACCCTTTGCCTCCCGCTCGACACATTGCTCCACACGGAGTTGTTCAGCCTTCCAGTCGGGGTTCACGTCTGCAACGCAGTCAAGCAAAAGATATCACAATTTCAAACTCGAAGGCAATGCGGCACAAGTCGAAGAGCCAGTTTAGAGTACTCACTCTATAGCTGTCGACAAATCAGATCCATTTCACCAAGCAAGTATTGCTCGCGTTCGGTTGAAGGAGCAGGTCGCGCCCTCAACGGGTCGAGTTCTTTCTGCTTATCCTTCAGCAACTTCTCCAGGTCTGCGATCTGTTTCCTCATCAAAGATATCAATTTTTGGTCATTTCGACTCCAAACGAGACGAGGACGACGGTCGACCCTTCGTCGAGGAGCAGTTGGTGTTGGAGCAATCTCTAGCCAGTCGACTCTCCCAGAATCTATATTCGGCTCCTCCTGTTTCAACAATGAGGCGAGTCAAGCAACAAGAATCCATTCTGTCGGGGGGCTGCCCCGGGTAGGGCAAAGAGGTGGTGTTAGGAGTTACAAAGTGGAAAGGAAGGTCAATCCGGGTCACACAAGCCGGATCACTTGGACCGGATCGGTTGGGAAAGCCGGTTAGTACTCAACCTTGTTTAAGTGCAGGGAGATGCCAAAGGGGATCAGGCAAAGTCTGGCCGGGTCAAAGGAAGAGATCCGGCTCAACTAGCCGGGTTGCCTGGAAGGATCCGGCTTACCTGCAATGTCGGATACTGCACAAAGGCCAAGTAATGTCAGTAAGTTCACGGGTCCTGCAGGCCTCCTGCCCGAGGCTCAGAAGACAGCCAGGTCAAGCCACGGGTTTTCCGGGTCACTAGGCCCTAGGCGCTGACTAGGCTAATTCGGAAAGGGCGGTGGCCTAGGCTCGGTGGGCTACGTTGGCTTAAGCTCAAAGAGGAAAAGATAGACCTGCCGTTGGACTGACGGTGAGCTGGACTGAGTGACAGTAGCCAGAGCTTGTCCTGTTCCTCTTGTCCATGCCATTATCATCTCCGGCCAGGGGAAAAAGGTAATCCGGTTAGTGTATAAGTAGACAGCACATCCTCCAGTGCGAGAGAGAGACGAAGAGGAACCCTAGAGCTCATTTCCCCCCTTGGTAGCTCTTCTTCATCTGAGCTCTCACCATTGTTGCTTCATACAGCTCGAGGAGCACTTTGTACTTGTCACATTGAGATATAAAGAGAGTAGGCTAGTGCTGCAGTAGGGGTGTTACCTCCACAAGAGGGCCCCGAAGCAGGGTACATCTTGGTGTGCTTTGGTTGTTCTTGGTTTTGCTGTTCTTGCTTGTTCTTGCGTGTTCTTCGTTGTTCTTCATGCGTGCTTCTTAGCGCGCACACCCTCCCCGGATCCCCCAACGTCCTAGCGAGCCCCCAACTTAAGCCATCCTATGGCATCTGCCGTGACACCACCACGACAGTTGGCGCCCACCGTGGGGCAAGCAGTGGCGTTGGCTGGGGTTTCCATCCGGACGGGTTCCGTCACCAGCTCCGGCGTGCGTGTGCGGTCGGGCTCGTCTGCAACTACGGCGGGTTCACCTTCATCAGCGACAACGCCGGCTGCTTCGCGGGAGGGCCACTCCCTGTGGATGGACACTTCATCCAGTTCGGCAGCTTCCTCACCTACGTCACCACCGAGCTTGTCCGCGAGTACCCGGCGCAGGTGCTCGTGGCCGAGGACCCTCCTTCTTTCCGCGCAGCTCTCGGACGGCGTAGCGCTCGCCCCGGGAGTAGCGTGGAGGTGATGATGACCGGACCAAGTGCTGGAGCAGGCAAAGGAGATGCCGGCAATAGCATGCCCGAGGAGCTGGTCACGCCAACCGATTGGTGACAAGCCGACTCGGACGGCGAAGTTCCCAAAGGAGAAACCGGATCCGGTTGGCCCACTTGGCATGTCAAGTAGGGAGGCTCCCTTAGAGGATGTCCTGGAAAAGTTAGCTCGGCCAGTGGCACCTGGGGCAAACGTAGAGCTTACTATAGCTCAGTTAGAGGCAGAGCGCCTGAGGTTGCAAAGAGAAGCCCGGTTAGTGGTAGAGTCTAGGCAAGCATTTGATAGAGACATGAGAGATATAATGCTGCCAATGGTATCACCGATGGTTTCACTCCGGTAGTGCCTCACCCACGCAAGAGAGCAGATTTGCGTAACAGGGGTAAGGACCTCAATGACGAGTTAGCTAGAGCCGCAAGATCGAGCTCGAGTAAGGCTACTAGTCATAGATCGGGTACAGGCAAGCCGGTGTATAGCTCCCCGGCCAAGAATCTTAGGGCTGCAGCGGCAGCGCGAGCCGAGTTGACCACACTAACCGGGGATGCTTGGCGCAAGCAGGCAGAGAGGGTCAATGAGCTGGTTGATGTGTGTAACCGGCAGAATGAGGCTTACCGGAAAGCTAATCCGGATGCTGGTGGTTCTCGGGTAGTAGTGTCGGCTAAGGCTGTTAGCCAGAATCCAAGGGGCAAGCGTCATCCCCGCATGTCGGAG
Organism: Poa pratensis; assembly: GCA_947311845.1. NCBI lineage: Eukaryota > Viridiplantae > Streptophyta > Magnoliopsida > Poales > Poaceae > Poa > Poa pratensis. The sequence continues at coordinate 79,052,012 of CAMZMU010000074.1, forward strand.
TTGACCGGGCCCAAAGCGTGAATTCGGGCAAGAGCAAACAGCTGCAGGCCTATGATGCTGAGTATGCCGGCAAGCAGCTAGCTGCTCAAGGAAGAGGTGGCCAGAGCAGAAACAATGGCGGTCAAGGCAATCCGGGAGCCGGAAGGGGTAATTCGGCTGGCCGAGGTCAACCACCTCGTCCTCCTGGGCAGAATCAACCCCGGCAGGAGCAGCAAGTATGGTGCAAGCGCAGCAGCAAGGTGGTGGCCAGGCGGGCTACCGCTATGATGATGGTAATTCGGCTATGGCGCGAGCCGGATACCAAACGTATGATAATGCACTTGCATCCACTGGGACCTCGGACATTGGATCCGATGATCAGCGTCTCAAGTTGGATAGGATTTACCAGTCCGAGAAGCTGGAAGAGCAAGGCCCACCAGGTCCTCCATGCTTTGGGCCTCGGATCATGAACGAGCCGAACGTGCCGTTGTTTCAGCTTGGCCGAATCACAAAGCCGTATAACGGCAGCACTAAGCCAGGATTGGCTGATAGACTATGTATCCTCGGTGCACATTGCGGGGGGCAATCGCCGATGGGCGGTCCGGTATCTCCCGCATATGTTGGAAGGGCCAGCCCGGATTTGGCTGAATAACTTACCAGAGGGTAGTATCAACTCTTGGATGGACTTGGAGCAGGCGTTTTACAGCAACTTCTCCAGCACTTACAAGAGGCCAAACCGACCTCAGCTCTTGTCTGCGTGCAGGCAGGAAGAGCGGGAGACAGACCGAGAATTTTTGACTCGGTGGAGCAACATTCGCAATTCTTGTGAAGGTGTCGTGGAGGAGCAGGCCATTTCTTGGTTTGCGCAGGGTTGCCGACATGGCACCCCGCTTTGGCAGAAGCTCCAGAGGGATATGCCAAAGACCCTGGCGGAAATGATCCGGATAGCAGATACATATGCTCTTGGTGATCCGACGCAGCCAGCGTTGGATGCGGTGGGAACAAGCAGGAGGCAACCGGTCAACAACCGAACAGGACCATTGAGGCCCAGTGACCGACATGAGTTCGGTTACAAGAGGAGAGATCCGGATTATAGATACGGTTCAGATCAGGTTGCTGCAGTAAATATGGATCATCCTGAGCAGGAGATAGCCAGAGACCAAAAAATGAGGGTCCAGCTTGGAGGCCGAATCAAGGTGCCTGGGCAAAGAAAGTGTGGGATGGACCGAGTCCACCTCTAACTTTTGAGGCAATGATAGATGGGCCTTGCCGTTATCACACAACAGACCCACGCAAGCCGGCCAATCATTCAACTCGGAATTGTAGCTGGCATCATCGCATCCAGGCGGAAGGTCAGAGAGGGCCACCTCTGAGAGGTGCTCCTAGACCGAATTTCAGGCCGAAACGCCTTTATCCGGAGCCAATGCAACCCCGGTGAACGCAGGAGCTCCAAGGCCGGCAGCCACAAAGCCGGTTAACCTGGTAAATATGGGAGGCAACAACAACATGCTGGTCCGAGTCGGCAAGGTGGATACCCCGGAAATGATTACAAGGAGGCTCATCAAAGTTATGTGGTTTTTGTGACCGAGCCAACTGACAAGAAAAGTCAGCTGCGAAGGGCGAAGAGGTGAATGCAGTCATACCAGCAGTCCCAAAATACCTGAACTGGTCCGAGCAGGAGATCACTTGGAGCAGGGCTGATAATCCCAGGGTTATGCCAAGCCCAGGAAACTATGCACTGGTGGTGGATCCGACTTTGGTTGGACCCAAGATTAATGTGAGATTCAGCCGAGTCTTGGTTGACAATGGCAGCGCTATAAACATCATGTATCGGGACACAATGGTCAAGTTGGGTTATTCGCCGAATCAGTTGCAGCAGAGCAGTTGTACCTTCCATGGTATAGTACCCGGGTGTCTTGTTCCCCAATGGGTAAGATCTGGGTAGATGTGCTGTTTGGTACCAAGGACAATCACAGACTTGAGAGTCTCGAATTCGAGGTGGTAGACTTGGAGAGCCCATACCATGCTCTGCTCGGCAGGCCGGCATTAGCCAAGTTCATGATATCCACTCATGTGGCCTACCTCAAGATGAAGATGCCTGGCCCGAATGGTATCATCACCGTTGCGGGAGATTACAAGAAGGCCATACAGTGTGCCACGGTTGGTTCCACCTTAGCCGAGTCGTTGGTGATCCAAGCTGAGAAGAGCAAGATGCATGAAGTAGTGGCGATGGCGAAGTCAGCTCAGCTCGGCGTGCTGGCTATGACCAATCCGGATGCAGGTGCAACATTTGAGGTGCCCAAGGAGACAAAGAAGATCCCCATTGACCCGGAGAATCCGGAGCGCATGGCCATCATTGGTGCCGGATTGGGCGAGAAATAGGAAAGCGCGCTCTGTCACTTCCTCCGTGAGAATCGGGATATCTTTGCATGGTCGGCTAAGGACCTGCCTGGTGTTCCGAGGGAGTTGGCAGAGCACTCTTTATTTGTCAGGCCGGATGTGAAGCCGGTGAGGCAACCGACTCGTCGTCTTTCAGACGATCGAAGAAAAGTGGTGCTTGATGAGCTGGCTAAGCTACTTGCAGCCGGATTCATTATGGAGGTGTTGCATCCAGACTGGATATCCAATCCGGTTCTGGTAGAGAAGAAGAAGGACGAACCAGCGGTGATCAAGGTGTGGCGTATGTGCATCGACTTCACCAACCTGAACAAGGCGTGTCCGAAGATCCATTTCCTTTACCTCGGATTGATCAAGTGATCGATTCTACTGCTGGGTGTGAGTTGTTGTCTTTTATTGATGCGTACTCTGGTTTTCACCAGATACCACTGAACCCCAAAGATCAAATAAAGACTGCTTTTATTACCCCGTATGGGGCGTATTGCTATCGTGTCATGTGTTTCGGTTTGAGAAATGCCGGTGCAACTTATCAGAGATGTATGCAGAAATGCTTACACTCTCAAATGGGCAAAAATGTGCAAGTGTATGTCGATGATATCGTCATCAAAACTAAAGAAAAACGCACTCTCCTCGAGGATCTCGAGGAAACATTTGTGAACTTGAGAAAGTATCGGTTAAAATTGAATCCGGATAAATGCACCTTTGGTGTCCCGGCGGAAAGTTGCTCGGTTTCCTTGTATCGAGCCGAGGTATTGAGGTGAATCCGGCTAAGATCCGAGCCATAGAAAACATGAAATTGCCTAAATGTCTAAAAGATGTGCAAAAGTTCACCGGGTGTCTAGCCTCGTTGAGTCGGTTTGTGAGTCGGCTAGGAGAAAAAGCCTTGCCCTTGTATCAGTTGATGAAAAAGAGCACCGGGTTCACATGGACCCCGCAGGCAGACTCGGCTTTCAATGATAAAAAAGATGTTGTCCACTGCACCAATTTTGGCATCACCTTTGCCGAATGAGCCAATGCTACTTTACATTGCGGCCACTAACCGGGTCGTAAGTGTGGTGATAGTGGTAGAGCGAGAAGAGGAGGGTAAATCCGTGCAGAGACCGGTGTACTATTTAAGCGAGGTGATCTCAACCTCAAAGCAGAATTATCCTCACTACCAGAAGATGACATATGGTGTATACCTGGCGGCCAAGAAGTTGAAACATTACTTCCAGGAGCACCCGATCACCGTAGTATGCGAAGCTCCAATCTCGGAATCATTGGGTGCAAAGATGCGACTGGCCGAGTTGCCAAATGGGCAATAGAAGTGTCTCCTTACACCCCGCATTATGAGAGAAGAGATGCTATCAAGTCTCAGGCTTTACCGGATTTCCTTTGTGACTGGGCCGAGATGCAGTATGAGCCACCCAAGCCGGATTACAATTACTGGAAGTTGCACTTTGATGGCTCCAAAACCAAAATCGGACTAGGTGCTGGGATAGTACTCACATCACCGAAGCAAGATCAGTTGCGATATGTGTTGCAGATTCATTTCTCAGCATCAAACAATGTGGCCGAATATGAGGCACTGATCCATGGGCTTAATGTGGCTAAGGACATCGGCATCCGCCGGATAGAATGTTTTGGTGATTCAGATTTAGTGGTGCAGCAGTCTTCTGGAAATTGGGATGCCTTGATGCCAATATGGCACTATATCGGTTTCATGTCCAGAAAATTTCAGGATTTTTTGAAGGCTGCGAGTACAAGCACATACCTCGGCTGGAGAACGAAGCTGCTGATATCCTGTCAAAGCTGGGTCGTCTAGGGATGCAATCCCACCCGGGATATCCTTGAATCACCTAAGGATCCCTTCAATCAAGCCTTCGCCTGATTCCGAGTCAATTTTTATCCCAAAGCAAGAATCTGAAGCTGTTCCTATGAATGTTGATGTCGGGTACATTTGGGAAGACCCGGGGACTGCACACCGAGACTCGGGGAATGATAACCGAATCTTAGGGAAGAGGAGAAGAGAGGAAGATGGTGCTAACCGAATCTTAGGGAATGGACAGAGACTGATAGAAGAAATAATGGCGGCCGAACCAGTGGAAATAGATGAGCACTTATTCCCTTTGCATCCAGTACCGAAGTGGGCTGAAGAAATCATGAAGTTCATGTCGGAGGGGAGTTTGCCAAATGATGAAACCGAAGCTAGGCGAGTGCAGAGGAGGTCCAAGGGTTACACCATATCAACAAGGAGTTATACAAAAGGAGTGCAACCGAGGTGCTACAACGTTGCGTGGAGCCAGCCGAGGGCAAGGAGATGCTCCTGGAGATACATCAAGGAGAATGTGGGCATCATTGCAGTACAAGAGCCCTGGTGGCTAAGGTATTCCGGCATGGGTTTTACTGGCCCACTGCTCATGCAGATGCAGAGGACATAGTCCGAAATGTGAAGGATGCCAAAGGTTTGCCAAGCAGACACACCTACCCGCATCGGCGCTCAAAACAATTCCTATCACTTGGCCATTTGCTGTGTGGTGTTTGGATATGGTGGGAGAATTCAAGCCGGCTAGGTAACATGACACATATGCTGGTGATGGTGGATAAGTTCACCAAGTGGATAGAGGTGAAACCAATCCGGAAAGTGGATGGTCATTCGGCTGTAACTTTCCTGAAAGAAATCATTTTGAGATACGGTTACCCCATAGCATCATCTCGGATAATGGCACGAACTTTGCTGTGGGAGAGTTTGCCCGATTCTGCATGATAAGGGGATCCGGTTAGACATAGCCTCAGTGGCACACCCAGAGTCCAATGGACAGGTGGAAAGATCAAATGCTTTGGTATTAGCGGGATAAAAGCCGGTTAATGAACCTCTGGTAAAGACTCCGGGGTGCTGGATAGATGAGATACCATCAGTACTATGGGGTCTAAGGACCACGCCGAATCGGTCAACTGGCTATACGCCATTTTTTCTGGTCTATGGGGCAGAAGCAGTGCTACCCACTGACATAGAATATGATGCACCAAGGGTGACAATGTATACCGAAACCGAGGCAAAAGAGGCCCGGGAAGATGCAGTGGATCTGCTAGAGGAAGCAAGAGAATTGGCCCTATCTCGGACAGCAGTATACCAGCAGGTCTCCGACGTTATCATAGTCGGAAAATCAGCCCTCGAGTGTTTCATGAGGGAGATCTAGTACTAAGGCTGGTGCAGCGCAGCAAAGGCCGACACAAGTTATCACCTCCATGGGAGGGACCATTCATTGTGAGCAAGGCTATGCACAATGACTCGTACTACCTTGTAGATGCACAGGAACCAAGGAGGATGGCCTGGACAGACCCGGAGAAGAAACCAAGCGACCCTGGAATGTAGCTCTGCTTCGACCCTTTTACTCTTAAGGGGCGCAATGTATGTATCTCAGTTTATTATAAATGAAATTTCGGCAATCCGAGTCTGGACTCGGGGACTGCCTCGTCCTTATGCATGTGTTTTTTATTACTGTTTTGTCCATACCGTTCATGTGTCGGATTGCTTTGAACCTCGTCCCAAAATTCAAGTAATGTATGCTATGTTGTTGATCTCGTGACTCGACTGACAAACACCAAAATGGTAGTCAAGAGCAGAGGTTGGGAATATGGGAAACATGAAAATGGACTCGGGGACTCGGTCCAAAACCGATTCGGCACATGTCGTTTACTAACCCCTGTTATTTCTTTTTTGTTTATGTTAGATGATTCTAAACCACAACTCGCATGTTGCAAGTATTGTATGCTATGATTCCTATCTTGTGACTCGACTGTCAACACCTAAAAGGTAGACAAGAGCAAAGATTCGGCAAAAATAGTAAACAAGAAAACAGACTCGGGGACTCGGTTTAAGATGATCCAACATAAACCTAGTCCGGATCACATTAAGCAAAATAAAAGTAGTCTCGAAGAACTTAAATTGTATATTACATCTGCTCCCGGCATACCGGGGATTTAATGTTTTTCATTAAGATAATTCAGGAAGAAGGAGCCTGGTTGCAGGAGACTCGGTTGCAGGGATGGACTCGGATGTTGGAGGAACCTCGGTTGAAAGAGACCCTCACTTGCAGGAATGACCTTGGACGGAGAGCTTGAAGGCTTGGCAGACTCGGAAGCATCCGGATCAGCTGAAGACTTGGCGGTCTTGACTAAGCTTGTTCGGCAGTCTCAGCCGAGTCAGTGGCTGGTGTCTTGGAGGTCTTGGCTGGAGATTGTTCGGCGATCTTAGCCGAGTCAGAAGCTGGCACTTTGGTGGACTCGGTACGAGGTTGATCGGCAGAGTTAGCCGAATCACCAGACTCGCCCTCAGACTCGGCGTATTCTTCAATTGAAGCATCGTCTGATTCCTCTTCTTCAGTTTCTTCCCCATCCGAGTAGACCGGAGCGTCCAGATCAAGATGCTTTGTGTTTGCAAATTCGGCCATAAAATTGGCAGCTTCTTCGCGGATCTTGATCCGGTTCGGATCTGAAGCCCATGAAGAACCCTCGCGAAGTGAGCGCACTTTGACAAGATCAATCAGTTCATACCAAGACATGATAAATAGCAAAGCTGCGTCAGCACCAGCGCGGGCGGACGAAGATCTCCACTGCTTTAACCGGGTCTTTGCCTGATCCAGGTCTTTGATTAGCTCATCCGCAGATCGGCTTGCCGAGCTTCAGGAAACAAGACTTGGTGAGCTTTGAGACTTGCATTGAACAGATCAGTGTGGGACTCCTTTAAAGGAGCAATCCGAGCTTTAAGTGCAGTAATGTGGTCTTCGATATCCCACGTCTCGGTAGGGGAGCCCCAGTTAACTTAGCTCTCTCAGCTCGGGCATCTCTCACAGCTTTGGCGGCTTGAAACCGGATGCTGGTAAACTCTCCTACATATAGATGAGCTAACACTGAGTTAGACGAGAGGGAACAAAAATTATGAGTCGGATAAGAGCAGAAGGGAAAGAGGAGATTCGGCAAACTTACGATCCATGTCTTCATTGAGGCTAGCAAGGTCAGCCAGCCATTTTGCGCTGATCGCCTTGTGAGCAGCCAGATCATCTTTCGCCGCTTTAGCTTCGGCTTCAGCGTCTTCAACGACCGTTTGATTTTCTGGTCCAATTCGGCTCGTTTCGCAAGCCCGGCTTTCAGAGTATCTCGCTCCTTCTGGATCGAGTCTTTCTCTCTCTGCAGCGTATCCCGGTCGTTCTTGAGCTTGGCCTTCACCTTTCCAACCCGGTCAAGCTCCCGTTGGAGCCGAGTCACTTCTGACTTTTCCTCCGATAAAGCGCGCTTGTGCTCCTGATCTTTCTTTTTCATCTCCTCACCTTGCGCATCGAAGGAAGTTTGGAGGGCCTGGTGTTGCAGGACTAGCTGCTTAAAGATCCGGCTGCGAGTAGTCGTGCATTCCTGAAAGAAAAAAGGTTAATGGCGTAAAAAGAGTCTCGGGGACTGGCACCCGAGACTGTTGAAAAAACTAGCAAGATGGAGCCAAAACGAATCTCGGGGACTGGAGGCCCGAGATTGATAAAAAAAAGTTGACCGACTCAATTGAAAAGAGACTCGGGGACTGGGAGTCCCATGATTCATGATCAAGTTTTTCAGAGATTCAAGTCGAATGACTTTCTTACTCGAGGAGTATCAGTCGTCGACCCGAATCTCGGGGACTGGGAATAGTACAAGTTGATCATGATAACATAAAAGCAAGATTCGGCAAAGTTACCTCGAGGACCCGGTTAGCGTCGACGACCGAGGCCTGCACAGAGTGTAGAGATTGAAACATCCGGCTAGGGCCAGCCGGATGTGGCGACGCTGTTGTAGAGGAGCCTTCGGCAAGGTCCGCAGCATTCCAAGCTTTAACAAATTCCTCTGCGGAGCCGAGGTTGTCGCCGCTCGGAGTGCGGAGATTCGGCAGGACCTGGCCACTAAGTCGGGCGCGAGTAATCGCCTCAGAGAGTTGATCATGCACCCGAGTCACTGATGGAGTGAAGGAAATCTGCTTGCTAGCAACCACCTGCTTATCCGAGGTGGTTGAGGTATTGCCAGCGGCGGCCTGAGTCGACTTAGGAAGAGGCGATGCGCCCGACGTCTTGGCCGGATCTGGTTGTTTCGGTTGATTCTGGGGTTGATCCTGGACGGTCTTCTTCTTCTTCTCTGGGGGACGCTTGTTGTGTTTCCTGTTGCTGCTTCTGCTGCTTCTCGAAGGACTGTTGCTGCTGTTTCTTCTTCTTCTGCTGCTCTTGATTCAGCAGAGCTTGAGCCTTGGGGGTAGGGCGAGGATCTGGCTTAGGCAAAGATTTAGCTGAACTCTTGGGTTTCTCCTTCTCCAACTCCTTCAGAGGACGTGGCCAAGTTGAATCTTAGGTAGGAGCTGAGACTTCCTCTTTCTCCAGAACAGTAACCGACTCTGGAATGAGAGTCGGCGGAGGAGTCTTAGCAGTTGTGGGGGAATGGGAGAAAGAATGGATGAATGAGTTTGCTCGGTGACGATGACGTCACTGCATAAAGTAGAGTAAACAGTTAACTCGGATAACGATAACTCGGATAATAAAGGAAGAAGCAAATGAAGTTAAGTTGGCATTACCCCTTGGTGGTAGGCATGGGCTTGAGCCGATTCGGCTTCAAGGTGGCTTTCTTTATTCTCTTGGCTGGAGGGGCATCTGATCCGGACGCATCATCGCGTTTCCGAGATGTCCCTTGAGCATCCGGTTTGGCTGGAACACGAGGTGGTGACCATGAAATCGGAATAGCGTCAATGGGATTTAGGATCCGGCAATCATCATCTTCGTCGTCGGAAATGTTGTAAACAATTGATTGCTTACCCTTGCGGATGGGCTTGGCGCGCGGAATCGGCAAATAATCATCCGTATCCGCATCCTCTTCGCCCTCGCGCAGTGGGCTGCGATCCCGTCCCCACGCCTTGGTGGAGAGATCTCCATCTTCGGTGATTTGGCGGTCGAACAGCTGCAGTAGAGGCAAGGCAAGTTGGGATTAGTCCGATGACACTTTGGTGAAGTATGGATTAATTCGGAAAATGATGAACTAACCTGTGGTGGAAGTGCATCTCGGTGGAACGGCTCCACGCCCCATTTCCACTTGTCCGACATCTCGGTGTAGGCAATGGCGTTTACCCGTCTCTTGACGGAAGCTCTGGTGAGGTCATGTTTGTTGATCCAGGTAGGATCTAGCAAACCGCTCATATGGCAAATCTTGTGCTGACATTGTTGAAGAGGACTGACCCGGCGACAGACGAAGGCTCGGAGGAGATCGTCCGAGAGCAGGCCCTTCTCCAGAAAATTCTCCAGAGTTTGATGTATGACTTGAAGCTCTGCAAGAGTGTCAGCCGGATCATATCTGAAGTTCAATCCGGCCGTGGGGGGCTCGATCTTGAACTCAGGCAAGTTGAGAGCATCATGGCCTTCAATGCTCTTCACGTAGAGGAAGGACCTTTGCCATTTCTTGCAAGTATCCAGGCCAGTGATCCGGGGAAAGATGGAACCCGTCCTCGGAGTGATGCTAGCCGAACCACAAGCGGTCATCGCCTTCGGGTCACTGCCCGGGATTGTCTGTTTCCGGAGGTGGAAATACTTCGCCCAGGTTTCGACAGTCGGCCAGAGACCGAGATATCCCTCGGTAAAGGAGGCAAAAGCCGACAGGGAGACAAAGGCGTTAGCCGGAAGGTGGTGAGGTTGCAGGCCGAAGAAGTCTAGGAATCTCCGGAAGAAGTCACTCGCCGGGAGTCCGAATCTGCGCTCGAAATGCGCTAGAAATACAACGCGTTCACCCGGTTGGATGACCGGTTCAAGTTCCTTCCCCGGTTTTCGGCATATAACGTTAGGTGTTATACGCCGGGTGCTCAGCAGCCATTCCAAGTCATCGTTTGTAACATCGGAACCCTCCCAACTGCCGGGGGGCAACTTCGGCATATCCGAATCAGTCCTGCAAGAAATCGGAGATAACCGAGTTAGGAGCTGCGAAGTCTCAAATCCAGAACGAGTCGGATAATGGTGTAACCGAATCAGCTGTTAAGGGATTCGGTAAAGGCTATCCCGGATAAAATTGTCCAGTTATTGGGGAAAAGTAATCCGGCTAGTAACTACAAACATCTTTTCGTGAGAATCGAGGGTTGCGCAAGATCTACCGCAGCAGTAAAATAGAGAGGAAATCCCGAGTAAAAATACGGTGGAACTACTCAAGCGGTGGCAGACCAAACTAGGGCAATCTAGTGCAGAACCTAGAAAGGAGATCTAGGGAATGCACTAAGGCGTGACAATGGACTCGTACGCGAGTGAATCTACCAGAAACAGGCGCAAGTTCCCAGCGGGATATGAACTTGCTCGAGGTCGCCATGGCCGGAAGAAGAGGAACTTACGGTTGCAATACGGCGAGGAGGAGGCCTGGCGAAGAAACGGCGGCGCAGGTCGCGGTGCGCGGCTCTGGCGAGTCTTCTCCGGCGTTGTCGAGATCTTCGGCGCGGCAAGGTCGCAAGGGCGAAATCGCAGCGGCGTCAATGGCACGGATGGAGTTCTCAAAGTGGGAGGTGTGGGAAAGAAGAAGAGGAACCCTGCACCCCTATATAGGGCCGCTAGGTGGTAACTGGTGCACTACCGAGCGGTTTTCGCGCGTGGCTGGATCAAGTGTGCACTGAAACTCTGCGGTCGCAGCTGTGGCCATGTATTTCAAGCACATGATGGGTCATAGAATTGGAAGCGGTTATGTAGATCGGGTGTGCCGGTCAGCGAAGAAACTGAGGAGACGCGGTCATTTAGTCAAATGCACTCAAGTATCTGCTGGACCCGGATAATGCGCTGACAATAACATGTCAGATTAGAGACCCGGATTACGGGGCTTTGCACAGAGATTCGGTTAATGGCGTTTGTTTTTAACCTGCTATGGCCCTCCATCCGAGGATGTAGGACCGCACCAGCTTCGGGGACTACTGTCGGGGGGCTGCCCCCGGGTAGGGCAAAGAGGTGGTGTTGGGAGTTACAAAGTGGAAAGGAAGGTCAATCCGGATCACACAAGCCGGATCACTTGGACCGGATCGGTTGGGAAAGCCGGTTCGTACTCAACCTTGTTAGTGCAGGGAGATGCCAAAGGGGATCAGGCAAAGTATGGCCGGGTCAAAGGAAGAGATCCGGCTCAACTAGCCGGGTTGCCTGGAAGGATCCGGCTTACCTGCAATGTCGGATACTGCACAAAGGCCAAGTAATATCAGTAAGTTCACGGGTCCTGCAGGCCTCCTGCCCGAGGCTCAGAAGACAGCCAGGTCAAGCCACGGGTTTTCCGGGTCACTAGGCCCTAGGCGCTGACTAGGCTAATTCGGGAAAGGGCGGTGGCCTAGGCTCCGGTGGGCTACGCTGGCTTAAGCTCAAGGAGGAAAAGATAGACCTGCCGTTGGACTGACGGTGAGCTGGACTAAGTGACAGTAGCCAGAGCTTGTCTTGTTCCTCTTGTCCATGCCATTATCATCTCCGGCCAGGGGCAAAAAGGTAATCCGGTTAGTGTATAAGTAGACTAGCACATCCTCCAGTGCGAGGAGAGAGACGAAAGAGGAACCCTAGAGCTCATTTTCCCCCCTTGGTAGCTTCTTCTTCATCGTGAGCTCTCACCATTGTTGCTTCATACAGCTCGAGGAGCGCTTTGTACTTGTCACATTGAGATATAAAGAGAGTAGGCTAGTGCTGCAGTAGGGGTGTTACCTCCACAAGAGGGCCCCGAAGCAGGGTACATCTTGGTGTGCTTTGGTTGTTCTTGGTTTTGCTCGTTCTTGCTTGTTCTTGCGTGGTCTTCGTTGTTCTTCATGCGTGCTTCTTAGCGCGCACGCCCTCCCCGGATCCCCCAACGTCCTAGCGAGCCCCCAACTTATGCCATCCTATGGCATCTGCCGTGACACCACCACGACACATTCTTATACAAAAGTCAACAAAGCAAGATACGCAATGCAGTGAAGATTCGACTTCATTAGTCCAGGCAAATTTTTACATCACAAAATAAAGGTCTTAGCAATGAGAAGCATCGAATTCAGGAGTTCATTACAAAAGACAAATTGAGGCAGAAGGATACAGCTAGCCTATGACACTGACTCGGACATCGATCTACTTTTGCGAGCCGCCGCTTCAGCAGCCTTGGCGACTCGCTTTTCAAAAAGAGACACGACTTCCTTCGCCAGTCGACTCGCCTCCGGCTTCACCGCACTCAGCGACTGCGTCTTGCCATCAGGCCTCTTGGGGAACTGGCTGACGACTTTGTCAAAGTCACCTACAACGTGATGCCCAAGCAACAGTTGGAAGGTGAGCTCTGAGCCGCGTACCGTCTGCGCGCGGGTGTAGTCCGCCATGATTGTCGACCCGGTGCCGACCGGCGAAGCCAAGGTATCGATGTCACTTGGCGCTGGCTTGTTGGGGAAGATGCCTTGATGGACAGTCGCCAGAGCTCCAGAAGATTTGGCCATCGCAGTCAAACATAGGCGCAAACCCTGTCGACAAAGCCTACATCTTGCTCCAAGGTGTTGTTGTTGCTGGAAGAGTCGGCAAGAGGAGCACCACCACAAGCACCTACATCAAAGCAAAGGATCAGCATTCGATCGACAAAAAAGAAAAAATAGCAAGAAACTTACGGCCAACAACGTCAGCGAGTGCGAGTAAGCGCTCCACTTGAGTCTTATCCGAGTCGCGCTTCTCGTCTTCGCGCTTCTTGGCTTCCTCGAGTGCCTTCTTGGCATTCTCGTTCTCAGCCTCTAGCTCGGTCATTCGGGTGGCCGCAGTTTGTTGATCGACTGTGAAGGAAAGAACATTGAGACAGCAGAGAAGAAACAAGCATTTGAATGCGACATTTTGGAAAGAGCTTACGCTTCGCCTGCTTCAGATCAGCCAGGAGTTGATTCCTCTCCTGCTCCAGACGGATGTAAGCTTCGGCTCCCGCCACTTGCTGGCGATAGAAGGGCTGCAAAGTATAGAAATAAAAGTTTGAGTCTGTGCCCAACTATACTAGTTGAACACAGCCTCGGGGGCTACTCCCATCGGGTGCACTGTTCGTGCTCCCAATGATTCAATTTACAGAAGAGTACTTACATGCTCAAGCACAGATGCTGGACTAGGCGTTGGGACGACCGGCTCCTCCGGGACAGCAGAAGTCGAAGCCTTAGCCACTTCAGTTGTGGCCGCGGCACCCGCATTTGGAGCCTCCGGCTGTTTCTATTCCATGGGGGGAGCAGAAGTTTGCCCTGTACCATGTGTGGGAGATGCGGCGCCAGTGCGATCACTAAGACACAATATAAAGACGATCAAGATTCGAAAAAAACTGCAGATAGCAATTCAAGAAAAGTTACTTTACCTCATCTCTTCGTCGTCATCACTGTCGACGGAGACAGAGGGCATCCTGCCGAATTCCAGACTCAGCGGCTCCTGAGGGTCCTTTGACTCCTTGCCGCTCGGAGAAGAAGAGCACGTGTTATCCTCATCTTCCTGCGCAGCCGCGTGCCTCGAGGGTGAACTAGCAACAGAGTCACCTTGTCGTGGGCACTTCTGCGGCCGCGTCTCATCTTCATCAACTTCGACCTCTTCCAGCTCTTCTTCAGGAGAATGAGCAGAAGGGATCTCTTCCTCATCATCTGCCGGTTCCTCTTCAGGGAACGCGGCTTCTTCATGTGGGCCGTTCTCCATCAAAGGAGGAAGGCACTCGAAGCTCGGGTGACCCTGTCATCCGAAGAAAACTCGAGTGAGAAAAATAACAAAGCAATGGAGTACTGCAATTACAAAAACAGGAAACACTTACTTCAGGCAGTCGCCTCTCTACCCCATATGGAGTGATGGGGCAGTTGACGTTGCACGGGTCGGCTGCCCGCAGACTGGTAATGGCCTTCACCTTCATTCTGACGAAGCTGGCACCTTGATCCTCCCACATCGGGTGGACGCGAGCACGCAGTGGCTACACCTGCATTCTGACGAAGCTGGCGATGAGATGCACACCACCCGCATCCTTGCCAAGCGACTTCAGCAAATCGGAGATGGTCATCAGCAGCGGCTTTATGGTCGCCTTCTCCTCCTTCGACAGGGAATGCGCCCAGGCGTTCGTCTTCTTCAAGGGCTTGTCAGCCACGAAGTCAGGAAGCCCATCCTGCTCGCAGCTAACATAGAACCACCTCTTCCGCCAGCCCTGGACGGAGTCGGATTTCTTCATCTGGAAGAAATTGATGTCGCCGCGCACCTGGATGTCGAAGCCTCCGACGGGGTAGGCGATGCTGCCCTTCCCGACGTTGCGCTTCACGTTGAAGATTTTCTTCCACAACAACCAGTTGGGAGCAATCCCGAGGAAGCACTTGCAGAGCACGAAGAAGCTCGCGATGCTCAGGATGCCATTGGGAGTCAGATCATGCATCTGAATCCCATAGGCATACAAGAGACCACGGACAAAATCGTGCAAGGGGAAAGAAAAGCCCATGTGCAAGAAATCCACAAAGCAAACACGCTCTCCATTGCACGGAGAAGGGATTACCTCCTTTCCCGGGGCGCGTGTCTTCAACTGCTCCAGTGGTTGGAGCAGATTCTTCTCTCGAAGATCATCAAGATCAGAGGTCTTCACCGCGGATTTGGACCAGTCGCAGTCCACCCTCTTCAAGCCGAGATCGTCGGCGGCGGCCTTCTCCTTGCCCCCCTTCTTGGCCTTCTTATCACCGGCCCTCTTCATCGTGTGGGTGGAGGAAGCTTCGCAAGCAGTAGCAATGGCAATGGAGCGTGAGGAGGAAGAAAGGCTTGGAACGGAAACAGCGAGAATGGCGAAGGGATAACTTTCCCACGCCACGGTGAATTTAATATACTGTGGCAATGACGAATCACAACCGTCCAATCAGCATCTACAAACGGCACGCTCCATCCAGCCCTACACGTGGCAGGCAGAGAGCGCAACCGTCGCGAGCCACACCGCCCACTACGCACGGGAAAAGAGGAAACCATCATCACGCGCGCGAAATTTTCGCGCGGAGTGGTCAAATCAGGAACTGCAAACGTCGCCGCAGGTCAACACTGACAGCGGGACCGCAATGTCACGTCCCATCGGGGGCAGAGAAGAAAACGTCATCCATGACGTCAGCATCAGGAAGCAACGCAGTAGGCCACGAGGCTGAGCAAACACTCGAACCCATTCGAGTCACACAAGTAGGCCACGAGGCTGAGCAAACACTCGAACCCATTTGAGTCACACAAGTAAGCCGTCAGGCTAAGCAAACACTCGAACCCATTGGAGTCACACAAGTAAGCCGTGAGGCTGAGCAAGCACTCGAAAAGTGCAAACACATAGTAAGCCAAAACAGGCTGAAAAAGGACTCTGATTTATCAGTGATTTCCAAAGTTACTCCCATCGGGAGGGGTTCAGGAACTTCTTTTCGACTGAGAGAGATTTTTAAGATTAATCTCAATTACAAGCAATTCAGCTTAATCTCGGGGGCTACTCCCATCGGGAGCACTGTTCGCGC
Source organism: Poa pratensis (assembly GCA_947311845.1). Taxonomy (NCBI): domain Eukaryota; kingdom Viridiplantae; phylum Streptophyta; class Magnoliopsida; order Poales; family Poaceae; genus Poa; species Poa pratensis. Next base: position 79,067,841 of record CAMZMU010000074.1, read on the forward strand.
TCCCGATAGATTGCAGTCGAAATTTTCAAGAATTGGGCTGCTCAGCCGCACATCATATGTTCGAGTCATCAACTCAAGACGAAGCGCATCAAGGCAGTCGACAAGCATTCGACCCATGAAGAAAGGCGTGTACAGAGAAAGGAGTCCTTACCCGATTCTACGATTCGACCAAGTACTCAGGGACTACTGACGTGGGCCTACCTTTCGGGTGCCCCACTATGAGATACCTAGTGCACGCCAAGCCGCAAGATCCACTACTGCAGGCCCGTGAAGGGCCCAACAAGGACAACGTACGTCCCAAGGAAGTCGAAGATAGGGTCGGTAGATACTTACCAAACATTGTAAACCCTAACCGACACCGATTTCCTGAGACCTAGCCTCCATATAAAGGCTAGGAGGGACCTCTGTCGAGGGTACGTCCATACTCACCACCGAAACCCTAGCGAGATAGTTATCTCGTCGGGATCGCCATTGTAACCTTCGACTCCATTAATACAGATCAGACAAGCAGGAAGTATGGTGTTATCCTCCGGGAGGCTGAACCTAGGTAAATCGCCTTGCTTGTCAGCCGTGGTAACTACCAGCACTCACAATCTCCTCTCCTTCAATCAACCCGGGTACTCGAACCTGGGATCTGCCGAGGTGACCCCTCGACAGGAAGCGGCGCGGGAAAGCGCGCGAACGCGGCGTGGGAAGACGCGGGAAGTGCCATTAACGCCGGTGTCGGTTCCCGAGGAGTCGCCGGCGACGCGCGTCAGTGGAGGCGACGCACCACCACCTTGCCTTCTGCGCTCGAAGCGTCGCGTCGTCTGCACCGCCAGGGGAACCGCTGCGTCATTAAGACGCCGCAATAAATCAACCGGTGACCGTTGCGTCGCTGAAGCGGCGGGTCCGTCCGTCAGGTTTGGACGAGGCGCGCGTTGTCGCGGTTGCCGGCGCGCCCGGTTGCGTCCCTAGAAGCTGGGCGCGAAGCGGGGTTGCTAGACGTTCTATTGGGACGTGCCGGTAACTTTTTTTGTATCGGGCGCCGGTGCACAGGTTTGGGGTGCCGCCGCGCCCAAAACGTCTACTGGGAGCGGAGTTGGGCGCGCCAAAGGAGATGCTCTAAGTGTCTGTTGGGCCCAGCCCAGCCCAGCCCAGAGAGGGGACAAAAAGAAGACGAGTAGACGACCGGTGTGCGCGTTAAACGAAGACGGCGACGGAATCCTCCGACTAGCCGTCTCCGTCCGCCCATCGACCGACCGAGAAAGGGATGGAAGCCGCCACCGCCGCCGCCGGCGGCGACGCGGCGTCCGCGCGGGGAGCGGCAGGATCCGGGCGGTGGGCCGTCGGCGCGGTGTGCGGGGGCTGGTCTACTACCACTGCGCGGTGCGGCGGGCGAGCGCGGTGTCCCTCGCCGCCGACGTGCTCCTCGTCCTCCTCTGCTCCCTCTCCATCCTCGGCCTCCTCTTCCGCCACCTACACATCTCGTGAGTGCCTCCCTTCTCCCGCCCGCCCACCCACGGCTCGTGCCTCCGCCCCGCTTTAACTGCAGCGGCATAGTGTTCCTGGGGTTCCTTTTCCTGTTGCGTGCTGATTATGATTCTGGTCATCTGTCTGTCCTGTTAGGATCATTGATTTCCTTGTTCGTGGCAGTAGTCTAGTGGTAAATGACATTATCTGATTACTTGCCCAAGATGGCACAACTTTAGATCACGATTATATGTTTCCTGGATTCTTGTTCTTAGCATAGGGATTTAGGACTAACTCAGGCCGAAATTATGCCATTTCGAGTTAAGAAGCAAAAGGGTTAGCTACGAAGGTAAAGTAGCGTGATCCAACTACAGTCCGTAGATCCCAATTTTAGTAGTTTTGGGAAGGGTTGCTGATATATGTTCTTGGCATACTTTCCAAAGGCAGTGTAGAAGAATGTTGCTATGATCCATCCCTGCTTCATTTGACTTTCCTGATATATGTTTTGCCAAAACCCAGTCCTGAGCATCAGTGTCTGATGGTACTTCCTATCTGCAAGAATTAATTTCATACTACTTTACTTTGCAAGATACTAGTCTCCAAGCAACAATATTCCAATTATATCTATTCGGTAATCTTTTGAGGCGTCCTTTAGCAAGTTAGGAATAATTTATGTATATTCTGGAAGTCCTAACTTTTCTCAATTGCTTGTTTCACTAATGAGTTGATCAAAAGTCACACTCAAAACATATCCACTGTTAAGTAATTTTTTTGGTTGGTAATTTGTTCACACTAGCCACACAGATGATTAAATGTTTATTATGGAAAAATATATTTATCTATTTTGGATGGTAATGATCTTTTTGTTGTTATGTTCTTTGGTGTACATCTTATTTATCTGAATTTTTTTGACAATGGATCTTCATTATCTGGTTGATGATAGCGATCACATTGTTGAGTTGGTGATGACTGCTGATGTGCATCTTGGTGATGATTATTCTCACTTGTTTTAAAGTACCTCATTTTGCTTCCAAATGGTTATGCGTGTAGGGTGCCTGTGGATCCCCTTGAGTGGCAAATTTCTCAAGAGATGGCAAATAGTATAGTTGCATCCTTGGCTAACACAGTTGGAGCTGCAGAGTCTGTTTTGAGGGTGGCTGCAACTGGACATGACAAGAAACTCTTGTTCAAGGTAGTCTCATGACTTCAGATGTTCTCTTCTATGAGTTACCTTTTCGATAGATCTTTCTTGTGAATATCTGGAGAAACGAGATCAAATTTCCTTCCTCTCATTATAATGCAGCATCCCCGATGGTTGATCTGTCAGCTATGTGCTATAGGACGTCCATACATGTTTTTTAGCTTACGGAGATCTGCACCCTTGCATTGCAGGTGGTTTTTACCCTCTATTTTCTAGCAGCTTTGGGAAGAGTTGTCTCAGGCGCTGCTGTTGCTTACGCTGGTAAATCCACCATGCTGCTTGATATTGCATGTGTATTCTTTACTTCAGATTTGACGTAACACCTCCCCAATCTGTTTGTCATTGCCAGCTCTGTGCATCTTCTGCCTCTACATGTTTGCGCAAAGCACCGACCTGTTTGATCAGCTCCCTTCTTGGGTTCCCGTCGGAAGAGACTCTCTAGGCGGTGCCCAGGATACCACATGACCCCGTTTTTACATGTTTTGGTGATCCTTTCTTACTCTTTGACATTCTGTATATGGCATTGGAGGCCGGTAGCTTTGTCGCTGACTAATCTGGTTGCTTACAGGTGTTTTCTTACCTATCTGGAGTCTGACTAATCAGGCTGCAGGCAGCATGACTGCCTGAGGGTGGCCTTGGCATACACCTTGTTATGCTGCAGCGAGACTATATGGGGTCTACGGATTATTTGACTAGTTGCCTGGATGTGTTGCAGCCGTCCCTGGTGTTGTGTAAACTGTGGTGCTACCACTGTATATTATGTTCAGTATCTGTGGTGTAACGTCCAACTGTGATACTTCTAACCATTGTGAGTAAAACGTGGCCCGAGCCCATGCTAGGTGGTTCTACTTGAGGTTTTGCTTACAGACTAGTGTCACAATTATTGCGTGCCTATAGCTTTGGTTCGTTACTCCCTTTGTCCCTAAATGTAAATACAAAAGTACAAAAATATTTAGATGGTTTTGTCTTGTGATGTTTTGATAATAAAAAACCTCTTTGTGGACAAAGAGAAATCAGAGATGTATTACTCTGTTTTTTTAATAACTCAAAAGGCTTGTCATTTCGGAGACTCTTTGATTCGTAGGATAGGAAAATCATAGGATTCCAATATCCTGCACAGTCCAATCGCATAGGATTTTGCATGCACAAAAGTTTGCTTGATTCGACTAAATGAACTGTAAAATGAGCTTGAGCTGAATGTTAGATTTCCTATAGGAAGTAGGACAATTGTTCATATAGGAATTTTTCCTATAGGATTCAATCCTACAAATCAATGACCACAATAGGAATTTTTTCTCTAGGATTAATTCCTTCACAAATTCTTTGCAATTCTTTTGAATGAAAGAGGCACTTAGAAGAAGGGAAGACGGTCGTTCATAAGGAAAACAGGTTGAAAAATGGTACTACGTGCTGGCTCGAGACCATGAACCACACGTGTAAGATGATCATATGGCCCCAGCGACACAACACATCGAAGGTGATGAACTAGAGCACGAGGTAGCGTCCAAAGGTGCTCCGCAACGACGCATACAAGGTGGGAGCGACATCCACCATACCCGGCATCAATTGAGGTTGGTGCAATCTTTTGCCCGGAGCTTACTAATCCCAAAATTTA